>OW240913.1:83566372-83777245 GCA_933207985.1 Pelobates cultripes | reverse complement strand
CCACTCTAACATGACCATCACCTCCCTGTCACCATCACCTCCCTGTCATCATCACCCGCCTCTCACCACCACCCGCCTCTCCTTCTCACCATCACCCCCCCATACACACAACACGCTTTAAGCAGCTACCCCATACACATAGGGTCTCAGACAAAAACGCAAACATGATCACAGAGACATACATTCACACACAAGGATACTCTCTGTCAGACATACTCTCAGGCACATCCACAGGTAAACTGTGCATCAATGTGTACATGTGACACTTTTTTGTTAGTGGGGCCTCATGTTTGAGTTTTGCCTAAGGCCTCATAAAGTCTAGAGCCACCTCTGGGTGTCCCAATAGCTTGCATTTAAAAAAACAACAACTTTTTTGACTGTAATATAATAGCAGTCAGTTTCCTTCACGAGTGTGCGTTTCAGGGCCTGCCCAGTGCCACCACTCACTCACTGGTGTCCCAATAGCTTGCATTTAAAAAAACCTAACCTTTTTGGACTGTAATATAATAGCAGTCAGTTTCCTTCACGTGTGTGAGTTTCAGGGCCTGCCAGGGCACAGTGTCACACCAATGCAACTCATATCTGGCAACAGTAGTGTACATTTAAAAAAAAAAAATTTTTTTGGACTGTAATAGAATGAATAGCAGTTAGTTGTCTGCAAGCGTGTGTGTCAGGCCTATAGCCTCTACTCTGCCAACTTCTGCCACTGCACAGTGCCACTCATATCTGTTGTCACAGTAGCTTGCACACATAGTACCACTAATCGAAAAAAAAATGACAGGCAGAGGCAGGCCCCAAGCAGGGGCCGTCATGGTCATGGTGCTGTGATTCCCTTTGCCCTAGAATAATGCCCAGTGTTCAGAGGCCACGTACCCTGAACTCGAAAAGTTCTGAGGACATAGTTGACTGGCTAACACAGGACACCCAATCTTCTACAGCTTCCTCTCGGAACCTTGACGCACCATCCTCCTCCAGCTTAGCTTCGGGTGGGGAGGCTGAGGGTGGTGGTGAGGCTGGTGAGGGGCATGGGAAGGCTGAGGGTGGTGGTGAGGCTGGTGGTGGGGTGGGAAGGCTGAGGGTGGTGGTGAGGCTGGTGCGAGTCCTTAGGCGGCCGCCTAAACTGCCTAATTAGAGAGCCACCTCTGTTTGCGGTTGTTTGCGGTGCGTTAAACGGGGAGTTTGGTCTGTCACTGTGAAGCGGGCGTAACCCTTACACTACCTGATCGATACAACATCATACCTGATATTTTAAAGCACGTTATTCCAAACAATTTAGGAATGTTAGGTGATTTATGCCCTTTATGGATTAAAACCAGACTCTGCATCAACTATGTAATTTTCCATGGGAGTTTTGCCATGGATCCCCCTCCGGCATGCCACAGTCCAGGTGTTAGTCCCCTTGAAACAACTTTTCCATCACTATTGTGGCCAGAAAGAGTCCCTGTGGGTTTTAAAATTCGACTGCCTAGTGAAGTCTATGGTGGTTCGCCCGGTTCGCCCGTTCGCGAACATTTGCGGAAGTTCGCGTTCGCCGTTTGCGAACCGAAAATCTTATGTTCGCGACATCACCAGTTATCCCCCTATTTATACGACCTGCTGAGAGCATTTAGATAGTGTTTTGTTGAGTTTCAGTTATGTCGATACTTCTATCTATTAGATGACCGTGTTTATACAGCTATTTACAGTATATATCGGAGTGTAATTTTCTGTAGCTAACTTCATTAGACAGCCTAGGAAGGGAACCCTGAGGTATGCTATATACATCTTGATACATTATTGCACTATCCTAGTATCAGTTTATGCCATTATTACTACAGATTTGGATTCAATTGTTATGATACCATCTATTTTACATAGGTTTTCTATCTAGCTCTATAGGTAGACATTTACTGTTCTTAGCGTTTTCAATTTTCTCCTCACTAAATCATATAGGGATCCTGTCTTTGTGCAGTCTCCCTACATAGGTTATCTTTAGTGTAGTATTTCGTTAGACATTTAGGAAGGGACTTTGACTATACACCTATCCTTTAAAGTCGCTTTTGAGGACGTTACAAGTGCCTGTTAAAGTATTTCTCCACTTCATGATATACTTTCTCCACCTCTCCGCTTAACTGTTTAGTTGACATACCACGCATGGTTCTCCAAGCAACATATTAAAGGTTATTTAACCACTATTTTAGCATTGGCATGCGTAGGTGTATCTAATCTAGTATTTAACTTTACTTGGGTCTTTTTCACATTTATGTTTTCGTTTGGAATGTTTTTTCACTATAATATGGTTTAGCTCTATCTATTTGTGCCATTCCAAATACTCTGGTTCCAAGCCGGAACTTTCTCTTGCTGTACTAATATAGGGTTAGGCCCTTAAAATTTGGAGGACACACTATAGAGACCTTATCCCCATTTATTCTGTTGAGGATAACGGGTTAACTTGGTGTGAATGAAATGACACTTTTAGGGTTTATTTAGTAAATCCAGAGGCTTAGCACAATACAACTCTAAATAACCACCCCTCTCCTTCGTGATGGTTTGGTAAGAAGTTTTATCTGTGACATAAAATTACTAGAATGTAATGCCAATGCCAACAGATGTGGAAAAAGCAGGTTTTATCTATGTCCATACATATTTACAACCTGTGACTTGCAATCCCTGGTGGGTTGCCACAGAGTGTCTGGGGTTATGGACCCATCGGGACACTTTAATGCTAAGTGATCCAGATATTGAGATACAATAAACTGGAATGGATGACCTGCAACAGAGTGGGCTCTAACATCTCAAGGGTCCCCATGTAACCCTTGTGTTCAATAATGTTCATATCATTTCTGCTTGATGTTCTAAGGATGCAGTATGTCAGATACAGATCACATCTTACGTTAGTATCTAATCCGCTCCCCCATGAAATAGGGAAGCCACTCTCTTTTTGCTGAAAATGTAAGACAATTAAAAGGATGACTAAAACCAATATGAATAAATATGTATATCACAGCAAAAGTGGTTTACAGAGGTATATTTTGTGACATAAAAACTTATAGGTGGCTACCAATACTCTTACCACCTTAATCATATGTTTGGTCACTTGCAGATTTAAATAAAGGTTTTTAGTATCACTGGACTGCCCGGCCATTAAAGTGTGAGCTCATCTGTTGCTTAAAACCTTCCTACATGTGCATAGCGATTTTGGATAGCGCACAGGTAGCATTTGTTTTGCTTTTGTTTATATGTTTTGGCTGATTAATTCTAAAGAATTTCTACGACACAAGAGTAGTTGGAGTTTCCGAAAAATTTTTATAATGATAACCAAAATATTTATTTAGAAATGTGTGTCAAATCCCAAACTTCAAGGGTCAAATTCTCTGTAGTGTTTACACCACAATGTATGTGTTTGTCCAATTTTAAAATGTATAACAACGCAAGGGGTGTTTCGGCAGGGGAACCTTGGCTTGTATCAGTCAGAGTTTCTCTTTTACTATTTTACGGTTCCTAGTTTGGTTACCATTTTCTCTCTTTGGTTGTTCTTTTCTTTTTTTTTCAACTACTCTGGCCTTAAATGTTTTATTCTGTTAGTGTCAAAATTGTTAGGTGTTTATTCTTTGTGTTATATTATTACCACTTGTGTGTATGATGTTGTAACAGTTGTGTTTGCTTTTTTCTATACATATCATGATGTGACCACTAGTATGACAAATAGAAAGAAAGAAAGATAGAAAAAGATAGATTTCCTCTATGTTGAAAGTAAAGATTAAACTGTATACAGAAAGCAGCAAATATTATATAACACAAAGAAACAGTTGGCATAGAATAACATTTCTGCCTGAGGAACTATGGTTACAGTGGAAAATCATGTGATAGACAGCTTGCCAGTATACATATGAAAAATATATATATTTTTATTACGCACTACAGTGTATGGCACATCATCTCAAGTAACTATGATGAGTACAATAAACATTGAAGCGGTATGACAGCTGCTACCATGGAGTTGGGTTGCTATCTTTCAATTTATGTTAAAGGAACTGAATAGACATAACAGACATATAGTAATCTAGGTTGAAACAAGACTTAAGCCCGTTATTGTAATAAATTATGAAACATTTCATGTGGGTAATCCCCTTCACCAATAATCGTAACACTCAATAGTGTGTTCTTTAGAAATAAATATACAAATCAATTTCAATTTGGCATAAACAAAATATTTACATTTTGATGCAACTGTTGAAAAATTATTTTTAAAAATAATTGCCTGTGGTGGTGTTGGACGGGTTAGCTGCTTAACCCCTTAAGGACCAAACTTCTGGAATAAAAGGGAATCATGACATGTCGCACATGTCATGTGTCCTTAAGGGGTTAAAATAGTTTATACTATACCCTGGGTGACCAATAGTGTTCCAATAACAAAGTAGTGAAACTGCAGGTGCAAGATCTATACACCAAAACCACTTCATTATGTTAAAGTTTTTTCAGTCCTTAGATTTCCCCATCGAAATCACTTTGTTTATTTAGTGCTAGTCACTCTAGTCATTTTGACTCTACTTTACTGAATTTCTCAACATCAAAAATTCTGTCCAATTTCTAAAAATGAATTTGTGAAACTAAACACTGGTCTTCTGCATGTGCCCATATTTAACATGACGGCTATATCAATAGACTAAATATGGTATATGCTTTTATGATATTTACCAGAGTGAAACAGTAAATGGTTAGTTATAAATCTATCCATGCCGTAACTATTATCTCACTCATGTCCTCAATCAACCTGTCGGTGAAGAAAAGACTTGTGAGATCTTAAAAGCTTGCGTGGAACATTTATGAAGGATTATCATCTGATAAAAGACACCACAATCTCCAGTCCATCTACCCCTATTCAATATATTATTTTAATGTATTTATTGAATTTGAATGTTTTAAAAATCTAAATGGATTTGCTTCTGCAGTCGGCTTTAAATGAGATCCTCTGGCTGCTTTCCAAGTCTTTAATCATATTTCTAATGGAAATGTCATACTATAACCGCAGCACTGATTCACACTGCATGACCTCAAGCTTAAAGATAGTATTTTATTTTTCTGTGTTGCTTTATAGATGTATATGTTTGTAAACATCAAATAAACTAGACATTATGTTGATCATGACACCGATTTTGTAAAAACAGGACAATAAATATCTTCAGTGAAATATACTTTCACCGCTCACAGTCTAACAGCCTGGGAGGATCCCTTTAAGTGTTCAAAAGCAGTGCATGTTTTTGTTCATTTTTCTATATCAGCTCAGTGATTTTCAGACCCCTGCTTAGGGCTCTGAGCCAAATCTGGTCTCTATAGCAACCACCCAGCATTCATTTAACATGCAAAATAGCCGAATGTACCTAGTGGCAGGTGTTCTGTCTCAAAAAATCATAAGATTCCTGTGCAGAGTTTAACAGTCCGTACATTCTACTTTTAAAGATTTTACTTTTGAGTGGAATGAGTTTTTCAAGCTAAAGGATTGTTACAGACAGGGAAACAAGTGAAAGAGAGTAAGAGAAAACATGTCTATGACAGATATATTTCTGTTTCCTATTTCTAAGTGATGTTTCTCTGCTTTCTAAATCTATTTATGTATGCAAATATTTCAAAATTCATTTATGTACAAATGTTACTACCCACACTGATGAATGATAATGTTTAAATTGTTGGTTGTAAATATGAAGAATTTATAAGCCTGAGATGACAAATTGAGTGCTGTTGTTTAAATAATTAACCCTTTTCATGCCACAGTATTGTACACTTGTCATTTTTGATGTCTTTCAAAAGACTCTTCACATAATTAATATGAATCTTTTTTAACATGCTAAGTTTTGGCATCATCCCCATTGGAGCTATACACTGATCAGCCACAACATTAAAACCACATGCCTAATACTTTGTAGGCCCCATCTTACTGCTTAAACAGCTCCGTGTGTCAAGTTATGTACTCCACAAGACCTCTGAATGTGTCCTGTGGTATCTGACACCAAGACATTAGCAGTAGATCCTTTAAGTCCTGCAAGTTGCGAGGTGCAGCCTCCATGGATTGGGTTTGTTGTTCCAGCAGATGCTCAGTCAGATTGAGATCTGGGGTATTTGGAGGCCAATGCAACACCTCGAAATATATCATGTACCTCAAACCATTCCTGAACAATTTTTGTAGTGTGAAAGGTAGAATTATCTTGCTGTAAGAGGTCACTGCCATCAAAGAACACCATTTCCACGAAGGGATGTACATGGTCTGCAACAATCTCTAGGTAGGTGGTACATGTCAAAGTATCACATGAATTAATCCACATGAATGCCAGGACCCAAGGTTTCCAATCAGAACATTGCCCAGAGCATAACACTGCCTCCGCTGGCCTACCTTCTTCCCATAGTGCATCATGATGCTATCTATTCCCCAGGTAAATGATGCACACTCACACAGCCATTCACCTGATCTAAAAGAAAATGTGTTTCATCAGACTAGGCAACCTTACATTGCTTCATGGTTCAGTTCTGACCCTCAAGTCCCCATTGAAGACACTTTTGGTCATTGACAGGGGTCATCATGGGCACTCCGATTGTTCCACAGCTACACATACACAGCAAACTGCAATTCACTATGTGTTCTGACGACCTTTCTGTCATGGCCAGCATAAAGGTTTTCAATAATTTGAGCTAAAGTAACTCTTTTGTGTTATTGGACTAGACAAATGAGCCTTCACTCTCCACATGTGTCAATGAGCCTTGGGTGCCCATGACCCTCACATCGGTTTATCGGTTGTCCTTCCTAGCTCCACTTTTGGTAGGTATCTGACCCAGTTGTCATCATTTGTTGGCCCTTTTTCCTGCTTCCAACACAGGAAATTCAAGAACTGAATTTGCTGTCTAATATATCTCACCATTTGACAAATGTCATTGTAGCAATATAATCAACATTCTTCACTTGTCTACCTGTTAGTGATTTAATGTTGTGGATTATCAGTGTAGTTCCCATTTTTTTTAAAATTTAGTTATAACTAATTTAGCATCACCCAAACCTGGTGTCCATCTAGGTGGGACATCCTTCCCCAGAGATGCCAGACAGGTATATTTTAAGGTAATGCAATTTATTGTAGCCTTGTGGGGAAAAGGTGTTTGGCAGTTGTCAAGCGCTTCTCTCCAATCAGGGGCAAGACGTAGAGCTGCAGGAAGATATACTTATGCTGTATGCCACAGACCTCTTGTCTGCTTGTGCTGCAGTGTCATTTGATTTCACCATGAACTAAGGCTTGAGCCACATTGTAGCTGTGCTTTGAAGTCACCAAGCACTGTTTCATGCAGCTGCCCTATAATCACAGTCTGAACCTTAATGAGGGCCCTGCCTCTTCCCATGGAAAAACAGCAGGAGAGGAAGAAGACTGTCCCAACACACACCCCTGTCAAACTAAAGATCAGTGTGGCCTTGTGGCCTCCTCAAAATTCCTTCCTGATCCTCTACTGTATGGTGCGAATTCTGATTGGCCACCTTGTTCATGTTTTCAGGAGCATTGAGGCATAGGTAAATATATAACTTTACAAGTGCATGTGTGCATGTCTGTATATAAATAAATACCTCCCAACATTGAGAGGTATGAAATCAGAATGGGTGGGCATAAGGGGCTGTCACCTGTGACGCAACTTACATCACTGGTGACAACAATAATGAGCAGGCCCACTCGGAAAATGTGCAGACTTGCAAACTGAAGGGGCCTGTCTGGCGGGTCCACAACCTAGAGGACCCTGCAAAAAGTGCTGCTGAAGCACACTCTACAGATCTTAGTACCCTTTACAGCATGGGCACATCTAATGATGTGTTCATGCTGTGCTGCCTCAGACAGCTCCCTAGTTGTGTCCCCGGAACAAAATCAAGACAGTGGGACAGGGCCCCGAAGTTGGGACTGTCACAACGTAATTGGGACTGTTTGCGGGACTGTAAGTAACTATATGTATGTCTAGCACAATATAGTTAATACTTGTTTATATAGTAAACACTTTTGTGCATTGTTATTATTCTTATGTTTTATTTATTTTTTTATAAGAGTGATATTAATTTAAAGTACTCAATTTAACCTGGCATGTGGAGTAGGGAAGGGACAGCAACAGGAAGGAGAAGTAGCATGGGGAGGAGCAATGACAAGTGAAAGGGTGAAAATGACTTGGGAATTACGGGGAAAGTTACATATTGAAATGGTCAGGGAGATAAGAGGTGACATTGAAATGAGCATGGGGATGGTAAAAGTGACTTGAAAGATAGCAAGGAAAGGGACAGTAACAAGAGAAAGGGGAAGATAACTTGAACAACTACACATTTACACAGGTACTCAAAACAGTTGCATACATAATGAACCTCCACATATACTCCCCTGCGTTAACATACACATACACTACATTCAGTGCACACCTCAGAAATGTTATGTCTGAGAACTGACAATGTGGTGTGCGAATTAAAAAGGCAGCCTCTAGAGGCACTTCTTCTTTAAGCCCTTTGATTTTACATTCATTTTTGTCAAACACACCTCTGTTATTCAGTGTATGTACTTTTTTTTTTTTATATAATCTTTATTCAAGATTTGGTTTTACTGAACTTATTGATGAGTTATGTTAGCATAAGCCATGATTGCCACATCATATCTTTTTGAGGCATTTAAAAAAGGAATACTTAGATCTCATTCCATCTTTAATTGCTAGATTAATTGAGCTTTAATTGTGTCCCAGGCTTTGGATGCGCTTTTTTCATACATATAAAAAAAAACAATATCCCCTGCACTCATGCTTAGTAGATTCAAGTATGCCGGGTGCCAAAGCCTGGACTCCAAAGATACAAAATGCCAAAAGATAGCTGCTCACCGGTCTTGTAAAATTCAAATTCTTTATTTAATTCAGTATAAAATCAGCGACCAACGTTTCAGTCCCGGCTCGGGACTTTCCGCAGGGTCAAATAACAGGACCTGTGAGCGGCTATCTTTTGGCATTATATATTTATATATATATATATATATATATGAACAAGATATCACTAGAAAGGACCCCCCAGATGGTATTACTACATATGCAGTGGCCCAATATGTCACGTAAGAATTAAACTTTTGTTATTCGTTGCTTTATTGCTTATAAAATTATAATAGCTCATAATTGGAAACAAATGGGGAAATAGCTTGGGTATATGTACTTCTTGACACATTTACTGTGTCTTTGTAGATATATTAACCTGATATCAAAACAAAGCTAATTGTTTAGCCCATATTGAAAATGACATCCGTCATACATAGTTCTGTGAAAATACCAAACAAAAACATTGAAAAGATCAGATATCTTGACATTTAAATCTGATATGCAAAAGGCATTTTTGTGCATTTCTCATTATTGTCCATAGTTTAATAGAAACATTTTATTAAAAGAAAATATTTGGAAAACATGAGCTCTTGAATGTAGAAATGTAAATATTCTGGTCTTGAAACACCCAATATCTTCCTATGATATTGCTCAATAACAAATCTGAGATCGCAAAAAAAATAAAAAAATTAAAAAATCAACATATTAATCCTGAAGCCAGCTGTCAGCTGCCGGTGCCCTTTGATCTCTTCCTTGCAGAACATGACATGATTTGATTTTAAGCCTGCTGCACTTTTTTTTAGTTTCTGGCTCCGTCTTATAATACATTCATTCATTTTTTTGGATGTTATTGCTTAGTTGAAAGCAAAGTCAGACAACTGATAGCTGCTCTGACGCATGTTTTGTTAACACTTGCATCCTCAGCTGTCTCAGCACACCTTCCCACCTTAGTAAATCAGGCAATATAGATATACAAAAGAAAGATACACAACAATGACCTAATAAGATGAAATCCAATAATGATATGCAAGTTAGTGCTTCTTGTATCTACAAGAACATAGGGAATGCTCATTGTGTAGAATTATTGCATAACTTATACTAATATAAATAAGAATACTACTTTTTTATTT
This sequence comes from Pelobates cultripes, assembly GCA_933207985.1. Taxonomy (NCBI): domain Eukaryota; kingdom Metazoa; phylum Chordata; class Amphibia; order Anura; family Pelobatidae; genus Pelobates; species Pelobates cultripes. The sequence goes on along the minus strand of OW240913.1, from coordinate 83,767,277 downwards.
ACATATTGCATCTAGTCACCTCTGTGTTTGACAATTTGATTTGAATTACAAACAGTCTTTTGATTTCCTAGGAATTAGGTTAGCAAGTGTTACATCCGTATTTGGAGTTTTAGGTATTTACCAGTTTCAAAAGATATCTTTGCTATCGGTAACTCTGCATATCTTATCTTGGACTCGACACATAAACATCTTCACAGGAAGATTGGTCTGTCTGTCTATATATGTCTTTCTGTCTGTCTGTGTATATATCCATCTGTCTATATAATCTAATTTATTTATCTCACTAACACTTTGATAGAATGATTCAGAAAAGTTAGTTTTATTAAATGTCATATTCCGGCTCCCAGCCTCACCCCGCGGCCCGCGAGGGAGCTGAGCAGAGTGCTCAGAGGAAGTGCTCCCTTGCCAGCCACCCGCCCAGCAGCCCGACCGGCAGCCACTGGACCCCCAGGGAGAAAGAGAATCCCCCCAGCATTCCCAAAGGTAAGGAGGCTGGGGGGGTTAAATAATAAAAAAAAAGAGTTAATGTGAGTGATTGTGTGTGTGTGTCTGACTGTGTGTGTGTGTGTGTGTGTGACTGTGTGTATGTCTGACTGTGTGTGTTTGTGTCTGACTGTGTGTGTGTGTATGACTGTGTGTTTGTGTCTGACTGTGTGTGTGTCTGTTTGTGTCTGACTGTGTGTTTGTGTCTGACTGTGTGTGTGTCTGACTGTGTGTGTGTGCTTGTGTGTGTGTCTGACTGTTTGTGTGTGTGTCTGACTGTGTGTGTGTGTATTTAGAAGGTGGAGCGGGGGGGAAGGGTTGGGTGGGGGGCGCATGAGTTTTGTCCTGCCTAGGGCAGCACAAAAGCAGGATACACCACTGCCCCAGACGTGGTGTGTGTAACGGATCGCCTGGCACCCCGACTGGGTACCTCCGTTGAAGGATGCTCCTAGCGCTTCCTGAGGACTCCAAGCACTGCAGCAGACACCACAACCACCGAACCGGAGAAGCATATGAATCCTCTCAAGCATATGAATGCTGTAGACAGTTGAATAGGAACCATACGAATAGGTTTACTCTCCTAGCAGTCAAACTGGAACAGCATACAATAAATCCTTCCCCCAATAATGAGACGACACTTCACTTTGAGGGTTAAAACAGGAACTCCCTGTACTGTCACATACAGTCTCTTTTATTCCCAATCCACAAACATAGTACAGCCCACAGGGCGTTACAAAACAGCCAATCAATCCATACAATACACCCAGACACTCCCACACAAAATCCTCCCCTCTGGCTGTGATATGATTACTGAACACAATGGGTAATCTAATTATCACAGCCAGAGAAATACAGTTTCATAAAACACATCACAGGGACCCCAAAACATGCAATAACCCCATAAACCACATAGCCAAAATTCACCCAGATCCGTTCAGTACTTGGGAAAATACAGTTTAATGCAGATTCTGCAGAACATATACAGGCTAAATAAAAAACAATCACTGTATAATGTGTCCCCTGCTGTATAGTCCAAAACCACCGCACGATGTCTCTGTGCAACAAATACTGGCGAGATGGCACCATGTTGAAAAGTCCACACAGGGTCTGTGAGTTAAAATGGCCGCCATCCATTGTTCACACCATGTGCCTCTGATACAGGAAATGGTGGCCACCCAGTAACTCCACAGTATGTCCCCAGATGGTTCTTAAAAGGGCCAGCAGCAGCACAACACAAATCCATAATGCCCAAATCATGTCTTTAAAGGGCAATACATCCCAGGGGCCATAGTCACATGGCAGGAGGCTGGCAACCAGGCTTCTCCAGTGCATAGTGGCGAGGTTGGTTCCGCCACACTTCTCCCCTTTACCAATCAGACTAACAGGGTATCTGACCTCCTGCCGGTCAGTGCCCTTGTTAGTCCAGCAGCCCACCCACAAAACACAATCAGTAATACAGCCCACCCACAATAACTGGCTACTACACCTGGGTAGAGGAGAACTTTGTCCGTGTCCAGGTGCCTCACCATGACTGTGTGGGTGACTGGTAAGCGTACTGGGTGGGTTGCTGAGTGGGCAGAGACCAGCGGTACTCTGTCCTGGTGCCAGCACTACCACGGGAGTAGTCTGGTTGGAGCCTGGTTGCTGGAGGGGGAGACAGGCTGTCTCCCCTTTGGATATACAGCCCTGCTGCTGGGGGACAGGACTGACCGTCCATACCCCCTGTGCTTGGGGCACAGAGACCACGGTCCCATCTGCACCGGTGTGGGGCTTATCATCTCCCCTTGGTGGGCTACGCTGCCGCTGGGGAGAGGGGGTAAAAAGCTCCTCTCCCTTACACACTTTCAGCCGCTGGGGAGAGGGGGTAACAAGCTCCTCTGCCTGACACTCTCTCTGCTGGTGGAGAGGGGGACCGACTGTCTCCCCTTTCAATATATTGTCCTGCTGCTTGGAGGCGAGACCGACTATCTCTGCTCCCTGCAGGACACTCTGCCGCTGGGGAGGAAGGACGGAACCTTTGGCTCCCTGTAACTCACACTGCCGCTGGGGAGGACGGACGTCACCTTTGTCTCCCTGTAACTCGCACTGCCCCTGGGGAGGAAAGATGGCACCTTTGTCTCCCTGTAACTCACTCTGCCACTGGGGAGGAAGGACGGCACCTTTGGCTCCCTGTAACTCACTCTGCCGCTGGGGAGGAAGGACGACACCTTTAGCTCCCTGTAACTCGCACTGCCGCTGGGGAGGAAGGACGGCACCTTTGTCTCCCTGTAACTCAAACTGCCGCTGGGGAGGAAGGACGGCACCTTCAGCTCCCTGTAACACACACTGCCGCTGGGGATCTGGGCCGACCGCCCAGCATCCTTGTAGGGCCGGTAGAGAGACCGCAGTCCCATCTCCACCTGCCATCTGTGGGTCTTCCCAGGACCAGTCTGTGAGGTCCCTCAACATTTGCGAGTAAGGACCACTGGCTTCCGCACCCGCTAACTCTGGCTGCTGCTGGGGATCTGGGCCACCTGCCTGTTGTGGTTCCTCACAGGACCAGTCTATGAGGACCCCTACTTCGGGTTCCTCTGGCCGCCTCAGGGGGAAACGGTTAACCTCCTCTAATGCAGCCTCTCTTTGGCTGCTGTAACACTCCTTCCGCTGAGCATATTCTCTCTCTTTCGCCAGCCGGAATTCTCGGTCCATCCTTGTGTTTCGCTCGGCTGTGACCTGGTTCCAGATCGCCTGGAATATATCCATGGGCACATTATCACCATACTGGGCCACTCGCTGCCTCACCTCGGCCAGCCAATCATCACCAGAGCCTTCCATACTTGTCTGCTCCAAGTCGCTGGATACCTCTGCTCCCGGGGCGCTGCACGTGTGCTAGCGTTGCCCTCAATTTGTGACTCCACAAACGGTGTCTCTGAGCTGCTTTACCTCGCACTAGGACGCCATCCCACCGCTTGCCACCAATGTAACGGATCGCCTGGCACCCCGACTGGGTACCTCCGTTAAAGGATGCTCCTAGCGCTTCCTGAGGACTCCAAGCACTGCAGCAGACACCACAACCACCGAACCGGAGAAGCATATGAATCCTCTCAAGCATATGAATGCTGTAGACAGTTGAATAGGAACCATACGAATAGGTTTACTCTCCTAGCAGTCAAACTGGAACAGCATACAATAAATCCTTCCCACAATAATGAGACGACACTTCACTTTGAGGGTTAAAACAGGAACTCCTGTACTGTCACATACAGGCTCTTTTATTCCCAATCCACAAACATAGTACAGCCCACAGGGCGTTACAAAACAGCCAATCAATCCATACAATACACCCAGACACTCCCACACAAAATCCTCCCCTCTGGCTGTGATATGATTACTGAACACAATAGGTAATCTAATTATCACAGCCAGAGAAATACAGTTTCATAAAACACATCACAGGGACCCCAAAACATGCAATAACCCCATAAAGTATATCCTTGGAACTGGGGGATCTGGGTGAACCACATAGCCAAAATTCACCCAGATCCGTTCAGTACTTGGGAAAATACAGTTTAATGCAGATTCTGCAGAACATATACAGGCTAAATAAAAAACAATCACTGTATAATGTGTCCCCTGCTGTATAGTCCAAAACCACCGCACTATGTCTCTGTGCAACAAATACTGGCGAGATGGCACCGTGTTGAAAAGTCCACACAGTGTCTGTGAGTTAAAATGGCCGCCATCCATTGTTCTCACCATGTGCCTCTGATACAGGAAATGGTGGCCACCCAGTAACTCCACAGTATGTCCCCAGATGGTTCTTAAAAGGGCCAGCAGCAGCACAACACAAATCCATTATGCCCAAATCATGTCTTTAAAGGGCAATACATCCCAGGGGCCATAGTCACATGGCAGGAGGCTGGCAACCAGGCTTCTCCAGTGCATAGTGGCGAGGTTGGTTCCGCCACAGTGTGCCTACAGGAGACACAGTTCACTAAATCACCCACTCTAAAACCCCACAATTACCCACACCAAGTCTAAAACAAAGGGGGTCTCTGTGTTGATAAGCAACCGAGTAGCGTTCACACAACATGATCTCATCCTGGACGATGAAGGTTGTTATATCTTACTAATCTGCCCAAACAACGACATCACATACAAGTTAGCAAACATATACGCGCCTAACTCAGAGCAACGCAACTTCCTGCACAAAATCCTAGCTAAAATAGAAGCGATCCAGAAAGGAATAGTGATAATTTGTGGGGACTTCAACCACATCCTAGACCCCAATCTTGACTCATCTAGGGGACCGAACACGCAGAACCGCACCCAAGTTTAAAGTCAATGCAAAACCATAAACTGTTAGATGAACATAACGTTTACGACATATGGAGAGTCCTCCATCCTTCGGAGAGGGACTTCACTTTCTTCTCCGCAGTACATAACTCCTACACTCACATAGATAGATTCCTTATGACCGGGAAACACTTGACGCAGGTACTCACCTGCTCAATTGCGACAATCACATGGTCAGATCACGCGCCTATCACCTTAGAACTAAAAAAAAAATTGAGTCATGCCAGAAGTCCATGGTGCCTAAATGACACATTGCTGCATGACCAATCATTTGTACAACATATTGAAAACACACTCACAAACTACTTTCGAGAAAATACCTCACCTGAGATATGAGTTAAAACCACCTGGCTTGCCCACAAACCGGTCATCCGCAGGGAACTTATAAAAAGAGCACACTTCCTGAAACAAACATCCCACACCCAACAGATCACTTGGTACAAACAACTCCATGACCTCAACAAACTGAACCAATCCCACCCTTCCCCGGAGTTGAAACACCAAATTGCTGAAATACAAGACAAGATACAATCCTTAGCACTCACCAAAGTAGGTTACTCATTACGTAAACTCAAAGCCACACACTACTCAAAAGGAATCAGGGCAAGCAAAATCCTCACACAGAGACTCAGAGACAGACAAGCTGCCTCTAAAATAGCATATATACAAACACCCCAGGGAAGCAAAGTAGTGGCCCCGAAAGCAATAAGTGAAGAATTTGCGATGTACTATGAATCTCTCTACAACTCAAGCCATGACCCACTCACACCCACTACAACACCCTCAGCGATAGACGATTATCTAAGGGATGTTCCACTTACAATGCTTACACAGGCTCATAGAGACATCCTTTCAGCTCCTATCACCCAACAAGAGGTCTGGGACACAATAAAAATGCTCCCCTCAAATAAAGCCCCAGGTCCAGATGGATTTGCGAATAAATATTACTATCTCTATGCAGATATTCTATCACTCATACTTACGGAACTATTCAACGCTGCGATAGAAAAACACTCACTGCCTACAGAACTCTTACAGGCACACATCACCATCCTCCCCAAACCAGGAAAGTCCCCAACCGCATGCCCAAATTTCTGCCCCATTTCCCTGCTCAACATGGATGCCAAACTGTTTGCTAAAGTCCAGGCCAACAGACTCAAAACTATTTTACCAGACCTTATACACGATGATCAGGTGGGGTTTGTGGGGGGGAGGCAGGGTTCAGACAACACCCGCAAAGTACTGGATCTTATGCACAGTACTCGTAAACTAGGTAAAGGAGGCCTCTTCGTGTCTCTAAATGCGGAGAAGGCATTTGACAGATTAAACTGGATGTTCCTAACAGAATACTTTATAAATTCGGCTTTCCAACGCAATTCGTTGAAGCAGTGGAAGCTCCCTACAGCACAGGTCCTCTACGCAGGGTTCTCCTAACTCAAAATATCCGTTACTAACGGATCTAGACAGGGCTGCCCCCTCTCCCCCCTACTTTATGTCCTGGCCTTAGAACCCCTAGCCTCCAAAATTAGAGGCTAGGGGTTCTAAGGCCAGGACATAAAGTAGGTGATATCTTACTTACCCTAACACAGCTGCTCATATCCATGCCCAACCTCATGCATCAAATCAACCTCTTCGGCCGTCATTCTTACTACAAATTAAACGTCACGAAAACTCAGGCTTTAACATTGGGGGTTGGGAGGGGGGAACGGGACAGGGTAAAAGAAGCATTCCCTCTAGACTGGAGATCACATTACCTAGCCTACCTGGGAATTAAATTAACAAAAAATCACGCTGGATTATTCCAAGCGAATTACACCAGAATTCTGAAAGAATTCGAACATATGCTAAAAACATGGGAAGGGAAATACCTGTCATGGCTAGGACGCATAGCGGCCCTCAAGATGTCGCTACTCCCAAGATTGCTATATCTCTTCAGGACGTTGCAAATCCCCCTACCAAACACATACTTAAAGTCGGTATCATCACTATTCATGAAATTTACTTGGCAACATAAAAAATGCAGAGTGGCGGCCAAAATATACTACACAGACCAATTGCAGATGGAGGGTTGAGCATCCCAAATTTACAAGGCTATTACAAAGCGGCACTATTAGGTACAATGTTAACTGCTCACAACACACACTATAACCCACAGTGGATAGAGATAGAAGCTTTCTGGCTCCTGGCGGATCATTTCCGCCCAGTCTTTTGGATCAAAAAAACAAGGAGACCCAAACTCTGGCCACCCACCTACTAAGTTGCTTATAGAAACATGGGATGGAGTGAGGGATAGGCAATCCGAATGATCTCGGACCTGCTGGTCTCCCAGATAGAAGCTGACCCAATACTATGCCTATTATATATGTTCCCAAACAGAATGAACAAAACGCACCAAGCTCTAATATACCACTCACTCACATCAGCACACATATTAATAGCGAGACACTGGAAATCCAGGGAGACACCAACTGCCACGCACCTAATACATCAAACCGCATTAAACTGGACATACAAAACTATGCACAAGCACCAGTTTGGCTCTAAACCCACACTATTCAAAGCAAAACAAATATGGGACTCGTACAGACAGACACAGAGGAAACAATAAGGCGGAGAAAGACCAAATGGATGCTCGACTGACAATCACCCCCAACCACCACCTTCAGCATGGACCTCCATCCCGATTGGTGGAGCGACTGTATGACAGGCATCCACCACCCACCCCTTTTCCTCGCTTCTTATACCCACCCTTTCCCTATTTTACCACTATCTCCCCCTTTCTTCTCTTCAAAAATGAGGGACATGAACAAGTTGTGTTAAGTAGCAACGCAGCAGCCAAGTCCAATGCCATGTTCACTAACAGAAAGAAACAAGGTACGTGAAAAATGAAATGTGACCTGGGACGGATACGGCAAATTGCCAGTCAACTACTCCAGGTACAAAGTTCTGCGTTTACCTAAGGAAATGGATGCATTTTGTTTGAGTCATGGTTGTGTCATTTAGATTAAAAAGGTGTGTACATCACCAAACTATAAAGCTCAAACAAGCCTCACAGCAATCACACTGACAAAGGTTCTGAGAACAAAAAGTGAATGGTGGATGACTCACAGTATTAGAAGTGAAAGAAAGGTCAAGAATGTATTTACCTTTAGATTTAACTGTACGCTATATCCAGGGACAGATGTGTTACAGAACAATATTTCTTCGTTTTCCTTTGAATGTATTACATATGCAGTGCCTCTGAGATGATATTATTGTTTAGGATTAATATGGACAAATGCCACCATTTTGTTTTTTTTATTATGTTCAGTGGTAATTCCAGACTCTGTGCTGATCAGACACTGGAGGGGTGACTGGAAGACCCTGTCAGGATCTTTTTAGATGTGCATATTCCTGTTAATCAGCAATGGCAGCTATGATGTTGCGGGGGCGTGTATGAATGCAGAAGTTGGGCTATGTTATTTTCAATAGGATTTGACAGTGTTTCATTTGAAGACTTATCGCTTCTGATCTGTCAGTTTGAGGCGACTAAATCTGTCCCCTCTTGACAGAAGGCAGCTCTAGGAACCTAGGACAACTTAGTGTGAGCAATGATTTAACATTTCTACGTCAAAAGTGAAGAAGTTGACCCGAATATAAGTCGAGATCCCTAATTTTACCCCAAAAAACTGGGAAAACGTATTGACTCGAGTATCAGACTAGGCTGGGAAATGCAGCAGCTACTGGTAAATTTCTAAATAAAATTAGATCCCCAAAAAATTATATTGAATATTTATTTGCAGTGTGTGTGTGAGTATGAATGCAGTGTGTGTGTATGAATGCAGTGTGTGTGTGTATGAGTGCAGTGTGTGTATGAGTGCAGTGTGTGTGTGTATGAATGCAGTGGATGTGTATGAGTGCAGTGTGTGTGTGTGTGTGTATGAGTGCAGTGTGTGTGTGTATGTGATGCAGAGCCTTGATAGGGGGTGGGCATTTTTATTGTTTTTTTTTAATTATTATTATTTTCATATTTTTTTATTAATATTTTTATTTTATTTTGTATTATTTAAATTTGTATTTATTTATTTTCGTCCCCCCTCCCTGCTTGATACATGGCCATTGAGGGGGGCTCTCATTCCCTGGTGGTCCAGTGGATGGGCTGTGTAGGAGGGGGGCTGGCAGCAAGCTGTAACTTACCTTTCCTGCAGCCCCTGTCAGCTCCCTTCTCCTATTGCTGGTCAGCTCCCCTGTCAGCTCCCACTGTAAGTCTCGCGGTGTGAGTGCCGCGCAGAGCGTTGCCATGGTAACCCATGGCAACGCTCTGACCCCGCAGCTCTCGTGAGATTTACAGTGGAGCTGACAGGGAAGCTGACCGGCATGGAGAAGAAGGGAGCTGACAGGAGCTTCTGTGAAGGTAAGTAACAGCTCCGCAACAGGACCGCTGGGCTTGTAATGAGCCCGGCGGTCCTGGTCTGTATTATGGCAATGTAAGTTGCTTTAATACAGACATTGACTCAAGTATAAGATGAATGGGGGTTTTTCAGCACAAAAAATGTGCTGAAAAACTTGTCTTATACTCGAGTATATACGGTATGTCAGATGCCCCCTACGTTGTTTAAATGGGTTAACAATTATTATGTTTAGTCGTGTTTCATAGTGTATACTTTACAAATAGAATGTAAAGTTATTTATAACTATTATAACTTATATATTATAAGTTACCACCTTTTATCAAACTTATAAAATATGTTGGACGTGATTGAGTGGACAGACTTTTTTCATGGTGATACTTTCAACCTTTTTATTCCATTACTCCCTAAAGCACGTTTTTACTTTCGTTTATTAGGAAAATTAAATTTAGACAATGATGCCAAATACAGTTAGATCAGAGAAAGCAGGGGAAGACATAAACTCATTAAAACCATGTAAATCTTTACTATGTTTCAAAAAGGAGTGAAACAAAGAAGAATAACACCAAAAACGTGAATCATAACATTCCCTATAGCTGGACATGAAATAAATTAAAACAAGGCTTGAAACCACGTGCAATTAAGTAACTGCTTCAAGGTAAGCCAGTTTTGCGAAATATTGCGAAATAATGGATACAGTATATATTCTCAACTTTTTCATTCCCAAAAATTTTCTATAACGGGATGAACAAATAAATTAAAAATAAACGTGCAGATTTATATCATTTGCATTTTTATGTTAATTTGAAGAGCAATCTAGGCACAGAAGTGCGGTTTTACTACGCATACACAGCTATGTATTCCATGTTTCAATTAAATGTTAGTCTAATGTTTTGTTTTGTTTTCAAACAAAAATTACTAGGAAATGAAGGGGTTAATATGCCCTCTCTCAATGCTTTGCAGTATTTTATTTACTAAAATCTATCTCTCAGCAACTTACTATGAAATAATGGTGTTGAATAATGTTATCACACCAGCTAAACAAGACATGACATAGTTGTAACATCCAATTTTAGAGCAATCCTTACTCTTTATGTATACAAGATTCTGCCTGCACTGTACACATGCAGTATTGTACATGAACAAATGGACAAAAAAAAAAGAAAAAAAAACATATTACAGATGTACATTACAGCTATTATCTTATCAGCCAACAGTGCAGACAAAATGATGGCGAAGACTAAAATAAAATACTGATAATGACAAGTAAATATGTGCTTCACCTAGCTCAGCTGCATGAAGTATTTGCCATAATTTATTTAGTACACAATGGTTTGACAGCAGGATAAAATAAACTCACCATTTCATGCAATTATAGTTACTGTTCTTACAGTGACTGTCTGCAGGCAGACAGTAAGTCATCTGAAGGTTAAATGGTAGCAATGATGTAATACAAGAAGAAAAAAACTTAAAGTGCTTTTGTGTTTTCTAAATTCAGCTGTAGTTCTTATTTTTTTGAAAGGTGTCAGATTAAACACCATCACCAGGTAAAAAAAATGCTGATGATGAAATTACCAGCAGTTGACCTCTTTGACCTACTGTCTCATACCTGTTAAAGCACTCTAATGTGTGCTAAAGATATCACCCAACAAAAAAAACACACACATAGAAACCTAGAGGAAAAAAATCTGTCTGGTTATATTGGGGTCAATTTCTTATATTTTGTATGTTTATAGAAGGGAGGAGTATCAACGAACAATAATAGTTTGTTTTTTTCTTGGAAATTGGTTTTGATACACCACATTAACCAACAAAGGAGTTAGCAAATAGCAGAAGCAGGGTTGACTCTGTTTGGGTGCACACAGAGTGCACTGCACACAGGTGCAAAGAGCTAAGGCAAAAGGAGGGTTCCCAGGTGGGCCCCCAAAAAGTCCTGCGTCTAAAATGTGACTGGCCAGAAAAAGGCACTCAGGGGCTAATAATAATCCCAGCATGCCACTGTATGTGCTCTTCTCCCTCTCCCATTACTGTAGCATGGTCAGGCAGCAATACCTTACCTCAGCCCAGCCTCCGGATCAGTGGTAATGCAGGAGGCTATGTGTTGAGGCTGGGCTGAGCCAGGCAAGCTCCAGTCATTGAGAATGCTCTAACAATTTGCATCTCCCACCAGACCACCAGGGGTCAGGATTACCCCCCCCTCTAGCCAAAGGTAAGCCACAGGAAGGGGGGAAGAAACTGATTTTTAATTTTTTTTTTTATTTAAGCCACTTTTCTACCCTACCAGACCACCTAACCCCCCACTACAGGCTCAAACCCCCACTAAACTCCATAACCTCCCACTACATCCCTTCTACTACCCCTAACCCCACACTACACCCTCTATCCCACTAATAACTTTAGCCTTTGACCACGCCCACCTGGGACACTTCCCCCCCAAAAGAAAAATTAGTAGCAACAATTTCAAAGAACTAACAAATTGCATGTTCTTTATTATTTTTTTATTACATTATTGGTCAACACATCATCCAGTTTGTTTGCCCCCTCATCTTTGCTGACTAACATTGACATGGAACTGATATGTGAATGCATTTAGTCGATTCACAGGGTCATTCAATAAAGGCCTTGCTCAAATCAGCTTACAATCTATGGCGGTTTGAGTTAGGTGGAAATGTATCATTCTTCTATTGTTTTCATAGTAGCTTGTTTAAAAAATATATATTTTGTATCTTAAAACTGTTTATATATTCAAATTATAAATTTGTGTATAGATAATGATAGATGTAGAAAACAAATTTGTGTAAAACAAATGGCAAACATTAAAATAATATTCATATTAGTATCAAATTATAACAGTGCTGAAAAAGAAGACATCCAATGTTTCGAGAAACACACAAAAGGCTCTGAATCCCCTCATGTCCTTATCAAATAATCACATGTAAACATCAAAGAACCAATATTCATATTTTCAGTTGGTAGTTTTGTTTAATCTTTTATATCAATTCTGTGCATAAAAGGCAACTGTCATCAGCATGTATAGCATAACTGGCATGCTATCCAAGTCCTTCCTTCAGCCTGTCCACTGGCACTTCCTCCTCTCTCTAATGAGGGGAAGTGACCACACTGGATGAGGATCAGGCTGCAGGGAAAACTTTTCCTTGGTGTGGGGTCGCAGATTACTATTTCCTTTTTCTAATGGAGGGAGACCAAGCTGGTGTTTATCATGTCCCTTTTAATTTTGCATGTAACCTTCTACGTTCTCCTGTTTAGGTCATTGTGGGAATAATTCAGCATGGTGGTGTAAAAGTACATTCAAGAAAGCCAATGTTAGTCAAGAATCACTAAGGATTCAAGATTTATTCTTTATCGGCTTAGCCTCCTTTAAAAATTACTTAAAACTGCCATCCTTTAAACATTTACAGAGACGTATGAGAAAAGGAAATGGAGTATAAACGAATAAAGCAAAACTGGAGAAGTGTTACAATTTGACAGTAAATGGGGCATTAGGTAAGAGATTTATGGGTATAAAGTCGAAGACCATATTTCAAGGAAATGTACAGAGAAATAGTGAATAATGGTAATGTGCAGCAGAGAGGAAGATGAATGCACTTCCCAAAACATTGCTTGTAGCTTTCATTGAATATCATTTACCAGAACAGCAATTGGTGTCACATGAAGAGTACGTATAGTAGTCTTTTTGTTTTGTTTGTTTTTTAAGTACTATCTATCATTCAGTGCAAAGCTCAAGCCTTGCTGATGACAGTTATCGACTATTTTCAAAAAAAGCCAGTGTACACAGAAACAAAGTATTTATGAATCTCTGTTGGTTTGTGCAAATTCACATTTTAAAACGAAATATCAAGATTTCATTTTTAAAGGAACACTACAGACACCAAAACAACTGTAGCTTAATGAAGCCGTTTTGGTGCCTTCTAAGTTTCACTGCTCAATGCTCTCCCATTTAGGAGTTAAATTCATTTTGTTTCTGTTTTTCTAGCCACACCTTCCCTGGATGTGACTCACACACAGCCAGAATGAAAAAAAAAATAAGATGTAACGTGAAACGCCCTGTCGTCTGGTCATTTGCCACAAGCTCCCAGAGGAGCCTTCTTGCCAGCCTCCTGCCTCAGGACTATGGGCCCTGCAATATACCTTGCTCAATGCACTTTAAAAGGCTCTGTTCATGTGATTTATGTACTTTTGTACTCCAGAAAGAGAGACCGACCCTTAGCCTTGATTCCCTGGAACTGTTTTGGGCAAAGGTCCATGTGCACGGTCAATCAAATATTTGACTTCCATAAAAATCTTGAACCGATCTGGGTGATTTTTGGATATGTTGGTCACCAAGATCTGGGCTATCAGTTGATGTAACTTTTGTGAGGTTTTTATGTGTCTTGGGGGTTTTGTTATATTGCCTGTTTCTGTACTGAGAGATAATTCAATTATATGTTTGTGTGCTCAGGTAATTATCTCTCAGGCACAATATGTTAGATGTTTTCGTGTAACTAGTCTTCTTTCAGATCCAGAGGGAGGGATTATCCTGTTTTGTGTGGGAGTGTTATGGGTAAGTTTACTTTGTCCCTGTATTGTATAGAAGCAGGCTATTGAGCCTGGATTAAACATTTGTTTTACCCCTTCATGATGTTTAGGCTCATGTTTGGGGGATTGGAGAGCTCTAATCACTACTCTGCCGGATACAGGAGAGCCATAATCCCTGCAGCACTTGGGATTCGGGAGACTACTAACAGATATACTCAGCCGGAGTATAGGGGATCCGTTACATGTAACTTATTTGAAAAATTGTTATCTCCTGCTCTGTAAATGTAACTTTAATCACATACAGGGGGTGTCTGGAGGCTCTAGCAAGCTATTAACAGAGCATGAGTTAAGACAATCTAAATAAAACAAAATTTACAAGTAAGGAACTATAAGCTTTAGATCTCTCTTTACAGAAAGTGTTTAGGAAGGCTGTTCAAGTCACATGCAGGGGGGTGTGCTTATGTCTGCATAAAGAAAGTGATTTAACTCTTAAATGGCAGAGAATCTAACAGTGAGACTGCAAGGACATGATCTATACACCGAAACTGCTTCATTAAGCTAAAGTTGTTTTGGTGGCTATAGTCCCTTTAATAGCTCTCTATTGTTTTTATTTGACATGTAATACGAAGGTTTTTATTATTGTTTTTATTTAAAAGAAAAAACAAACATAACTAGCTATAATGTCCCTACATATTCCACCTAATGTGTAGGATCCTAGGTTTTTTTTTAAACTATAGTTCATTCATTTTTAATAGTTACAATACATATTACATATAGTATTGCCTAAAAACAATAGGCATAATGCACTTATAACATATAACATATAATCAAAACTATTTGAACAGCAGGTGCATGTAATAGCGTCCAGAAAGGATAAAAAGCATATTGCAGATGTTACAATAGGACAATCAGGGTCAACATCAGAGGGTGACAGACAGTTTTCCTGTAAGGAGCCCGATACAGCAATGGAGCCTGAATTGAGCAGACCCCATTACAGTACTCCAGCAGTCCGGGACTCCTAATGGACTGACTGCCTGCCCACTCTTATCTCTTCGTGATAGCATTGGGAGGAAGCAATGTCAGATCACTCTCAGTGCTAATGGAAAGCCTCTGCTGGAGGTTTAGAGAGAAGCCAAGGAATCTGCATTCCTGTGCGTAGAGATCGTCAATAGACCCCAAGGAAGCCACTCTTGAACTATAAAAAAGTAACTTAAAAGGAGGATGGCTAAATATAATAGAAACATAGAAACATAGAAACATAGAATGTGACGGCAGATAAGAACCATTCGGCCCATCTAGTCTGCCCAATTTTCTAAAAACTTTCATTAGTCCCTAGCCTTATCTTATAGTTAGGATAGCCTTATGCCTATCCATGCATGCTTAAACTCCTTTACTGTGTTAACCTCTACCACTTCAGCTGGAAGGCTATTCCATGCATCCACTACCCTCTCAGTAAAGTAATACTTCTGATATTATTTTTAAACCTTTGTCCCTCTAATTTAAGACTATGTCCTCTTGTTGTGGTAGTTTTTCTTCTTTTAAATATAGTCTCCTCCTTTACTGTGTTGATTCCCTTTATATATTTAAATGTTTCTATCATATCCCCCCCTGTCTCGCCTTTCCTCCAAGCTATACATGTTAAGATCCTTTAACCTTTCCTGGTAAGTTTTATCCCGCAATCCATGAACCAGTTTAGTAGCCCTTCTCTGAACCCTCTCTAAGGTATCAATATCCTTCTGAAGATACGGTCTCAGTACTGTGTACAATACTCCAAGTGAGGTCTCACCAGTGTTCTGTACAATGGCATGAGCACTTCCCTCTTTCTACTGCTAATACCTCTCCCTATATAACCAAGCATTCTGCTAGCATTTCCTGCTGCTCTATTACATTGTCTGCCTACCTTTAAGTCATCAGAAATAATCACCCCTAAATTCCTTTCCTCAGATGTTGAGGTTAGGACTCTATCAAATGTTCTGTACTCTGCCCTGGGGTTTTTACGTCCAAGATGCATTATCTTGCACTTATCCACATTAAATGTCAGCTGCCACAACTCTGACCATTTTTCTAGTTTACCTAAATCATTTGCCATTTGGCTTATCCCTCCTGGAACATCAACCCTGTTACATATCTTAGTATCATCAGCAAAAAGACATACCTTACCATCAAGACCTTCTGCAATATCACTAATAAAAATATTAAAGGGAATGGGTCCAAGTACAGATCCCTGAGGTACCCCACTGGTGACAAGTCCAAGCTTCGAATATATTCCATTAACTACAACCCTCTGTTGCCTGTCACTCAGCCACTGCCTTACCCATTCAGCAATATTGGAATCCAAACTTAAAGATTGCAGTTTATTGATAAGCCTTCTATGTGCAACAGTGTCAAAAGCTTTACTAAAATCTAGGTAAGCAATGTCTACTGCACCACCCTGATCTATTATTTTAGTTACCCAATCAAAAAATCAATAAGATTAGTTTGGCATGATCTCCCTGAAGTAAACCCATGTTGTCT
This sequence comes from Pelobates cultripes, assembly GCA_933207985.1. Taxonomy (NCBI): domain Eukaryota; kingdom Metazoa; phylum Chordata; class Amphibia; order Anura; family Pelobatidae; genus Pelobates; species Pelobates cultripes. The sequence continues at coordinate 83,751,021 of OW240913.1, read as the reverse complement.
CTGATCTTGAAATCCATGTGTTTTAGATGTTCAACAATCCTATCCTTTAACATGGTTTCCATCACTTTCCCCACTACTGAAGTAAGGCTTACTGGCCTATAGTTGCCCGACTCCTCCCTATTACCTTTCTTGTAAATGGGCACAACATTCGCTAACTTCCAATCTTCTGGGACTACTCCTGTTAACAATGATTGGTTAAATAAATCTGTTAATGGTTTTGCTAGTACACCACTAAGCTCTTTTAATAGCTTTGGGTGTATTCCATCAGGTCCCATTGACTTATTTGTCTTTACTTTTGACAGTTGAAATAGAACCTCTTCCTCTGTAAACTCACGTGTAATAAATGACTCATTTATCCTTTTTCTCAACTGAGGTCCCTTTCCTTCATTTTCTTCTGTAAATACAGAACAAAAATATTCATTGAGGCAGTCAGCCTGGTCTTTATCCTCTTCTACATACCTTCCTTCTTTTGTTTTTAATCTAACTAATCCTTGTTTTACTTTTCTTTTCTCATTTATGTATCTAAAAAATGTTTTATCCCCCTTTTTTACTGACTGTGCTATTTTCTCTTCTGTGTGTGATTTGGAAGCTCTTAATATATGTTATGATGTGTTTATATTGTGTATGTGTATATAGTACAGTATATGTGTAGAATTGCATAGTTGTACATAGTTACATAGGCTGAAAAGAGATGTGTCCATCAAGTACAGCCTTCCTCACATCTGTTTTTGTATAGTCCTGTTTGTGACTAGTTTTCCAGACAATAGTTTGTATTGGCTCCAGATATATTTGTATAATGTTATCATATCCCCTTTGAGGTGTCGTTTTTCAAAACCAAAGAGGTTTAAATTTGTTAACCTTTTTTCATAGCTAAAATGTTTAATTTATTTTATTAATTTTGTAGCCCGCCTCTGCACTTTTTCTAGTGCCATAATATCCTTCTTTAGAACAGGTACCCCAAATTGCACAGCATATTCAAGATGTGGTCACAAGAGGCAAAATGATATTCTCATCCCAAGAATGAATGCCCTTTTTTATACATGACAAAACCTTACTGGCCTTAGCCACTGCTGATTGACATTGCACATTGTTGCCTAGTTTGTTGTCTATAACAATTCCCAAATTCTTCTCGAGTGTTGTTATCCCTAATTCACTACCATTAAGGGTATAAGTTGCTTGTACATTCTTTACCCCGAAGTGCATTTTTCTTCATTAAATTTAATCTGCCATTTCAATGCCCAGCCTATCTAAATCTCTCTGCAGCAAAATAAAATCTTGTTCACATTGTATTACTTTAAAGAGTTTTGTGTCATCTGCAAACACTGAAACATGACTTTCAATGCTTTTTTCAAGATCATTTATAAATATGTTAAATAGAATCGGTCCCAGAACAGAACCCTGAGGGACACCACATACCACTACATTTTGTTATATACCGTATCTCACAAAAGTGAGTACAGCCCTCACATTTTTGTAAATATTTTATTGAATCTTTTCATGGGACAACAATGAAGAAATGATACTGCTGCTGCAATGTAAAGTAGTAAGTGTACAGCCTGTATAACAGTGTAAATTTCCTATCCCCTCACAATAACTCAACACACAGCCATTAATGTCTAAACCGTTAGCAATAAAAGTGAGCGCACCCCTAAGTGGAAATGTCCAAATTGGGCCCAAAGTGTCAATATTTTGTGTAGCCACTATTATGTTCCAGCACTGGCTTAACCCTCATGGGCATGGAGTTCACCAGAGCTTCACAGGTTGCCACTAGAGTCCTCTTTCTCTCCTCCATGACGACATGTATAAATAGGGGCATAAATTCTCGGGATGAAAATATAATTCTGCCTCTTTATAAATCGCTGGTAAGACCACACCTTGAATATGCTGTGCAATTTTGGGCACCTGTTCTAAAGAAGGATATCATGGCACTGGAGAGGGTCCAGAGACAAGCTACAAAATTGATAAAAGGAATGGAGCATTTTAGTTATGAAGAAAGGTTAAAAAAATTAAATCTGTTTAGTTTGGAAAAACGGCGCCTGAGAGGGGATATGATAACTTTATACAAATATATTCGGGGCCAGTACAAACCTTTATCTGGAAATCTATTCATAAACAGGGCTATACATAGGACACGAGGTCACACATTTAGGTTGGAAGAAAGGAGATTTCATCTAAGGCAAAGAAAAGGTTTTTTTACAGTAAGAATAATAAGGATATGGAATTCTCTGCCTGAAGAGGTGGTTTTGTCAGAGTCCATACAGATGTTTAAACTGAAATTGGATAAATACTTACAAAAACATAACATACAGGGATATAATTTCTAATTAGTGGGGTAATAGCTGATTGATCCAAGGAGACATCTGACTGCTATTTTGGGGTCAAGAAGGAATTTTTTCCTAGTTTGTGGCAAAATTGGAAGCGCTTCAGACCAGGTTTTTTGCCTTCTTTTGGATCAACAGCAACAACATTTGTGAGGAAGGCTGAACTTGATGGACGCAAGTCTCTTTTCAGCTATGTAGCTATGTAATACTATGTAACATCACAGGACTGGTGGATGTTAGAGACCATGTGCTCCCCAACCTTCCGTTTGAGGATGCCCCACAGATGCTCAATAGGGTTTAGGTCTGGAGACATGCTTGGCCAGTCCAACACCTTTACCTTCACCTTCTTTAGCAGGGCAGTGGTTGTCTTGGAGGTGTGTTTGGGGTCATTATCATGTTGGAATACTGCCCTGCGGCTCAGTCTCCGAACGGAGGGTATCATGATCTGCTTCAGTACATGTTGGCATTCATGGTTCCCTCAATGAACTGTAGCTCACCAGTGCCAGCAGCACTCATGCAGGCCCAGACCATGACACTGCCACCACCATGCTTGACTATAGGCAAGACAGACACACTTGTCTTTGTACTCCTCACCTGGTTGTCACCACACACGCTTGACACCATCTGAACCAAATAAATGTATCTTGGTCTCATCAGACAACAGGACATGGTTCCAGTAATCCATGTCCTTAGCCTGCTTGTCTTCAGCAAACTGTTTGCAGGCTTTCTTGTGCATCATCTTTAGAAGAATCTTCATTCTGGGACAACAGCCATGCAGACCAATTTGATGCAGTGTGCGGCGTATGGTGTGAGCACTGACAGGCTGACCACCCACCCCTTCAACCTCTGCATCAATGCTGGCAGCACTCATACGTCTATTACCCAATGACAACCTCTGGATATGACGCTGAGCATGTGCACTCAACTTCTTTGGTCGACCATGGTGACGCCTGTTTTGAGTGGAACATGTCCTGTGAAACCACTGTATGGTCTTGCCCACAGTGATGCAGCTCAGTTTCAGGGTCTTGGCAATCTTTTTATAGCCTATGCCATCTTTATGTAGAGCAACAATTATTTTTTTTCAGATCCTCAGAGAGTTCTTTGCCATGAGGTTGAACTTCCAGTGACCAGTATGAGAGAGTGTGAGAGCAATAACACCAAATTTAACACACCTGCTCCCCATTCACACCTAAGACCTTGTAACACTAACGAGTCACATGACACCGGGGAGGGAAAATGGCTAATTGGGCCCAATTTGGACATTTCCACTAAGAGGTGTACTCACTTTTGTTGTCAACGGTTTAGACATTAATGGCTGTGTGTTGGGTTATTTTGAGGGGACAGAAAATGTACACTGTTATACAGGCTGTACACTTACTCCTTTACATTGTAGCAGAGTGTCATTTCTCCAGTGTTGAGGGGTGTACTCACTTTTGTGATATAGTGTATATGTGTAGAACGTGACAAGTTTTCTTTCTGCTCTTGTTTTCATTTTTTTTTTCTTTCTCACCTAATTAATTAATTAAACAACAGAGTAAAATTAACATTCTCAGCCACCACTTTAACCACACAGGACCAGACTTTGGTATTCTTATCATCCTGACATTTGTTATTTATTTGTATATTAAATAGGTGGGATTGTATTAATATATTAACATTCTATATTTATACTTTATACCAGTATAATAAAATGTTTTATTTATTAAATAAGTTACTATATATATATGTATATATAGTAAAAAAGTAATAATAAAAATTACATAAGAACATAAATTAGTGAGTTGTATATGCAATTTAAGTGATGTATGCAATAATAGAATTTTTATGTTTCCTGAATTAAAAGCAGTTTTATTACATCAATCTTCATAAATGTACTTTTGATGTTTGATGTTGATTTTGATTCACAAAATATTATGTAATATTCCCTTACTTGAACAATATTTTAAATGTGTTTTGTTTTTGTTTTTTTAACCAAGCAGACATGTTATAAATGTTGGTGACTAATAATTGATATTTTATTAAATCAAATTTGAATCAAACAATTTAACCGAAAAGTAAAATTTAGTATTATATCCTCCAACACAAATACCTTTTCAAAAAGAACAATTTTTGTGTTGATTTTGTCATAATACCATTTATCACCATCATGACTCTCAAGTCTGTTCACAACTGAAAATACCATTCTAAACAAAACAAAGAATTGTAAAATGTATTTCTATCTGATACTACGTGATACCTATATTTAGAATCTGGAAAAATGAAAGTGGCAGCACAAAGATTACATTAAAAGCGCATTGTTTGAGTGACAGTTTATTTATCACAGCTGATTTACATGTTTCTTTTGCATAAGTGTTGTTGATGTTGCACCTACACAAGCAGGAAAATCTGCTCATCCTCATGTAATTTGACATGCAAATAACTTTCAAACCTATTTATTAGAGAAAGATTTTAAATTATTAAACGTTGCGTGATTTGAAATGGAAAGCAAAGGCACACATTTATTTGCATACTCTTATAACGTTTGAGTGTTTTTTTACTACATTCGAGAAGTGTGCACACAATTCTGCTCTATGGCCTTACTACAAATTTAAAAAAAACAATGGAATAATTGCATATTATTCTTAAAAATAGCTTTGTATTGTTCAATAAAATACAAAATAAATTAAATTAAAAAAGAGCAACTTGACAGACGGTATCAGCAAAAATAAATGACACTTCAAAGATAGCAATGTTTCAAGTATCTCCCTCATGTAGAAAAGAGACCTGGTTAGAGAGAATTTTGAGAGAGCCTTTATGTTACTGCTATATTTTCATGCTAAATTGAGCTAATAGGATGAATCTGTGGAGCATTCTGAGATTAAAACCACAGTGGCTGTGTCCTTATGTTCAGTAGTTTAAATAAATTGTTAGTTAATCCCCTGTTTGTAAAAGATTTAAACCCATCTCATTTGTACTGGATAAAACTGTCATTTTTTTTTTTTTAATGAGTAAGCGTGTAGATAATGGGTTGAATGCAATTAATTTATATACACTGCTCTAGTATTTCATCTTTTTGGCGTAAATGATTCAAGTTTCAAGTATCATGACGTTCGTAAAATTATACCTCTGTAATACATTGGGATAGGTGGTTTCTCAGTTAGTTTGGGTTAACAAATTGACATTATGCTGATAAAATACTCTGACTGCTTGTTCTAAACACTGAACTTTTACGAGTTTGCAAAGGACTTGAATGATGCCAGGTCAAAGTATGTGATTTAAAGAAAAATGTTCAGTAACACATATTGGAATTGACATACAGTGTTCTGCCAAGCTTGGTTCAAGTCAAAAATAGACTTGCCATCACAATCATAAACAGCTATTCATAAAGCTCCAGCTATTAGCCAACCTTTCTTTCAAAGCTAGCTTTATTCAAGTGAAGGATATCAGGGTAAATGTTTCCAATGTTCTGAATGTTCCCATGTCGCCAGCTGACTTTTTCTTTGCTTAATTTCATACACATGATCAGAAGTATATGCTACACTCCCCCCTTCTCTCATTTCATGCCTTGTACTCATTCTTCTACTCTCTCACTCCTACCCACAATCGATCTCATCCTAGACCCCATGCATACAAAACCCATTCACACCTCCTGTCACTTTCTCTCATTCTGCTTCTTGCAGCTGGTGATGTCTCTCCCAATCCAGGGCCCTTCACCTTCTCTACACACACTAAGAAAACCAGAAGCCCAAACCTCATCACAATAACCTTACCAACATTCAGTGTGCACTCTGGAACGTCCGCTCCATCTGCAGTACTTTAAAATCAACAGACATACACGGCTTTTTCATCTCAAACTCACTCAAACTACTTGCACTTACAGAGACCTGGGTGTCCCTCTCTGATAGCGCTACTCCTGCCTATTTATGTTTTGGTGGGCTACAATTCTCTCACACTCCCAGACTCAACTGTAAAGGAGGTGGTGTAGACATCCTTCTCTCCTCTCAATGTACCTTTCAACCAATCATAACTGCCCCTGCCCTATCCTTTTCTTCTTCTAAACCCACTCCTTTAAGAATTGCTATCATCTACTGTCCCAACCCCTCCACCCCCACCCTGTGCTATCCTAGGCTATTCATTGAGCACTTTTCTTCCTGGCTTCCCCACTTCCTCTCATCTAGCACTCCTTCCCTTATACTTGGGAATTTAAATATCCCAATCAACAACCCCAACTGCACTGATGCCTCTCGTCTGCTCTCTGTAACTTCCTCCTTTGGCCTCACGCAATGGTCCAATTTAACAACCCATACAGCGGGAAACACTCTTGATCTTGCCTTCACCAATCTCTGTACCGCCTCTAATGTCTCCAATATTCCTTTTCCACTATCTGACCACCATCTGCTGACTTTTGACATCGGCATGCCCAAGACTCAATTGACACCACCGTCTGAACATTAATCTCACAGAAACCTCCAATGTCTTGACCTAAAGCATTTCTCCACTAATCTCTAAACTCTACTTTTACCTATCTCAAACCTCACCTGTCCTCGCTCTGCAACCTTCTACAATTCCACACTCTCCTCTCAACTAGACATCATGGCACCTCCTACATTTAAATGCAGCAAGCACCCCCAAAAACAACCTTGGCACACCAAGCTGACTCAATTCCTGCAAAAATGCTCCTGAACGCTGTTAGAGAAAGTCTCACTGTGCATCTGACTTTCTCCACTATAAATGTAACTCTCTTCTTCACCCTATTGCTCCTCCTCCACCTACTAACTTGACTGCCTCAGACTTTGCAACAAACTTTACTGACAAGATCTCTACAATCAGGGAAGAAGACCATACACTGTAGACGTGCAATTCGTTTCGGTCCGAATTTAAATTCAGACGAATTTCGGCAATTCAGACATTCAGATGCTTCCCAATGGCCGAATTTACGAAGTGCAGAATTTTAGAAGTGCCGAACCGAACCAATTTGCCGAAGTTCCGAATTGCAGAAGTGCTGATTTTCGGAAGTGCCGAACTGAACCGAATTGCTGAAGTGACAAATTTCGGAAATGCCAAAGTGCTTGTATTTCTGAAAAGTGGCAAAACAGGAGAGGGAGGGGAAATTAAGGGAATGATGACAGGGATCTAACCCTACCCCTACCCCTAACCCTAACCCTACTCCTAACCCTAGGCATAACTTACCCCTAACTCTAACCCTTACCCCAACCTTACTCTAACCCTACCCCTAACCCTAACCCTAACCCTCCATCCCACCTATCTGTCCTCCCTAATACACAAGTATTTCCCATCTAGGCCTTTACGCTCTGCTAAAGACTTATGTCTATCTTCTGTCCGTACTCCCACCTCTGATGCTCACCTTCATGACTTCCCAAGGACTGCACCGTTCCTGTGGAACTCACTTCCCTCCTCCGTTAGAGGCTCACCCAGTCTCCATTCCTTCAAAAAAATATTAAAAACCCACTTCTTCATAAAAGCGTATCAATTAATCTGTTAATAGCTCCCGATTGATTCCTCTCTTGCAACTGTCATTAGTTTGATACTATCCTTACCTTTTGTGTCACTTTACCCCACTCCCTCTAGCATGTAAGTTCATTGTGAAGGACCCTCAACCCCTCTGTTCCTATGTGTCCAACTTGTCTGGTTACAACTACATGCTTGTTCGTCCACCCACTGTAAAGCGCTGCAGAATTTATTGGCGTTATATAAATAATAACATAATAATATAATAATAATAATAAATTGGCTACTTAGCAGTAGGGGATGGTGCCCTCAGGTAACTTAGAGTGAGTGCTTGGGATCCAATTGTTGTTGCACATGCCTATGAGTTAGGAAGTGTGGTGGTAAAACTTGGAATAATTGGCTTGTGCTTTTTTCTGCTTGACATTCTGGAGAACATCACCAGCATACTGTTAATGGGTACGGAAGTGGGGACATGACATTGAAAAGTGTCGTGACTAGAGTTGAGCGGACACCTGGATGTTTGGTTCCGGCGGGTTCGGCCGAACTTTGAAAAAAAGTCTGTGTCCGGGGTCGAACTTGACCCCGAACTTGAACCCGAACCATTTTAGTCAATGGGTACCCTAACTTTTGGGCACAAAAATGGCTCTTAAAAAGTCCTGGGAAGGACTAGAGGGCTGCAAAAGGAAGTAAAATGGGGGTAAGAGTAGGACATGTGCCCTGCAAACAAATGTGGATAGGGAAATCACTTAAAATAACATAACAATTAAAAATACAGCTGAGTCATAAAATAGCACTAGATGGAATCTTTGATTTTAGCTTTGGAAGAACATAAATCAAAATCTAAAGCATGGCTGTCAGGAAGATCACCAGAATTATCCATTTGAGAGAGGGATGGAGTGCAGGGTATTCTCTTTCATTGTTCAAACTGAGCTCAACTCCTGATGCATGGAGAAAAGGCCCTCACAAGCCTCTGCTATTGTGTACATAGTTTATACTAAGTGACCCATAGGTTGAGGAGGCGGTGACCATGGCGGTGTAGGTGGAAGCGGCGGTAGAGGAGGAGGTAGCCAACACTGTTTTTTATTTGTTTTTTTTGTTTTTTATTGGAGTAGCCCCCAAAATATTAGGACATATAAAAAAAGAAACATTTGCGGCCTGCGGTTCATTTCTTGCAGTCCTGATGCATGGAGAAATGCTCAGCTCCTGATGCATGGAGAAAGGCCTTCATCAACCATGTTCCAAATTATTATGCAAATTCTATTTAAGTGTCACAAAGATTCAATATTTTGTTTTTCAGTTTAACTCATGGATGGCATTGTGTCTCAGGGCTCTTTTGATCACTGAAAACAATCTTGGACACCTGTGATAATTAGATTGCCAGGTGAGCCCAATTTAAGGAAAAACTACTAAAGGAGGGTGTTCCACATTATTAAGCAGAGCACCATTTTCATGCAGTAAAAGAAAGAAAAAGGATCTCTCTGCTGCCGAAAAGAGTGAAATAATTCAATGCCTTGGACGAGGTATGAAAACATTAGATATTTCACAAAAACTTAAGCGTGATCATCGCACTATTAAGAGATTTGTGGCTGATTCAGAGCACAGACAGGTTTGAGCAGATAAAGGCACATTAAGGAAGATTTCTGCCAGATCCATGCATCCATGCTAAAATACCATTACACAGCAGCAAACAGATATTTGAAGCTGCTGGTGCCTCTGGAGTCCCACGGACATCAAGGTGTAGAGTCCTCCAGAGTCTTGCTCTATGTATAAATCTATTTGGCCACCACTAACCAATGCTCACAAGGAAAAATGGCTGCATTGGGCAGTAAAATACATGAAAACTAATTTTCAAACAGTCCTGTTCACTGATGATGCCATGTAACCCTGGATGGTCCAGATGGATGGAGTAGTGGATGGTTGATGGACGGCCACCCTGTTCCAACAAGGCTGCGATGTTAGCAAGGCGGTGGTGGAGTCATGTTTTGGGCCAGAATCATGGGAAGAGAGCTGGTCGGCACCTTTGGGGTCCCCAAAGGTGTAAAGATGACCTCTGCAAAGTATGTGGAGTTTCTGACTGACCACTTTCTTCCCTGGTACAGAAGGAAGAACTATGCTTTCTGTAATAAAATCATCGTCATCCATGACAATGCACCATCTCATGCTGCAAAGAATACTTCTGCATCAATGGCTGCTATGGGGATAAAAGGAGAGATAGTCATGGTGTGGCCTTCCTCCTCCCCTGACCTCAATCCTATTGAGAACCTTTGGAGCATCCTCAAGCAAAAGATCTATGAGGGTGGGAGGCAGTTTACATCCAAACAGCAGCTCTGGGAGGCTATTATGACATCTTGCAAACAAATTCAAGCAGAAACTGTTCAAAAACTCACAAGTTCAATGGATGCAAGACTTGTGAAGCTGATATCAAATAATGGGCCCTATGTTAAAATGTAACGTTACCTGTTAAAATGTTTAAAAAGTTAAAATGTTGTTATAAGTTTGATTGAAATAACTTTTGATTTCAGTAAATATGCTGCAAACACAACAAATGACAATTTTCAGTTCTTTACAACCTATAAAGTGTTTTGAAACTTACTGTGCGTAATAATTTGGAACAGTGCATTGTAAGTTTTTTATGTTTGAAAAAAATACTGTTATTAGGAGGTTTGCTCAATAAAATTTGAATTGTACTCTTAATAGTTGATAACATGAGAATTATGCTGACTGTTATTTACATCAATTATTTAGGTAAATGAGAAAAATGTAATTTACATAATAATTTGGAACAGGGCGTAAGCCTTTGCTATTGTGTACATAGTTTATACTAAGTGACCCATAGGTTACCGTGGCGGTGTAGGTGGAAGCGGTGATGGAGGAGGTAGCCAACACTGTTTTTTATTTGTTTTGTTTTTTTTGTTTTTTTGTTTTTTAATTGGGGTAGCCCCCAAAATATTGGGACATATAAAAAAAGAAAACAAAGAGTAAGTGCACTAGAGTATAACAATGGCTGGGTGAGGCTGGTATAAATGTCTATTCTGCACAAGGTACAGACAAGTCTGGTGGGATCCATGCCTGGTTCATTTTAATAAACGTGAGCTTGTCCACGTTGGCTGTGGACAGGCGGCTGCGCTTGTCTGTGATAACGCCCCCTGCCATGCTAAACACATGTTCAGACAATACACTGGCTGTAAGGCAGGCCAGCACCTCCAAGGCATAAAGGACAAGCTCAGGTCATGTGCCCAATTTGGAGACCCAGAAGTTGAATGGGGCAGACCCATCAGTCAGTAAATGAAGGCGTGTGCACACATATTGTTCCACCATGATGCTGAAATGCTGCCTCCTGCTAAGACGTTCCATATCAGATGGTGGTGCTGGTTGTTGTGGCGTGCTGACAAAGCTTTTCCACATTTCGGCCATGCTAACCCTGCCTTCTGAGGTGCTGGCGTTGCCCAAGCTGCGTTGGTGACCTCTTCCTCCTCCTCTGCTTTCGCCTTGTGCTTCCACTGAGCCCCCGGTGTCAGTTGGGAATGCCCTCAGCAGCGCGTCTACCAGTGTGCACTTTCTGCAGTAGCTCTGGTATATGTGGGTAGTTTTTCAGGAATTTCTGCACCACCAAATTCAACACATGCACCAGGCAAGGGATGTGCGGCAAACCGGCTAGGCCCAAAGCTGCTACGAGATTTCGCCCATTATCGCACACCACCAGGCTGGGCTTGAGGCTCAGTGGCAACAACCACTCATCGATCTGTTGTTACATGCCCGTCCACAGCTCCTGCGTGGTGTGGGTTTTTTCCACTAAACATATGAGTTTTAAAACAGCCTGCTGTCGTTTCCCCCTGGTTGTGCTGAAGTTGGTGGTAAAGGTGTTACGCTGCCTGGATGAGGTGGTGGTAGAGGAGGAGGAAGCGGAGTAGGAGGATGAGGCAACAGGAGGCAAAGAGAAATGCCCTACAATCCTTGGTGGCGGAAGGACATGCGCCAAACTGCTATCAGACCCAGCCTCAGACCCAGCCACCACTACATTTGTCCATTGTGCAGTTAGGGAGATATAGCATCCCTGCCCATGCTTACTGGTCAATTTATCTGTGGTTATGTGGACCTTGCCACAGATGGAGTTGCGCAGTGCACACCTGATTTTGTCCGCCGATTGGTTGTGCAGGGAAGGGATGGCTCGCCTGGAAAAGTAGTGGTGGCTGGGAACCACGTACTGTGGGACAGCCACCGCCATCAGGTTTTTAAAACTGTCCGTCTCCACCAGACGGAATGACAGCATTTCAAAGGCCATGAATTTTGAAATACTGGCATTCAGGGCCAGGGATTGCGGGTGGCTAGGGGGGTACTTCCTCTTTCTCTCCAGTGTTTTAAAGATTGATGGACAGCTGAATGCTTCCATGGGACAGTGTGGAGATGCTTGGGAATGGTGGTGGACCTGGTGGCGTTGCTGCCACATCCTCCAGAGGTGGAGGAAGAGGCCAAGACAGCAGCAGAAGAGGAAGCAGGACGAGCCTGAGACCTTTCTTGGTTTTTGAGGTGCTTACTCCACTGCAGCTCATGCTTTGCATGTAGATGCCTGGTCATGCATGTTATGCTCAGGTTTAGCACGTTTATGCCTTGCTTCAGGCTCTGATTGCACAGCGTGCAAACCACTCGTGTCCTGTCGTCAGCACATTGTCTGAAGAACTGCCATGCCTGGGAACTCATTGGAGCTGGCTTTGGTGTGCTCGGTCCCTGGGTGCAGTGGGCAGTAGCAGGCGTACCGTCTAGGGGACGGCTGCTCCACTTTTGCACCCTGCACCCTCTTATGCTGTGCTGGTGCCACTGTGCGACCACCGCCTCTGCCTGCCAACTGGACACGTCACTCGCATGACCTTCATTCCATGTGGGGTGTAGGACCGCATCATCCTCCACATCGTCTTCCACTCACTCCTCAACCCTGGCATCCTTGCCGGTCTGCACACTGCCGAAAGCCACAGCAGTTGGCACCTGTGTTTCCTCATAATCAGAGACGTGCTGCGGTGGTCCTTGCATGTCAACATCCTGACACATAAGTAGTTGTGCATCAGTGCACTCAATCTCTTCCACTTCTGGGGCAGGGCTAGGTGGATGGCCCATGGAAACCCCGCCAGCAGAGTCAACAAAAAGCATAAGAGACTGCTGCATGACTTGTGGCTCAGCCTTCTTGGCTGATTTGCAAGGGGGTGAGGTGAAAGACAGATAGCCATGGGCTGCAGGTTCCAACTCTGAGCTATCAGCAGGGGACTGGGTGGGAGACAATGTGCAGGAACTGGAGGCACTATCAGCCATCCAATCTACTATCGCCTGTACTTGTTCTGGCCTCACCATTCGTAGAGCGGCATTTGGGCCTACCAAATAACGCTGAAGGTTCTGTTGCATACTCGCACATGAGGACGGTGTTTCACTTGTGCGTGTAGCTGGCACAGATCGACCACATCCTCTCCTTGCAACAGGAGCTCCACCAACACCAGCAGCACCACGACCAGGGCCACGTCCCTTATTTGACGCTCTCCTCATTCTTTGCGTTCACCCACCAAACTAACAGATGTTTTATGTCAGGCGACAATGTAACCGCCAATAGTCAACAATATTTTTATTATTATTTATTTATTGTTTATTGGACTGCAAGAAATGCACCGCAGGCCACAAATGTACTATTTAGCACCAAACAAATTTGAATTTTTGAAAGTGCGATGTCACATCAGTATTTGACGGTTCTATTTGACCCTCAGATATGAAGTGCACACACCAAATGTACTATTTAGCACCTAAAGCATTTGAATTTTTAAAACTGCATTGTAAGCACAATATTTGACGATTCTATTTGACTCTCAGATATAAAGTGCAGGGTCCAAATTTACTATTTAGCAGTTTAGCACCCAGAAAATAAGAATGTTTACAATTGCTCTGTAACCGTACTATTTGACGCTTCTATTTGACTCTAGGATATGAAGAGCATGCCCCAAATTTACTTCTTAGGAGCAAAAAAATGTGAATTTGTCATAGTGCGCTGTAACCGCAGTATTTGATGCTTCTATTTGACTCTCAGATATGAAGTGCACGCCCCAAATGTACTATTTAGCAGATTAGCACCCAGAAAATAAGAATGTTTACAATTGCGCTGTAACTGCAGTATTTGACGCTTCTATTTGACTCTCAGATATGAAGTGCACGCCCCAAATGTACTATTTAGCAGTTTAGCACCAAAACAATTAGAATTTTTACAACTGCGCTGTAACCGCAGTATTTGATGCTTCTACTTGACTCTCAGATATGAAGTGCACCCCACTAATGTACTAGTTTGCAGAATTCTTTCTTAATCTGTCCCTGAAAGCGTCAGCATCCTCTCCCTACACGACTCCAGCTTATATACAGAGGCTGGGTCACAAGCTGCACTGGCCAAACACAGCCATGCCATCAGTAGGCATGGCTGTGATGGCTTCTAAGGGCACATGAGTCAAACGCTTGTTGATTGGCTGCCCTGTAGCCTTTCAAAACGTGCCATTAAATCGCTGAACTCCGAACTCCAACCCGAGCATACAGTGATATGTCCGTGTTCGGGTCCGGGGTCCAAAAAACTTAATGTTCTGTACGAACCCAAACTTTACAGTCCGGGTTCGCTCAACTCTAGTCATGACTTATATCCACCTCCCTGGAAGTTTCGGGTCATGAAGTGTTTCTTTGGGCTGAAGCCCCAGGTGTTTCCAGAAACTAAGAATGGCCCTTGTAAGGAGAATTCTGATATAAAGCATGCCAGAGATATCTTTTCAAAATATTTTTATCAAATGATTTGCAAAACAAAACAATTGTAAACAAAAATATAACCAGTAAAAATAGGAAATAAAATAGGAAGGAGGGGGATAACATAAGGAAACGGATAGGGGTTTCTGTTAATAATAAAAAGTACAGAAAGGAGTCATAAATTACTCAATAAAAAGTACAATTTTGTGGCCTTCTGGTTTTACACAGGTGGAAAATCTATAAGCAGAAATTACTATTGTTTGTGCAATTATGGTATCTGCTTGGAATGCCTTGCCAAGTAACTGATCACACACTCTTCACAACAGGAAATATTCAAATAAAATATTGATGTAATTCTTAAGTAGGAATCTTCAATGTTGATTGTATCTGAATTTAATACTGTAAATGTGTTTGCAATATGTTTTCAATTTCAGATTGATTCCTATCATCGTCAGTTACCTGCTGTCATAAATTGACTTTATAATGGTTAAAATTATAAAAATGTTTTGTTAAGGCAATAATAGTTGTATATTTTAGCACATGCATGGCTATTAAAGGGTAAACCTTTACTTGAATTATATATTTTACAATAAAGACAAACATTATGGTTGCAGCCTAATTAAAGACTGTATTTTTTTTTCCCCATAACTACTCCACAGTTGCAACAGGTATAATTGCCACTTGAAGATCTGACAGCATTTCAGTGTGGAAATGGCCTTGGAATTTCATCACAGTATTGTTCAATGTACATATGGCTTCCGACTACTGACAACAAAATGACTGGTAGAACCCTTTAATGTCAGCATCCAATCAAAATCTTTGGTTTGAACGGTTGACTTTGAGTTCTTTAATACCCTTCTATTTTTTTTATTTTTTTTTATTGCATTTAAAATATATGTACCCATCTTTCTGTTCCTTGTTTGGCACACAATGATGGCAGAACATCTCAATAAAATTTGTAAACCATAATATTATTTGGGAAAAATACATTATAATATGTGTATTCTTGTAAAACGGTGTTTCATCATCTGCATAATGCAAAGAATGTGACTGGTGCACTAATCTGAATCGCCAACACTATAATGTAGAAAAGTCTAAAAAAAAAAATATGAAAAATAAAATTGCAAAATCCCAATGGAAATAATACAGTCAGTATTGTCTTGCTTGAACTAAAACTGTTTTCCAGCCAACATGCTTTCTGTTATCTGTGGCTCTCACAGTGGGGTGTTAACACATTAGCTGGTTTTACTGAAGCAGGGTTCTTTATTTATTTTCATCCATTAACTTTATGCCATTCTATTGTGAAGAGCAAAATATGCTAATTGAGATCATCCCTCTCTGTAAAAAAAGAAATAATAATTTGAAAGTAAAAATAGAAACCCATACACTGTATTTATGATGGAATTGAAATGCATTTATGTAATGTAGAGTTGAAAAGTTTAAAGTTTTTTTTTTTTTTTAAAAAGGTTAAGACGCACATTTGCAAACTTTATCTTTTATCTTAGGTTATTACATCCAGTGGTTCCCATAGATATTATGCATTGCACAAATTATAGCTATTATTCCATGAACACTTGAAATGTTTATAAGCAGGATTCAATGTTAACTGCTAGATGATGACGTATAAATTGGGTGTCAAGCTAATTGCTTTTGTGAATTACATGTAAGATCGTCATCATTAGATAGAAACTTAAAGGGTTGGGCAGTAAGGAGTTGGAATTTTATTTCAATATGACGATTAATGATGCAGGATAAAAAATTATTTGGAATTTATCACTTCATGTCATTTTTTACACAACTTATCAGTGAGAATTTTACTTGTTATAAATCATATAGAACCCACCTCTGGTAGGGCATTGTATTTGGTGAATTGAGATTTCTAACAATTAAGAGAGGTGTTAAATTGAAAGTTACAGTTGATGAATGTAGTAGAGCTGAAATTAACCCATGTGATCAATATAAAGTGCTCCAATATTTCCTAAGTCATTACAAACTAAAACCAGGAACTAGAAAATGTGATGATCTTAAGCATACATCTGTTTTTTGTTGTTTTGGGTTTTTTTACTACAAAATACAAAAAAGGTCTGTTTTTCATTTTGTGTTTCATTTCTTCAAATCAACCGATTTTCCAACCAGAATTAGGTTCATCTGAATCATATTTCTAAATCTTTAGCATGGGAGGAATTCAGTTGAGCTAAAACACAGTGTTGATGATAGTCATTCAATTGAATGATATTTATTTTTGGCTCAATTTTTTTGAATCCATTTCAGCTGAAATAAATGTCTCTGCTGTGCAGCAGGTTCTCTGTCTAGTATAAGCAAAAGAAACTGCAAGGTGCCAAGTTCTAACCTGTGACGTCAAACAATCTGGACTTGAATGTGAGATAAAATATAGTTACTTTATTCCATTCAATCCATAGGTCAAAATCTGTACATGGTAAACAGTGCCTGGGGTGTGTGGGGGAACTAAAGGAAAGACATCAATGTGTTTTGTGCCAAGTAGGCATCTTTCCTGCAGTGCCCCCCACCCAATGCACTGCTTAGATTGTACAAATGTTTACCTAAACATTGAATGGATTAAAGCCACATTTGAGTCCAGATGTTTGTCCTCACAGATTAGGACCTGGCAATGTGTAATCAGTTTAGCTGAATTTTCACTGGAATATTGTGAAGCTTACAAAATGGCTCTAGTATGTTCCGAGGTATCAAACAGTTCTGTTGTTTTCCACATTTATACTAGTCTAATTTGCAATATATGATTCCCAACCCTCATCCAGCCATCTGCAACATATGCAAGATGGAAAGGAGAACGGATCAAACTGTCCTACTGAGATCCACTACTAGCAAAAGGGAAATGTGGCCCAATTACGAAGCTATGGAGGAGTAAACATGTCATGATGCTTTGGCTGCTGTGGGAACAATACGAATTGTTTACTACATAACTACTGGAATTCCAGGCTGTTCATAACCCATGTTTTTATAAAACATATAGAAAAACATGTCAGAAAGGATTTATTCTGTGTAATCCATTGCTCTTGTTTCCTGTCATGGTTTATGATACATTGTTTACCGTGTAATGTTCACCCACTTTTAAAGTAAGTGAATGTGTGTTAATAATGAATGCTAAAATATATCTATAAGTAAAGGCAGCTGTCACTTGTCACTATTGTGAGCTAAGTGTGGGCATATTGTTCATGTAATAGAAGGCCACAATGATTTGATGACTCCATCTCCTGCCATGTAAGCTGGTTAAGGTTCTATTAAATCATACCTAGAAAGGTTTTACTTCTTTGCGTGAGAGAAAATATATCAGAAAAAAAAATATTGAGCAGCAGGGAGTCATATAAGCTGTAAATAATAAAATTACATGTGTAGCTATGAAATAAAATCTAGGGTAGAAAGTATGTGTAGGATGTTTTAATGTTGTGCATGTGGCTAAATGTAGTATTCTCTAGGCTGAAAATATGCATATCTGTATACCTAGAGAATACGGTAAATCAATGACCCCCTTCTCCTATTTTAGGCTACTATGAGGGACCCTTATTAGAAGGGTCAGTGATTGAGACATAAGGCTGATTTGACTCATTTAGGTCTGAAGGACACTTCCAGCACCAAAACATGTTTAGTGCAATCTGAATGTTAGGTTCCAATTAGTTATGTATTACAAATACAATGTATACTGGGCCTTAGACTGGCCGGACATAAAGTTAAAGAGAAAGGTCAATAAACAAGCTGATGTTGGGGATACAGAAGGAGACAAAAAAAAAAATACTAGCCAAAAGTCAGGGATACCAGAAGTAGGGAAATTCATAGACAAGTCAAAGTCAATGTGAATGTGTGTCGATGACGTGACGTCACACGCACATTGGAACCATCTTTGTTATGGACAATAGGAATACACTTATATAACTCTGGAATGCAGCGGCCGGCATCCCTTAGAATGGCTGGGAACTGTCGGGGGAAGAGGATCGGGCGACAATCCAGGTAAGTAATAATTCCCCTTTTTGGTGCGACCGTTCTGCTTCGGTGCGGCCGCACGGACCAGGGGCTTGGGCTCAGTAACAGTATTGGCACGACCGCACTGATCAGGCGCACCCACGCCGATATGAGAACCAGGGGCCACGATAGGAGGTTTCTTTTTATTTATTTTCTTTATTTTTTTATATATAATATTTAGTACTAATTAGTTTTACACAATACTCAAGCAAGTATGACAATTAATCTACAATGCCAATGAACTCTTATTCTTTAATAAATAACACTTTTTCAATGTTAACGTAGGGCTAGAGGAAATGCAGAGACTACATATATATATATTTGTGATAAATAGCACTTTTTTTAGGTTTAAAGAATGTCCTGGATAAAGTCATATGTGCAGGTTTTATGTTGAAGATCGTCAACAAATAAGTAGGCACCTGCTACTTCATTGTAAAGGCAATAGTGTAGATATTTCTGTAAAACAGTTTCATTTTTAATTAAACCTCCGCAACCAAGACAAAAATAGAAATAAAAAATAGCATAACATTTATTTGAAGCACAGAATAAAACATGAATGCCATGTATAGTTTGCTGTTCAGGCAACTTGAGAAATGTGATAGTGTAAGTGTGTGCAATTTACGATTCCATTTACTAATTCAATTGCTTATTACAGGAACAACCAGAAACAAGCTGAAGTCAGAGGGAGGCAGAGAACAACAGGGCAAGGTGCTAATGCTAGAAATGAATATTTATATCAACTGATACTCTGTGTCATTCCTGGGCATTCAAAACTTGCAAGTACATTGTAACAAGAATGACACAAGACATTCTTTGCCATCATTTTGATGATAGTTAATCATATAAAATGACAAGGCCTGATAGTAGCATAGAACACATCTTGAATTCAGTGGTGGCATATGGAATGCTGTTTTCTTGCAATATATATTGGTATCCCCTCTTTCCTTCTACTGGATTTACTTTGCATGCTTTTTGCATTAGCATAACTGAATGGTCATACCTTTGCCCTTCTTGAGTAGCGATAGTCCATCATGCAGGCACCGTGTCCTAAGGCTGACAGAAGAGGATACAACATTTTGTTATGATTCTACACCATGCACACAAACAGTACTTCCACTGAGTGCGGGATCATTGCTGCTGATTTCTGGGAGATAAAGACTCTTCATGACTTCTTTACAAGTCACTTGACCTGTTTACAAGGTTTAGGCGGGAAAGGTAGAAATGGAAGAAACCAAAGGGTCAAATGCATGGGATGAGGTAGTGTGAAACAAATAAGGGGGCAAGAGACATATGAGGGAAGTGAAAAGTTACACAGAGAGAGCAACACACACAAAGGAATAAAGAAAGTCACATAAAGGGGTTGATGTGCTGGACAGAGACTGGATGAATAAGGACAAACAAGTTAGGATAGACAGGAATACACAAAGTATCAGGAGGTGGAGTAGGTATCACAGAGAGGAAGATTGTGCATATGCCATTGCCCATGTATAAATGTTATTAGGAGCAAAGGGAGTCTTTATTTTGTACCGTTACATGCAATGTGAAATAAGACTACTGTATAATTAAACCAAAATAATCAAAAAATATCACAGCAGCAACACGCTATTTTTTTATGTCCAGAACAAAAACACCTGCTGCTGTTGACTAGTAGTCCTGCAGTTCCTGCAAAATTATTTTCTAAACAGATACATGCCATGTAAAAGCTCCTGTTAATCGGGGTGTTCGGCATTCGTGTTAGATCCCACCCCACTCTACATGTGGTTTACAGTGTTTCCATATCATATTAAAAGACATTATGACTGGTAACTCAGCCTGCGCTGGTGTATGATTTCATTTTCTGTAATCCTGAGTCAATCAAGGATAATATGAGAAGGGAAATAATCGGATTCCTTCGTGCTGTTTGTGTGTTTGATCCTTCTTACGTGTTGTCTCTTTTTCTCCCTAGGAGCCTGTCTCACAACTGGCAATAAAACAACCTCAACTGAGAACCTTTTTAGGATTAAGGCTTTTTTAGTTGAAACCAAGTTGTGTTATGTTTAGGCCCGGAGGAAAATGCCTATTTGAAGGTAAACGATTAGATTAAATGAGCTTTATATTTTGTCAAATGCAATGTCTCTTGCACTAACATTCACAGCTTTAACATATTGTTAATAAATATATCTTTTTTATTTTAAACCGTAATTTCTTCACTGTGTTGCTTTTCTATCACTAAATGAGAAAATGGGTTAGTAGTCTGCTCATTTCAAAATGTGTACAGTATGTACAATTATCAATTGACCCAGTTGCTATTTTGTCAGATATATATGCAAAATACAGCTTATACAGGATAGTATACATGTTCAGAAAATATAGTGTGTTGTTTTGTTTTTTGTTAAATAGCTGGTAATGTGAAAACTCATGCCTTAGATGGTAACAATAAGCTTAAAACATATTTTTTGTTCGATATGTAAACTTTAATTGTAATAATAATTATGATTAAACTACTTGATAAAACACTGTTTCAAATAATCAATCAACGATTCATGGAATAGATTATTATAAACTTTGTTCTGCAGAATTTTGGAATAAAAAAATATTTATTGAAAAATGTAATAGGTGATTTTAGAATTTTCCAAGTAATGATTTGCCAAAATTAAAGAGAATAACTTTTCAGTATTTCATAAATATATATTGTTTATGAAATATTGATTCAATTTTACTGAAATTCCAACACAATTCAGAGATACCATAAGACAAAGACTCCTTTGACTTATGGACAAGCCTGAGGTTAAAAAAGTTGCCAAAAGGCAGAGTATTGCTTAAAATGTTTGTCCAATTCCATCAGCCATGGGCTTCAGACATTGTATATAGAGGCTCCTGTAGTCTTGTGGGATCCTCCAAAAGCTGGCAGCGACCATGAGGGACAGATTGAGATACGTAAAACCTACCTGCTCCTGCTCCCATGACAGATCTGTCACTTTTGGGGAGTCTTTTCAAAATATGCAAAGACCATCAAAAGTAAAAGATAACTTTCATAAGGAAAGGGTAGCTTTCTCACTTTCAAAAGCAGATAAAACAACAACTAAATGGGATGAGATGTATTAGTCAACATTTTTGTTAGTATGTTCAATATATTTCTTTGCCAATTATGTTTCATTTTATATTTTAAAATGTGGGAAATGATAGCTCAGACCTGTACATTAAACTTTACTTACCACAACTTTAGCACATTATCTGTAATAAAGAGCAATGATTCCAAGTGTGAAGTGTGGAACATGTACAATCTATGTATACCTAGCATGTATCCAATAATGTATTTAAATGGAGAAAGGAATAGCAACTCAGTGTCACGATAACTGTGGCAAGAAAAAGGGGGTAACCCTAAGTAAGTAGTAATTAAATAGGAAAGTGCTTGCCTACAGGTGTCAATTGGTTAAAACATAACATTTAATAAATTCGTTTAAAAGCTTGCCATTGAAAATCAGCAAATAAACCAAAAATTATTATTAAATTCTAAAACTATATATAGTGTAGAGCAAAGGACAAAAAGAAAAATGTATAAAGAAAATTTAATAAAATTTAAAAAAAGGACTATTGGGAAAAGAGTCATGCATAACTAAAGTTAGTGGTTATATTTTACTCTGTTGATACTTTGTGTCTTTTAGAATTGCCAGCTTCATTTTCACTGGCATTTCTAAATTTACACTACTAATTACTTACACTTGGACTCATGCTGTAATCTCAGAAATAATTAGAATTCTTCTACAATGGTCTCTTTTTTATTTTTTTATTTTATTTTCTTTATACATTTTTCTTTTCGTCCTTTGCTCTACACTATTAATAGTTTTAGAATGTAATAATAATTTTTGGTTTATTTGCTGATTTTCAACGGCAAGCTTTTAAACAAATGTATTAAATGTTATGTTTTAACCAATTGACACCTGTAGGCAAGCACTTTTCTATTTAATTACTGTATCCAACAATGGCCTTGATTTTAAAGTGTTTTTGTATAAACTTTTAAAATGATTTTTTTTCAACATATTAAAAAATCTAAAATATCCCATGTATAAAAAAAACAATATATATAAAAAATGTATCAAAATACTATGAAATACTAATATATTTTCATAATTCTAAATCATTTTAAAAGTTTATCCAAAAATATGAAATCATTAGGAGAGCTTATACAACAATATTAAATTGATGCCAATATTTGTTTTACTTTGTACAACTGACATCTTACATGGCTAGAATATGCACCTAGGTAACTACAACCCCATGGTTCTCAACCTGTAACAAGTCCTCCTTAAACTGACCAAGAACAACAGCTCACATTTGAGCAGGGTATGTGTCTTAAAATAGTGCTTCTTATTAAGGTCCAACATTTCTTTAGATGTAACCCTCAATCAATTCATAAACCAGGGTTATTAAAGCTATATTTCTTTATCTATATTTTTACTTGGCGACAGGGAGAGAAAGGCTTTGACAGTCTTTACTTCGTGAAACTATTGCAGTGATAGACATTTCTACTCCTTACTGATTTCTATTCATAGAGGCTCAATTTGCAATGCTTTCTCAGATAAAGTTTCAGTCCACATATGCCTTAAGGGTCAAACTCAAAGAAGCTATTGAATGAATAGCGCCTTATGATATCTTGTAGTTTCTAGATAAATACCTCCCTATTCTTATGCAAGTTTGACATTCTGCCATTAAAGTACGGTATTGGAGTAGGCTTCAAAGACACTATAAAATGCTCCCACTGTTTAGAGAGCACACATTCCTGACTTGACTTGTTGTTTTCTTCTGTTGAGTTTTACTAGTGTCCGTGATCTTCTGTTCATGGACTCCACAATGTATGTGAAAATGTATGAACACATATGAAACAGGAACATCCACAAAAACAAGGGGTTTCTGTCGCAGTATTTAATGCATTTTTTCTTTAATTTTTATTTTGCACTAACTGTTTAATAAGAATGTCTTTATCCACAGGAAAATATGATCGTTTTTCATATTCCAGAAACTTTAAACAAGCCAACTAATATACAGAGATTCTTCTCCCTCAATTATCTGCCTATTAACTGCCCTCTGACCTCTCCTGTCCCTCCAATATTTACATTCATCCTGATTGGCATATATGCCACCTAACTCCAGTGATGGCCAGAGCCAATTCTTATTGTGATTTCTATGCTCACAAACTCTGAGAACTTGGATGTTTCTTTCATATTCTAAAATATTAAAGAAAATATGTCCAACAACAAAATGTGTTTATTTTTGAATTCCAGGCAAAATATAGAAATCATTTCCTCTCTGTATCTATTTTCTGTATTGGCTTCTTTTACTATTTCTACGTATTTCTGGAACCTCAGGGTTACATCTCCTTTGCAATTGAATGTTTTCAAGATTTTTGTTGATGTTGACCTAGTTCTAATGAAATGATAGAATAATTGATCCTCTAATGTCATTTCACATCATTGCTTTATGATATTAAAATAAAAATATTGATAAACAGAAACACAATATAGGCTTTTATTTATAAAACGTCATTACATTCGTCAAACCTCTAAGACGATTGCAGAATGTCTCTGTGTGCATATGGTTATACAAACTTGTAAATTTGTTCTTTAAACTTTGAGCTTGCAGAAAGGTAAATTATAGGAATCAAGTTACAAATATATATGACAAACATCAAAAGAATAATGTCCAAACTATATTTAACAATGTTTGTCTTTGAATCGACCAGTAATCGAGCATTCAAAAAGCTGAGGAGTAGAAAAATGCTTTATGGCAAACTCAAAAGCAGAATTGTCAGCTATATTTGTATTAAATTGGGATTATATCCAGATAGTTCTAACAGGTACTGGTTGGGGACTTTTGCATCTCTGCTTAACATAGAACATGAGGACAAAGGTTGAAGCTTTAAGATGAAAAATTAGGGTAACATGGATTAAACCTAGTCTGGAAAGTTTAGGCAATGACAGTAATAGTTCTCCATAGTGAATGGGATTGTACATTACGCTATCCTTAATTTATGGCTCTCATCTGTCTTATCTATAACATGTTGTGTTACCATTTTTTCTTAAAATAGACATTGATGGGCCAAATAATTATTATTTTTGAAATGCAAAGATCAATGTTAAAGTATTATATGTATCTTGTAGATAAACTTAACTCAAATAGTTGGGATGACCAATACTGAATGAGAAACGCATAAAGGCTACTAGGGAAACTATTTTATCTTGTGGACATGATGATTTTTGCCAATGGGGTGAGCTTCTGCTGACACATCCTTCCTCCTTGACACATGTAGGGCTGTTCATTTGGAATGTGAACTTACTACATAATTATTACAGTGAAAATAACATGCTTCCAGATTTCAATAACTGTTGAAACGCTGCATTTGTTTAATATTTCACTGGTCACAATTCCTCTAAAACATGATATAATATAAGACATGTAGTGTCAAATTCTTTTAAAACATCTTCATTGTGTGTATGTGACTTTGGTTGACTGTGTGTGGGTGATTGGCTGTATGTTGTGTATGGTTAATTATGTGTATTTCATTATGCAAGACTGTGTGTATATGTGTGTGTGACTGTATTTGATTGTGTGTTTGACTGTATGAGGCAGTGTGTGTGACTGTGTGCATGTGACTGTGAGTGACTATGTGTGTGAGTCTTTATGTGACTGTGTGCATGTTACTGTATGTGACTGTGAGTGACTATATGTGACAGTGAATGACTGTATGCATGACTCTGTGTAATTGTGCATGACTGTATATGACTGTGTCTGCCTGTCTTGGTATACATGTGATTGTGTGTAATTGTGTTATTATGTTATCGTGTTATATTGCTTGATAAAGACATATTAATAGGTAAAAATGTTGCTTTGCTTTCCTGATCCAATAAGTCTGTCTTTGGCTTTTATTCCGTGAGTGGCTGAATATTTTTTCCTGTTTTGTTAAATGTGTTATTATGCCATGACTGTGTAGGATTCTGTGTATGATACTGTGCATGTGTTTTTGTGTCTGGGTATGTGACTTTGTATGTCTATGTTTTTATGTGACTGTATGTATTATTGCATGTCTCTATGTAAGACTGTGGCTTGTGACTGGGTACGTGGGGGGGGATGATAAGAGGGTTAAGAGGTACAAATGGAAAAGGGGGGTTAAGAGACAGACACAAAGGTAATGGGGTGGAAGACATACATGACGTACCTTGGGGAGAAACACAGATGTGTTAGGTCCTTCCATCAGGCGTTAACCTGTTTAATATGTTTTAATACTAAACAAGAGTCCCCAGCATCCCATGCTCTCTGTGCTGCTTGGACTAATAAGAAAGCACTAGCCTGAGCAGGCAGCAATGGACTGCTGTGATTGGCTGAGAGTGTCAGCTGATGCTGTCAGCATATCACATCGCTCATTGATGGTATGAATTGGTATGGCTAGAACTACTTATCTAGTTTCTGCCTTAGCCATACCTGCAGTATGGGGCAGGCTATTGGTGGCCAGGGACCCTTATTTAGCGTTTAACTGATTGTAAATGGTTTAGCACTGAATGAAGAGGACTACAGGCACTATAACCAGTTCAATGAGATGAAATGGTTACAGTGTCTACAGTGTCCCTCTAAGAATGAAATTAAATGCTATTTGAAAATTAATAAAACAGCCTAATGTACAAGTTTATTATTACATAGAGATTGCGTTACAGACTGCACTTCAATAATAAGCATCACTCGCCTGTAAAAGCATTCCAATTATGTCTTTACTCTTTAGCAATTATAAGTTCCCAACAGCTTTGAGAAGTTACTAATTTGGCTTTACTGAAGATAAATTATGCTCTGTTTTGATAACATGGACATTTTGTTTTGTTTTTTGAAGTGTTGAATTCCAGTCTATGCATCTATATTAATTAGTCTTGTTATTGTTACAATAATCTTATCTACAGCTCTACACTTTAATGCTTGTCATTAAAGACTAGAAGCAACAATTGCTATTGGTTTTTTTTACGTGTATTTTTTTCCTGTTTCAAAGGAACATGCCAACAGCAGTAGCATTCCGGAGTAAACATAGTCACAGGTATCTAATCGACAGTACAATGAGGAGTGAAGAAGCTAGTTCACTTTAAGAGATAAATGCTGGAAATTACAAAGACAAATGTCTTATTGCAAATCTACATTATTACTAAAAATATAGATGTTATTTGGCAAAGCAACAAGGCACTAGAAGGACTGCCCTGCATTTTTCACACAGTTTCCAGATAAACTGTGTTATATCATAGACTTTGATCAGAACTTAATGAAATAGAAATTATTTGTTATGCCATAAATTAAATGTACACATTATAATTTGCAGCACATTTTCTGGAGAAGAATTCTAAGCACCATAACTACTACAGTGGTTATGATGCTAGGAGTGACCTGAAACCCTCCCCATTGGTATTGGTCAACCTATCAGCTGATTACTCTCAGCCAGGGATCTAAGCCCTAGATAGGGTAAGAAGTCAAACTGTTATAAAACACTATGTGTCCTTACAATTGGAAGGAGTGGGGGGTGCCAGGACACTTCTGGAATCCATAACCACTACAGTGCACTGTAGTTCTGTGGTCATTGAAATGTCCCTTTAAATGTGTTTTGTTAACTTCCTATTCGACTGCATGAGAGCAGACTGGATATAACTGCAGCTGAAGAGAAGTCCATTCGGTTGAAAGAGCCATTTGTTAAAATGGGAATGGGTTAAAATAGTCAAATTGTAACAACCAATTTGAATTGGGTGCTGTAGAGTTGCCATTTGGTGTTTAGTGAATAGGCCTCCTGATTGTTTCACTTTGTAGAAAATAACATTTGATCTGTATGTATCCTCAATGTTCCTAAAATTATACAGAGAAAATATATACAGGAAAAGGGATAAATGATGCATTATGTAAAGGCCTTATTAAACACACATTCTGTTGCAGTACTTACGTCTTTTATTATATAAAGAAGTAGTTAATAGGACCCTCCAAAAACCACAAGTAAATAGTGCATAACGTAGGTTCGAATATTATTTCTTTCTTTCATTCAATAGAGTGTTGCTAGCATCTAAGGAATCTCAAACTTAAATAATCTGGACTATTATCACAGATCTTTGTTGAAAGTACATAGTGCTCCCAAAATGCCAAATTCTAACCTTGCCAAATAACAATACTGTATGAAAGGTCTTATTAATCTGGCATCCAATAAAATGTCTTTCCTTTCTTTCCTATGAATTATTTTGTCAATCATGGTCAATATCCCACATACATAATATTTAGTCTCAGATCATTTATTTGATTTGTGAGGATAATTTTTGTTCTTTCTGCTTGTGAAACAGCATGGGGGGATATTTTCATCAGTGCATGTTTTTTATTTAGCATTAAATTGTAGTACAAGATCTAGTGTTCTCTTTATTTCCAATATCTGGTAGAAAATTGAAACTATTTGCAAACTTGTAGTAAAAGCACAAATATAATGGTTCCCATGATGGTTCTTCCTCGTGACTGAATGTATGGACCTCTTTATATAGGCAGTGCAACCATATAAATTGCTTTAATAGCCGGTAATGGTCTCAATGTGGAATTAATTTGAAAGGAATATTTAGCTCTTTTTCTTGCCCTGCCCTGCAGTATGAGTCTCACATTTATATGTTCTTTCCATTCATGCCATGCCTTTATACCAAGGGCTAGATTGACACAGCCATTCCAAAAAAAATCAACCCAGCATATCCTTATTTTTCATAAACATGCGTGGAGTTTTTGGATCATCATCTTGTGGTATGACTTACTTTTGGTTCACATATAGGTCAATTTCTTGCAATGTCCTGTAGTAACTTCAGATGAACTGCATAATTTATGTCACACATGACAAGCCATCAAGCTCATGACATAGCACGCAAACCCCAAACCATCACAAACTCAAAATTGTTCATGACAATAAGAATGAAATTCTTCAGTAACAGACCAAGAAGACATTGTAACTTCATGAATGGTGTGACATACATGCTTCCTATATATTGCACTCATGTAATTAAAAAGTATTACTTTACTGAGACGGTAGTGGATGCATGGAAAAGCCTTCCAGCTGAAGTGGTAGAGGTTAACGCAGTGAAGGAGTTTAAGCATGCGTGGGATAGGCATAAGGCTATCCTAGCTATAAGATAAGGCCAGGGACTAATGAAAGTATTTAGAAAATTGGGCAGACTAGATGGGCCGAATGGTTCTTATCTGCCATCACATTCTATGTTTCTATGTCTATGTTTAAAACAACAGTTGAGTAAATGCATATTCAAAATTGAAGCGAACAGTTAATTTCCAAGATTAATAAGTTTTAGTAATTAGATAAATTAAAGCAAATATTTTGTAGGAATTAAGTGTTTGGAAGATTTGACAATAGCTGGAAGCTTATACCCAGTGTATACTTTTCTATAGCAAAAAACATCTCAATACATTGTTTTTTTGCAAGATGTGATTGAAAGTATACAAGAACCAGTCATTGTCAGTTGTTAATTTATACGAACTAGGGAAAATAAAGCAACACAAAAATAAATAAAGTTTACTAAACTGAATTTGAGGAACGCCTGCATATATTACAGGCTCATATCCTGACATGAAAGTTGGTTGAGCGATCTATTGTATTATCTAAGTTATCTATTATTATTATTATTATGATATTTATAGAGCGCCGTCAAATTCCGCTGCGCTTTACAATGGGTGGACGAACAGACATGTAGTTGTATCCAGACAGGAACAGAGGGGTTGAGGGCCCTGCTCAGTGAGCTTACATGCTAGAGGGAGTGGGGTAAAATGACACAAAAAGGTAAGGATAGTATTAGACTAGTGACAGTTGCAGAAGAGTAATCTTCTACGGTATACAGTAAAAAAAAAAAAAAACTATCTATATAAAAAAACAGTGTAATTGTCTGATCTCACTCTATGTATTTCGTCTCCCAGGAGAATTCCTCAGGGGTATTAGTTTTATAATCATTATAAAGGGAATACAGCTGGGAAGATCTTTTCAAGTTGTCTGAATGCGATCCGGAGGTGGATCCATATTTCATTTATAACTTTGTTATGTATGCATGCTACTGACTACAGATCTTTGCTAATACCTAAAATGAATATCCCTGAGGAAGTCTCCTGGGAGACGAAACGTGTAGGGTGAGATTGGACAATTACACTGCTTGTTTGTTTTTTTACAGTATGCCTTACATCTTTTTCATGAAGTGAAGAACGAGGGAGAAGTTCTTTGAACATTGCACTTTATCATCGATCCAGTTTCTTGAAAGATTTGATGATGGGCTTTTGATTTTAAAGGATTTTGTAAGTGTGACCAATAAAGGTTATTTGTTGCACTATGTTGCTTTTATGTTTCTTTTGCATGCATATTTGAGAATTCAAGGTAACCAGATCCACCATAACTGGATTTATCAAAGAATACATCTATACACCAGATGAACCTGATACTTTTGTGAGTTTAACATTGAATACTACCCTTTCTTAGCGTTTAACTCTACTACTCTATGTGTGGTCCTATTTGGCATTTATTGTAGGTACTTGTTTTTGTGTCATATTTCTAAGGAAATTGAGGAACCTTTTTGGTATTCTACAATATATTCTGAAAGGGTAAATACTTTTTTGTATTTTAGCACTGCACTTTTATGGTGAGTGTGTTGTTTGAACTCTGTGTTTTGTTATATGACATTTAAGATGTCCCTACTGCCCAATATTTATTTAAAATGCTACAAAGTGCAAATATCACTCCCTAAGAAATACATGAGAAATATGCTTAGAATTTTGGTGAAATTTACATGGCAAAATTAGAGGGTCAGAGTTGCCACCAAGCTTCTACAAAATGCTGAACAGAAGAGATGCTTGCTCTTCTCAGATTTGGTAGAGCAGCTATCCTAAATATAGTGGCTCACCTCCAACCATCCCCTGCATCCCTAAGCCTATTGGACAGGCATGTAGCTCCACATGTTCTGCTATGATGTCTCCTTAACAATGCCCCAAACCCTACAGCCTCCTACCCCAACAAATATTTTATTCCACATCTGGGATCTCTCCAAAGCTAGATTGTCTAACTTTCTCCCAATCACTTTAGCAATGCTGCTTGATTCACACTTTTAACAGCAGACTGTGGGTACAACAGGGTACACACATAATTTCATAATTACACTTAGGGGTGGTTTCATAATTTCTTTCCCTGATTACAGGCTCATTCCAACATTCCCTCTCCCTATTATTATCTTACCTCCAACTAAAGTCATATTTTTCTCTAAATAAACCACTAAATAATGACACGCTACTACTCCTGCAAAGATTGAACACATTTTTTTTTTAACTTAAACCTAAAGAAATACAAATATACTCACCAAAGTTGTGGATCTGGGCTTACAATCCACAAAGGAGTCATGTCTTGGAGCTGCATCGTAATGTTTATCTAGTGCAAGATAAGATCCACCATATATGGCCAAACTACACTGGAGATATGGCACAGAAACTGGGCCTGTGTTTCATATATGGTGGTTATTAGACCTTTTTGGGACAAGGTAGCCAAGCTAATTGAAATGGTTCTCCAGTCCCCATTTAAACCATCCCCAGAGGTATACATGCTGTTCATGTTGCCACAATACTTACGTAAACCACAGGTAGCATATTATTTACCACATTTTGATCTCAGTTAATCTCCTGTTAACTAGAATGTGGAAATCCACATCCTCTCCAGAGTACAAACTTTTACTAAACCAGGACAATTGGAATTGGACCTATACGCTCATGATATCATCACAATTTGGGATTGGAAGGGATACCCTTACAGTGTTTCAAATGTTGAAAGAGTACTGTGAGAATAACCACTGCATGTATCCAATATATGGCTCCCAACTCCAATGTCTCAATTCAAAGAGGCTGACATTCTCATCATACTATAACAATTATTCCAACTCATAATTACAGTAAATTTTAATATACACCTTTTTCAAAAGACTGGGGAGCCTGCAATGACATACAAGTAGGGTAATATCCCATGTAAAGAAAAGTTCGGAAAAGTTATTCTGTTATATAATTAAAATGCTACTTACCTGTGTCAAAGATAAATGTGAATGTTCATAAGTGAGACAGATGGAACATATAATTTTGTCTATATAACTTGTTGGCATTGTATTGAGGTTATACGTTCAGTCATGAACATTATATTGGGTTTCTATCTCTTAACTAAATGATAATGTACTATGCAATACTTTTTTTATGAACCAATAAAAACTGTCAAATTCAAATACTGATAACCCAAATTTATTGGTATAATTTGAGCACATATGAGCATTTTCCTTTTTGATTTAGAGAGGGAAAATAGACAAGTTAATACACAGGTATATAAAGTCATGGGAATAAGAAAGCACACCCTTTTTAAATTCTATGGATTTTCATATCAGGACAAAATTACAATCTGTTGCTTAGTAGGTCTTAAAATTAGGTAAATATAACATCAGACTACAACAACACATGACATATTACAGTCTGTCATGATTTATATAACAAATATAAAGCCAAAATGGAGAAGTCATGTGTGAAAAGTACACCCTAACTGCTTCCACAGGAATTTAGAGGCTAAGTAGCAGACAGGTGACCACTTGTATAAAAGCCAAAGTTTTAGCAGTTTTGCTGGTCTGGAGCATTCTAGTGTGTGTTAACACAATACCAAGCAGGAAATACACCAACAATGATCTAAGAGAAGCAATTGTTGCTGTCCATCAAACTGGGAAGGATTATAAGGCCATTTTCAAACAATTTAAAATCCATCATTCTACAGTGAGAAAGATTTTTCAAAAGTGGAGAACATTCAAGACAGTTGCCAATCTTTCCAGTAGTGTATGGCCCAGCAAATTCACACCAAGGTCAGATCATGCAGGGCTCAAAGAAATTGCAAAAAACCCAAGAGTCACAGCTGAGACTCTACAGGCTTCAGTTAGCATGTTAAATGTTAAAGTTCATGACAGTACAATTTGAAGAAGACTGAACAAGTATGTTTTTGTTTTTTTACTTTGGCAGGAGAAAGCCTCTTTTCTCTAAAAAGAACATGGTAGCATGGCTTAGATTTGAAAATTTTAATCTGAACAAACCCCAATATTTCTGGAACAATGTTCTTTGGACAGACAAGACTAAAGTGGAGCTTTTTGGCCATAATGCATAACTCTATGTTTGGCGAAAAACCAAACACAGCATATCAGCACTAACACCTCATACCACCTGTCAAGCTTGGCGGTGGAGAGGTGATGGTTTGGGCTTGTTTTGCAGTCACAAAAACTGGGAACCTTGCAGTCATTAAGTCGATTATGAACTACACTGTATACCAAAGTATTCTAGAGTCAAATGGAAGACCACCTGTCTGACAGCTCAGTGGCTAAAATTGGGTCTTGGAACAGGACAACGATCCCAAGCACACCAGCAAATCTACAGCACAATGACTACAAATGAAAAAGTTGCAATGGCCCAGTCAAAGTCCAGACCTTAACCTGATCGACATGCTGTGGTGGGACATTTAGAGACAGCTGTGCATAAACAAAGGCCAGCAAACCTCAATGAACTGAAGCAATGTTTTAGAGAACAGTGGGCCAAGATTCCTCCCCAATGAATTAAGAGGCTGATAAAGTCATACGCTATTGAATCAAAAAGTGTATTTTTCACCCATGGCTTTTCCATTTTGGCTTTATTTTTGTTAAATAAATCATGACACTGTGTAAAATTTCACTTGCTGTTGTTCATCTGAGGTTATATATACCTAATTTTAAGGAGCTAAGGAGCAGATGATTGTTATTGTGTCCTGATATGTAAAACCAAAGAATTCAAAGAGGGTATACTTATATTCTAAAGGTTATTTATCTCTTTTTTAACATAGTCATCATCCTTGATGATTGATACCATGCACATAACATTTGACAACATTTTAGGCTTTGTGTTTAAAATTTGCTGCAAATATATTTCAGGATATTTCATTTCTCTGCTTTGCCATGTGTTTTACAAACACGAGAGGAACATGTTTCAGCTTTTTTTAAAATAAGCAAGAGAAGCAATTTCAGGGGTATTGTTAGAAATAATCCTTGACATACTCCAGTAAATCCTCTAAATTGAACATATTACGAAAGTCTAGAATAAACCCATTTGACATACTGGTTACTTATCAAAAATATGATGATCCTTGAAAATATTAATAATGTGCTTCTGCAAACCATCTGAGTGCTAGTTGAGCAAGCAATGTGTTTGTGATGCATGACTAAGCCTCGTGGAATGCTAGGAGTTAATATGCTTTTAAAGAGCTGTTCCACTTCATTAGTAGTAATGAGCTCTATTATTACATTTAAGTATAAGCAAAAAGAATAGTAGATTGCATTTTGCTCTTTTCTATCCAACTGATTGCACAATGAGTTGGTAATTGTAGGATAATGTAGGTCAATAAGTTATTTTAAATTCAGTTACTTTAAAAGTGTTGAATATATTTTTATGGGTGTCTTTGGCCTCCAGTTGTTGAAAGACATACCCTGTATGGTCACAGTAATTGATATTGAAATGGACTTTGAAAATCATATGTTGATCTATGTAGATGACACAAAACTAGATAATGTAATCCAGTCCAAAAATTCTATTACATTATTTATATAAATTACAGAGGAATATTCACGGATCAGCCACAACATTAAAACTACTTGCCTAATATCATGTAAGTCCTCCTCTTGCTGTCAAAACAGCTCTGATGTGTCAGGGCATGGACTTCACCAGATCTCGGAAAGTGTTCTGTGGTATCTGGCACCAGGACATTACCAGCAGAACCTTTATGTCGTGAAAGTTGCGAGGTGGAGCCTCCATGGATCAGATTTGTTGTTCCAGCACATTCCACAGGTGCTAAATCGAATTAAAGGACCCCTCTAGGCAACCAGATCACTTCAGCTTAATGAAGTGGTCTTGGTGCCCGGTCCAGCTAGGGTTACAAATGGGTTAATCCTTCCTCCAATTTCTCTAGTGGCTGGCTCATTGACAGCTGCTAGAGGTGCTTGTGTGATTCTCACTGTGAAAATCACAGTAACAGCACGCAAGCGTCCATAGGAAAGCATTGTAAATGCTTTCCTATGAGACCGGCTGAATGCGCGGAGCTCTTGCCGCGCGTGCGCATTCAGCCAAATGGGCGGAGAGGAGGAGGATCGGAAGAGGAGAGCTCCCCGCCCAGTGCTGGAAAAAGGTACGTTTTTACCCCTTTCCCCTTTCCAGAGCCCGGCGGCACCCTCAGGGCACTATAGTGCCAGGAAAACGAGTATGTTTTCCTGGCACTATAGTGGTCCTTTAAGATCTGGGGAGTTTGGAGTAACACCTTGAACTCTTTGTTCATGTTCCTGAACAATATGTGTAGAATGGCAGCGTGCATTATCCTGCTGAAGTAGGCCAATGTATCAGTTAACACCATTAACGGGGTGTATATGCAGGTATCTCTAGGTAGGTGGTATGTGTCAAAGTAACATCAACATGAAAGTCAAGTCCCAAGGGTTCCCAGCAGACCATTGCCCAGAACATCACACTGCCTCCACTGACCTGCCTTTTTCCCATAATGCATCCTGCTGCCATCCCTTCAATAGGTAAACTACACACACGCACCCGCCTATCCACCTAATCAAAAAGAAAATGTAAGGCAGTGGATAGGGGTCCACAGCTATAGAGCCTCATATTGGCATGCACTGTGTGTTCTGACATCGATCTACCATAGCCAGCATTACATTTTTCAACAATTTGAGCTACAAAAGCTCTTCTGTGTGTTCATATTAGACTGTCTAGCACTAGTTATCCACATGCATCAATAAGCCTTGGGAGCCCTGGCATCAATTCATCAGTTGTCATTACTTTTGGTAGGTAATAACCACTGCATACTGGCAAGACTTGCTGTTTTGGAGATGCTCTGACCCAGTTGTCAAGCCATCACTATTTGGCCCTTGTAAAAATTACTCAGATCTTTTTGCTTGCCTGTTTTTCATGCTTTCAATACATGAAATTCAAGAACTGACTGTTCACTTGCTACCTAATACATCCCACCCCTTGACATGAGCTTATGTGCTAATGTAACAATATAATCAACCTTATTCACTTTATCTGTCAGTGATTTTAATGTTTTGGTTGATCAGTGGAATAAGAATAAACAAATATAAATCAAACAAATATTCAGGAATATACAACTGATAAGAGGTCATCCACTCAAAGCTGAAGAAAGAAGATTTCACCTGCAGCAGACAAGTTTCTCTATAATAAGAACAATGAAGATATGGAATTATTTGTGCAAAAAGGTTGTATTATCCAATTCTGTCGGTTTTTCTTTGTAAAATAGCATATTATGAATCACTTGAAGGTTGAAAACAAAGTCCTATATAAAATTGCTAATTAAATTGTTTTAATATATTATGAGTTATGATATGTAACATCTTGTCTAGCATATAATATTTGTTTTTCTACTGAGATCCAGGTAAAATATTCTATAGAAATTATTAAAAGAAAAATCACTATATAAAAATATATGTACAACCTGTTATATAGAAAACTACAATAATCCACATAATGAAAATTAACATAATTATTAACATTTATTAGAACATACCTAGATTTAGATGTTTTAGGCTATTTCTCACATCTGTTCCTATACTGTCCTTTTTTTCCAACCACACTCAGCTCAGTTAAATATTTCTTATTTTTTTAGATAATCTGATAATCTTCAAATGAAATCTGTTAAGGTTACAATCCATGAGGATCCGCAATCTTGTGTATATCCATCTCTGTGAACACCAGATATCATGCAATAAAAAAGGGTTTGTGATCCATAGGGAATTTATTTCTTAATATGTCTCAAAATTTTTGAGACACAGAAAACAGTTTAAATGGTCTCATGAACAAAGATGCAAGTATAGTATTCTTTGCTGAATTTGGATTTATAAAGCAATTATGTTAAAATAACTTGTGATAGAATGTATAGTCTTTATTGTAGGTTCTACATGTTGGTAATATATGTTATAAGCTAGATATGTAATTATTTGGGGTAATAATTAATTTCTAATTCAGGCGATCAAGGAACAGGGTTTAAATTATAACAATAAAATAATAATAATAGTTTACTAAAGTTGTGTCTATATGGGTAATGACAAAAAAACAAGTTATACTATGAGGCATGACATAGATGTGCAGTAACAAGATACTTGACTAAAGATAGAATTTCCAGGAATTAAATATGAATAGAGTTTCAAATTTAAAGAGACACTATAGCCACCAAAACAACCTGACACTATAGTGTTCCTTTAAAATAAGCAGATTTTTTTTCTAGGTCAGCTAGTTTGATCTAAATTTTAAAATGCTCAGTTTAGTGAAAAACCTTGTGAATAAAGAAACCCCCTCTTTAACAATTTGT
Organism: Pelobates cultripes; assembly: GCA_933207985.1. Taxonomy (NCBI): domain Eukaryota; kingdom Metazoa; phylum Chordata; class Amphibia; order Anura; family Pelobatidae; genus Pelobates; species Pelobates cultripes. Next base: position 83,714,085 of record OW240913.1, on the reverse strand, counting down.
TCTGTCATTTGCACTAATGTGTGCATTTTCTGTAAAATGCCTCTGCATAATGCTTTAAAGAAGAACTGTCAATCCAATTAGGATTTTTAATATAATGGTTACTTATTATATTTCAAATATAAAAACAATTAAATGTAGAAATCCACACTGCCATATAGTGTAATTGAGTGCCTCAATCATAACTCCCTGCCAATGGTTGTCATAAGCTTTGTAATTTGCACCTTGACGTTTAATATGTGGGTCCTTGGGTTGATGTTTCAGGAGGGAGATGCCAAATGGCAAATTATTTAGGTAAACTAGAAAAATAGTCAGAGCTGTGGCAGCTGACATTTAATGTGGGTGAGTGCAAGATAATGCATCTTAGACGTTAAAACCCAGGGACAGAGTATATATTTGATTCAGTCCTAACCTCAACATCTGAGGGAAGGGAAGAGTAATTATTTCAGATGACTTAAAGACAGACAATGTAATAGAGCAGCAGGAAATGCTAGCAGAATGTTTGGTTGTATAGGGAGAGGTATTAGCAGTAGAAAGAGAGAAGTGCTCATGCCATTGTTCAGAACACTGGTGAGACCTCACTTGGAGAATTGTATGCAGTACTGGAGACCGCATCTCCAGAAGGATATTGATACTCTATAGAGAGTTCAGAGAAGGGCTACTAAACTGGTTCATGGATTACAAGGTAAAACTTTCAAGAAAAAAGGTTAAAGGATTTTAACATGTATAGCTTGGGGGAAAGACGAGACAGTGGGGATGTGATAAAAACATTTAAATATATAAAGCAGTGGTTCCCAAATGTTTTAGGTTCAAGGCATGCTTAATATTTCAATATTTTTTCAAGGCACCCCAAGTCAAAACAAATTCCAAGTTGTATACATGTATTGTGCTGCAGCATATACTGGGCCCCTGTTCAGCAGAAATGTTTCCCTTGTGTGTGTGTGTGTGGTACAGTGTGTGCTTGAGGGGTACAGTGTGTGTGTGAGGTGTACACAGGGCCACCACCAAAAATTTTGGGGCCCCTAACTCAGCTCAGGGTCTGGGCCCCATGAGGCCCATCTCCAATCTCGCCCATAGTGTCTGCCTCCAAATCACGCCCACAGGAATACACACACAAACACAAAAACACACACTGATACAAAAGGACACAGATACATACTAACAGACACACATACTGAAACAGACATACACGCATATAGGCATACATACTGACACACACATACTGAGACATATACAGACACACAGGCATACATAGTGACAGATAGACACATACTAACATACATACAGACACACATGCATGAGGACATACACATACATACACCGACATACATACACACAGACATACATTAATTCATACTGGCATACATACATATATACATAGAAAATAGTAAATGAAGGCTTGCACTCACGGTCTTTTTCTTGTATAAAAGTTTTCTTTCTTTATTCCATATTTCTTAAAACATAATTTCTGTTAGAATCAATGTTTCAGCCATCGTCCATGGCTTTCATCAGGATCAGTTCAGCAAAAATACATTTACTACATGATGCATTTACATAGCCAAACAAACCAATTATTCAATCATACTATCACTCACCACCTGTATCGCTGCTTCCCCGGCATCTCTCCGGCCTTTCTGCGCATTTGCAAACACGTCACAACCCCGAAGTAGCGTGTTGACGCCACCGACCGTTGCCAGGGTTACCCGATATGGTTACCGGCACCCTGTCAACTAGGTTTACTTATGCACAGCAGAGAATTGCGCCCGAGCATGCATACAATCAACAAATTAAAAACATGTTCTTAAATAAAAAGCTTATACCATATTACTTCATACATCTAAGCACATTATGTAACATCTATATCTATACATGCTATAGTACTTAAAGGTACCTCTTCTATTCAACTTATATTTTTCATCTACTTCACAGTGTAGTCTCAAAAACAATCCTGTGGATTATATTTTATTAATCTTTCTTAGATTTTTCAAAGAAAATTCATAATTAAATCTATACCAAGTTACTACTATTATGCACATATATTAATCCATACAGTGTAATATATACAAAAATGTGTCATCAAATCTTTTTATAGTAATATTTATATGTCCTTTTTATACTTTTAAACAAAATATTTTTAAAAATATTATTACTCTACCCTAAAGTGCATTTATGTGTTTATTATACATTAAAGTGAGTCCGTGTAGTTTATGTACATTAAAGTGCTGCTCATATTGATTAAAGTGCTACTCATATTTATTAAAGTGATACTAATGCTATTATTTACATCAAAGTGCTATGTATACATACATACAGACATACTGACAGACATACATTCATACAGACAGACATACAGACACTGACATCCATACACACATATATACATACACAGACATACATTCATAATGGCATAAATTCATACTGGCATACATGCATATATACAGACATACTGACATACATACATACATACATACATACATTCATACATACTGACATACATGCATACTGACATCCATACACACATACACACAGACATAAGTTCATAATGACATGCAGACATACATTCATACTGACATACTGACATACATGCATACATACAGACATAAATTCATAATGACATACATACATATATACATACATACATAATGACAGGGGTCCTCAAACTTTTTAAACAGGGGGCCAGTTCATGGTCCCTCAGACACTGTTGGGGGCCGGACAATAAACAATATGAATGAATTCCTATGCACACTGCAAACACTCATAAGGACATAAACACACGCACACACACACATACTGGCATACATACATATATAAACAGACAGACACAGACATATACATACATATTGAAATACATACAGATACATACACACAGACAGACATGCATACATACACATTCTGACTTACACACACACATACGTATATACTGACATACATACTGACACATACATACAGACATATATACTGACACACATACATACTGACATACATACATACGTACATAAATACTGACACATACATAGTGACACACATACATACTGACACACATACATACAAACATACACACATACTAACATACATACATAGATACATAGATACATACTGACATACACACACACATACTGACATACACACATACATACATACATAGATACATACTAACATACTCAAATACAGCTAATTTTGATTACCTTTTTTTTGCAGGTGGAAGGCTGTGGCTGATGGGAGTCGGTGTGGCTCCCGCGGCCTGGCTTTCTTCCCTCCCGTGCGGCGCGGAGGGGAGGGAGCTGGGAGGAAGTGATGGCCACTTCCTCCCAGCAGTACTTTGCGGCTGCGATTTTTTTAAAGGGGCCCGGTCGCGCTATTGCACGGCCGCGGCGCTGACCGGGCCCCTGAAGATATAGGGCCCATCGGGTGGCCCTAAGTGCATGGGCCACCTGATAGGCCCCAACAGCATGCGGGCCCTGGTGCAACTGCACCAGCGGAAGTTCCGCCGCTACACGTGGTTGTCACCCCCTGATGGCGGCCCTGGGGGGGGGGCAGAGTGTGTGTGGGGGCAAAGTGTGTGTGAGGGGTACAGTGTATGTGTGTGTGTGTGTGTGAGGGGTACAGTGTGTGTGTGTGTGTATTGGGGCAGTGTGTGTTTATTCAGGGGTACAGAGTGTGCGTGGATGGGAGGCAGTGTGTGTGTGTGTTGGGTACTGTGTGAGTGAGGGGGCAGTGTGTGTGCAAGGGGTACAGTGTGTGTGTGTGTGAGTGGTACAGTATGTGTTTGTGTGTGTGTGGGGTACAGTGTGTATGTGTGTGTGTGTGTGTATATGGGGCAGTGTGTGCGTGTATGTGGGGCAGTGTGTGTGTATGAGGGGAGTTATTGTGGATCTGTGGGGGTAGGAGGGGAGATGAATAAATATAATTTTTTTTAATTATAAATTAAAAAATTAATATCCCTTCTCCCGTCCAGGCCCTGACGCAGCAAAGCAGCCCCAAACCATGATGCCCCCACCACCATACTTCACAGTTGGGATGAGGTTTTGATGTTGGTGTGCTGTGCCTTTTTTTCGCCACACATAGTGTTGTGTATTTCTTCCAAACAACTCAACTTTGGTTTCATCTGTCCACAGAATATTTTGCCAGTACTGCTGTGGAACATCCAGGTGCTGTTGTGCAAACTGTAAACATGCAGCAATGTTTTGTTTGGACAGCAGTGACTTCCTCTGTGGTATCCTCTTGTTTAGTGTTTTACGTATTGTAGATTCGCTAACAGGGATGTTAGCATTTGCCAGTGACTTTTGTAAGTCTTTAGCTGACACTCTAAGATTCTTCTTCACCTCATTGAGCAGTCTGCGCTGTGCTCTTGCAGTCATCTTTACAGGACGGCCACTCCTAGGGAGAGTAGCAGCAGTGCTGAACTTTCTCCATTTATAGACAATTTGTCTTACCGTGGACTGATGAACAGCAAGGCTTTTGGAGATACTTTTATAACCCTTTCCAGCTTTATGCAAGTCAACAATTCTTAATTGTAGGTCTTCTGAGAGCTCTTTTGTGCGAGGCATCATTCACATCAGGCAATGCTTCTTGTGAAAAGCAAACCCAGAACTGGTGTGTGTTTTTTATAGGGCAGGGCAGCTGTAACCAACACCTCCAATCTCATCTCATTGATTGGACTCCAGTTGGCTGACATCTCACTCCAATTAGCTCTTGGAGATGTCATTAGTCTAGGGGTTCACATACTTTTCCCACCTGCACTGTGAATGTTTACATGGTGTGTTCAATAAAAACATGGCAACATTTCATTCTTTGTGTGTTATTAGTTTAAGCAGACTGTGATTGTCTATTATTGTGACTTAGATGATGATCATATCACATTTTATGGCCAATTTGTGCAGAAATCCATATCATTCCATAGGGTTCACATACTTTTTCTTGCAAATGTAGGTACTTCAGTCCATGGGTTTCTTGAAATTACTGGAATACCTGAAGAACAATTGAAAGATAGACTGATATAAATAGATATGTAACCTGCCCCCTATAACAATTACCCCACAAAAAGATAATTTTTTGTTGTTCTTGTTTTTTTAGACACTTTTCGTTCATGTCCAGGCTCATAAGTATAAGTCCACTAGACAGGCAAAATAATTTCTGGAGCCTGAATGGTCCAAAGGACACTCACCAGGGATTATTTTTATTATTATTATTATTATTTATATAGGGCCAACTAATTCCACAGCGCTTTACAATATTATGAAAGGGGGGTAAATTTACAATAAATGAAACAGTGACACAGGAACAATAGGTAGATGAAGGCCCTGCTCAAACGAGCTCTTGGATAAAGAGAACCCCACAGTTATATGTCTGTCATTCTGAATTTTAGATTTATTTTCCCTAAAATAAGTGTGTTGTGTTGTTTTGTCATTGTCTATAATAACAATTAAATAACAGTTAAATAGAATTCTGTTATGCAACAAATTTGTAAAAATGAACTGAAATCCAAGGAATTTCCACCAAAGAATTTATAGTGAGCGTTTTAAAAGGAAAATCAACTCCGGCTGCTCAGGCATGAGTGTTTTTCATGGGAATGTAATCTGGCTTATTTCAGCTCCCATGCATTTTCCAATAACTAGAGCAGAAATTTTACCTTAATGCAATCCAGGAAATGCTTTTAATTTACTTTTGGTCAGGTATTATCAAGGAGAAGCTTTTGAAAATCAAATCAAAACCACATCATTTCAGTTTTTGACAATAAATAAAGTTATTCTATTGCAAATGCAGATTTAACAATTCTTTAGGCTTTGCAACATTGAAGAAAGTAGGGATGATTGACTTTTTAAAGTGTCTCTGAAGATAGTGATTTTGAATATTTCATAAAGAAAGAATTTTTATGAAATACTCACATTGATTGGGTTGGAATTTCTTTAAAAATCCAATGCAGTAAAGAGATATCATAAGACAAGCAGGAGCTACAATGTCTTGTGGTCATGTCCCAGCAAGAGAAAGCTTGACAAAAGATGGAGCTTCCACCATCAAGTGTTTCCAATTCCCTAGAGTCATGTTCTTACAGAGTGCTACAGTTGGTCTATAGGGGATGCTGTGATCCTGCAAATTTGTAGTATCCTTCATAGGTATGAAGTGCCAGGAGCCAAAGAAAGAAAATGGTGGCACTGGTGGGAGGGACAGCTTCATCGGCCTATGCACCCCAAGCAGGGATGTCACCTTCAGGGATCTTTGCAAAGGTCCTCAAAGGTGAAAAGCCATTTTAAAATTTACACTTTACAGGTAGTCAACTAGTGTTAAATTAGCTACCATTTTATGGAATTGTGCATATGTTTATTGTATCACTATTTGACTTCTGTGATGTGTCCCCAGCTTAGAGTTAATTCATTTGAAGAAACTCATAAGAATACCCACTTCTGTCTTATTAGAAATTTTGCTTTTTAGTTAAAAACAGCAAGGTGAATTGTTAATGTAGGACTCCTAAAAGATGTTTTCCATGAACTAACAAGGTGAGCTTACACTTTAATGTTGATTCCAGTGGTACCAATAACCTCTGTTATTCTAATAGACATAGATATTTGGGAGAGTGTACAGGTAACATTTGGTTTGGTTTTTTACATTGGGACTGAGCATTATGGCTATTGGATGCACATGAGTAGAGGGGATTTGCAAAGGAGGGTAAGGAGAATATTCTTGCATGGAAGAGCAATTGGAGGATCAACGGAGGCAAAGGAAGACTACATCTCTAATATGGGGTTAAATGAGAGAGCAATCAAAAAATCTCTCTAAAACTGAGCTCCTTGTCTTTCTTCCTCCTAATACTGATCCTTATTTTTCGCTCCCCCTTCAAGTTAGTGGTATCCACATCAGTCCATCCTCGCAAGCGTGCTGTCTTGGCGTCATACTTGATTCTGGCCTCATCTTTAAGCCTCACATCCAGTATGTTGCCAAATCCTGTATATTCCATCTTAAAAACATAGCCCGCATCTGCCCCTTTCTTACGCAAGATGCTGCCAAGGAGCTTGTCTATGCTCTAGTAATTTCCCGCATGGATTAATGTAACCCTCTCCTAATTGGTCTTCCCAAAAGCCGTATTGCCCCGCTACAGTCATTAATGAATTCTGCTGCCAGACTGATTTTCATCTCTAGTCGGTCCTCTCACACCTCACCCCTCTGTCAGTCCTTACATTGGCTTCCTGTATCCTATAGGAGTCAATTCAAAGTGCTAACCCTTACCTATAAAGCACTGAACAATTCTAGCTCCTCTTATATCTCTTCACAGATCCATAGGTGTGCCCCTTCTCGGTCTCTCTGCTCTGCTCGTGACCTTCTCATGTTCGCTGCTCGCCTCCTTAAGGCCAACTCACGTTTGCAGGACTTCTAGCGGGCAGCTCCCTTCCTATGGAATAGCCTGCCTACTGCTATGAGACTCTCCCCTAGTTTTCAATCATTTAAGAAGTGTCTTAAAACCCATCTCTTTAGGAAAGCTTATGGCCTCCCAGAGTAACCTCTACCTTACATACCTGTCTCTTGCTCTATCCTAAAGGGCAGCACTTTACTCTGTCCTCTAGCTCTGCTTCAGTCCCATCTTATTTGATTGCTATTTCCTGTCCTAATGTATTTTACACCCCACCTCCTATAGACTGTAAGCTCGTTTGAGCAGGGCCCTCTTCAACCTATTGTTTCTGTAAGTTTTCTTGTAATTGTCCTATTTATAGTTAAATCCCCCCTCTCATAATATTGTAAAGCGCTATGGAAACTGTTGGCGCTATATAAATGGCAATGATAATAATAATAATAATAATCATATGCCTGAAAATTATTGTTGTCCTATATGACACTTTCAGTAGAGATATCTTCTTTTACAGTTCTTTATATTTAACATCAGTTTAGTAGATGGTATGTTTTTTTTTTGTTGTTGTTTTTTTACATCAGAGTATGGTATTTGTTGTTTCATTTCTTGAGTAGTCATAAGTGAAATTATCAAATACCAAATCATCATATGTGTTGTTTAGTTTCTCGTTCTCTCTCTGTCACTTATCTACATACTCTCTGTTTCCTTTTTTTTTTTTTTTAACTTAACACTGTTACAATTTTATTAAACAATCAAATACATAACAAACTGACAAACAGACAAACAGACAAACAGACAGACATTTGTTCGGTTCGCGGTGCAACAGAAAAAAAAGGGGAGATAAATTTGCATATCAGGCTCGAAGGAGGGGGTTCGCTTATTTTCCTAAGCGGAGGGAAACCATACGGCTAGAGAAAAAAAGAAAGAAAATAAAGCAGGGAAAATCCACTAGGGAAAAAAAATACAAAGAAGAAAACCTCATTATCCGGGGTCTAATTTTTTTATCCATTTATCCCAGTAGATGTAATGATGTCCCTTTTTTGGTGCAAAATTAGTGATGGTTCTTTCCATTTTACATTGAATAATGCTTTGAGCATGGATCTTAGACCAGTTGTCTACCTTAGGAGTTTTCCAATTCCTAGCTATTGATGTTTTCACATTAAGATGTGAAAAATAATAGGCCTAAATTCTTTATTGATCCCCTTCATATCGATATGTAATAGAGCCATACTTTGGGTTAGATTAATCTTTGTTCCAAATAAAGATGATAAATATTGGTTTAGTTCCTCTCATAAGGGTCTAATTATCGGGCAATCCCACCAGATGTGTTTGAAGTTTGCAATTAATTCATTACATCTCCAACAGTTAGGTAGGGCTATAGGATACATTTTTGCTATTTTATAAGGAGTTCTATACCATCTGTTTAGTATTTTGTAATGAGTTCCGTATATATTTAAACAATGACAAACTTTGTATAGCGTAAGTAGATGGTATGTTATACATTGGTTGTTACTTTAAACAATTCAGAAAAGCACAGCTGCCCTTTATAAGTGATTCACTGTGGTAGCAGATGTAAAAACCAAACAAGGCATGTGCACCTTGGTCCTAGCATGCTGCTATGGTTATCAAGTGAGTTTTAAAAGCAGAAAGACCAGTGTCTCCAATACAAAAGGTCTGCTTTTATTAGTAACTGTTGTTATCAAGATACCTTGTTTTAAGTTCATCTAAACACAATGACAACTGTGTTCATTATCACAGGCATAATATATTGCTACAGCAAGGAAATACAATAGTTCCATTTTTTTTGTTTTTGTTCTATAACTGACTTCTATATCAAAGTACTCACATGGATAATTTAGAGATTTTGCAATGATAATGCAGACTGCTACATTTCTCAAAAATACTGTACATTTACCTACAAAGCATTTTATTGTGCTGTTGGTATTGTGCTGATCTGGTATAATCATATCCATGTCTTAGTAATGGTCTAATATAATACAATTTAAATAAATGGCAGACCCTTGAAGTCTATCATAGTGGATCTGTTAATGTTATGCTGTTTCTATTTGTTTAATATTCTTTTTGTATAAATAAATTAGATTATATTTCATTTATAGATTATGCACAGATTATGTAAATATCATCTCACAAACTGTCAAGAGACAATGTAAGTTAATAATGCTAAGTACCAATCTCATTGCTTATATTACAATATATTAAAGCAAATATATATATATATATATATATATATATATAAATATATCAAATAGTATTTAAATAAAGCATGGATCCAAAAGTAGAGTGATATGTTCCCTTAATGTGAGATAGAGGTTGGGGAAACATCACATTCAGGGACAGAACTACCACAGTCGCAGGGGTTGCAACAGCAACCGGGTCCATCAATCCAGGGGGCCCGGCCGCTCTGTTGACCCCTGCAGATGTATCTTCTGACTGATACATTATTGCGTGCTAAGGCAGAGCAGGCTCTAGATGTGCTGACAATTACGGGCTATTGGAAAAGTAAAAACATTTACTGCTTTGCAGCTCTACCAGTCACGTCGCTGCAGTCTCCAACATTAACCTGAGTGTAAGCTGCAAACCCCCAGGCAGTCTCTTAGGCCAATGCCTCCGAGGCACTCTACACCGGGTCCTCAGGGGACATGACAGTGCCACGCTCACACCACAGGTGAGGGTGAGTGTATGGGAAATTTAGCAGAATTGAGTGCCTGTGTGCTAATGACTTGCAGTTGAGAGACTACCAGTTAATTGTCAGACATACCCCATAAAATAACCTACATAATGTCTCTCACTACACCTGATAAAGGGTGAGTGAACACTTGGCAGTGATTCTCACTCCACTCAAGTTGGATTAGTGGCCATGTAGTAAAGACTCACTGGTCTGAATTATGAGTGACTTTCTGGTAATTACTCCCATTGCCCCAGCTGAAAGTGATACCTGCACCTCCTTCCCTCATTTATTGCTGATGGTCATTGAGGGCTTTTACTTTATAATATTCCATACTGCAGTAATGGAGTGAGCAAGGGGTTAATGGTACTCTCTCTAGCTGAGGAGTACCTGGGCTGTGTCTTTTTAATTTGGCTACCCTGCTTGGCTGTCTGCTCTGCTTGATAAACCTCTAACGTGACCATATCTAGAAACACTGCCATAACAGTTAACCTTTTGGCACTTTGCCTGCTGTAGACAGTGGTGGAACTACCATGATGATCAGAGCAGCCCCTCTAGACCCAAAAGCAGGGAGGCTGGAAGGGCCTCAAAAAAAAAGAAAAACAGTCATAAAATTAATTTGTGAAGGAATGTGTGTATGTTTGAGTGTGTCAGTATTATTATTATTATTATGATATTTATAGAGCGCCGTCAAATTCCGCAGCGCTTTACAATGGGTGGACGATCAGACATGTAGTTGAAACTAGACAAGTTGGACACACAGAAACAGAGGGGTTGAGGGCCCTGCTCAATGCGCTTACATGCTAGAGGGAGTGGGGTAAAATGACACAAAAAGGTAAGGATAGTATTAGACTAATGACAGTTGCAGAAGAGGAATCAGTCAGGAGCTATTAACAGTTTAATTGGATACGCTTTTATGAAGAAGTGGGTTTTTAACGATTTTTTGAAGGAATGGAGACTGGGTGAGCATCTAACGGAGGAGGGAAGCGAGTTCCACAGGAACGGTGCAGCCCTCGAGAAATCTTGAAGGCGAGCATCAGAGGTGGGAGTACGGACAGAAGATAGACGTAAGTCTTCAGCAGATCGTAAGGGCCTAGATGGGACATACTTGTGTATAAGGGAGGATAGATAGGTGGGAGCAGCATTATGTAGAGATTTGAAAGCAAGAACAAGAATTTTCAATTGAGCTCTGTATTTTATAAGAAGCCAATGTAGGGATTGACAGAAGGGTGAGGCATGGGAGGTGCGGGCGGACAGGAAGATGAGCCTTGCCGCCGCATTCATTATGGACTGTATCTGCGCTAGTTGGGAGCATGTAAGACCACTGAGAAGTGGATTACAGTAGTCAAGGCGAGAAAGGACAGTGGAATGGCGTTAAGTAGGGGCAGATGCGCGCAATGTTTTTTAGATGGAAATGACAGGATTTAGCGATAGATTGAACATGAGGCTTGAAGGAGAGGTCAGAGTCAAAGAGAACACCTAGGCAGCGAGCCTGCGTGGTGGAGCTGATGGTAGCACCGTTGACTTGGATTGAAACAGACACAGGAGTAACAACACTTGAGAGAGGAAAGACCAGAATTTCAGTTTTGGTCAAGTTTAGTTTAAGGAAATGGGCAGCCATCCAGTTAGAAACAACAGAGAGGCAGTCAGAGACACTAGTCAAGAGGGACGGGGAGAGATCAGGAGAGGACAGGTAGATTTGCGTGTCATCTGCATAGAAATGATATTGGAAACCAAAGGAGCTAATGAGTTTACCAAGGGAGGCAGTATAGATGGAGAACAGTAGGGGACCAAGGACTGAACCTTGGGGGACACCAACAGAGAGGAGTTGGGGAGAAGAAGCAGAGCCAGAGAAAGAAACACTGAAAGAGCGCTGGGAGAGGTAGGAGGAGCACCAGGAGAGAGCAGTATCTTGTAGACCGATATTGCGGAGGATGAGAAGAAGCTGTTGATGATCAACAGTGTCAAAAGCCGCAGACAGGTCAAGGAGAATTAGGATAGAGTAGTGACCACGAGATTTTGCAGCGAGTAGATCATTGGATACTTTGGTCAGTGCCGTTTCCACAGAGTGCTTAGCGTGGAAACCAGACTGAAGCGGGTCTAGCAGAGAGTTGGACTCGAGGAAGTCTGTCAATCTCGCATACACAATTTTTTCAAGGATCTTGGATGCAAAAGGCAGTAGCGAGATAGGACGATAGTTGGATGGGGAGTTAGGGTCAAGATTGGGCTTCTTTAGAATTGGGGTTACAGTTGCATGTTTGAAGGGCAATGGAAATATACCAGAGGAGAGAGAGAGATTGAGAATTTTAGTGAGAGGTGGAGAAAGAGAAGAAGACAGAGTACGGATGAGATGCGATGGAATTGGATCTACGGAGCAGGTGGTGGGGCGGGAGGACTGGAGCAGAGCAGAAACTTCTTCCAATGAGCGGGTGCGAATGAACATAGAACAGCAGAGGGAGTGAAGTTAGGGGAAGTATTATAAGGGGAAGAAGAAAGATGAGATATCTCTTCTCTGATTGTAGAGATCTTGTCAGTGAAGTGAGTTGCAAAGTCTGAGGCGGTCAAGTTAGTAGGTGGAGGAGGAACAGCAGGGCGAAGAAGAGAGTTAAATGTGTGAAATAGTCGTTTGGGTTCGTGGGAGAGTGTGGTTATGAGAGTATTGAAGTAATTAACTTTTGCAGAGGAAAGAGCCAAGCTGTATGAGCTCAGCATAAATTTATAGTGGTGAAAGTCAGATGCACAGTGAGACTTTCTCCAACAGCATTCAGCAGTTCTGGAGCATTTTTGGAGGTATCGAGTGAGCTTGGTGTGCCAGGGTTGTTGTTGGGGGGGCCTGCGGCATTTAAATGTACAAGGTGCCATGATGTCTAGTTGAGAGGAGAGGGTGGAATTGTAGAAGGAGGTTGCAGAACTAGGACAGGTGAGGTTTGAGATAGGTAAAAGGAGAGTTTGGAGATTAGTGGAGAAATGCTCTAGGTCAAGACATTGGAGGTTTCTGTGAGAGTGATGGTGGTGTCAATTGGGTCTTAAGTATGCCAATGTCAAAAGTCAGCAGATGGTGGTCAGATCAAGGAAAGGGAATGTTGGAGAGATTAGAGGCAGTACAGAGGTTGGTGAAGGCAAGATCAAGAGTGTTTCCTGCTGTATGGGTTGCTAGATTGGACCATTGCGCAAGGCCAAAGGAGGAGGTTACAGAGAGCAGACGAGAGGCATCAATGCAATTGGGGTTATTGATTGGGATATTGAAATCCCCAAGTATAAGGGAAGGAGTGCTAGATGAGAGGAAGTGGGGAAGCCAGGAAGAAAAGTACTCAATGAATAGTCTAGGATAACCAGGGGGCGGTAGATGATAGCAATTCTTAAAGGAGTGGGTTTAAATAGGCGGACAGTGTGAACTTCAAAAGAAGAAAAGGATAGGGCAGGGGGAGTTATGATGGTTGAAAGGTACATTGAGGGGAGAGTAGGATGCCTACGCATCAGTATCAGTGTGTATCAGTGTGCATGTGTCTGTCAGTGTGCATGTGTGTATCAGTGTGCACGTGTCTGTCAGTGAGAGTTAGATTAGTTAGTCTGTGTCTGTCAGTGTATGTGTATCTGGAAATGTGTGTTTGTCAACTTGTGTTAGTGAGTGTGTGTATGTATATCTGAGTGTGTTTGTCTGTCAATGAGAGTGTGTGTTAATCAGTATGTTTGCCAATCACTGCTCGTCTGTCAGTGAGTGTGTGTGTATCAGTGAGAGCATGTATCTGTCAGTAAGGGGGTGTGTTGGGTAAATAGTGTGTGCGTGCTAATAACTGTGTGTCGTGTCAGTGAGAGTATGTCAGTGTATGTGTATCAGTAAAAGGGGCCCCTTCTCTGATTCTTGCACCGGGCCCTGTAATTCCTAGTTACGCCCCTGATCATATCGCCATGAGAAGCTACACATCTGCTACTACATTTGTAAAATAGACAATAACTAACAATGCATGCTATATGAAATGAAGAACTAGAGACTTAGTGTCTGTAATGAATATATACAATATCATAACAATTTGGACCATAGGACAATGAAATTGGCTTAATTAAAGTGGCGTTTTCACTTCAAACTTACCTTCTCCTATTGTTTCCTCTTCTCTTCCTCTTCAGAATCAGAATCTGTTCTTCTTTCTTCATTTCTGATCTATTTTTTTCTTTAAAACATAAGACAAAGTAGGGACTACTTATATACAGAGCTTGCCAGAAAAATTTATACACAATACCGCAAAATTAAATTCTATATGAATATTTCAATACTAAATTCATTCAGACATCGAGAGCTGAATACAAGTTACCTTTGACCTCTACAATTACTAGAGGTGCTGAAAGTGGTGGCCCCTTTGCGTCCAGACACTTATTAGTATGGAGAACTGCTGCTCGGCCATCGTTGACCAAAGTTTCCAATGGGATTGCTGAACATGCAGTTTCACCAAATCAATTCTTTACTAAATGATCACTGTAGGCACTGTAATTGCTTCTTATCATTGAAGTGGTTATAGTGTCTGAAGTCTTTGTTCGTTTCAGCATTAAGCCATTTTTAATGTTTTAATGCTAAATAAGGTTTCCCAGCAGCTCATCCCCTATGTGCTGTTTGGGCTAATAAAGAAGCTTTAGCATTAGCTTGAATAGCAGTGGGACACTGTGATTGGCTGAGAGTGTCAGCAGACTGTTTTCAGCCTACAGTGCCCAAATTTGTATGGCTATAAGGAAATATGTAATCCCTACTTTAGCCATACCTCCAGTGGGAGGTCATGCTGCGGGTGATCAGAGACTCTTTCAAACTGCTTGAAAATGGTTTAACACTGAATGGAGGGACAGTGCCAGGTGTGACTCCGGGGGGACAAAGGGGTCGGGGATTATCATGTATATAGGGTCATTTTAAACATAATTAAATTACAATCCACTACAATAAAAGTGCATGCATCATTACATTGAGGAGTTTTATGTGGTTAGTGGATTATGGTTATTGCAAAAAATACACAAAAAAAGGACAAAATTGATTAGTTTAAAAAAAGAGATACAAATTGGTTATGGTGTCATTCATTTTTCTATTCCTTTGTCAATGCACAAAGGTTCACTAAAGGATAATCTCTTTGCCTGTTATTTGTAGAGGACTGAAAGTGGAATTGTACATTTAGGCACAGGTAGCCAGATTGCAAAAATGATCCAGTTTTAAGATTTGTTTCCAGTTCAGCTATTTCAGCTTCTGTTTGCAATTCCCTTTTCAGTTCTTCGCAATATCTGTTTCAGTGAAAAACCCAGACAACTTAGTAAATTAGACTCATAGTGCTCTGTAACATTATCCAGTCGGTTACTCAAAAACATGAATTATATTCTCATCAATTTAATGTGCATATCCAACTCAGTCTGTCCAAGCAGTTTGCTGCCTCCCCTAGTAGAGAATCAGATTTACAAATATTATTTTGAAAAGCTATTCAAATTATTTAATATTTTTGGATACACTTTAAAAATGTATTTAAATACATTTCTTTAAAATATATAAATATTATAAAAAATATTAAGTAAAATGTTGATATTTTGAGATGTTCTCATATATGATATATTTTCTTATCTTTTCACATTTAGAAAAAAAAATTGTAAACGTTTATCCAAAAACATTTATTAATTGGATAAGCTTAACCAAAAAAATTAAAGAATACCTTAATTTAGGACTACAGCAAATACAGCATAACCTTAAATAATAAAGAAAACATTTCATCTATACATTGTGCTTGAAGAACTGCTAGCAGATATCTAGATTTCTCTAAAAGCAGAGATTAAAAAACAGTATTTTCTCACTCTTGTCAGTCAATTCAGTCTTTTCCCATCGGTTCAGAGATAAGAAGGCTGTGTTATGCATGTCTGTTATCAGCAACACTCTCCTCAGGAGAACTGTCCTGCTTTCCTTCAGCCTAAGGGAAAGTAATGCCTGTAAGAGGAAGGAGAATGAAGGGGAAGGTTCCATGTGAGAGCAACACCAGCAGAATGAAGAGAAACAGCAAAAATAATTTATTTCACGAGTGTTGGACAGGCAATCTAAGAATGTAGAGAGAGAACAAAAAAGATTTATTTACACAAAGCCAGCAAAAAGTGATAGGGACTAAAGTGTTTTCAAAACAAGGGTATGTGGGAGAGGTGTGTCCTACAGCAAGTGTAACACCCACTGGAAACAATACTGATGTTCTCAACAGGAGACAGGTGTAATAGAAATAAATGAAAATATGAACTTTTAAAAGTATTAAGGAAAGAAACACTTACGGTATGTCACGAGTCAATCCAGATGGTTATTAAATGGCAAATCTACTTTATATCTGTCATGGCAGGTTCATTTTAAATCAGGTTCATAGTTTCATTTTTTCTCATATGGCTAGTTATTTCTGTCCATACTGTTGCTAATCCCTTTAAAACATTCTTATTTTTTGTTTCCAATTTAAAATATTCCAATCTTTTGAAGTAAAACAGTATATTGGCACATAGACTCCCACATATGTATGAAGGACTCCATGCACTGCAATCAATGCGTTTCGTATGAAGAAACGTACTTCCTCAAGATTTTGCCAATATATTATTTCGCAGCAAAATTAAATATTTTTAAATAAAAACAATGAAGAAGAATTTTATAATGGATTAGCAACAGTACGAGCGTCTGATAGGGGACATACATATCAGTGAACATGGGAGTGGACCATCCCGATTAAGTCCTGCAGGTGGATAAAGGATTTGTCATATATTGTCTAGTAATTGGTGTGGCATTGATTGGAAATACTCTTATCTTGAAATAAGGAGTGAAGGTTTTTTCTTCTACTTAGTATTTCTATTTTGAGTTATTCCTGCTACTTTAATTAAATTTCCTTTAACCCCTTAAGGACCAAACTTCTGGAATAAAAGGGAATCATGACATGTCACATATGTCATGTGTCCTTAAGGGGTTAAAGGTGGCTTTCTAAGTACAATGACAATTTTTATTTTTAAACAAGTGATCAACCCATTTATTTGTTAATCATCGATTTAGCAGAATATTCAACTTCACAACCCTTGATATAAATCCTTGAGTGGATACCAAGAAAAAAAACTTGGTATTAGCAAGCTATTAATTATTTCTAAATTGAAGAACTTGGATATAAACATCAAATTGAAATTAAAATGGATAACTGCATTTTCACATGTATTCCTGTAAGTATTTTCAGAAATAGGCACATTTTCAATATTTTTTTTTCATACAGTGGATGTTAATGTTATCTTGTCATATTAAAGGAGTATTAAATGATAGTTAAATTGCATGGCTCTGCTAGATTCACCATTGCACTTTCCCCGGAGGAATTTAGTTTTTGCTTCTAGAATTCATATAAACTTTCTTTCTTTAAATTATCTTTTAAACATAGAGCAGAATTCTCTTCATATGCAACACGTTATCTTGTATTATTTACTAAGGCAGAAAGTTTTCTTTGCCCGATGATACATATAGTAAATAGAATCTATCATATTATTACCCCTAGAGATCCCACAAAAATTCTAAAAAAAATGCAATGACACCATTCACAGCAATTCCTGCAATGCACACACTTATAATTTATTTTTTAATTTGATTGTATATAAAAGCAATGTAAAACTATTGTTTTGGAGAGCTAGAGAGGAGAAGAGAATAATATTGTAATTCGATTAAGTTTAAAAATGGCATCATGTTGTACCTTTATCTATAAATGGCCTGGGACCAATTTTCTAATCAATATTAGATTTATTTTTATTTTAAAAAAATTTTTTAGAACACCTAGTGTACTGTATCTATTTCTGGTTTTGTGGTTTTAAAATAAGAGCGGATATGGATAAGTTGAGCTTCTTTTCTCACAGTTATTGTATCTATCTCTCACTGTAAGAGTAACTAGTGCCATTTTTCTGGAATTCCTATATCTACACTTAGCAGAGATTCTTGCAGTGGAGTAATAACACCTTTCTCTGTGTAATTATCATTCTTTATAATTGCTTAATTGCTACTAATTTAAAATAACACGATTTTTGCAGAGCTTTTAAAGTAAAAAAATAAATAAATCAAAGTACTCCTGTTTCAACTAAATATCTAATTTACCTAATTTATATGAGGGATTCTGCTTAAATACTGTTTCTCTGCCAGTCATTATTATTGATAATGTTATATGTAAAACGATTACACAATGTTATATTTACTTTGCACATTAGTCATCTCAAATGGGAAAAATCTAATCCAGATATTAAGTAACCAATGTTACTTAATATCCACTATACTAGTGAACTAATTGATAGAAAGTTCAGAGAAACTAGGCAAGCCAAAAGTTTATTCTATATAACATTAGAGATGTCGCAAACCGTTTGCGAACTTCCCACGAACGGCTCGCCACGGTTCGCCACGAACCGTTCGCAGCGAGCTCCGGTCAGCTGACACATCCCGGCCAATCTCCAGCAGACCCTCCCTCCCACACCCTCCCACCTCCTGGACAGCATCCATGTTGAAGCTGCCTTCAACATGGATGCTGTCCAGGAGGTGGGAGGGTCTGGGAGGGAGGGTCTGCTGGAGATTGGCCGGGATGTGTCAGCTGACCGGAGCTCACGGCGAACCGCGGCAAGCCGTTCACAGGAAGTTCACAAACGGTTCGCGACATCTCTATATAACATTACTCAAAGCACTAAATATTCATAATTTTTTTGTAATTGTTCCACTGTGGCAGCACCAAGGCATTGTACAATTGGAAAAAAACATAACTTGGCTTAAAAGAAACCCAGAAAAACTTGCTATGGTTTATTATATAGTGAGGGAAATGTATTTGATACTCTACTGATTTTGAATGTTTGCCCATGGACAAAGAAATTATCAGTCTAATATTTTAATGGTAGGTGTATTTAAACAGAATAACAAGAACAAAATCCAGAAAAACGCATGTCAAAAAAGTTATAATTTGATTTGCATGTCAATGAGTGAAATAAGCATTTAACCCCTTTGATTAAGTACTTGGTGGCAAAACCTTTGTTGGCAATCACAGAGGTCAGATGTTTCTTGTAGTCGGCCACCAGGTTTATACACATCTCAGAAGGGATTTTGTCCCACTCCTCTTTGCAGATTTTCTCCAAGTCATTTAGGTTTCGAGGCTGATGTTTGGCATCTCAAACCTTCAGCTGCCTCCACAGATTTTCTATGGGATTAAGGTGTGGAGACTGGCTAGGCCACGCCAGGACCTCAACGTGCTTCTTCTTGAGCCACTCCTTTGTTGCCTTGCCTGTGTGTTTTGGGTCATTGTCATGCTGGAATACCCATCCACGACCCATTTTCAATGCCCTCGTTGAGGGAAGGAGGTTCTCACCCAAGCTTTGACGGTACATGGCCCGTTCTTCGTCCCTTTGATGTAGTGCAGTTGTCCTATCCCCTTAGCAGAAAAACACTCCCAAAGCATAATGTTTCCACCTCCATGTTTGACAGTGGGGATGGTGTTCATTGGGTCATAGGCAGCATTCCTCCACCTCTAAATATGGTGAGTTGAGTTGATGCCAAAGAGCTCAATTTTGGTGACCACAACACTTTCACCCAGTTTATCTCTGAATCATTCAGATGTTCATTGTCAAACTTCAGATGCACCTGTATATCACGAGCGCACCCTATTTCAAGAGTGTGTGGGCGTAGTTGTGGTGGTGAAAAGGTTAAAGGTCACTATTTGTCAGCACTAGACCAGAAAAAATGCACCTTAACATCCACCCACACTTAAACATAATAATATAACTTTTACTATTTTAACACTGCTACCACCAAGACAATTTATAAATGTGGTGCCTTGGTCCCCCAGGAAAATCAATAATGAAACCCGACTAAATACAACTTAGCACAATATCTCAGCAATTGCAAAATATTAATTAGTCTCTTCAGGGAACGTGAATCCTAACCGGACAAAGGCAGAACTTAATAAAGGAATATTTATTATGAGCAAAAAGAATAGTCACAGTACATACAAAAAATAAATGATAAACAAATTATTTACACCAACAAGAGATAAAAACAAAAGGGATCAAATATCAGAAGTCCTAAATCACTTACTCAGGTTTTCGACGTAAAACTTCTGCCCAGGGGGTCTCCGGCAAGGAAGATGGTGACTTACTCAAAATTAGATTTTGGCCCCAAGCAAGTACCAGGCATACTTCATTTTCATTAGAGATATACCCTGTAGATTACCATGCCTCACTCAGAGGTGGAGTTAAGGTATATCTATAGAGACACTAAGGGACCACCCCCTTGTGTCCAGACCCCCATCAATCCAAATGGAAACATTTGGCTCTATCTTCTCTTATGTACCTGCCACAGAAATAATAATTGCATCTATGAATTCGTTATTATTTTTCCATTCCATAGTTATGTCATATGTCTTACTCGTGACCCAATATAACAGACATCACAATCCCTTCCCATGAGGTTATATTATGCCATTCATGTTTAGGCTTGTTTAGAAGATGGTGTTTGTCCCATTCTAAATATAATAAAAATTAGGCTTCATTATTATTCTGTGGGAACATAATAATGTTTCTTTTGGATGTGATTAGTGATGTCCCGAACGATTCACCGAACGGTTCACCACGGACGGCGAACATATGCGGTAAACTTTGACCCTGTACCTCACAGTCAGCAGATACATTCCAGCCAATCAGCAGCAGACCCTCCCTCCCAGACCCTCCCACCTCCTGGACAGCATCCATTTAACATTCATTGTGAAGCTGCATTCTTAGTGAGCTGTCCAGGAGGTGGGAGGGTCTGGGAGGGAGAGTCTGCTGCTGATTGGCTGGAATGTGTCTGCTGACTGTGAGGTACAGGGTCAAAGTTTACCGCATATGTTCGCCGTCCGTGGCGAACCGTTCAGGGCATCACTAGATATGATACTTGAACACAAGGCTAATGATCATTACCATATCAATGAAATCCCCTCCTCAATGAAAAGGTACAGGCATAATGGCTGAAGCCGGAGATCAGGCTTTTCAAGAGTAGAATCTCACACCTTGCAGAGCCTTGATTAATTCATCCATATTGTAAAATCCTTTTCACATTCCTATGCCATTCACACTACCCCTTCGGTCATCTGACCTCTGTGGGGGTCCCAGCTCAAAAAAGGTGTAATCCCTTTTGACCTTCATACAATCAAATTAACACCTTTTGACATTGACAATACCATCTCTGCCAGGCCTGCAGGTCCTAAATGCACTACATAAATTACATTAATGGACAATAATAAATAGTGCAATAATAAATTAGGCACCCTTGCTGTGACACTGTACATGTGCTTTCTTGAGATGGGGGACCTTGTGGGGGCTGCAGGATTTCAGTCCTTCACGGCATAGTGTGTTACCAATTGTTTTTTTGGTTACTATGGTCCCAGTTGCATTGAGATAATGAACAAGATCATTCTGTGTAGCTCTGGGCTGATTCATCACTGTTCTCATGATCATTGAAACTCCACAAGGTGAGATCTTGCATGGAGCACCAAACCGAGCGAGACTGACAGTTATTTTGTGTTTCTTCCATTTGCAAATAATCGCATCAACTGTTGCCTTCTTCTCACCAAGCTACTTGGCGATGGTCTTGTAGCCCGTTCCTGGCTTGTGTAGGTCTACAATCTTGTCCCTGACATCCTTGGACAGCTCTTTGGTCTTGGTCTTGGTCATGTTGGAGAGTTTGGAATCTGATTGATTTCTTCTGTGGACAGGTGTCTTTTATACAGGTAACGAGCTGAGATTAGGAGCACTCCCTTTAAGAGAGTGCTCCTAATCTCAGCTCAATACCTGTATAAAAGATACTTGGGAGCCAGAAATCTTGCTGATTGATAGGGGATCAAACACTTATTTCACTCATTGACATGCAAATTAATTTGTAATTTTTTTGACATGTGTTTTTCAGGTTTTTATTTTTTGTTATTCTGTCTCTCACTGTTAAAATTTACCTACCATTAAAATTATAAACTGATCATATCTTTGTCAGTGGGCAAACGTTCAAAATCAGCAGGGGATCAAATACTTTTTTTCCCCCTCACTGTATATAAATATATTATATTGTATATTGTTATATTTCACTCAGCACTCCCGAAATGCCATGCAAAATATGCAAAATGAGTACAAACAGCAATTTAATGGCAATTTTTAGATTACTTGTTCATAGTTTCATAATTTACTCCAAGCACCTTGACAACTTCAGTATTTCAAAGTGGTTTTGTGGTCTGAAGTCTGTATATGCAGCATTTCGCAATGGTGTAACCCCACCTCCGGCAGTACCATTGGTACATCAATATGTAGCCTGTAACAAGAGTTCCATGTGGTTAATGTTAATTGTGTGTCTATTGAAAGTATAATAATAAATGTAGTCCAGGATCACTTATGCAGCAGTTTTATTGGAAAATCTGTAAAAACATGCAACATTTGGATCTCAACTGAGATCTTTGTCTAGCTTGAGAGAAGATCTCAGTTGAGATCAAAACGTTGCGTGTGTTTCCTGTTAGCCAGCCTGGAAGCACCAGGACCAGATAAGAGTGCAGGTTCCTCCTTTTGTTTGTAAGTATGACATCTGCACACTCAGCATGCTGGCAACAAGCTCGCTGGCAATGGCACACCCTTCCATGCTGTCCATTTCCTCCCCTCAGCCTGCCCTCCCTGAAATCTGTCCCCCTTCAGTGAAGGGAAGTGACATCGCCAGAGGAGGGTTTGCCTGCAGGTAGAACAGAAGTACATTTTTGCTTTTATTTTATTTATTTGAGAGGAGGACCAGCATAGCTAGGGTTACTTTATGAAAACAGTATATTTTGGTTGGAGTAACCCTTTAACAATGAATGACCTGTAATTTTCTACAGATCTCATTAGGTCCATAATCAGGTTAGAGTCTCAATGGACCAATGCCTACTTGTTATTTTACAGAATTGCATAGAACCGTGTATTGAAATGAATTAAATATCTTCATTAATTAATTAATAATTAATTAAATAATAAAATAATACAATATATCAAATTCTGATCCCTTATTGTGCCGCGCTAAGAGTTAAACATCCTTTTCCTATCTGAGATAATTTACATATCTGTCAAAACCATGTTCTGTCAAGATATTATTTCTTGTTAGCATATGAATCCATGTGTATGATAGTGCCATCCCACAGCCTGCAGAAGAGATTTACTGCACACTAGGGATAAAACGAATATACAGAACCTAAGAAAGTATAATTTTATATTACAATTAAGGCTATTTTTAGCACAACTGCAAATGTCCTTGTTTCAGTGAATTTAAATTGGAACATTCAACATTAGTTTAATGCAATATTTAATAAGAAATAAAGATAAAAGGAGGCAGATTGCCACGATGACATAAATTACGAGATATCTTTTGAATTAAATTAGTGACTCGGGTTCTCTAGAGGCCAGTGATTTTTGGAATGATAAGGACACAGAGGGGTAGCACTGCATCTCGAATTATTACGTATATTACATTTGGTTACTGGAGATGAGGAACACAGCTCCAGCCCTATTAAATATTCCTTTTATTCTCTTATTGCAGCCATGTGTTCATGAAGCAATGAATAAATATAGATGAAAGATAGTACGCCCCTTATTAAATTTTATTAGGCAGACAGACAGACATACATTGCAATATGGTAAATGGAAGCTTGCAATATCACCTGGACATGGTACCTTTAAACCTTATTTAGATGCTTGAATTTGTCAAGCAGGTCAGTCAATGATTCACACTGAACACATGGGCAACATGTAACTTTTAACAGAGCAGTTATTCTTCTACTGAGTAAGAAACTACATCCGCATACCAGGAATTCATATTTCAAGTCATACACTACTAGTCAGATCTAAAAGTTACTAGCCACTACAAACCTGGAATGTTAATGGCACACTCACCAGGGGTGAACTTTAACTCATCATGGCTGAATTTTCACCCACCAAGGCTAGAAGGCAAATAGAGATTTTGACCTCTGCTCATAATAGTGACTTATTCTAAAACTGGAAAACCATTCTCCGTTTATATATATATATATTTATTATGGTTGGCCGTTGTCATTTCCATTTTCCTAATATTTAGTGAAAATGTTTACCTTCTACATTGAAAACAAGTGTTGCAAAACTCCAGAAAGGCTGCTGTGAAATTGGGAAAATATTTTCTTCCAAATAGTCATTTAGTACAAATTGTTCCAAACACATTGCTGCAGGAATGACAAGTTAAAATTCTCTAGGGAAAAGTCAGTCTGACATATTTCAAGTTCAAGCACTTTGTCAAAGATTCTTTGACAAAGTGCATGAAATGCGTCAGACTGGCTTGCCCCAAGTTTTTTTATTTTATTTTTTTTTTTAAATCAATCTCTGAGTGAGGACAGCCTATTTGGCATACATTGACACAGAGTTTTTTTTTTTGTTTTCTCAAGAAACCTAGATCTTATACCGACCTGCCCAGGATCAGCACTACAAGCAAGGACATAATTGAACGTATGGTAACATTTAGGGGTTTTAGAACTATTGTGCAACTGATATACTGCTCATGAAATTATATGTGTAATTAGGGAGGCATTTGTCATAAGTACAAAAGGTCAGAGCAAGGGCAGCAATTGTAGAGGGTGGCAGGCTGTCCGCTACTTTTTTATATATCTATATTTGTACACAGTGTCTGCTATCTATACATATTACAGTCAGAAATGTTAAACTGAGAGAGTGGACCGTTCACTAGAATAAGTCTCTGTAGGTGTCCAACCACCTCCAAGAATGTTTCCCTAATTCTTCAGTATCCCCTGTCATCTTGTTAGTGATTTGCCTGTCCCGGCAACTGAATGCAAGAGTATGGAGTTAACCTGCACCACTGTCATCTGCTCCCCTTTAATGAGCTCCATTTTATTTCTCCTCTTTGTTTGCAATGGTTGGCTTGACACAATCAGATTACGATCTGTGGTATAAATTTAAAAGAAAACATGAATAAAAGATTAGCATACGTCCAAGGGGATTTTCAATACTTTATTCAGCTGCACAAATTTACTATATATATATATATCGTAGTTTCCTTTTAAAAGTTGCTGACACTGTATGAGAATTTATTGTAGTTTCATGAGCAACTTACATCTGAATTTGTACAGACCATTTAAAAAAAAAAAAAAGTCGTTTCTACAGATATCTTTACATTTCTGTCATAAAGTACATGTTCAAACTGTGCCTAGTTGATTGGGTTCGAGGTTTACATGACCGCCTCCAAAAAGTGATAATCCCTCCAGATGTGATGCTTGTTTGTTCCTATACATAACAAGAGAGACTGCCGTAATAAAGGCTTACAACTGAAGAATATAAATATAAAGCATGTAGAGTAACCGCAATGATGTTGCAGTTTGGTTGATGTCAATCTTCATTCAATGGCTATAATTGCGTCGCACTGATCCTGTACTCTGCATGATTAAAAATGAACATTGGCTGACATAGAATAACATAAAATGAGAGCGAAAAAACAAGAATAATATTCTTGCATCTGTCCTACATATGATAGTTAATGTGAAATCTAGAGCAAGATCATGAAGTGTTTTTAGTTGCCGCTGATACAGCATTGTTCTAGTATAATTTCCCGCTACCCGGAGGGCAATGTTTTATCATATTTTAATATAAGAACACTTCTTAATGTTCTGTGTTTCATAAATCACTTTCTTATGTATTTGATGTTTAGTACAGAGATCCTTGAATAAGAACATACTTTACATTCTTTATAAAATGTTTTGTGAAAGGAAAATGGGATTGCTGTTCATGTGTCATATTATTGGTATCAGAATAAGGAAGGAAGCTTTTAAGAAGACGTTGGTTGAAATCTATGTTCTCAAGATAAGAAACATAGCACTGACATAATTAGTTAACTGCAGACAGCCTAGTGCAACAGATTTTAATCACTGTGCCATGGAGTACTAACACACTCCAACTCATTACACACAGTTTGTACACACAAAACATGTGTTACACATACATATTATACACAGCCGGTACACACACACACACCAGACACACTTCACACTGCCAGCACAGGATAGAAGGAGAGACACACAAGGTAGGGGTCCTAGTTCATCTAAATAAAAATATTTTGTTTGTCAGGAGAAATAGCCTGCCACGAGGGACAAGTGGATTGGGCTACCATTTTAGCCTTGTGGGCAAGTAGATTATTTAAACATTTCCATTCCCTTATAATTTGTACCAAAAATAATATGAAACCCAGTAAAAGAGCTAGTGAATAATGGACATTTAAAAACTGAAATTGGGATATCCATGATGTATAATTTGTCAAAATCTACTTGGGTTGCATTCCTGTACCCGGCAGCAGTAGCAGAATACAAATCTGGAGTATATACAATATTAGGACACACATGCATGTGATATTCACTTTGAAAATGCAATATGTGTGTAAAAATGGAAATATGTATATAGCACCAACCTCTTTTTGTCCAGTTCTTATTGGCTAATGGGCCTGGAACCCCTAGCCTCATAATTAAATTTCCCACCATTCCAACAGTCAGATGGAAGAGGGAGTGATGGAAAGAGATGCTGCTCTCTCCACCAGCCCCACTTAGCTCTCCTGCGCTTTGTAAAGTTCTAAATTGACACTTCTGCAATGTTTTCTGTTGGCATCATGCAAACGCATCCCTTATAATGGAAAAACTTATACACTAGAAGTGGTGAAGTATGCTCAGAAGTTAATGCATGTGCTGTGTTAGTAAATAGGAAATGTATTCTTCTGACTTCCAAACATAATTTATTTTCTTCGATACATTTTTACAATCGGATCCGATGAGAAAGCCCCACGGCGAAAACGCGTCTCGGAACTCCAAGGAAGACCACCCCAGAGACTTTTACTTTTTGGTATCTGTATATACAGTTTTACTTTGCTTAATTGTTTTTTTTTTTTTAATAAATTGTTACTTTTACCTTATACATCTGGTAGTGGATCTTCAACTGCTTCCTGCATTTTCTAAAGAAGGGTAGTGCCTCCCTTAAAGGCACCACACGCTTATACATAGAGCCTAGTACAATTGGCTCTATTCCAGGTGAGCACATTCATGCACTGTTATATGTGACCACTTGTTTATTTTAAACATACTTGCACTAGGATTTTTGTCCTTTTTTATCCACATATGTTGTGAGCTGTATATCTGGAGAAGGTCTGGTATTACCAAACATACCTCAGCTGTTGTGATTTGAGCCAATCTCCAGGCTCTTTACCATGTGAGTTGGACATACATCTTCTTCCACTCCATTCACACCTTACAAGCATACTGCACCATGATGTGTATTTTCTTGTTGTAGATTTTATTATGCTGTCTGCCCCTTAAAGTGATATATACGTTATTCCAATAGGGGTAAGAATTTGATATTTAGCGCTCCACTGAGTGATCTTTTGGTGGTAGTACGATCCACTAAGTTCACTTTTTTCTTTCACATTGTGTTTGTGTAGGATTGGGATACCTGCATGCGTGTTTGAGCTGCTGTTTTATTTATATATTATTGTTAAGCGCCTAATTGCACAGAGCACCTTTTTCTGGCTCTGCTCAATGGGCTTACATGCTAGAGGGAGTGGGGTAAAGTGACACAAAGGGTATAAGTAAGTGTAATAGGTTGTTAGAAAAGTATTCACTGCTCTAGTAGATACTAGTTGTCTTGCAAAATTCTCCTCCTCTTACTTTATCCATAAGTAATCATCTCAACCATTCTCAATCCTGTGTGCTCTCACTAATGTAAGCAGTATACACAGCATTGTTTTTATTCTTTTTTTGTTTGGTGTTTTTTTTTTTTAAACAGAGCCTAGCTGATTAAAACAAAGCAGGATTTTTCCAGATCTGCTATTTTGGTTCATTTTTGCCATTAATATTTTAATTTGGTAAAATTGGTAGATTAGCAGACTGTAAAACACTCACAGCTCAAAGTCAGGAAGATGAGGCAGTACAGAATCTCAGAAGTTCTTTGTTCTTCATTATCTATGGCCTGATTCACACAGTTACGAAGTCCAATTTTGGTTTTTTTTGTGGATACTAACTTCTACTGAACACTCCAAATCGTTTGATAGTGTTGTAAGTAGATTAGAAGACTTGCCTGCACGATCAGTGGTCATTAAAGGAACACTATAGGGTCTCTTACTGTCGACATAAAGGACAAGTGACATTCTACACCATCCTTTTTTCGGACCTTACTAGCAAATGCCCCAGATGCTTTGTCTTCTACTTTCAGAGTTTAGGATATCAACACTATTCCTCCATTCCTTTGAAGGACTGGTTACTGGCACTCGTACAGTTTTCCCCAGGCACTAAAGGACTATGGTTTCAATGTAATATTTTTGGATACGCTTTTCAAATGGTTTAACATTTTTGGATAACATTTAAAATGATTTCATATTTTGATCTTTCAATATTTTTAAAAAATACATTTAAAAATAAAATTATAAAAAAAAAATATTCAGCCATTTGGAAGCTTAGCCATAAATATTAAATAAAGGCTTATGTGTGTTCCACTGATAGTATTGCAGTGTAACTTTATTTTGTCAAAGACTGGTCTAAATGTTTCATTCTTATTTTCTTGCTTATAAGCTTTATATTTTGATTCCTTCTACCCCTGTCCCCCATGAGAGAGCATTATTGTAGAAGCTATTTCCTGATTATTACTCAGGTTTTCATGTTATACAACTATTAGGGACTCTTTGCTGTTAAATTGCAATCAGACTTACCAATTAAAAAAAAAGGCTCATGACTAATTTTTTTCAAGTATTGAGCTACGTTTGTCTCCGTGTCTAGAATATGCACATTATTTTATCCACTTAGTGATCTGTAACCTTTCCTCCCATAATCTTTTCCATCTATTTATACGCAAGTAAAGTGTTTTTTCAACCACACAGGAAGGAACTTTGCCCAGCTATTCATCATGGATTACTATATAGTACATAACAATGAGGCAAATAGCAGACAAGAGAATATTCTGCTCATGTCCATGTTTGCCAAAATGAAGTCCAGCCCATCTATACTTGGCATGTAATATCTAACAGTGCTCTCTCGTCTGTAACTCTGTCTCTAAATGAGATGCATATGAATGTTTAATTATACCGTACATTAAGCCTAAGATCTTCAGGGGATACTTAGATCTGTATAAAGAAGACTTGATGGGATTATTATTTCCTAATATGTGCTCCAGCACTGTATATTGTAATACAGCTTAGACCGATCACTATCTGAACATTACATGTTTTACTCCTCAATTTATAATTCCTCATTCTGAAACAATTTCAGTTTCCTGTTTGCATGTGCATATATCATATTACTTGGGAGATGTGTGTATCCCTTTAAAGAATTTTGGCAGTGATTCGAAGATACGCGACGATGCTTGTTGTACTAATAAGACATATGTTGATGCTCCTTGACTGCTTGATCTCTTGCCCTGACCGTATGTCTCTGTTTTCTATTTAGGCTCCTAAAGCTGGCTTTCTCTAGAACAAAGCTGCAAGTGAAATGATGTTGCTTGGATTTGTTATCCTCCTGTAAAGCTGTATGCAAGTGGCCATGTGATGTTAGTGTGAGTGAAATGCCAGTCCCACAACATTACTGAATGCAAGGTAAATGAGATTCTCACTTTTTTGCAATGTTCTACCATTTCAATATTGTTTGGCAATGCTGAACAAGAAAAAGAACACTTACTCAATGGCATGAAGAATGCCAATGATACATTTTCTATGTCATTTCTGATAATTGAAACAGCATTTTAAAGGTGATTTATTGCCAAGGTAAATGGTATGTGTTTACTTTCTAACTTCTGTACTCTGTACATACCGCTCTCACCGATATGCAATATTTATTCCTTAATCCTTCCTCATCTCTGCTCTTATTCAGTAGATAACATGCATGAGTGGCACAAGATGGCATGATCAAAATTCTTCCATGATGTATATGATCCATCAAAAGAAGAAAGTTAAAACATATCTTACTATTGGATGAGTCACTGAGTAATTGCTAATTAATTCCTTAATTAGTGTCCTTGTGAGTAAGGGTTGTATAGATGAAGCTACATTTACTAAACTGTTAATCATGGAGGAACTGTGTATGGCATGATAAAACTAGCCTTTGAATGCCTAAACAGTTTTGGATGCAGTGGCGTACAAACCGGGGTCGCAGGGGTCGTGGTTGCCACCGGGCCCAGCCCACCAGGGGGCCCGGCTGCCCTGCGACCCGATATGTATGCCACTGTGGCCAGCCTCTTCTCCTGGGGGGCCCAGGAGCTGGCCACCTCAGGGCCCCCCGAGGCTTCCTCTTCCTCTTCAGCTCCCTCGTGCACCGCACTGATACCGGAGCCGGAAGATGACGTCATCTTCCGGCTCCGGCATCAGTACGCGGCGCACGAGGGAGCTAAACAGGAAGCACTCAGCCAGGGAGAGGACTCCCTCGCGCGCCCGCCCAGCCTGTCTGTGACACCACTGGACCCCAGGGAATCCCCTCAGCACTCCCACAGGTAAGGAGGCTGGGGGGATTACATTTTTTACAAAAACGTGAGTGTTAGAGTGTGTGTGTTAGTGTTAGAGTGTGTGTGTGTCTGTAAGTAAATGTGTGTGTCTGTTAGCTAGTGTGTATGAGTCTGTTCGTGAGATTGTGTGTGTGTCTTAAGCACTTACCTTTCTCCAGCGCCGGACTCCCTTGGCGCTGGGAATCTCTCAGCCCCGATTCGCCTCTCAGCCGCACGCGCATTCAAACCGCCCATAAGAAAGCATTACTCAATGATTTTGACTGTGATCGCGGAAGCTCCTCTAGCGGCTGTCAATGAGATGTTTTCAGCTGCAGGGTTAAAACTAGAGGGACCTGGCACCCAGACCACTTCATTGACCTGATGTGGTCTGGGTGTCTGTAGTGGTCCTTTAAGTGTATGTGTATCTGCATGCACTGGCGTACATACCGCGGTCGCAGTGGTCGCAGCCCTGCGACCAGGTGTCCGCCGCCATGTGTTGCAGCACCAGCCCGCGCAGAGTAAGCCCGCGTGGGGGGGGGGGGGTCACGGATCTGTTTTCGCACCGGGGCCCCATGTGTTGTGTGTACACCCCTGTATGGATGCCAAAACTGAATCTGCTCTGTTCACATCACTATACTAAGCAAGGATTCAACATGCTATCATTTAACAGTGATACCAACATTCATTATTTTGGATAGATGCACTTGAATCTCAGCAAGAAATTGACAAATGTTACCCCTTCAAACAAGAAGATAGCTATGTTAATGAGGTTACAATACTCACTGAGTGAGAGAGAAAGAGTATTATGTTTTGCATCTTTGATTCTATGTTGAATAAAAACACATTTTAAATAAGAAACTAAATCAATGCTGCTGATGCAATTCATTTGCTTCCTAAGAGGATTACTTAGAAATGGTGGGCTCTAGTAGCTAAAATTACCTAAATGCTGAACTGATATCATTCCGAACAAGTTTAAATACTTAAGAATCATTCAGATTTCAGCATGTGTAATTTGTAGAGTGACCTAAATTTTTAAATTAATGCAGAGAGACTAAAAAGCCCTCTGGCTGATAAAGAATCTGTTTGATGCAGGAATAAGGGTTGGCAAATTCGACATTATTGGGAAAACTAAATGTAACTGTAGCTTTCTCTACAAAGCATAACAAAACAACAATATTATTAACCAGAGTTCAAAACTACACCAAACGGTTTGCTAGCTTGAGTAACAAAACTAGCCACTGGTCAGCCCAGTCACTAGATTGGCTCTATCCTAGGGCAACGGGTAAGTAGTACTTCAAATTATCATTTGCCTGCACAAAAACGAGTGAAGGATAATTTGAGAATGTGCATCTTGCTGGATGCATTTGGTCCCTATTTACTTTAACATCGGTGCATAGTACACAGTTCAAATACTTTCCTATGCTTTGTATGAGGTTCGGATGCAAAAAGCACAGATTTGAAACTAGACACTGAATGCATCTGGCCAATTGATGCAGATTCGATCAGGATGGCCAAATTCCAACCAGAATTAGCTTTAATAAATATGAGACTTGCCATTACGGTTGGAATTCAAAATCCAGTGTTTAGTGTATAAGCCTGAT
This sequence comes from Pelobates cultripes, assembly GCA_933207985.1. Lineage (NCBI taxonomy): Eukaryota > Metazoa > Chordata > Amphibia > Anura > Pelobatidae > Pelobates > Pelobates cultripes. The sequence continues at coordinate 83,681,969 of OW240913.1, read as the reverse complement.
AACGTGCTGCAAAGAACATCTATATTTATTCAGAGTTACCGGTAGATAACATTATATAACCTTACATATTAGGACAAGTTGACTCTCCTTCTATTTTTACTTTCCCAAGAGATTATTATTTGATACTGGAGAGCAAAGCCATTTGGTGACTATATAACTTTAAACATTACAGAAAGGCAGTGATTACACGAGGTCAGGGATCCGTAATTTATTGCACATGTGCCATGCATGGCACTCAAGGTTCCTTTGCATGGCACTCAAGGCTACCAGAGCCAAACAGGCTCTGGCCTATCAGGAGATCCATTGGGAATTCACATATCGGCTAGTGCAAACCAAGAGAAGATTGCAGGTGGTGAGTGACAATCAATCATCAATTTACAAATTGCAGCACTCTGAGATCACTTCCTCCAAGCACTTGTGAGAATGAATACGTACTGGAGTAGAGCAGTCTGCAGCAGTCATCGCAGCTCCTGAACTTGACCTGTACCTGGCCAGCCCAGTCCCCACTGGACCCCAGGGAAGTCACACACACACACTGCTAGATATTCACAGAGCTTTAGAAGTAGTCTCACCCTCATACAAATAATACAAACAGGCCACAAACAAACACACAGTCCCAACAAGCACAACACCACTGCCAATTCACATACACACTCCCATAAGCAGCCCCACACATACATACACAATGTGACATATCAACCAGGCACACAATTCCACAAGGATCCCCCATACACATGTATCATACATAATACCACAAACTACTCATACACATACACAATATAACAGCCCACATACACACAAATACAACTTTAGAAAGCAACTGCAGGACCCATAAATAACACAAGCACAATACAGTAACATACACACCTCAATTTAAAAAGAAATAGGACTGGCACGCCAAGGGACTTCAAAATCTTGATTTGACACATTACTACTAGAAGGTTGCCTACCCCCACTCAAGGTTATGCAGCATGTCCATTGACCATATTCTTCAATTCGTGTACATGACAGAGGCATGTTATAGATTATGAACAATGTCCTTGTGTTTTAAATCCGATGGGGACATTTGCTTGTATTCCAAATCAGCTAAAATCTATCTTATCAGATTAAGACGTGTGCAGCTAAATATAGTTTAAATAAGGATAATTGTGATTGAAATTTTTTTAGAGATTCACTTGCAGAAGTCTTTGAAAAAAAGAATCTAATTATAGTCACTCACTGAATAAAAAATGCATTCAGCATGGTGTAACACAGTTGCGCTCATGGAAGAATTTCGATCATGCCATCTTGTGCCACTCATGCATGTTATCTACTGAATAAGAGCAGAGATGAGGAAGAAGTAAGGGATAAATATTGCATATCTGTGAGAGTGGTATATACAGAGTACAGAAGTTAGAATGTAAAGGCATATCATTTACCTTGGCAATCCTCATATACAGGTATATCTCAATTAAAATAACTAGATGCATTATTGCTAATGTAATAGCGCCATTTGCATTTCTTATATTTTCAGTTTCAGCTCTGACCACCTTGTACTAACCTGGTCTCTTAAAAAAAAATTTATAATTAAGAATCCAAATATTGTAACATAGTGTGAACAATATATTGATTTTTCAGTCCTAATGACCCCATAATGCAACAAATGATTTTGCCCCATTAGGCACAGGGCCATTAGGAATAACCTTAGTGAATGACCCTGTAATAGGTGATATAACCATTTTAGTTTGAACTTATCATTTTCTCCTGAAATGGCTGCATGAACAAAACATTTTCTCTAAAATAATCTATTTGGATGGATTTTTTGCCATGCACAAGTCTAATAATCACACCTTGTGCAAATCATACAGCCTTAAAAGGACAGTATAGTCACCAGAACAACTACAGCTTATTGTAATTGTTCTGGTGAGTAGAATCATTACCTTCAGGCTTTTTGCAATAAATACGGTCTTTTCAGAGAAAATGCAGTGTTTACATTACAGCCTAGTGACTCCTCCACTGGCCACTCCTCAGGTGGCTACTTGAGGTGCTTCCTGGGGCAGTGCTGCAGAGTAAGCAGCACTGCCATTTAATGTCTCCACCCTCTGCATGCAGACACTGAACTTTCCTCATAGAGATGCATTGATTCAATTCATACCTATGAGAAGTTGCTGATTGGCCAGGGGTATGTTTGACTTGGTATTTTTTATATCTACCCCTATATACTTATTAACCCTTAACACATGGATGGGCGGCAGCATTGTAACAAAGATGTGTGATACAAAAAGTAAATACAAATACAAAAAAAATTAAGTCCTGTGCCCACTCCCATCACTCCTGGGCGGCAGCAACAACCACAGTACACATCAGCCCCAATATATAGTAAAAACCATAGAGAAAAAAAAAAAATAAAAAAATAAAAAAAATAAAAAGTTACCTGTGCTCTCTCCTTAATCCCTATGTATATTTAGACAAATGGAGGTCATTTAGTTACTCCAATGGCCATATCTGCACTAACTAATCAGTTCCCTCATGCACCCTGTACTGAACTGGAGCTAGGATTTGATATCGCCCCAACATTAGTACAGAGATCCCAGAAGTTCCCCACTGGACCCCAGGGATAAAGTTCATTCCAGCTCTGTGAAAGGCTGTGTGGATATTATTGTAAAAAAATTTTTAAAAAAATTAAGTGTTGAAGTCTGTGTGTGAATATAAATATGTGTAGGAGTCTGTGTGCATATATGAATGTGTATGAGTCTCTGTGTGCATATGAATATTTGTCTGCATGAATCTTTGTGCATATATAAATTTGTGTATGAGTTTGTGTGCATATATGAATTAATTCTTCTTGACCTCTCTGATGCCCTTGACACTTTTGATCATGTTCTCCTTCTCCAAACTCTTCAATCACTCGGTCTCTGTGACTCTGTCTTCTCATGTTTTTCATCTTATCTCTCCCAATGTTCATTCAGTCTCCCCTTTTCTAATAACACCTCCTCGGGTCTCAGTTGGAGTCTCCTAATCAAGGCTCTGTTTTTGGTCCCTGTTTTCTTTTTATACTGTCTCTGTTGGCAAACTTATTACTTCATTTAGATTCCGCTACCACCTGTACTCCAATGACACACAAATATATCTCTTCCCCTGATCTCTCCCCTGCCGTCCTGCAACATGTCACTGCTTTCCTTTCTTCCATGTCTGATTGAATGTCCTCCTGCTTTCTGGAACTCATTCTCGCTAAAACTGAGCTTTTTGTCCTTCCTCCTCATAATACAGGTCCTCCTCTAACCTTCGTGTTGATGGTACCCATCCAATTCTTGCAAGCTCACTGTTTAGTGTTATCTTTGACTCTGCCTCACCTTTGAGTCTCACATGTAGTCTGTTGCCAGATCCAGTGGATTCCACCTTAAAAAAAATTGCCTGCGTCTGCCCTTTTGTTACTCAATATGCGGCTAAGGAGCTTGTTTATGCTCTAGTAATTTCTCACATTGATTATTGTAATGCTCTCCTTATTGGTCTTCCCAGAAGCCATACTGCCCCACTACATTTTTGTAATGAATACTGCCGCCAGGCTGATCTTCCTCTTTAGTCACTCCTCTCACACCTCGCCCCTCTGTCAATCCTTGCATTGGCTTCCTGTATCCTATAGTAGTCAATTTAAAATACTATACCTTACCTATAAAGTACATAACAACACTAGCCCCTGTTACCTTTCTTCACAGGTATGCCCCTTCTCGGACTCTCTGCTCTGCCGGCGACCTTCTCCTGTCCGCTGCTCGCACCCTTACTGCTAACCCGCACTTGCAGGATTTCTCTCGGGTTGCTCCATTCCTTCAATATAGGCTATCTGCTCCCATCAGACTCTCTCCTAGTCTTCAATCATTTAAAAAGTACTTCAAAACCTCTCTCTTCGGGAGAGCTTATGGCCTTGCAGAGTAACTTCAATCTTACGAACCTGTCTTTTGTTCTGTGCTGAAGGGCAGCACATCACTCTCTACTCCAGCTCTGCTTCATTCCCACCTCATTTGGTTGCTATCCCCTTCAATGCCTGTGTGTTATACTCTACCCCCTTAAAATGTAAGCTTGTTTGAGAAGAGCCCTCATCAACCTACTGTTGCTGTAACATTTTGTATTTGTCTCACTTATTGTAAAATGTCCCCCTCTTATAATATTGTAAAGTGCTGCAGAATATGTTGGTGCTATATAAAATGGCAAAAATAATAAGTGTATATCTAGCTGTGAATGTGTATGCTTTTGAGTATGTGAATTTGTGATTATATGTGTCCATATATTTGTGTGTGTCTGTCTGTCTGTATGTATATCAATGTGTTAGTATGTGCATATGTGTATATAGATTTAAGTGTGTGTGTAAATACAAATGTGTATTGTGACCTTTATGGGCAAAGCAACAGTCCTCTAGGGCAGTGGTTCCCAACCCAGTCCTCAAGGCACACTGACCAGTCCAGGGTTTAGGGATTACCCAGTTGTATCTAAGGTGTTTTTACAAAGAATAAAAACACCTTACACACAACTTGGTAATCCTTAAATCCTGGACTGGTCGGGGTGCCTTGAGGACTGGGTTGGGAACCACTGCTCTAGGGTAACAGGTAGAGAACAACAGTCTCTTATGCAAAAAAAGGTGTGGTTTATTTACACCATGCACAAAAATCCATGCAGCAATTAGTTTGTTCAAAACAGAAAGGAAAGTCTACAAACAAAATCCTAGCTCAAATTTGAGCACTTACTAAACATAAAGTAATGTCCATTACTAAACCAGGGTAATAATCTAAACAAATCAACAAAATAAACATTGGTTTCACCAACCTTTAGCACTTTTTCTGGTGTTGCTCTGCACAGACCTGCTCCCTGCAGGTCAGATTGTACCTCTCTCCTTTCTGCTCTGAGACCTGCTAATTAAAGCCTCAGCAGTTGCTAATTGGGCAGGTGAATGAGTACAGGCTATGGAGGATTCTGGGTCCTAAATACCTTCCTTCTATTACCCTCCCATAGACTCTGTCACAGTATACACAACTCCCTTACTTTGTATTGTCTCTATGGAGTTTGACCCATTTGTGCCTGTTTACCACCTGTGAACATGTGCTACCTGTCCTGACCTTTGGCTTTTTCTGACCACGTCTACGCTTATCCCTATTCGCACTTTGATTTATCACTGCAATTTGGGTCCTCCTGTTAAACCCAACATAATAAGGCCATGGTATACAAATGAAGGTAAATAACAGATTTATTTTTTAACAATTTATTATATAAACCAGAAAACTTTTTAATTAAAACTACTGCCTTTCTTACCACCTAGCAATATATTTATAAATATATATATAGAGAGAGAGATTTTTTTTCCTCCCTTATCGTCGCTAGCCCTAGGTAATGAGTGAAATAAATGTGTACTAGAGATAATTTGTCTACAGCCAATACAATTCCTACTAGATCTTGAATTACTAAAGACTAAAATCAAGTTGTCTCTGTTTGGTAAATCTATTAAATGTTTCAAAACTTTAGAAAGTCTGTTTTTTGGTTTTCTTAATATGCACCAGGTATAAACACTGACTATTTACAAGCTAATACCCAACAATAACAGTTTACATACAATGTTACAGATATGTGTTCTGTGTACTGGCCTACTGTATTTAATGCAAGAGATTTGTGAGACCTATGGTGTGATAATATACAAATATATTTGTATATGTTTGCCTGTGGCATTTGATTGAGGTTAGGCCACACATTGAAACCTTCTCAGCAAGTAAGTGTTGCTGCAACTTATCTCAGTCCAGAAGGCAGGTGGTTTTAACCCTTTCAAAGTTGCTTAAGAAATAAATGAGAGAATTTTTTTTTTTTTTTTTACACACACACACTCATACGCACATGCACTCATATACACACACACTCATATACACACACATTCATACACACATACACACACACACAAATACACACAAGTGATTTTTTTTTTTTTATATATCTCCAGCCACCCTCCTGTTAGCTTACCTTAAGTGTCCAGGAGGGTGGCTTGGAGTCCTGCTGGCTGGTGTAAAGAGGGGTCTGGAGCAGCTCCTGGAGTGATCCTCTCCCCCTCATGCTGCAGCTGCCTCCTCTCCCTCCAGCGCTGTCTCCCTGCATGATGCTGGGAGGAGGTGACAGGCTGTCACTTCCTCCCAGTCGGCAGACACTACAGGGTCCCGGTCGCGGTCTTAAAGGACCACGGCACCTGACCAGGTCCCTGTTCAGCAGTAATGTTTCCCCAGTGCTATATTCATAGCACACGCGAAACATACCGCTGCACCTCTGTGTGCCTGTTGCGGGCGCCACGGCACAAACTTTGGGAACCGCTGCTTTAGAACAGAGAAAAAAGAAGAGCAGAAAAAGAAGAAAAATGGAAGGAACCAAGGTAAAAGGCAGTCTTAGAATTGGAAAACTCTTAATAAATATCTTAATAATGTAAACATAAATCCCCTATTTGTGTTCTCTTTTTTAATAAATAAACAAGAATTTCAGTACTTTTTCAGTGGTCTGACCAGACAAACTTTGTTTACTACACATTATTTCATTTCCACCCACTGAGTGAAACCTAGTACAATATAAACTGTTCTAAGGAAAGTTGTGATGACACACAGCACTTTTCAGTTATACCTATTTATTAAGTGTTATTAAGTGTTCTTGCATAGCAAGACCACTTAATGTTATCTCACATATATATTATTCTTATTATTATTACAGCCAAATTTACCACCCTAACTCTTCCCACAGTTTTTACACTACATAGACAGTAATATACCGAAACGTGCGGATTGTTCCCGATCGGATTGCTATTACTTTGTGAAACGTTTCACCGAATGGTTCACGGAATATTGTCGTTCTTGTGGCAAAACTAGAGTGGGAGCTGGCAAAAGCAGAAAAATCAGGACATGATTTCTAAACTCACGCCGTCCTTAACATTCATTGAAACTCCACTCTAGCCAGCTCAAATTTGAAGGGCAATTTCTAAACTGCGACTGTGCCTTCATAATGCAGGTCTGGGTCTTGTGATTCTCACAATATAAGGCTCTTTACTGTAGGATGTATAGTTTTTAAAATATGACTGTTTGAAGATGGCAACCGCCAAAATACTCTGACCTGTCAAGGCTGCAGCAGCAAGTGATGTCATAGACAGGGCCTTTTATACACCTGCTAATGTTTTTATAAATGTATGTTTTAATGTAACTGTGAAGCACTTTGGGCAACAACGTTGCAATTAACTGTGCTATATAAATAAATAATAACAGTTACTCCGCCCACTCCAGTTGTAGACTACTGGTGGACGCAAGAACAATTCACACAATTTCCCCAGAAATTGTAGCTTTTCTACTTTCAACATAAATTGATTCCCTGAAGCATTACATTGTCTTCTGGTAGTAACTCTTCTAGTGTTATAAAGCAGATAATATAATATGACAAACACAATAAATGTATGTGTCAAATCTTAATAGATAGTGAAATAAATTATTGAGAGATATCTTAAAATATTGTATTGTTATGCAAACTCTTATTTGTTTGTAAACTATATATTTTTGAACATATATGAGATGGAACCTTTTAAACTGATTGTTGTCTCACTCTGAGCACATCTATTAGTTTACATTATTATTATTTTTACAAGTACTGACAATAGATTATATCCGTTTAAACAAACAACAGAAAGTGCTACATTTACAATACAAAGGAATTCAACGTGAAATTGTGACAGAAAATAAAAAAAAAAACACATTGGATGCTGCTCTTGATTTATGTGTTGTATTTGGTAAAAATAGTAAAGAAACAAGAATTTACATATCTTGGATAATTATGAAATTTTGTCATTGGGAATATCATATGATTTTAAAAATATCGGAACTGAAAATGCTCTTGGCTTTTGTATTGTTCTAAAAAGTGAGACTGCACTACTCTGGAAATTAAACAGTTCAATAAAACATTGAAAGTGACCTATACCATGTTAACCTTTTTTTTGTGTGATGATTTTATTCTTGTATATATAATGTCTATAAATATGTGGTGGCTTGGCAACCGTAACAGTACAGCAGTATGTGCAACCACCCTGTTTCTGTCTGTTGCACTTTCTTAGTGTGGTGCTATTAGTCACTACACGACTTGACAAATACCCTGATTTAGGGGCAGATACTTTACATTGTGTGAGAACACAAAACCTCCGTCCAGTGTAATGACGAAAATGGAGGCAAAGGAATGAAAGACTGTGTTAAGCACAGAACAGAGAGGATGTGATAGAAGTGAGGGGGGTATTGAAAATAAAATAGGGAGTGGACAACTTGTCATCATTTTAAAGAAATGTAAATAAATAAGAAGTAAGGAGCTAAGGGATTGTGACTCTGATGAACGTTTGACACTCGGAAAGACCCTCAAGCAGAGTTAATTGATAGTATTAAAAATCCATTGAACTGACCACAGAAACCTGGATATGACACACGTGTGTGTGTGTGTCTCTCAATCTACTTATATTCACTGAACCAAGGCATCACAAGATACTTAACCAAGTTTGGCTCCATTCACCCTGCTAGGAGTGATGGGCCCACAACGTGTAGGATCTTATCCTTCTCTAAGTAAATGCTTTATGTAAAGTCACAATTTCCATCTTTGCAAAACTTTTTTACAATGAAAACATATCTGTGCATTCACAAATTGCAGAATATGCATTAGTTGTAGGGTAAAGAGCAAAAAATATTGGGTTGGGGTATTGGGTTTACTCCAACAAGGAAAATAAAGTATTGTACTAAGCCGAGCCTGCATATTCTAATAGATCATTGACACGAAGTATAGATGTTCATGTGCAGCACAAAATCCATTGGGGCAGGGAGGAACAAGTTTCGACAGGGACTTAGATTTATGGCTGAAATGTTACGCTTGTGTATACAGTGTATGTGCATATCTATAAACATTATTCTGCAAGTCTCACATGAGCACTTTTTTACAGTTTCATTTAATTTTATTATTTTATTTGGGTTCACATCACAATTATTTTCTGTAAGAGGGGGTGGTCAGGAGTTATGGGGACTCATAGCCACCTTTTTTTTTTTTTTTTTAGCTTTTAATAGGTTACACTAAAATGGGGTTAATCTTCTGCTGCCCAAGAAACAGGCCACCACTTGCCTCACCTGTTTTTTTGTTGTTTTTTTTTTTACAGGAGTCCTGGAAACCGCCACTTTTCTTTTTTTTAAAAGAAAAAACATATATTTACATATTTCTTAACATGGACAGACTTGCTCTGCCCTCTTAGGGTCTGATCAGGTCTCTGAGATGATATGCTACGGTCTTCTAGCTAAGACATGCTAAGGACTCTCTTTTTGTTTAACTGTTTTAATGTTTATAGCTGTGTGACGGAATGTTGCTGTGTACAACTATAACTGACGGAATGTTGCACAGTTATAAAGAGTGACAGAATGTTGCTATAACTGCTATAACAGCTATAACTGACAAGGATTTTGCTGTTCCTAGCTTTTCCTATCACCATGCTTTATAGGCACTAACACCAGGAAATTAGTTTCACTGTCTGAAATCAGTTATGCCCAGAAACCAACCTATGACATTGAATATCACAATCTTTAATCTAACTTCTGATCATATTTGATTTTAGCGACGGCACTGCTATTTATACCACATAATGAATTAACATGTATGAGTACTGACAGCAAAATATCTTGTATTCAGAGTACATAATTGCCTAATTGTTTATATGTAAATTAATCTGAATTAACCAAAAAAAGCTATAATAAGCCCTATTATTTTGATTATTTTTATTTAAGACCATTCATAGGTTATGAATAAACGCATTGTTTTTCAGTTAGTTTTCATCAATCTATTATGCTTACCATAATTCAAGTTCAATTATTTTTGTTTCATTTAAAAAAAAGTTGATCTGAATTCTTTCTTTTTGTACATTGGGGAATGCGGAATCCTACAGAATCTCATGAACTGAGTCTCCGTCAGTGTGCAGGGCTTACAAGTTTGTGCAACTGTACGAACTTCCTTAGACAACCTGCCAACTTGCTTAATGAGAAGGTGAAATGGGCATAATTTTGTTTTACCTTAGAAAGTTGATTTCAATCTAATAATTTAAGAACCACAGAAGTCAAAAATGCTAGGGGTTCTATCTCGCTACAACAGGCATGTCCACGAAGTCCAGCACCCAAAATAGTTATACTATATATAAAAGCAATAAACGAAATATAGAAGTTGCCTGAAAAATAAACAGAACCAGTCATTCCGGCAGTCTGCACAACCTTGTACAACCAATCTGTATAAGGAAAAGTGCAAGATCATGAAGTGTGAAGCCTTATCTCACATTGCAGTGTTTGAAGTTCCACACAGACTAGAGATGAGATGACCTATTTTTTTAAGCATTATATAGAAGAGAAATGGTCACTCCTTATAGAGGTCCTTTGTTTGTAGGCGCAAAAATATACTAGCCCCATGTCTAGTACCCGAGTGATACACAGTGCCTCTGATATGCCCTCACCAAGTAACAGAGATATGCAATCAGTCTGGTAAAAGAAAAATAGAATCCAGGGCTGTGTCATCTGACTACATTAAAATGAGATGGAATTGGATTTCTTATTCCCACAGTGAGATATAAGTTGAGTAACTGCTTTTTGCTTCCAAAATGCTAATTACTTCCAGGATACTAATTACTGAGTGAAATCCTTTCAAAAAATAGAACTAAGATTTCTTCTGCAATCTTCCTCATTTTTTCATGCAAAATGCATGGCAAAAGCTCTGAAGCTACCTCAGACTTTCCTCAGTAGTAGAAATGCAGGCAAAATTTGTGTCAAACTTTGGGTCTTGATGATGGTTAGAAACAATCACCCACATCATATATATCATTGAGCTCCATGCTCACAGTAATATACACACTGTTAAAGTTGCTCTGTGTGCTATGTGTCAATTTCTGTAGTAAGCAAAATCCACTTAATTAGCAAAACAAAATGATTATATTGATCAAAGCAGAATTAATCACAGTTTAGCATGTAAAAAGCACCTATATATCATAGACATTATGATTGCATCTAAATTGCATGGGATTTATGAGCAATTTACTTGCAGATGTAAATCACATGCAAACTCCAAGATTCATCTTCATGGACATGAAAAAGCCATGCAAAACACAAGAGCTTTGTACAATATTACGTAAATTGGACTGTTTGCTGTTTAGTTGATAGAACAAGTATTTGCAGCCTTAAAGAGCTTGCTTCTTTTTTTTTTTTTTTATAATGAAATTTGTTGAAAAAAGTAAGAACTTAGCAGGTAAATTCACTTGCAAGTATTGAAAATCTAATGTAATTTAAGGTGTACCTGCTATGTATATGAATTGAAATTATTTGAAATGTTATCTATACATTGGGCTAGCTAGCATAATTGCTTGAAAATGTATAGATTTCATAATAAATATATAAAGAGCAACATCTCAATGCATAAAAAGCATGCAGCCAGGATCAACACGTTTGCTCAACAGGGTGAAGAAAAGTGATCTACGTCATGGAATGATTGTTGGTGACAGAGGTGGTAGTTCGAGTAGCACACCTCTTAGGATTGTTACAAACAACAGTTCATATAGTTTAGAAAGAATGGTGCAATAAACCAACAATATCCACTGAGCAGCAGTTCTTTGGGTGCAAATGCATTCCTAATGCGAGAAATCAGAGAAGAAAGGCCAGAATGTTTCAAGCTATCATGAAGGTAACAGTTACTGGAATAACCACATTAAAAACAGTGCTATGCAGAAGAGCATCTCTGGAATGGAACTAAAGTGGGTTTATCAAAACAGATTCTTTCAGGCTCTTCTTGCAGACATCAGTCTCAGGTGAGTATTTTGGGACACATTATTTTATGTTCTTGTACTATGTATTAAGTTTTTGATTGATAGTATTAAAAATCCATTGAACTGACCACAGAAACCTGGATATGACACACGTGTGTGTGTGTGTGTGTGTGTGTGTGTGTGTCTCTCAATCTACTTATATTCACTGAACCAAGGCATCACAAGATACTTAACCAAGTTTGGCTCCATTCACCATCCATTCACCCTGCTAGGAGTGATGGGCCCACAACGTGTAGGATCTTATCCTTCTCTAAGTAAATGCTTTATGTAAAGTCACAATTTCCATCTTTGCAAAACTTTTTTACAATGAAAACATATCTGTGCATTCACAAATTGCAGAATATGCATTAGTTGTAGGGTAAAGAGCAAAAAATATTGGGTTGGGGGATTGGGTTTACTCCAACAAGGAAAATAAAGTAATGTACTAAGCTGATATTATTTTTAAACCTTTGTCCCTCTAATTTAAGACTATGTCCTCTTGTTGTGGTAGTTTTTCTTCTTTTAAATATAGTCTCCTCCTTTACTGTGTTGATTCCCTTTATATATTTAAATGTTTCTATCATATCCCCCCTGTCTCATCTTTCCTCCAAGCTATACGTGTTAAGATCCTTTAACCTTTCCTGGTAAGTTTTATCCTGCAATCCATTATACCAGTTGAGTAGCCCTTCTCTGAACTCTCTCTAAAGTATCAAGGAAACGGGGCTATCATTTATAGTCAGTGAGAATCAAAAGATGTCAACAGTGGGTTCCACATCTATCAACTAAGGACAAGAAATTGGTCCTATAGTGGGCACAAGTTTACCAAATCACTAATTCATGATCGATTCTCTTTAGGCGATTCATGTAGACATCAGTCTCAAGTCAGTATTTTGGGACAAATGATTTCCTGTTCTTGTACTATGTATTACGTTTTCAATCTTTTTTCTACAAATAACATCTTGCACTGTGCTATCATTTTAAGTCAGTGAGTATCGAAAAATGACAACAATTATTCAGTGTTTGAGGACATTTGTTAGTTATATCCGTCTTTAGAAGCTTTTCTTTCCATTCTTTGCAATTTATTCTCATATATTGTTCATAATGATTGGGTGGAGAGGACCCACGATGAGGATTACTCTATTATTTCACATGTCCATGAGCGGATCCATGATGCTTTATGCAAATCAACCCCTTACGCTACTCTTTTCAATTTAGATCTTGGTATCTTGCCACACAGATTAGTGGGAGAGACCGTATAACAGGGGTGCAGTCTCTTCTTCTTTAAGGGATTTTTTGACCAATGTATCAGAATCTGATATAGCTCTGTAGTTATTTTTACGATTCCCTGACTGTTCTACTCTATTTTTTCTGTTAATATATGCATTGCTTTTTGTTGTAAACTGCCAGTTTTTAATAAAGATATTGGGGAAAAAAGAAGTGAGGCATTGGCTGTCTAAATAATTTGGGTTAGCTACCAAATCTCTTTGTTTTACATTTAGCTGGCAATGATTTATACCCTAGGGCTATGCCTAGGTTAACTTTAACAAAGAAATACAAACAGGCATATTACACTTAATGTCACATTGTTTACACTGTTCTAGTTTGAAATTTTGGTCCTGTTTTAGGAGTTTAGTATTTTTTAGGGAGTATCAGCAATATACACATTGTATCACACATTAAATATTCCTCATTGTATTGAGATATTAAATTATGCAATAATAAATCTATGGCTCCAATTTCTACTAAACTGGGTGTCACTCTTTATTAAAAATAATACTTTTAATGTATATTATATTATGCAATCCCTTTTGTCATACCTAAAATGGCATTTTCAAATTCTTTTCTCTCAATGCTTTGAAGTTTCTTCTGAAGTTGGAGCTAATCGGTGAAGCTGTAAGACTTATACATCAATTTTATGCCTAGTGCAAGCAACATAACCTCACTTGGACAATTGTGTATAATTGTATTTATGACCTTTTTTTCTGAATTATGTCTGTCATATTATGAGATATCTAACATATATGAGATTTAGGTTCTCAATTTTTCAGATTCTCACAATATTTTTTGTGACACCCTGCTAGCTTGAAGTGGTGCATTGCAGGTGCTTTGTAACAGAAAACTTTATATTCATGAAGCTTAAATGTTCAAGTCCTATGCCTCTGTTCATGTATTGAAAGTTACTTGCCATTGCAACCCTGCAGAGTATTTTGCTGGGGCTAAATTTCCACTTACCAGTGGCTAGTGGAAATTTTGAGCCCTCAATATACACACAAGAAATTGTTATATATGTCCAAAGTGCTTTAGGTTTGACAATGATTTATGAAGCACAGTAACCTCAATCTTGCCCACTTTGGCTCTCTTGTCAAGTCTCTGGCAGTCCTGCATTTTGTAACTACTCACAGTCATAAATGTCTACAAATGAGAACATATGGCTATTTCATAATATATATATATATATATATATATATATATATATATATATATATATAAATGTCACATTCTAATGATGACAAGCAAGACTTTTTTCATTTTGGTAACCGTTCCTTTCAATGCAGTTCTAGTTTTCACCTCTAGTGGCCTCCCTAGCCACTAGTCACCTCAGTCCTCACCTGCATAGGACTAATTACTTCAGCTACAAAAGGTTACACCCAACTAACCTCATGGCCATTGCAATGAAGTTAGTGTTCAGACCAAGAACTTCAGATCCTGGCTCCTGTAAAAAAAAAAAAAAAAAACCTGCACCATCCTGTACTTGCCTGCATTGCATCATACCTAAAGGTACTTACCTACCTGAATTGCTTCAACCCTGCACCATCCTGTACTTGCCTGCATTGCATCATACCTAAAGGTACTTACCTACCTGAATTGCTTCAACCCTGCACCATCCTGTACTTGCCTGCATTGCATCATACCTAAAGGTACTTACCTACCTGAATTGCTTCAACCCTGCACCATCCTGTACTTGCCTGAATTCTTTCAAACCTGCACCAGAACTACCTTGATAAAAACAACCTGCAAAAACCCACTATCTGGACATTACTGAAAACTTGATTTGCACTTTTGGTTGTTTACGTTATATAGCATATTGCATTAATGATTATTTCTTCATTTTGCTTATTATTTCAACGAAAATAACTGTTAGAATGTCAAAGGATACAAATAATGTCACTTTTGTTAAACCTGGCAATCGTCTCCTATCTGACCTGATCGTGAGCATAACAATATAATGTATATATCATTAGTTGAATTGCTAATGGACCTAAAACTCCACGGAGGCATAGTTTCAGGGCCGACTTCACTTAATGAAAAGCTTTGGAGCACTCGAGCAGCTTTGGTACAAAGTTCTTACTGCTCTTCATTGATTTGCAGAACTAAGCAGCATTGTTTGATCATCATAGGTGGTGGAACCAGCACGCGTACTAGTGGTACAGCTGATGTTGGCTAAATTGGTGTAATGGATGCAGCATCGGTTGGAATGGTATTCTATCTGCTGAACTGAATGAGCTGACAAATAACCATTTACCAGGGCCCAATAACCCATAGTTCTATTCTGTTTACAACACTATGTGTGTATCTATTGATTTTGGCTCTGGAATGAGCTCCTACAATTAGGGTTCCCTGTGGATCCTTCATACCATCATATGACAGCAAACAGAGTACAATAATTGATGAACGATGGAATGTTGTCACTTGTAAACTGACAAAAACCACCCTTTTAATCAGAGGTGAAATAATAGGGCACTGCGACAGTGAGTTAATTTTGTTAGCTTTTATAATTAGCAATACAGTCAGTGATGCATTTCTAAATGAATATGTAACAGATGTGTTTCCATTCCTTGGTTTCACATTCTATGCACTATGCAAGTTCTATCTCTTGCAACCCCCATTTATTAACCATCTCAATGTTTTTCTAGAACACCAATGGAACTATTTTTAGTGTTAAGTGTTAGTGTTAAATGCTCAGGTTTAGGAAAACTAAAGCTGCAAATTTAACAATCATGAATTGTTGCATATAAGCGATATAATTAAGGCGGTGGTGTGTATGTATATATGTTCATTTATTTACAACATATTTTACCAGGAATGATACATTTCTCTCGTTTTCAAGTATGTCCTGGGTCCACAAAACATTGCATTTATACAATAGGGTACAATAAAGTACAAAAACAATATTAATGCACAATATATACAAAATTTTACATAGAATAGGTAGGAAATATATAATCAACCATGACACGTGCATTCTGTTTTGAGATATGTAGAGTGGGATCTCTTAAAGGACTGCGGCCAGTGTGCTATTTGATTTTGTTATGATGGATAGATGGGAATTTTGTAATTTGTGTATCAGTTTGTGTGGGTATGTGTGTCTAGCAATATGTATCTGTGTGTCTATAGCAATATGTATCTATGTGTGTATGTGTCTAGCAGTATGTATCTGTGTGTCTTTAGCAATATGTATCTGTGTGTTTGTTTACCTAGCAGTGGCTCAGTGTGTGTGCCTAGCAGTGTGTGTGTGTGTGTACATGTGTCTAGCAGTATGTATCGGTGTGTGTTTGTGTCAAGCATTATGAATCGGTGTGTATGTGTATCTTGCAGCATGTATCTGTGTGTGTGAGTTTTAGCAGTATGTATCTGTGTGTGTCTAGCAGCATGTGTGTGGAGCAGTATGTGTCCATGTGTGTGTCTAGCAGTACATATATGCGTGTGTGTGTCCGTGTGTCCCTGTGTGTGTCTAGCAATATGTATCTGTGTGTGTTTCTATCAGTGCGTATTTATGTCTGCATGTCTAAAGAATATATCTATGTATGTATGTACATCTAATAGTATGTATTTATCTGTAGGTTTCTGGCTTGGGAGTATGCATCTATATGTGTTTAGGTGCATGCTTGAGAAGGCTGCCAAAGGCTTTATAAAGGACCCTTATGCATCACTGAGCCAATTAATTATAACTGCCCTTGAGTTCGGTCTTGAACACTCCTATGTTGTAAGTAGATAATTGACTAAAATGTACATGTACATGTAAAGATATAAACACAGAAATAATGGGAACTGCATAGTATCCTGGTTTCATTTCCTACAAGTATGTGTACTCCAACTTCTTCCTGCCTGCAAACTCTGAATATTGCAGGAAGAATTGAGAGATTATTGGAATATTGGAGCAAAAATTGAGAGATATGGCTTAACTTTGTAGTCTAGCTGATTTTACCTTAAAGTCAGATTAAAAATTATGATGATTAAACATGGACTTTCACAATTATATGGAAATCAATCAAACATGTAATAAACTTGAAAGGGGAAAACCTCTGATTTTGAAAACAAACAATGATAGCTACTTGGTTCCTCTTTCGTTATTCAAATCCTTTTCACAATTCATTGTAGTCTCTTGTAATATTTTTCCATTGTACAATGTTTAGAGAAACATGTAATCTCCTCTTAGTAGTCTGCATATAACCAGTCCCTAGATATATGTCGTTCATTTGTCATATAATAGGTCAGCTGTTCAGCTCCTGCTGGGAGTCCCTTTGACTCTAATGGCTATTTTAAGATTTGTATGATGGTAAAATGCCTAATGTATCGTGCAAGTTGCCTCCAGCACATTGCGTGTGTATGATCAGTTTGAATCAGTCCAAATTCATGTCAAAATAATTGGTCACGATTGCTGGTGGGCTTAAACAGCAGAATACAATGGGGTCTAGATAACAAATTTAACAATCTGAATAGTAATTAAACTGATGTTTATGCAGCTTATATATGCACAGAGGTTTGCAAATAAGCTACATTCTTACATTTTCTAGCGGATATTCTCAAATATATATGTTTAATCCGAATGATTAATTTGATTATTTTGTTATTAAGATATATTTTTCTACAATGTTTGGTGGTCTTATTTTGTGAGATAATGAATTGTTCTGGAAATAGTAGGTATAGTCAAAGTCAATATACACAAGTTTATTCCCTAAGCGACATAATGACCACTGAATTGGAAAGTTTGGAGATAATTCCTGAATATGAGATTCAGTTGCAATTTTTGTATTCATTAAATGCAATTTAGGTCAATTTCAGCTATTAGCTCTGAATACAATTTACAATTTCAAAGAATCAAATTTCTGGTAAAAATAATAAGCCTGGTGAGGCTTGATTTTAATATTCTTTGGCAGAATTCTCCACTTTTAAAAAAAATAATAATTGGAATTTTTTATATCTTAATATAATGTTTCTGTTATAATTTATCATATCCTTTTCAATTCATATATATTGAAATCTTTAAGAGATCACTAGCCACATTACTTGCAGCCATCTTTGGTCAGCTTGGGACCCTATTTTACAGCAGCCCATTGCTTAGCAAAATCACCTGATTGAAAAGAATTTTGGCAGAAGGAGCACATGGTTTTGAAAAACAGTGAATGGTTGCAAAATAGTGAGCATTGGCTGGAAAATAAGACAGCCTGGCCCAAGGTGCATAAAGATGGCTGTTAGAATGTAGGAGTGGAAAAACTAGGCCAGTCTATAGCAAAGTCTATAACAAAGTGACATTATGATTTGATTTGATTTTTTAACGACAGTTATCCTCTTCTTAAATTCTTCAGAACTGGTATATTCAAAGGCACATTTAGAGAATTATGCTCATCTGTATTATGCAAACAACAGAGCAGATATTATATATATTAGCCTCATGAGCAATGGCCACCTCATTCCCCTCACTTGATGTGCATTTGCCAATAAATACTTCAGATGATCAGTAGCGCCTGAGTTCACTTCTATTCCACCATTATGTGTAGGTTGGTCAAGTTAAAGGGACACTCTAAGTACCAAAGGAACTTTAGTTTATTGAAGCAATTTTAGTGTATAAATTATGCCCCTGCAGCTTAGTTCTCTGTTGTTTAGGAGTTACATCAAGTCCAACCTTTAAATACTTTAAAAAAAAAAAAACACCTCCTTGATTCCATGATGGCAATCAGATTTCTCCTTGGATCAACAACCTGTTCACATACAGTATCTCACAAAAGTAAGTACACCCCTCACATTTTTGTAAATATTTCATTTCTTTTCGTGTGACAACATTGAAGAAATTGCACTCTGCTACAATGTAAAGTAGTAAGTGTACAGCCTGTATAACAGTGTAAATTTGCTGTCCCCTCAACATAACTCAACACACTGCCATTAATGTCTAAACCGTTGGCAACAAAAGTGAGTACACCCCTAAGTGGAAATGTCCAAATTGGGCCCAAAGTTTAAATATTTTGTGTGGCCACAATTATGTTCCAGCACTGCCTTAACCCTCATGGGCATGGAGTTCACCAGGTTGCCACTGGAGTCCTCTTCCAGTCCTCCATGATGACATCACAGAGCTGGTGGATGTTAGAGATCTTGCGCTCCGCCACCTTACGTTTGAGCATGCCCAACAGATGCTCAATAGGGTTTAGGTCTGGAGACATGCTTGGTCAGTCAATCACCTTTACCTTCAGCTTCTTTAGTAATGCAGTGGTTGTCTTGGAGGTGTGTTTGGGGCTGTTATCATGTTGGAATATTGTCCTGCGGCCCAGTCTCTGAAGGAAGGGGGTAATGTACTGCTTATGTATGTCACAGTACATGTTGGCATTCATGGTTCCCTCAATGAACTGTCGCTCACCAGTGCCGGCAGCACTCATGCAGGCCCAGACCATGACACTCCCACCACCATGCTTGACTGTAGGTAAGACACACGTACTCCTAACCTGGTTGCCGCCACACACGCTTGACATCATCTGAACCAAATAAGTTTATTTTGGTCTCATTATACCACATGACACGTTTCCAGTAATCCATGTCCTTAGTCTGCGTGTCTTCAGCAAACTGTTTCCAGGCTTTCTTGTGCATCATCTTTAGAAGAGGCTTCCTTCTGGGACGACCGCTATGCAGACCTATTTGATGCAGTGTGTGGCATATGGTGTGAGCACTGACAGGCTGACCCCCACCCCTTCAACCTCTGCATCATGGAGGCCATGATGGAAAGGTGTCAGAACACACAGTGCATCTCAGTTTGCTGTGTGTGGGGCTGCATAGCCACAAACTGGTCAGAGTGCCTATGTTGGCCCCTGTCCACCACGAAAGTGCCTTTAATGGGGACATGGGCATCAGAACTCGATCATGGAGCAATGGAAGAAGGTTGCCTGGTCTGATGAATCACATTTTCTTTTAGATCGGGTGGATGGCTGGGTGCATATGCATTGCTTATCTGGAGAAGAGAAGGCTGTAGGATGCACTGTGGGTTGAAGGCAAGCTGGCAGGAGCAGTGTTAGGATCTGGTCAATGTTCTGTAGCAAATACTGGCAAGTTCAACTCAGCCCTTCATCCCGAAGTAGGGGACCTCATAGACTGGTCCTGTGAGGAACCTCAACTGGCAGGTGGAGATGGGACCGAAGTCTCTCCACCAGCCCTACAGGGATGCTGGGCAGCCGGCCCAGATCCCCAGCTACAGCCGGAGTTACCGAGAGTAGGGACAGTCAGTCCTACTCCCAGAGTATATTATTGGGAGAGGAGACAGTGGGTCTCCCACCCCAGCAGCTACCAAAGACACCTTGGGCAGATGGGACTGTCATCCAGGGACCAGCCCCCTAGCATGGATGGTGCAGATGGGACAGAGTTCTCTGCACCAACCCGACAGGGATGCTGGGCAGCCTACCCAGATTCCCAACTGCCCATTCCCAACTATGGTCCAGGTGCAGGAGAGGGAACTTAGGCCTCTACCCTAGCTTTGGTCTGGGGCCTGACGACCCACCAGGCAAGGATGAGGGAACTTTATCCAACCAGGGGGGAAATCCAGGTTGTTTCCCTGCAGGACACTGGATCTACAAATGGGCACTTGTGGCAGGAGGATGTCTGGACGACTACGCCTTTGGGAAAGGCCTCCAGACTATCACAGACCCAGACACAAGTTCTTGCCAGCCTACTGCCCACAGACTATGTACCATGTAAACTGTGGTAAAGTCTCTGTTTGTCTATTGGAATTATATGGTTCGGTAACTGAGCAGCCGCACAAACCGGAGACCACCGGTTAAGCTTAATTGATACATTGTTGCAGTTTCCACCACAGTGGTCTAAGTGTTTGTCTGGGTGGCCGCAATTCCTATGAACGACCACGAGGTGGCGGCCATTTTGTTTGCATGGTCAAAACCGCAAATAGACTTAAGGGGGAGTTAGCCGCGAATGCCCTGGAACTATTTTCGACATTAAAACTTTGCGGTTCCAGTGGCACTTAGCCGTGATTCTATGGAACTATTTTTGGCTATGGGACCATGCCTGCGGTCGGTCAAATAAATGACTTCCAAGAAATTCCTGAACCACTAATCTGGGTGATTTTTGGATATGTTGGTCACCCAGATCAGGGCTATCATAGGCCGTAACATTTGTGGGGTTTTATGTATTTTTAGGGTACTTTTGTTTTGGTTTTTTTAAAAGTATGTTTTTTTTCTGTGCTTGGAGATAATTGGATTAGACTTTGCACAGTTACTGATCCAGTTATCTCCCAGGCAGAGGGGAGGGATTGTGTGCTGTGTGTGGGAGTGTCATGCCTTGTAACTTTATTGTTATTGGTCTGTGAAGTTGCAAATCTGTCCCCCCACAAGGTCCCTGTGGGCGTACCCCTTGCATGGGGATTGTCATATAAGGCCAAGTGTGGCACCCATTAAAGAGAGATTTGTTTACCCCTTCATGTAGTCTTGGCTCATGTTTGGGGGATTGGAGGACTATATTCACTCTGGGGATTGCCATATCACAATAGTCCCATGAGTATAATCACTAGCTCTTATAAGAGCCGTTTCTGCTACGCTCCCTGGACTAGGAGAGGTCTACCCACTGGAAGCTGAATCCTGTTCTTGGGTCCAGGGTGGGTGGAGGACGGTGAGACACCAACCAAGCTGTGGCAGTTTGTGGGGTCTATGGTGGTTATGGTGTTCCAGTACAGTGCTTAAGGTGCTAGGAAGCAGATTGACGGAGGAACCCGGCACAGATATGTAAATAAAAATATAAAAGATATACAAAGTTGAAGCATGTTAGTGGAATGATGTGATCTTAGTGATGCAGCCTTAATTCCCGTGATTTTTTTAATGCTGCCTCTAAATCCTCTATATGACATTTTCCCTCTACATGCATCACTGTTACAAACCATTTTCTCTCTGCATCCTGAAGTAGCCCTTTAAAAATCATTAACCCTTTATAAAAAATACTATCCCTTTAACTGCATTTTAGCACATTTATCAAAATGCCCACATGCATTATTTAAGGATTATAAATGAGATGTAGGATAATGCGTGACACTGTTAACGAGATTTTTTTTTTCTCATTTTTAGCATTCCTTTTTTATTCTGTTGTCTGGTTACATTTGCTTTAATGTGTGCTCCCAAAATGAGCTCTTAACTAATGCTAAATGTCCTAAGCTTTTAATACCTTCTCCTTCTGAAAAAAAATAAAGTCTGACAGCCAAAAATAATCTAAACTTCAAACAACATTTTATGAGTCATGCTCAGATTATATGAATTCTTGCCTGTGCTTTAATTTATGATTAAACTCATATTGCTACTTGTAGATTCTATTTTAATATTATTGCCTACGTCTATATCTATTTATCCCTGTTGGGTAGCTAAAGTGCCAGCCTGATATTGTGGTTGCACAAAACAGTTAATTATTAATAATAAAAAAAAAATGGTTGATGTGCTATGATTCATAAGAACTGAACACTGCAGGCTATATCTTTATTCTGCTAGAAGCCAAAGAACAAAGATTAAAGTTACATTTTGTTGAGACCATTGATTTGAAAATATAGGCTGACAAGAAAAATCCTTTTTATTTTTACTATAAATAAATCAGTGCCTAAAATTGAGAAGAACGTAAAGGAATTTTTGCTTCAGTGCGCCATACACGTCAACTGCATCAGAAAATTGAATTAACTCAAATTTATGGCTGTTGTGTGGAAATATGTATGTGAATATCATGCATGTGAAGTGTGGATTATACAGGGAGTATGTGTTGTTTGTAAATGTTATCCTGGGAATATGGAGGTGCAGACTAATGGCAGTTATCTAGGTGTATTTAAAATGTAGTTAAAGTGGAGCTATCATTTCCCTGGATTTTTAATAGTATGTTTACTTATCCCTTTATTTAACACGTATAAACTTGTGAGATGTGAAAAATAAAATTAAACGTAGAAATGCACACCTCTTGACACTACAATGGTTTTCCTCCATTGTGGAACCTTGTCTATCAATGTTAAAGGGTTCTGTTCTTTGCACCTGGCAGACAGCTTAAAGCATGTGTTCCCAATTAATTTTGAACATGTGATCTTTTGACAGAGTGTACCAGCATCGTGGAACCCTCAAAAATGTTTTGCTCTATAGCACATACTTTTTATTTAGTGCGTTGTCTTTTATAGCAATTTTTGTTTTTTTGCTATACATACACTAATTTCTAATAGGTTGTAGTACTTTGTAGCAGGTGTGCTTTTGTGTGTAAAGTTGGTGTTTGTATATAAGTTTCATGTTTTAATACAGGGGTGTTTTGTGTGTAATGTTTGTGTTTGCAGGGGTGTGTTAGCATGTTGTGTTGGTGTTTTCTGGGATGTATGCACATACACTGCCACATGTATACATACTCACATAGATAAACATACACATTAACACACAGATACAAATATAAACAAATTGACACATACACACACATTCATATACACAGTGACACATAAACACACAGACACAAATATACACACCTTGACACATGCACACACCGACACACAGATAAATACTGGCACATGCACACACACTCAGATACACACAGTGACACATGCACACCCTGGCAGATATACACACTGGCATAAATGCACACTGACACAGATACACACACAAGATACACTGACATACATAAACACATACATGTTTGTATTTGCAGCCACCCTCCTGTTAGCTTACCTTGGTGTCCAGGATGGTGGCATGCTTGGGATTCTGGTACTGGCTAAGGTTGATGGGAGTGAGCATGCAGCAGCAGCTCACTCCAGCCTTTTCTCTGCCTCCATGCTGCTGTGTGCCGTTGTCTCCACCCTCCTCATCCCTCAGAACACACACAAATAAGGTGCTCACTATATACTTTAAGGCAGCAGTAAATCTTACAAGGATTCCCCAAAACCTTGAAGGAATAGAGTCAGAAGACAAACACAAAAAAAAGAAGACGAAAGATAACCACGCCTTAGAACACAGTAATGTACAAAAGTGAAGTCAAATATAAATCATATGTACGTACTTTTGTTAAAAGTCTATGAAGTCTTTGGCTGTTATACAGTGGATGGTATCTCAAAGAAAAAGGAAAGAGAGACAATAATAGTATGTCCTTAACACAGTGAAGTAGAGTGCTATAGCAAAAATTCACTCACAATTTATAGAGCTACAAAGAGCTCTGCTGTGTAGGGCGTAGACGGTACAATCCCCGTCACTGGATATCTTTTCAGCTACAGTGGTGGTAGACTTTATCTGTGTCTCGAATATGTGAAGACAAAAATTGGAATATCCAGTAGTGCAATATATATATCAAAGTGGTAGTGCATATACGAAAAGGTAGGTATCTTACACACATGAACTAGAGCATGGACCTGCTCTAGTATAAAGCGCTTTGGTAGTGTGATCCCTACCTAGGATATATGTGGATCAGGAAGCCAAAATTTATATTTAAAAGGTTAAATTTTGTTATGATAAACGATATATATATATATATATATATATACATACACATACACACACATAAATAACACATAAATATAAAAAGCAATCCAAATGGAAGATAGAGACTCCTCATCCCTCACCCCAATCCTCCGCGCATCTTTCTCTCTCTAATGAAGCTGGGAGGAAGTGACAGGCTGTCATTTCCTCCCAGTCCGCCAATACAGCAGGGGCCCCTGTCGCGCTCTTAAAGAGCCAACAAGGGCCCCTGCAGTATAAAACATTAAAAAAACATTGTTGGTGTTTCTTTACATTTTAAAGGGAGGGTGCCAATCACAAGATCCGCCCTGGGTGCCAAATACTCTAGGTACACCCCTGTTAATACAGAATAAATGTGGATATTGAGTGTTTTCATGAGTGCAGTTAGCATTACATATGATTGCTTTATTGTACATGGGTACTGTATGGATGCTAAATTATGAGAAACAGCAGTATCCATCAATTAGTTCACATACATGCACAGTGAAAAGTATCTGGCTTTGTTCTATGACAAACAGTAGAACATTATATTACTGGTTCTAGTGTTAAAACATTTATTTTTTATTTATTTTTTTACAGATAATGTAAAATTCAATTATTTAAAAATGTAGATTGGTCCTATAATATATGGATATATTATCAAGAAAACCCATGTCCTTGGGCACATTGACTGTTCAATTCAACATAACAACAAGCAAGTATCTTTGAGCAAGATGCTTTGGGCTTTTACGTTACCTCTGTCTCTCGGCTACACAATTCGGAATTACTAAGGCACATCACCAACCTTTGACCTCATGGACCCTGATCTCACTGTAGCCTGAATGCAATATCCCCTTGCTCCTCTGCTTTCTAATCTTGGCTGGGTTAGGGATCCTTCATAAAAATACCCAAGGTCCATGTTCCATGCAGTAAAATGCTTAAGGATTTCCTCACTAAATAGATAAATTGTATTATAACATCTTTCAATTCCAGGAGAAAATCAAACTAGATTAAAATACCAGATGAAGTAACATTGTAAACCATTGTTTTTGGCATCATAACCATTGGTGCGAAAATGAATATTTTGGATAATCTCATTCAAGTCCATGGATTTCGTATACATTTGCATCATGTAGCAGTTTTATATGACCTTCAGTTTCCTGATAATTGATGAGTTGTAGAAGAGCTACATTTTATTTGAAAGACATAAAGGGATCATCTTATCAACATACTAACTATATGTCATTGCACTAGTTATGGTAATAACTAGAGTTGAGCGAACCCAGACTGTAAAGTTCAGGTTTGTACCGAACATTCCGTTTTTTGTACACCGGATACGAACACAGACATATCAGTGTATGTTCTGGTTGGAGTTCGGTGTTCGGCAATTTAATGACGCGTATTGAAAGGCTGCAGGGCAGCTAATCAACAAGCGTTTGCCTTAATAATGCACAAGTGAAGCATTTTTTAAATAATTTGACAGAAAATTAGGTAAAAACTTCTGAAGATTGATAGCCATAATACCACTACAAAGAATGAGAACTTAAACATTGCTTTAAAACTATCTCCCGAGTTAGCTTATGTTACCAATTTCTACCTAAAAGTTCCATGGATATCTGTAGTGCATATTTTATAAATTAGTAAGGAAACATACACTACTTAGCATTATTAGTTATTGGCAAACCCAGACAAGCATCCATTCTACTCTTGGTGCTTCTACTCATTAAGATTTGAGGATATAATTCAATAGATTTAGAACCCTAATTCCCCTAGTTGAACTACTAGTCTCTGATTTCCAATCAATATCTGGATAACTAAATACAACTCATAAATATTAACCAGCCTTTTTAATTTTTGAGTATTACTATTTAGATGTTAGTTATATTTATTTAAGAACCCCTTATCTTTAAAGTGACAAGTCTATCATTAAAGTAACTCACCAGGATAATGCGTCATACATATATCTAGTAACGACACACTGTAAAATGAAGCCAGAAAATCTGTGGGCACAAAACAATCTATTTACACAATGTTTATTCAAGATGCTATGGCAAATGTATACATATTTACATCATACAAATGCAATACCATAACCTGTGGAATAAAACTCCTACCTTATAAAGGCATTAATCCAAGGACAAAGAATGAGCACGCCGTACCTCATATGTAATTCAAAAGTAAAAAAATAATTATTCTAGGAATTATTAGAAATCGCATGATAGTCTTCCAGTAGCAATAACAGTATCAGTCCATAAAAGTAGAGAAAAGTCCATAATGAATGTACTTATAAACAAAAATGTATTCATCGGGGATCCACGTTTCACTAGCCAGTTTAGGCAAAAAATACCTTTGATAGTCGACACTGAATAGGGGGACAAATTATATTAATCCTGCTTGATGCAAAATACAGTACATCAACACAGAAATTAATATGTACCAAATGGAGAATTGCTGGGAATTCAAAGTGATTTTCCAATTGAAGGCCAACTTTGTCAATCTGAAAATAGAATTGACTTGGAAAATGTTTCTAATTGTCTATTTAGGTCTAAATGTTGAAACTGACTTTGAATTCACAAAATGTTTTACTTTACCGAGTAACCCTGAAGTCAGATTCAAAGTGAATTTCAAATTAGCTGAACTGGAAACATTCTCTAACTCAGCTATGCTTTGAGTTTGGCTGCTTTGGTCTAAATTTGGAATTCTCTTTGAATTTAGTGAAATTGAATTCACTTTAGTGAAAAACCCTGCAAGAGTCACAAAATTATCCACCAACATGTTAATGGTGAGAAATTCAAAGTGAATTTTCAAATGTTGAGACAAAATAGAAAATATGAAAGCAAAGTTGACTTGAAGAACTTTCCATGTGGCCTTAAATTCGAAATTCACTTGGAATTCCCCACAAATTCCACTTTATTGAATAGCAAGAGTGGCCAAAGTTAAAGCGGTACTTTCTCTAATGACATTTTAGCAGCTGTTATTCAACAGAATTGCACAAAGTGGGATGTGTAGTTCCACAAGAACTGATCTCTTTTTGGATAATGCTGTCATGGTGGGATATTACCTTTAGAGCAATAGTGACTTTTTTTTTCCATCTTGGCATACAGCTCAGTTGAATGTCGTGAAATGAGACACAATGTGTCCTACCCTGGAGCACGTTTGTTTGGAAACTCTGATTGAGCTATATTCAACATCTTTGTTTTTACGTCACTCTGACATGAGACATGTTATTGAATTTTTATTTAGATAACTGTACACATGCAATAGATAGCTTAAATGATGCATTTAATGTATTGTTCTGCTTCAGTGATAAAGGGCTGTTTGGCCTAGGGCTACATTATACTGTGAACTAGTTTTTTTTTTTTTTTTGTCTCTGCTCTTTCTAATTTTATTGATACAATGCAGTTTAGTCCTGGGATCAGCCTTTTTTCCTGGGATCAGCCTTTTTCCATGCATCTATAGAGCCCCCAAAAATTTAATTATAATAGATGACACCCTAATATGGTATCCTTACGTGGAATTGTCATATTTAAGGCTACCAAATTTAGGGAGCCATCTACCAAACAGCCCAACAAAAATCTAAATTAACCCCTTAGCGACCCAGGACGGTTCAGGACCGTCATCGGCATTTTTGCCTTGAGGACCGATGACGGTCCTGAACCGTCCTAATGGTCTGAGCTACTTACCTGATCGCCGTTGTTCCCCCGGCGGCGATCAGCGTGGCTCCGGTTGTGGGGAGACTGCCTGCAGCCCAGACAGTCTCCCCATGGCGATTAGGACCCCTGTGGCCATGTGATCGCTTAACACAGCGATCACATGGTCACAATAGGTGTCCATGTGTCTGCCTGCAGGGGGACTGTCTGTGCTGACAGGCAGTCTCCCTGCTAGTGTAAAATCAGAAAATAAA
This sequence comes from Pelobates cultripes, assembly GCA_933207985.1. Lineage (NCBI taxonomy): Eukaryota > Metazoa > Chordata > Amphibia > Anura > Pelobatidae > Pelobates > Pelobates cultripes. The sequence continues at coordinate 83,653,537 of OW240913.1, read as the reverse complement.
ATAAAGTTAATGTTAATTAAAAAAATAATAATAATTATATATGTGTATATATGATATATAGACATATATTATATCTATATAATATATGTCTATATATCATATATATATAATGTCATACTAAGTGTATTTTTATATTAATATGTACTTATATTAATATAAAAATACACTTATAATTAAATTACACACGTATATATATAATATATATAATAACTATATATATTGTATATATATATTATTATAAAATATAAATAATAAGTAATTTAAATTAAATAAAAAAAATTTAAAATAATAATTAAAAAATTTAAAAAATTGATATATCTATATGAAATTTTATTCTAACTGTATTTTAAAATTAATATATATATATATTTATATCAAAATACACTTAGAATGAATTTGTATATATATCTATGTATATAAAAATAAATAAAAATAATAAGAAATATACATATGGCCATATACAAAATTACATAAATAATTATATAAATATACACGTAGACTTCAGATATATAAATATGCATATATTTTTAAATTCTACGTGCGTATTTATGTAATAGTTTTACATAATTCAGTAATTTTATTGATTGCAATTTAAGGGACCTGCCTGCCAACCCAGGCCGAAATTCCAGAGAATTGAATTTGCTAGCACTGTATTTTACCCTGTAACGTTCTACGACACCCTAAAACCTGTACATGGGGGGTACTGTTTTACTCGGGAGACTTCGCTGAACACAAATATTAGTGATTCAAAACAGTAAAACATATCACAGCGATGATATTGTCAGTGAAAGTGACTTTTTTTGCATTTTTCACACACAAACAGCACTTTTACTGATGATATAATTGTTGTGATACGTTTTCCAGTTTTTAAACACTAATATTTGTGTTCAGCGATGTCTCCCGAGTAAAACAGTACCCCCCATGTACAGGTTTTATAGTATTTTTGAAAGTTACAAGGTCAAATATATGGGTCAAATATTTTTACATTGAAAATGGCCAGGTTGGTTACGTTGCCTTTGAGAGCGTATGGTAGCCCAGGAATGAGAATTACCCCCATGATGGCATACCATTTGCAAAAGAAGACAACCCAAGGTATTGCAAATGGGGTATGTCCAGTCTTTTTTAGTAACCACTTGGTCACAAACACTGGCCAAAATTAGCGTTCAATTTAGTTTTTTTACTTTTTTCACACACAAACAAATATGAATGCTTACTTTGGCCAGTGTTTTCGACTAAGTGGCTACTAAAAAAGACTGGACATACCCCATATTGAATACCCTGGGTTGTCTACTTTAAAAAAAATATGTACATGTGGGGTGTTATTCAGAGATTTATGACAGATAATAGTGTTACAATGTCACTATTGATAAATTTAAAAAATTTATGTTTTGAAACCGCAATATTCTACTTGTACCTATAGCCCTATAACATGCAAAAAAAAGCAAAAAAGCATGTAAACACGGGGTATTTTTAAACTCAGGACAAAATTTTGAATCTATTTAGCAGTTTTTTTAATTCGCTTTTGTAGATGAGTAAAAGATTTTTCAAGTAAAAGTCAAAAAACATGTATTTTTTTCAATTTTTCATCATATTTTTTTATTTTTTTTAAATTAAAATACATGAGATTATATAAATAATGGTATGTAAAGAAAGCCCCTTTTGTCCTGAAAAAAACAATATATAATTTGTATGGGAACAGTAAATGAGAGAGCAGAAAATTCCAGCCAAACACAAACACCACAAAAGTGTAAAAATATGCCTGGTCGCAAATGTACAACATCGCAAAAACAGTCCAGTCCTTAAGGGGTTAATCCCTTTTCTTAATATTGACTATTCCGCATTTGAGTAGACTCCTAATTTGCTGTCCTGATGAGGGATCGCAATACTTAAAGAGACACTGTAGGCACCCAGATCACTTCGGCACATTGAAGTGGTCTGGGTGCAATGTCTCTTTTGCACTTAGTGCTTCAATGTATAACATTGCAGTTCCAGAGAATTTCAATGTTTACATTGCAGCTCTAAGTCTGCCCACCATGACGGTCTACCAGACAGCCACTAAAGGGCTTCCTGAGTGAAACAGACTTTTGGTCCATTATCTGACGCTGGACGTCCTCACACTCTGCATGAGGACCTCCAGTATCAGATTTTTCCACATAGGAAAGCATTGAAAGCATTCCTATGGGGAAATCCTAATGTGAGAGCTGCCATTGCCATGCATGCACATTAAGTCTCCCCCGCTGGCTGATATCGATGGGGGAAGAGCGTGGGAGGAGTCTGACAGCGCAGAGGGACATATGTGCTAGATTCAGATAAGTTTTAACCCTTTCAGTGCCACAGGAGGGGTGCACTAGGTAGGGGGGCACCTTGGAAACCTAAAGTGCCAGGAAATGAATTTTGCTTTGTTTTCCTGGCACTATAGAATCCCTTTAAGGATACCAAACATCCATAAATGAGACAACTCCACATCATTTCCAAGTGATTCTGGAACGGCGCTTTATCCAACAATTCCACCAGTCTGGATATTTGTATTGGAAGTTTATTTAGACCCATCAAAAGGTGTGTTAAGGTTTTAAACGTGTAAGGGGTCTTGACAACTAAAGGCTTGACAAAGATCCATTATGGGGTCAAAATGTTGGCAGGTTCTTTAGATGGTAACTGGCTAAGTAAAGTTTCAATATATATCCAGGGTCGAAGAGTATTATTTCAAATGGATTTGTTTTATGCCAGAAATGTCTAGTCAAGATCCCTGCTGAATAATACATTTAAAACCTTAAAGGGTATCTCCAAACTCCATAACCACTTCTGTTTTTACAAGTGGTTATGGTGCAAACAATCTATATGTGCAACATTTCAGTTTATACAGAGAAATCTGTGATTTTGTGCCGGGGTGTTGTAACCGCAGGTGGTTCCCTTATTTACCACTATAATGTCTTAAAGCATAGAACTTAGTAGGGCTAACCATACAGATATCTAAGCCATAATTTTATATAGTTAGTAAGAAATTCTCTATTTAACATATATAAATAATTGAGAATACAATATAAAATAAGGATTGTCTTGGAAGCAATAGTTTTGTCTTTTTGGATATTTATTATATAAAAATATAAATATAAAATCCATTATAGCAGAGTTGATAAGATTAAACTAAATGCTTGCAAATATCATTAATAGGTTAACATACCCTTCTGAACATGTCATCATGTCAGCCTCTCTGTCATTTTAAGATGGAGCAGCGTCTGTCTCCAAGTTTCTCCTCTGTGTCTTAACATTTAAAAGTACACTTATTTATACCTTAGGTGTCTCCATTTTAGGGTTACCATAGTTCATATATGAAAAAGTAACACTTCTTTTACTTTATTCATTTTAGGACCTCCCTTAATTTGGCAAACATACAAGGCCATAACTAAAGGGTGTATACGTCATGGAAATTTTCCTGGCTTAGTTCAAGATGGCATCTTAAAGTCTGGACATCCTTATCTACTAAGGTTACCACAGTATATTGTGTACTGAAAGTCTTAGCATAGCCTTGAAGCTTGTTTATGCATTATTGTTATTGTAATTCGTCTGGGACAAAATGGCGCAAACATATTATGCACTGAGGTTATTGCTTAAAGAAACATCTATGAAAAACAATATGTTCCACTTCTAACACCTTGTCAATTTGCAATATCTCTTAAAGACAAAGTACACAGTTTAAGAAATACAACATTTCATTCTAAAACTTGTAATATTTGCATTTGCCCATAACAGTGTATTTACACCTTTGGCACTTATGACTTAAGCAACCTGGAAATCTGTTCCGACTCACTAATGTGAGTTCTGTACAAAAAAAAGTTTGTCATGAGCATTGACTATGTGATGGATGCATGGAGCTTCTTCTCTTGCAGGCAGTGCAGTGAGTACACCTGCAAGGACAAACCTGTACAACTGTGTGTCCTTCAGTTAATTCCCTCTGCTCGTCCACCCCCAACCCATCCCACAGCCCTCCATCCCCTGTACACCCACCCACTCTTGGCTCAGATTGAGTGCAGTTGGGAGGTCTTTAGTGACAGCACATCTCGCCACTTGTGAATGCCCACACTGTGCACATGTTTCATGTTCAAATAATGTGAATTCAATGCTTCTGTATCTGAATTATCTGATTGGTGGATCATGGCACTCACTGTGCATGCATCCAAGGTCTAACAATGCTTCTCTGTAAGAAGCATTTGATTGGACCACAGACACAGAATGTCTGACATGGCATGAAGCTCTGGAAGGCATGGAAAGGTTCCCTGAGAACTTGGACCATCACTGGGTTAAAAGTAAGCTTCTAGTATATTTTACTGTATTTTTTTAGGAAAACACAGGGGATTGAATAAGTCACAAGAATAAGTAAAATACAGAAACTTTGAAAACAGGCTAGAGTAACTAAGGTCTATGAATCAAAACTTTTACTTGCACAAAATAAAATTTGGTAATTTATTAGGATATAAAAAATATCAAAAGAACTACAAAATAAGTGAGTTTTGTCAAATAAATTGGTTTGTATTCAATGGTTCTGCAACACTATTCAAATAAATATAAAGAAAATAACTATTTTGAGACATAAAAAAATGTGTTGGATTTTTTTTCTCTTGAAATAACCTGATTTCAATGTTTAATACTTTGAGTAGCAAGTCTTGACACGTTAATGAAAGTGATTCTGGAACTGTGCCAATGACTCTAAACATGTTTCCCAGAAATCTCTAGAAAGCACAATTACCTTGGTATAGATACAATAGGCACTTTAATAATGTAAATTCTCACGTTTGCTGTGACATTATGATTTTTTCTTTATTGTGAAGTAGTTGTTCAGTACACTCCACTTATCAGAACATTAAATATATTTGTGCTTGTGCTGTGCAAGTATAAGACTGAATAAAGATTTTACCAGTTTTCTAGTTTTAAGCATCCATATTAGGCCAGCGATGATTATATATGTATGGCCAGCGATGATTATATATGTATGCACATATATATACACACACTACCAGTCACAGTAAAAAAAAAATATTTAGAGCAATGCTTCCAAAATGCATGCAATTTGATGTAAAAACCTAGTAATTTAGGCTTTTAGTGGGCAACTGCAACACATCCAGAGTCCCCAGCTTGTGGAGTCTAAATTTAGCAAATGTTTTCGTCTCTGAAAACAATAATACATCAGACGATAATACATCAGGCGTGATAAAACAAAAAAAGAAAAAAAGCTTCTTCTATCCTTCAAATACTCTTCATGTCATGAAGAGCATGTTCAAGGTTGTCCAACATTCACTTTGGACCCTTAGGAAAGATATATATTAACTGTATTTATTATATAGGGCTCTTACCCAGAGGTCATCACACTGATCACAGCTTAAATAGTAATGATACAATGGGTGAATTTCAGCTTTAACTATAGTATTTATTTTATTTGTTTAAGGGGAGCACCATTAGTACTTAGTCTTAATGAAATGGCTTAGGTGCATAAGCCATGTCTTTTTTGCAATGTAAAACATTCATTTCTGGATTCAATGTTCACTTGGAGAATCATTTGATTGTTGCATATGCACCCTATATCATACCTTCCAACATTTATTTATTTATAATGGACAAAGAGGGACATTTTAACTTTAGAGTTGTGAGCAGGGGTGTGGCAGGGGCTGTACTGTTCTGAGAAATTTGATGTGACTTACTAATTAAAATGTATGCACAGGGCTGGTGCTGCCTCATTTGCTCCACCCACTCATGCAGACTGACACACACGCTGACTCAAGTAGATACACACTGATCCATGCAGACACACATACTGACCCATGCAGACACACTCATACACATGCAGTGACCCATCCAGACACACACATACACACGCAGTGACCCATCCAGACACACACACATGCACACACACACACACTGTCACAGTTTACCAGGAGTTGGAGCCTAGGTGAAGGAGATGGCACAAGGAGGAGGCAAAAACCAAAGCGCAATACCGATGAATGGGTAATCCAAAGGCAGGGTCAGATGAGAAGCAGAAGTCAGGGATGGCAGCGGAATATCATAGTCAGAGTCCAGGACATCAGTCAACAGAGTAACAAAGATCCGGCAGGAAAAAACAAACGGCCAGCTCCCAGGCCTCATTAGGAGCGGCTGATCCTATATTGGTAAAGGGCTGCAGGTGGATCAGCACTGCTCCATCCAGGCAAGGAGTCAGACAAACACAGGTAGATTCTGAAGCCCCCTGGGGGACAGCAAGGTAGAGAGCCTGACTAGGATGCTGGAGCTGTGAGTTCAAATCCTGCCCGGTCTCTCAAAGGGGTGGCCACACCTTGCTGTCTGCAGGGTTCAGGGTGCACTGACAAACATAATGACTGTAGCAGATTGACACATTCAGTTAATCCTCTTACCTTACCTTAATTTAATTTATTAGATTGCTGTTCGAGTATTCCAGGAGTGATCCATATTGATGCTGCTTGGTTGCCTTCACTCCCTGTCTCAGCCCCACTGATGCTATCATCCCTTTTTGCCCTGTACTGATGCGCCCTTGTGTTGCCGCAGTGGATGTCTGGGAAGCTGTCTTGTTCCGGGTGCTAGTCTGCCGCCATTTAAGTGCACACGGTGCCATGGCCACTGACATGCAAAATAGAATTTGTTGATAGAGGAGCGCTCCAAAGGCAATAAAGCCACTAAAGGCAATAAAGCCACTGCCGCACCCTCCCCCCCTTAAGAAGCGCCGTAGGTGGCCGCGTATTTGGCCTATAGGAAGCTCTGGCCCTGTGTTTGTAAACAAAAATGTAATTTATAACAATAACAATGAATCTTATTTACACACATTTATTGTAGTTTAAAAACACATTAATGTGAGTATTATTTATGGAGAGCTCTGTAATACACTCAGATACACTGACAATATCGGAAAACGATAATACATCAGACGATAATACAAAAAAAGAAAAAAGCTTCTTCTATCATTCAAATATTCTTATCTCATGAAGAGCATGTTCAATATGGAGCTCCTTGGAATTAGGGTAGAAAAGAGAGGCAGAGGGATTTTGACCCTAAATAGATAAGGCCCCTACTCAATAGAGACACTTGGTAGGTATACTGTATACTCAGTTATAAATATTAATTATTATAGCACCAACATATTCTTTATTTTTTATGTAAGTGTTCCTTTAATAATTCATATATAGTACTCTTTCTAGAGAGCTTTACTTAAATTAAGAAAGATACATGTGGTTCAAATTATTTAGATCCTCAAATTTAATACAAAGCATGCATTACATTACATACAGTTAATGCTTTTTGCCTTTTTCACCTTCGCAGTACAATCTCTCATGTAAGTATATTAGACCGTAAGCTTCTTTAAGCAGGGCCCTCGCCGTCTGCTTAGAGTGCCCCTTTTAACCTTCTGTTTTCGTATATCCAGCATGTCTTGTTGAAACTATTTGTTTGTTAGTCTGTCTATTGCACAGTGCTGTGGAATAAGCCAGGGGTTTATAAATAATAACAATTATAATACTGACGTAAGCTTTGAACGTTGAATCTGCAGTTTCCTTCTGTATGGTTTTGGGCAAAAACAGGAGGGACATGGGACAAAGAAGTTTGGAGGCTGGTTCTAGACAATTTTAATTGTCATTCCATGACAACTGCCTATCCCATAGGGATCTATTTACTAATCAGTTATTTGTAGTGACAAAATGCAGGCAAAAATAGCTAACTTGGAAAATGTCTTCAATTAAATAGAGATTTTGTTCCCCCACCGTATGGATATTTGGTCCTATATTATATCTTCCATTCTCAAGTTAGTAGGGCTTGCTTTGTAGTGATTAGACCCCTTAGTCTTAGTCTGGTGAGAGTTTTACAGCTGCTGAATTAAATCAGACAGCAGTGTTTTGCATGTTTATAATCAAAACATGTACAGTACCGAGCAGACATGTGGCAAAGACAACAAAAACCCTCTATATAAAATATGAGTATAGACATCTATCACATTCTTTCCATATCCTTTACATGAATTAGCATTTGTAAGAACAGATGATGAAATGCAAGATGAATTGTCAGTTGGCATTGGCCCTGCTTTCTATTCACTAGCCAGATTTTTTTTGCAATTAACAAATGGTACTGAAGAATAAATCACAATGAGCAATCAATGCAAACAGAGTAATTGTAAAGACTTTGGCCTAAGAGCCAAACCAGAGAAACTGCTGACAACATTGTTAACTCGTTCAGTACACTTCACAATGTGCAACGGAATCCTTCTAATTCTCATTGGACTAGAACTCATAATGCTGCATTAGTCCTAGAGTATAATGGCAGCTGAAGGAAGGGTTATGTCTGCAGAGCCTTTGGGCCAGGTCTTCTGAAATAAATGTGCTATGGTAGCAAATCCTGTTATTTTTAGAATGTAATCCAATAGAAATCTATTGAAGAAAACTCTTGGATTGGTTATTGTTTTGTGTGTTTGTGCTAGACAAAAAAAAGCGTTTGCCTAGGTAAACAGTTATTTTACAGAAAGTACAAAAAGATAAGTCCTGCGCTCACTCCCATCACTCCTGGGCGGCAGCAACGACCACAGTACACATCAGCCCCAATATATACAGTAAAAACTAAAGAAAAAGTTACCAGCGCTCTCTCCTGAATCCCTATGAATATTTAAACAAATGGAGGTCATTTAGTTACTCCAATGGCCATTGGAAGGAATGCCCGCCAGCCAACGTCAAGGCAGACCCCCCTAGGCGGGTCCTACATTGACCCTTCACCTTGCTTCCTTGAGCTTCTGGCAAAGATATCTCTAATGAGACAGAGAGGGATATTTTTTATTTACACCCTTATATATTTATTAACCCTTAATAGGGAACACATGGGATTGTAACAAAGTTGTGTGATACAAAAAGTGAATACAAATACAAAAAGATAAGTCCTGCGCTCACTCCCATCACTTCTGAAAGTAGCCCCTTGCTTGCTGATAACTGCCTAGTAACCACTCAAGGAAAGTGTCCCCTGCTCACAAATAAGTTACCAGAAACCCCAGGAAGTGGCCATAAATGCCTCGGGCTTTACAGGAAAGTGGCCACTGCTTGCCAAAAAGATGCCCAGGCTTTACAGGAAAATGGCCGCGGCTCTACAATAGGTTCCCCAGCAAGGTGAGCCTTGGTCACCAATAGCCATTTAAAACCTTCAAGGAAAGCTGACCCTGCTGGCTAATATGCTCATAGTTTCCCTTGGAAAGTGGCCCCTGCTCGTCAAATGGTTTTGCTTGAATACAAATTAGGTAAAAAAGCATTTGTCTAAGCAAATGGTATTTGTAAGGTAGAATAACTACATATCTAGGCAAAAGTTGTTTTGCCTGAAATTACTATTTGGAATGATATGGATTTCTGCACAAATTGGTCATAAAATGTGATCTGATCATCATCTAAGTCACCACAATAGACAATCACAGTCTGCTTAAACTAATAACACACAAAGAATGACATGTTGCCATGTTTTAATTGAACACACCATGTAAATATTCACAGGGCAGGTGGAAAAAGTATGTGAACTAATGACATCTCCAAGAGCTAATTGGAGTGAGATGTCAGCCAACTGGAGTCCAATCAATGAGATGAGATTGGAGATGTTGGTTACAGCTGCCCTGCCCTATAAAAACACACACACCAGTTCTGGGTTTGCTTTTAACAAGAAGCATTGCCTAATGTGAATGATGCCTCGCACAAAAGAGCTCTCAGAAGACCTACGATTAAGAATTGTTGACTTGCATAAAGCTGGAAAGGGTTATAAAAGTATCTCCAAAAGCCTTGCTGTTCATCAGTCCACGGTAAGAAAAATTGTCTATAAATGGAGAAAGTTCAGCACTGCTGCTACTCTCCCTAGGAGTGGCCGTCCTGTAAAGATGACTGCAAGAGCACAGCGCAGACTGCTCAATGAGGTGAAGAAGAATCCTAGAGTGTCAGCTAAAGACTTACAAAGGTCACTGGCAAATGCTAACATCCCTGTTAGCGAATCTACAATACGTAAAACACTAAACAAGAATGGATTTCATAGGAGGATACCACAGAGGAAGCCACTGCTGTCCAAACAAAACATTGCTGCACATTTACAGTTTGCACAAGAGCACCTGGATGTTCCACAGCAGAACTGGCAAAATATTCTGTGGACAGATGAAACCAAAGTTGAGTTGTTTGGAAGAAACACACAACACTATGTGTGGCGAAAAAAAGGCACAGCACACCAACATCAAAACCTCATCCCAATTGTGAAGTATGGTGGTGGGGGCATCATGGTTTGGGGCTGCTTTGCTGCGTCATGGTCTGGACGGATTACTATCATCGAAAGAAAAATGAATTCCCAAGTTTATCAAGACATTTTGCAGGAGAACTTAAGGCTATCTGTCTACCAGCTGAAGCTCAACAGAATATGGGTGTTGCAACAGGACAATAACCCAAAGCATAGAAGTAAATTAACAACAGAATGGCTTAAACAGAAGAAAATACGCCTTCTGAAGTGGCCCAGTCAGAGTCCTGACCTCAACCCGATTGAGATGCTGTGGCATGACCTCAGGAAAGCGATTCACACCAGACATCCCAAGAATATTGCTGAACTGAAACAGTTCTGTAAAGAGGAATGGTCAAGAATTACTCCTGACCGTTGTGCACGTCTGATCTGCAACTACAGGAAACGTTTGGTTGAAGTTATTGCTGCCAAAGGAGGTTCAACCAGTTATTAAATCCAAGGGTTCACATACTTTTTCCACCTGCACTGTGAATGTTTACATGGTGTGTTCAATAAAAACATGGCAACATTTCATTCTTTGTGTGTTATTAGTTTAAGCAGATTGTGATTGTCTATTGTTGTGACTTAGATGATGATCAGATCACATTTTATGACCAATTTGTGCAGAAATCCATATCATTCCAAAGGGTTCACATACTTTTTCTTGCAACTGTAATGTATATATATTGCCATACTCCCATGACAAGTGTTGAAGAGAAGTGAGACTTTCTTTTCAGAGCGCTCTGATTTAGTGGCTGCCAAGCCAACCAATCAGAGTGCTCTATTGATTTATAAAGGCTGCTCAGTTGCTGGTTTATAGTAAGAAGTCACTGTCTGTTCACTATTTAGTAGATATACCCCCATCCCCGGCATTGGCAGTTGGGGGCATAAAAAAACCTCCCTTATATTTATATGGTGGTCATATTGACCCCATTAATCTTCATTGTTTGTTTGTTTGCTATTTTAATGTGGTGGCGGACTAGCAAGGGAGCAGTGAGAGTTTATGAAGTGAGAGATTATGGTGTAGCTAGGCTGCAATGATGATTTGTGTGAATATGGCCACAATATCACCAAAGACGTAGCATAAGGGGCATTTATCTCAATAATAATTAATTGTCATACATATAATCATTAAATAGACATATAAAGAATCAGCACTTAACAAAGAAAACAAAGTCAGAGTAAAAAGATTTAAAAAGAAAAGATTCACAAAACTAGAGCTTTGGGTATTAATTAACAAACATACAATACATGTAGTTACCTTTGTGGGAGGTGTGATACAGTGATACTAATTGGTGGTTTTACCCAGAAATGGGGTGGTCACTGAAAGAAGGGGCATGTCAGACAGGCACATCGGCATCCTTTCTGGCCAGCCCAATCAGGGCAGACCATGCACAGAGCACTACTACAGTGCTCTCTGCATGGTCCTAGTGCTGAGTCCATGAATGACACTTGCTGGGGAAAGTTTCCTAACGCACCCTGATTATGGGACACTGTAGAATCTTAGACTGTTCTGGCATTATCCCTCTATTTTTTTTATTTATTTAAAAAAAATATCCTTTATTTCTTCATATTAAAATATTCCATTGGAATTGATCATTATTCACAGAGGCCAGCCCTTCGGGACATTCATGTTTGTTGGTGTGATATAAGCAGATCTATCCAGTACATAAATTACATTACATTTTTTGTTTTTTACATAAAATAGTCTTTGTCAATATAATTTTTTGTTTTAGGAAGGTACATTCTGTGATCAAGGTTTAAAATTTGAGGAAGTTCAGTCTTAGAAGCTAATTATAATGCTGAATTTCTGCATGAAAATAACACATAAAAACTCCCCACCCAGTTACTTCCAGTTCTGTTTTTAGGTATTTGATAATCAGTTGACCAGAGCGTTTGGTGTGTGAATATTTGTCATCACGTATAAAAACAAAATCCATAAATGTTTGTCAAAGCTCATTATCTGTTTACGTTTTCCAGAGTCCCCCTCACTTTCCCCTAGGGTAATAGCAAAATATTCTCACTGAGTCCTGACACATCTTGCTACTGGAAATACCAGATCATTTTTCGTAGTGGTTTCGTAGTGGTTCTGGTGCCAATTTGCCCTAGCGTCCCCTGATTGTAAGTAGTCAAACTGCTTTAAAAAGATTTAACTTCTTATTTGGGGTCTGCAACATGCCGCTCTCCAACTCCACCACTTCCAATAGAAATACTGACTCTGCTAAGCAAAGTCATGCAGTACGGCACCAGCTCATTGGCTGAGAGCATCAGCTAATTGCTCTCAGCCAATGAGCTTGGCCTTTCCCTGCAGGACTTAGCTCAAACAATAAGCTTTTTGCTCTCTGTATCTGCAGTGAAGGCATGGAGTTTCACCCACTGAACCCCAGGTAAGAAGACAAAAAAATCTAAAATAGTTTGACTACTGTAGAAGTGTTCCTTTAACACTTCACAAATTGAGTGGTAGAGTATTGATTTTTTTTTTAAACTATTACATTCTGTAAGCTTTGAAGTCACTGGCTAGTGAATGAGTGAGTGCACAGGAGTTTGTCTATTGTATGCATTAGCCCCAAAAAAATTTATACACATATTTGTTCATTGGCCCCAAATGACCTTGCTTGTTTTAGCATAATGTATTTTATCCATGGGTACATGTAAAAAAGAAACAAAAAACAGAGAAAGGAACCAATGGTGCAGTATTTCTTTGCAAGTGGAGACACACAACAATTATATGTAAAGTTTTCCACTCACATGGTATGGAGCTTCAAACAAGCTCCAGTCAGTACTGTGTAGTGGTATAATCCCCACCAATGGATATAGGTGCCGTATATGTAATTCCAGTGATTATTCAGTGATGGATTTGCAATAGCAAAAATTAAATTCAATAGTATAATATTGCTAAAATAAAATGTGTGATATTTAATTAAAAGAAAATATATAAACAAGAGGGGCATTTACATACTAAGCTCACGGTCTCAGGCATGCTGTGGGGCTGGAAAAATTTTTTGAGGATTTATAAGTGAAGCTAACCTGAGGACTGCAGCCTCTACACTCAAATTATTGACCGCTCACTTACCTCAACTTCCATAGCAACGTGTTCCTCATCCATCGGTGGATTCTACTCGAGAGGGGGGTTCTGCATTACACAGGAGGCCTTTACAATCTGATAGTGTAACTCTGCATCAGGCCAGCAATTCCAGCAGCCAATGACTTACCTTGAAGTTTGTGCCTCATTGGTTCCAAGGTTTATACAGCAGTCAGTGAGCTTGTGTTGGCATCTCTCTCTGTTGGGAGGTTTGCCGATTCTGGGCCTATGTTCCTCTGACCTACTTTGTTCTGCCTTACTGGTTGTAGGCTGCTTTTGAGTATTTCTCAAGCATGCTGCATTTCTACACATCGCTAATTCAGAGGTTACTCTCACATCACTGCTTCTGATGGCTTCGATATGAGACCCAAGGCTCTATAGATGATGCCGGATGCTATTTATATTTATATCGCAGCTCTGCTGCTCTATCAATATGCTCCTTTGACCTGCCTTATCATTTACTAAACGTGTGTAGTTACTACATCTATATGATCAATCTACTGCTATGATCAATTTGTCTTTTACATGACAATATCTATTCTTTATTTTTTCTGTAACTGCACAACCAAAAAATATATATTTTTTAAATGGTGATTAGCAACAGAATTAGATAACAAATTCACAACCACGTCGTACCATGTGCAGGAAATGAATAAGGTTTTATAAGTGGTGTTGACCATGCCTCTGTTGTACAATGTGAGAGAGACTCAGGTAGGTTATATGCAGGTATCTAGAGAATAAAGTTAAGGGAGGAATCCTGTATAATTAAGCATTGTATATTGTTTTAGATATAAAAGTCAGTGTGGTAAAGAGAGTGTATGGTTAAGATAACATGTTTTATTAAAACCTTTAATATATGTACATGGAATTACTTGTAAAGCATAAATTGTCGAGAATTGTACATTTCAAGTTAACATCACTGAGTTGGAAGAAGTGTGAGATTTTTTGTATTTTTTTTTTAATCAGTCTCTTTTGGCTTAGAATTTGTATTTCCCTTATTAGTTCTCCAGAATTCCCACTTTAGTAAGCAATCACAATCTGTTACTGATGGTATGATACAAGAGATTCTGGGAGAGATGAACTGTAAATATTATGTTGATCAGTACTAGACTGGCATGACAGTCACCATTGTTCCATTATTAAACATGAATGTTTCTATCTAACGTATCTTTCTTCAATGTAGCCAATCCTTGACATTGATTGGGTTTAAATCAATTCTTCCTTACAACACACTCCTGATTTATACCATGAGTCAGTTTAGACTAAGAATTACATCACACAGTCTCATTACAATTTTATTATTATTTTCCTTCACACAGAGGTTTATAAACACAGTCATAAAGGGAACTGGATTCAGTTACCCAGATCTAGTCAGACAGACATCTCCTACAACACATGGTCCCATTCAGTAATTTATTCTAAGGGACAACTTTTGAAATGATGTGTGGGCCAGGGTCCTTGTTAATTTTATGGCTCCTCTGATGCATATTGAATTAAGCCCCTCTTAAACCAGCCCTATGCTATGCCCTAAATCTAACTCTAAACTCTAATGTGATCTACTCACGTGACATCGAATATTTGATGTAATTTGAATTCAGAATATTAAATGAACCTATTTTTTTTTTTTATAAACGCCACACCAGCTGTGTTAACCCTAAGCTACACTGTATTAACCATTCATTCCACTGCATTAAAACTCAGCCCTTATAGCAATACTCCCGCATGGTGCGGCATAATTTACTTTAAATATAATGCATTAAAGTGACACTGTAACAAATGGTGTAATTGGAGTCATTATTTCTCTCTTAGTATTACCAGGACTAACAGATATGGTGCCAAAATTCGACTTTTTGGAACTCCACTCAGGACTCCAGCCCAAGTCAGCCCCCTCTCAGCAACACCACGGCCTACCCTTCTACGAGAGTGTCCTCAAAATTTAAATGGGTTTACTATAATTGCGAGTGTTCAGACAATGTTCCCCCTTTCTCTGTACTTATTGCAACTCCTTTGCATAAATTTTCCGTGCCGCAAACACATTACTATAATGCAGGGCTTCTCAAATGTTTATGGGCCAAGACCCACTTTGGAAACGGTAATTTTTCGAGACCCACTTGCTTTTAATGCATATTTTAAAAATGAACACCATGGCAATCCACTTTAGAGGCATGCAACTGGCACACTTTGGCAATCAGCTTTAGAGACATACAATTCTCACACCAGGGCAATCAGCTTTAGAAGCATACAATTGTCACACCAGGGCAATCAGTTTTAGATGCATAAAATTGGCATATCATGGCAGTTTTAGAGGCAGAAACTTGGCATATCATGGCAGTTTTAGAGGCATAATTTTAGGTAACATAGCAGTTTTAGAGGCAGAAACTTGGCACATCATGGCAATCAGTTTTAAAGGCATACAACTGCTTACTCACAGACTCCCGCACATCCAGACACCTTACGTTGATTATCCCAGTGGTGGAACTAATGTAATTGTGCAAACATGTTTTCTGGGACCCCTCTAATGCAAGTGTGGTCAAAAAGTAGATCCACATCTGTTGGAGAACTTCAACAATGCTATACCAGCTGGGAATCTACCATTTGGCCATCGTTGCAGGGTTATATTTGTGAGCAGTGTTTGAGTGTTTGAATGTTTTTTTATTAAGTATATTTGTGCATGTATGGGTGTATTTGTTTCTATTTGTATATATTTGTATAGTATATATTTGTATATATTTTGTATGCTATTGGAATGTAGTGGTGTACTTGTTTGTAATGTTTGTGTCTGAATACAGGTGTGTTTGAATGTAGTGATGGACTTTAAATGCATGTGTACTTTTTGTGTGTAGTGTTGGTGTTTGAATGAAGGGGTGTTTGTATATCATTTTAGTGTTTTAATACAGGGGTGTGTTTGTATGTAATGCTTGCGTTTGATTGCAGTGCGTATGTAGTGCATGCAGTGTGTGTGTGTAGTGGATGCAGTGTGTGTATATTGTGTATTTAAAATATACATATACACAATGTGTGTTTGAATGTAAGCATGTTTTTGTATGGACTATGTGTGTGAATGCTGGTGTTTGAATGCAGGTGTGTATTTGCTAGCAGTGTATACACATCCGCATACATACAGACAGTGTGGAGAGTGGGCCAGGGAGAGAAGGGGTTACAGTGTGGGGAGGTAGGCAGGGAGAAAAGGGGTTACAGTGCGGGAGGGATACAGAGAGAGAAGGGGTTACAGTATGAGGAAGGGGGCAGGGAGAGAATGGGTTTCAGTGTGGGAGTGGGACAGGGAGAGAAGGTGTTACAGTGCGGGGAGAGGGACACGGGGAGGAGGGTTATAGTGTGGGGAAGGTGGCAGGGAGAGAAGGGGTTACAGTGTGGGGGGCAGGAATAGAAGGGGTCACATTATGGGGAGTGGGGTAGAGAGAGAAAGGTCAGTGTGGGGAGTGGGGTAGGGAGAGAAGGGGTTATAGTTTGGGGAGGGGGCAAGGAGAGAAGGGGTTACATTGTGGGAAGGGGCGCAGGAAAAGAAGGGGTTACATTGGGGTTGGTGGGATGGCATGGTGTGAAGGACTGTGTCCTACCTTTATTTTCAATATAATAAATTCCCTGGTGATCTGGTGGGTTACCCCTCCGGTCTTTCATGATAACGCTCTGGGTGCTCGCAAGACCTCCATCAATCACCAGGTGACACACCAGTGAGTAGCAACCCACACTTTGGGAAACCCTGCTATAATGTTTACCTGTTTAACATATGGCAATGCACTTTAGAAAACTTTCTAATGTATTGTTTTTAATGCCATTAATAGTTCTTTAAGAATTGGATCTATGACTGTTTCTGTAACTTATTGCGTTTTAAGACATTATGTCAAAAACCTCATTCACAGATGGCATTTCTATTTAAAAATTTAGCTTTTCACCATTTCCTCAAACGTATCGTGATGTTCCAGTGAGGAGTACTGTCAGAATTCTGGACAATCTATTATTCGATGTAATTTTTAATGCATTGTTTCATTTTTCACATTCCCACATTTAGAGCTGCATATCCTTAGGCAAAGCATTTGAGTGCCGCATGCAAAATACAAACATTTCAGTATTAATATTTTACTTTGCAAGCGATAACTAGCATGCTATACTGGATCAGAGAACATAAGTCTGTATAAAGATGCTGTTGCAGGCTCCAGTGACCTCACATGTTGTATGGAAATCACTGGAGCCCTGGTTGCCTGGTGCAGCTGCTGTTGCTATGGGGATGAAATCATACAGTGTTCCATCTGCTGGAAGAGGAACAGCTTAGCCCCCCCACACCCCCCTCCTAGATGAAACAAGAAAAGGAGCTAAGATATTACTTCTTTTGCATGCCATACTAACTTTCAACTGGGAAACTCAGTCCAGCACAGGCTGTTGTTACGATTGTTTCTTACTATTGACCAACTTGTAATATACACATATAATATATATAAATCACGATCTGTCTGTTATCTCAGTGAATGGTGATTCATTCCTGGACCACCTCTATGTAGTCTGAGGACACTAACCTTAGGCATAACATGGATATACATGTCCCAGTCTGCACGAGATTAGCAGAAGTTACATTCTTGTGTGCTACCTGCAACCATTTTAATGATTTGAAACCAAAGTCGGAAAACTCTGCCTCAATCCCAGATGCTTATCTGGACCTGAGGTGGGCAAAACCTCAGTCAACAATTGGCAAAGAAAACAAGATGGTTACAGCACTCAGTCTGTGGGTACTCCGGCTGAGTACCTCGGCTTTCTAGGCTATTTTCGGACCATCCAGTATCATCTTGCTGAGTCAACGTATTTGGGTGCCATTAGGAGTGCTCAGCTGTCCATCACAAAGTAATCTGAGCAGGATTTGGAGGTGAAATATAACGAGTGAATATAGTAGTGATTATAGTCTTTACCCCACACTATGAGTCGAGACTACATGTAGGAGTTAAACAGAACTGACTTTATCTTAGCTGTGCAGAGGTATTTATACCAACAGAGGGTCATTTGCATAAATAGGGAAATTACCAGTACACATAGTTCCACTTCCCATAACTCCTTGTTTTTCTTGCTGTAAACAACTCTCCCCACCAAAACAAACAAATACTCAGCTCCATTTCTTTTCATATTATTCAAACAACATGAAACAACAAATGCCCATTGTAAAATTCCCAGCCAAGCAAGAGGAACCCTTACCCTGAAACTCTGGATCCATGACAAATAGTAAGCAGATTTATTGGTGAAATACAGCAAAATTACGGCCTCAACTAAGGTCTTTATCAAGCTTGATGAAGACCACAGTTGAGGTCAAAATGTTGTTGTATTTCACCAATAAATCTGCTTAATATTCAACCCTAAGTGCCTAATCCATGTTGTTTTCTTTACCATTTTAACGATGCAGCTGACGTAGCTGCCTTCTATGACAGCTACTAATGACCTAAGCTCTCTGACATAAGTACATAAAACATACACATCATTATATAATCTGCCCTGCTATTTTCATGTTTTCAAAAAATCTTGCTCTGCATGTTGGGTGATGTCACACTTTGCAATAAAACATACTACAAAGTGTGATAAACTCTGTGAATCCAAGGACCCCAGAATCTCAGTATCTTGATAGGACCTACATGTCCTGCCCTGGCTAAGAGTGGTGGCAGTTAGATTTCTAAGAAATGGCAGTTATTTGCAACTGTCACAGTTAATTCAGCATTCTCCATTAATAATATGGTAAAAGAGGGGATGTTTTCTTTATTTTTATTTTTTTTAGAAAAGGGAATGTTCAGACCCCGCAAATCATAATCAGGAAAGAGGCCAGGGGAAAAAATAGCTTCAGCCGCTGTAGATAATGATTATGTATAACAAAAATTACAAGAAGAGCCCAGTAAAACTTTATTATGATATTGAACACATCTGATTTTCTATAAATAGTTAATAAAATCATAAATCCATATTTCAACAGTATGCAGTTTTTTGAATTATTATAAAAAAAAACACAACAATATAAGCAACTCTAATAAAACCAAATAGAGTTGAAATAAATTATTTAATTGGAAAAGGGCACTATCTTTAAAACAGCATCTATTAATTAGGCTATAAGCAAACATGTTGAATCATGTAACATTTAGGCACATCTAAGGATATCTAATTAACAGAGTTACATTAACTTTGTGCTGTTACAATCCTGATGGAGTTGAAAGACTCTTTTTAAGCCCATGTTAAATACACTAACAAAAGCATAGGGCACATTTTTAAGCTTGTCACACTGTTTCTATCTCGTGTTGCAAAGAGCTGAAATGGCTTTCACAATCATTTGAAAATACTGGCAATCTTGTTCCAAAATGTAATGTTTATCATCAGCCGTATTAAAGCTGCTAAATGTTTTTCATCTTAATGAAATAAGTAAATGAAAGTGGAGTTGCTATTTGATTTGACACTTGATTTCCAAGATAGACAAAAAGTATTATTGTTAATCAGACTAATGACACCGACTCCTTCCTCACCAGAACGACTCTCCTCTCTTTATATTACCTTACATTACATTAGACTACTCCATCTCACATACTGCAGACACATAAGGGATATCCATTCCTTAGGCGGGGACCACAGTGTCTCCTCGACGTGAAGACGGACACATAGCTGCAATCGAAAATAGTAGCAATAGCAA
Source organism: Pelobates cultripes (assembly GCA_933207985.1). Classification (NCBI taxonomy): domain Eukaryota; kingdom Metazoa; phylum Chordata; class Amphibia; order Anura; family Pelobatidae; genus Pelobates; species Pelobates cultripes. Next base: position 83,633,519 of record OW240913.1, on the reverse strand, counting down.
CATAGAGACTTACTGCACACTTTAAGACCATCGTCGAGCCCTGACAGTACAAACCCACGCAATGACCCTTGTATAACAAAGCAACCCACGACCAGGTCCAGTAGACCCTAACTGGCTTCCCACAGCAGCTTTGAGAGAATGAGAGAACGACAGACCGACACAGGGTGGTGGGGGCCCGGCACCCCACCCTAGACACAGGGGGAGGAGCGGGGGGTAGGGGGTGACCAACACAACCTACATTCCGCCCCAGAGGAACACAGTTAGGGAAATCACCCTATGTTTCCAGGTCCACACTAGTCCTAGCCCTTAATCGCTTCTTGGAGGATGTAGCGGATGGCATTGGGCTAATTTTTTCGGCTAATTTTTGCCATATGTATGTAAAGTGTATGCAGCATTCGACTGATTGTTCGGTAATATCACTCTAGTGAAACTACCGAACAATCAGACCACCCCAGGAATAAGTGAACCTGGGTGGCCGCACTGTACACTACGCCGGCGGCATGCATTCAAAGGCGCAAATCGTTCAACATTTGTAACGGCACCCGTCAAGGCTGTCCCCTGTCCCCCCTTCTGTTTGCCCTCTCTCTTGAACCATTTCTCGAGATGGTCAGACAGGATGGGGGTATCACGGGGTTCCGCCTAGGCAGGGATGAACACTGGGTGGCGGCTTACGCAGATGACATGCTTTTCTTCCTGGAACAGCCAAGAATCTCTGTCCCAAACCTACTGCAGGCGTTCAAGTGGTACAACAAGGTATCCAACCTGAAACTCAACTTAGATAAATCGGAAGCTATGCCACTCACACAGGGCATATCATATCCAAACGCACTTCCCATTCAAAATGTGTACCACCAAACTTCGATACCTCGGTATCCGGCTCCCGAAAGACCTTGCACACATACACCAATTGAACTTTGCTCTCCTCCTCACGATCCTGCGGCAAGACCTAAGGCGATGGTCAACCCAATACATTTCATTGTTTGGCAGCATTAACGCAGTTAAGATGAACGTACTACCTCGTCTTCTATACTTGTTCCAGACTCTGCCCCCAGCCATCCCTTGGGTTTTCTTCCAGACCCTGACGTCTGCTATCCGACAATTTGTCTGGAATCAGCGACAAACGTGCATTCGGAAGTCGATCCTGGAGCGACTGAAATGCGAAGGAGGGGCGGGACTTCCATCCATACTCACGTACAACCAGGCAACACACTTACACCGACTGGTCGACTGGCACGCCAGTCCAAACACCAAACAATGGGTGAAGATGGAAATCGATCAAGCACGGGGGAAGATCCCCGCCTTGCTATGGCTGGGAGGCGCCACGTTCGGGGACACACGTACAGGCAACCCGATGATAGACACCACACTCAGGTTCTGGTGCGGGGTGCGTTACTCTAAACAACTCACCACACGCCAATGGTGCAATGGACGAACCTCAAAACCTTGGCAGACCTGGCGCCGGATCGCGGACCGACCAGTCTTGATGAATTCCACTATCATCAGCTTAAAACCTACAACTCTGCCTTGGCGGGGAAAGACCACCTGCCCCGCCCTATACTATTACTTGAACACATATGCACGGCCAGACAACATCTCACCCATGGCGCATCAACCTTGTACTGCGCGCTACTAAACAGCGGGGACAGGTGCCCTCTGGGCTTCGCAGAGAGATGGGAGCGAGAGACAGGTGTTGAACTCACAGAACTAGAATGGAACAAGATCTTTCTGCTGACGCACAAAGGATCTATAAGCTCAAAATACCAAGAATGCAATTTCAAAATATTGACGCACTGGTACAGGACTCCGGACATCCTTTGACGCGTTCATGAGTCAATTCCCGCTGAATGCTGAAGATGCGGGAAGGATGTGGGTATGGGTCAGCATAACTGGTGGACATGCCTACTCATAATCCCATACTGGCAGATGATAAATCACACGATTAGAAAAATCACTGAAACAGACCTCCCGCTATAACCCCTGACGATGCTGTTAAACCACACACACATACCATTGAAGTCATATAAAAAGAGTCTCACCATACACCTGCTCACAGCGGAAAAAACGCTTATCCCCACACACTGGAAAAACACAGCAGTGCCCACATTCCAGCAATGGGTAACTAGGGTGGAAGATATTTACAGTATGTAAATGATGACGGCCTCCCTGCAGAGACGTTTGAACAAATGTGCTTTGACATGGTACCCATGGATGGACTTAGAAACATAGAAACATTGAATGTGACGGCAGATAAGAACCATTCGGCCCATCCAGTCTGCCCAATTTTCTAAAATACTTTCATTAGTCTCTTATATCTAAGATAGCCTTATGTCTATCCCACGCATGCTTAAACTCCTTCACTGTATTAACCTCTACCACTTCAGCTGGAAGGCTATTCCATGCATCCACTACCCTCTCAGTAAAGTAATACTTCCTGATATTATTTTTAAACCTTTGTCCCTCTAATTTAAGACTATGTCCTCTTGTTGTGGTAGTTTTTCTTCTTTTAAATATAGTCTCCTCTTTACTGTGTTGATTCCCTTTATATATTTAAATGTTTCTATCATATCCCCCTGTCTCGTCTTTCCTCCAAGCTATACATGTTAAGATCCTTTAACCTTTCCTGGTAAGTTTTATCCCGCAATCCATGAACCAGTTTAGTAGCCCTTCTCTGAACTCTCTCTAAAGTATCAATATCTTTCTGAAGATACGGTCTCCAGTACTGCGTACAATACTCCAAGTGAGATCTCATCAGTGTTCTGTACAATGGCATGAGCATGTCCCTCTTTCTACTGCTAATACCTCTCCCTATACTACCAAGCATTCTGCTAGCATTTCCTGCTGCTATATTACATTGTCTGCCTTTAAAGGACCACTATAGTGCCAGGAAAAAATACTCGTTTTCCTGGCACTATAGTGCCCTAAGGGTGCCCCCACCCTCAGGGACCCCTCCCGCCCGGCTCTGGGGAGAGGAAAGGGGTTAAAACTTACCTTTTTCCAGCGCTGGGCGGGGAGCTCTCCTCCTCCGATCCTCCTCTCCTCTTCAATGCGCATTCAGCCGGTCTCATAGGAAAGCATTTACAATGCTTTCCTATGGACGCTTGCGTGCTCTCACTGTGATTTTCGATTAACCCATTTACAAACAGCTCTGTTTATAAAAAAATGGGTTAACCCTAGCTGCACCTCATTAAGCTGAAGTGGTCTGGGTGCCTAGAGTGGTCCTTTAAGTAATCAGAAATAATCCCCCTTAAATCCCTTTTCATATGTTGAGGTTAGGACTCTATCAAATAGTCTGTACTCTGCCCTTGGGTTTTTACGTCCAAGATGCATATTCTTGCACTTATCCACATTAAATGTCAGTTGCCACAACTCTGATCATTTTTCTAGTTTACCTAAATCATTTGCCATTTGGTTTATCCCTCCTGGGACATCAACCCTGTTACATATCTTAGTATCATCAGCAAAAAGATATACCTTACCATTATGACCTTCTGCAATATCACTAATAAATATATTAAAGAAAATGGGTCCAAGTACAGATCCCTGAGGTACCCCACTGGTGACAAGCCCAAGTTTCGAATATACTCCATTGACTACAACCCTCTGTTGCCTGTCACTCAACCACTGCCTTACCCATTCAACAATATTGTAATCCAAAATTAAAGATTGCAATTTATTGATAAGCCTTCTATGTGCAACAGTGTCAAAAGCCTTACTGAAATCTAGGTAAGCAATGTCTACTGCACCACCCTGATCTATTATTTTAGTTACCCAATCAAAAAAATTAATAAGATTAGTTTGGCATGATCTCCCTGAAGTAAACCCATGTTGTCTCTGATCTTGAAATCCATGTATTTTTAGATGTTCAACAATCCTATCTGTAGCGGAACGCCAATATTAAATCCACAAATTCCGCTGGTTCAGGAAATAATCCACAGTCAAGCGCTGAAACAACAAGGCAATATCCCCAACCTCCCAGTAACCGGAAGAAACACAGTTCTGAGAGTCAACTGAAGTCCTTTAATTCTGCTGCACAATTTATACAAGTCCCCATGCAAGGGGTTTCCTGAGTCCCTTCCCAGGGGCATTCCCAGAGGGGACTACATGGGGGACTTACAATACAAGGCATTTCTCCCATCAGGCACTGCTGCACGAGAGGGATCCTCCCACTGGAATATACCGTTAAGTGGATTATCCCTCCGTGCAGCAGAACTTACAATTCGTATAAAAATGTATAACTTTATGAATATGCAGTCTATTTAAACGAATGGACGTTCGGTAGATAGCTGGAGTCTGAGCGCATCATTCGTGAGATTACCGCTCAGATCCCAGCTAAAATAACCGAACGCCGCACGAAAAACACATTCATTACAAAACATATTAAAAGAACCGATTGCCTTCCAGGGAATAAAATACCGAACGGCCTGAAACTCCCGAACGTCCTGGAGGCTCAGCGGTGTTCGTGCCGTCGAGTAGCCGTTTTTAATGTGCTTCGACGACCTAGCACCGCTGAGGGAACAAAGGATCCAAGATGGCCGACCGCCGCATGGTCGGTAGTCGAACGACGGCCACCCAGGAGAGCCTCTAATTACCGATTGCAACATTGTTGCAATCGGTTAACCAGCGCCACACGCCTCTAAGTGTGTGGGCTATTAGGGGTAGTGTTTTCGGTTCACGAACGGCCCTCCAAAGTGCCGTTCGTGAAACGAAAGGAAAACCCCATACAAACCGCTATCTGCATTCGGCAGATAGCAAATACAGGCAATTCAATACATTACAGTCAGCATACAATATACAGAGTAAAACACATATCTCCCCAGACATATAGGCAACCCTTAAAGGTACAGTCTCTGGTTATAGTCCAAGTGGCTAGGTTTGCCACAATGCTCCCCCAGAACCAAGCCGGCATACACAGTCTGATCCCAACGGATCGGCTTGGGGATGTCCGGAGGAGCGCTCACAGATCACTTCTCAAGGTCTGTTTGTCTAGATAACCCGTCGGCGTTACCGTTTTGTTTCCCGGGGCGATAATGGATAGTAAAGTCTAAAGGCTGCAGCGCCAAACTCCAGCGCAGCAGCCTGGCATTGTCTCCAGCCACACGGTTTAGCCACACCAACGGGTTGTGATCTGTGAGCAAGGAAAAGGGTTGCCTATAGAGATATGGCTGTAACTTTTTCAGGGCCCACACCACGGCCAGGCATTCTTTTTCTATGGCGGCGTAGCTCACTTCAAGGGGTAACAATTTCCGGCTCAAATATGCTACGGGATGTTCTCCGCCATCTGCTCCGACCTGGCTCAGTACTGCTCCCAATCCAAACATTGAGGCGTCTGTGTGAACAAGAAAACGTTTAGTTGGATCAGGAGCAGCCAGTACAGGGGCATTGGTCAGAGCCGTCTTCAGTTGGTTGAATGCCTGTTCACACTCTGGGGCCCAGATGACCTGCCTGGGCACAAATTTTCTATAATATCCGGCGGTACCTAAGAAGGCAAGGACTTGGGTTTTGGTCCTAGGGGTAGGCCACTGGGCTACGGCTTCAATCTTTGCGGGCTCAGGCTTCTGTTGCCCGCTACCTACCCGGTGCCCTAAGTATTGGACCTCCGCCATCCCTATGTGGCACTTGCTGGGTTTCAACGTAAGCCCTGCCTCCCTGATCCGATCTATTACAGCCCCTATATGTCGTAGGTGATCCGACCAGGTCTGGCTGTAGATGGCAATATCATCCACGTATGCACACGCATAATCCTGGAACCCGTCCAGTAGCCGATCCACCATCCACTGGAATGTCGCGGGGGCGTTCTTCATCCCGAATGGCATGACTCGAAATTGGTACAAGCCAAACGGGGTGACAAACGCCGACTTGGGGATGGCGTCCTCGGCTAGTGGAATTTGCCAGTATCCCTTACACAGATCTATTGTCGTGAGATTCTGGCCTCTGGCCATCCTATCTAGCAGTTCGTCTATCCGGGGCATCGGGTAAGCGTCCAACACGGTTTTGTCGTTCAACCTCCGGTAATCCAAACAGAACCGGGTGGTCCCGTCTTTCTTGGGGACCAGGACTACCGGCGATGCCCAGGGGCTATCGGAGTGTTCGATAACCCCCAACTGCAACATCTCTTCAATTTCCTTCCTCATATGTTCCCGCACGGATTCAGGAATCCGATATGGGGTTTGTCGCATGGGAGGCTGTCCCGGGGTTTCTACTCGGTGAGTGGCTAGTGGAGTGTACCCAGGTAAGTTAGAAAAGGTGGCGCCCTTTTTCGCTGTCAGTTCTTGTACCTGGGTACGCTCTTGAGGACTTAGCCGCTCCCCCAGCTGAACCCCCTGGGAGGGCTCCTTCTGCTCCTCCTGCTCTAACAGATCTGGAAGAGGTAAGTTCTCCTGATCTTCGGAGGCGGGCGTGCAAATAGCTGCCACGTCCTCCGTTCGCTCGTGGTAGGGTTTGAGCAGGGAGCATGGGCCGATCACATAGGTGGTGTCGCATCTCTGCTCTACCACCTGGTATGGGCCCTGCCAGACGGCCTGTAGTTTATCTGTGCGGACAGGTTTGAGGATTAACACCTTCTGTCCCACTTGAAAACTACGGTCTCTGGCACCTCTGTCATACCAACGACGCTGTCGTTGCTGGGCGGCCTGGAGTTTGGTGCGCACTGCCTGAGTCAATTCCTCCAGGTGATCCCGGAACGCCAGCACGTATGGTACAATAGGGGTCCCATCTGCGCTACTCTCTCCCTCCCAATGCTCTCTAATGAGATCCAACGGTCCCCGGACCCTTCTCCCAAATAACAGCTCAAATGGTGAGAAACCGGTAGACTCTTGGGGTACCTCTCTGTAGGCAAACAAGAGATGGGGAAGGAATCGTTCCCAGTCCTTATGGGTCTCTCCGAATGTACGGAGCATCTGTTTTAGGGTACCGTTAAACCTCTCACACAATCCGTTGGATTGTGGGTGGTAGGCCGAGTTAATGATCGGCTTAATGCCACATATTTTCCATAACTGCTGAGTAACCTCGGCCGTAAATTGGGTCCCCCTATCGGAGACAATTTCCTGCGGGAACCCTACTCGGGAAAAGATTTTCATCAGGGCTTCGGCCACGGTCTCAGCGTGAATATTGGTTAAGGCAATCGCCTCGGGGTACCGGGTGGCGTAGTCCACCACGGTCAGTATATACCGCTTCCCAGAGGGGCTGGGTTTCGGTAGTGGCCCCACTATATCTACAGCCACACGGCTGAACGGTTCCTCAATTATAGGTAGGGGACACAGTTTCACCTTGTGGCGATTCCCTCTCTTGTCTACCAGCTGACACACATCACAGGAGATACAATAATGTCTTACATCTTTAGAAATCCCGGGGCAAAAGAAAGCGTGAGTTAAGCGATACCGGGTCCGGGTCATCCCTAAATGGCCGGACAGAGGGATGTCGTGGGCTATTCTTAGTAACTCATGTCTATACTTCTGGGGTACTACCAGCTGCTTAGTTTGGAGAGTCACAGAGTTTCCTATTGCCCTTTCAGCCACCCGGTACAATAACTTGTTTTCCCAAGTGTACCGTTCCCCCTCCCGCCCCACCTGGTCCGTGTCTACTCTATCTCGGTACACCTGCAGTGTGGGGTCTGTCTGGACCTCTGCTTCAAAAGTGGCCGGGGTGTCCCAGGTCATATGCGTCAAGGGGGGGTCATGGTTTCTTACCTGAGCCTCAGAGTGTGTTGGTGGTGCCGTGGTGCGAGCCTGTTGCCGTGTAGTTACCGGGTGAGCTTCTTGCGAAGAGGCCTGGGGTAGGAAAGCTGACGTCATCGGGCCCAAGTCATTCCCCAACACAACATCTGCCGGTAACTTCTTCATTATTGCCACTTCCACAACCCCCTCCCCCGCACCCCAGTTCAAATGCACCTTGGCAGTGGGTAGCCGGTACATGGCTCCCCCTGCTATCCTGACCGCCACTGATCCGCCAGTGTGGGCCGCATCGGGAACTAAATGTGGAGCAACCAGGGTCAAGGTGGCTCCCGAGTCCCTCAGCCCCTGTACTTCTTTCCACCCCACAAACACAACTTGGCGGTGATGCTGCCGGTTGTCCGTGGCTTGTACAGACATCACTTCGTATAAAACTCACAACGGTTCCTTGGTTTGTGGACTTGCCAGCTCGGAGTGGTCAGGTTCCGTGTGGTAGTAATGTGCTGCTGCCCTTGGGGTGGAGTTTTGCCGTACCTGGTTCCACGCCTGTCTACTCCGATTCTGGGTGCACTCCCGGGACATATGTCCCCACTGCCGGCAGGTATGGCACTGTATGTTGGCTCTGCCATTGTAGCGGGATGGTGGTGGGGGGTTCCCTGGTGCTGGCCGGAATGGGGTAGAGTTGGTAGGTGTGGAGATGGTCGGGTGGTGTTGTACTGGCGGTCTCAGGGGACCCCTGTTGGTGAGCCCATGATGCCTCCTGGCATCAAAGTGTTCATCTGCCAACCGGGCGGCTTCTGTGAGGGTGAGGGGTTTTCTGTCTCTTACCCACTCCTGTGCCTCTGGTGACAGACCGTTAAAGAACTGCTCCAGCAGGATGAGTTGGTGCAGTCCCTCCATGGTGGTGGCTTGGCTTGCCTGATTCCACCCTTGTGAAGCTTGGTCAAGCTTATGTGCCCACTCAGCGTGGGAATCTCTTTCTGGCTTCTTCAATCCCCGAAATTTATGCCGGTATGCCTCCGGGGTTATGGCATACCTCTCTAGAATTGCCCTTTTGACTTTCAAATAGTCCTTGCTGTCCTCTCTGGGCACAGCGCGATAAGCCTCTGCTGCTCGTCCTGCCAACTTGCCTGCTAGTAGGGGTACCCACATTGCCTGCTCCAGATCGTGTAGGTCGCATAACCGCTCAAAATCCTGCAGGTATCCGTCAATCTCATCCTTCTCCTCGCAGAACGCTTTAAATGCCTGGTAAGGTATTTTCTGCTTTACTGGAGTGCAGAATGAGTTGGCGATGGATTCTGCCCTGGAGGGTGCCTCCTGAGGTTGCTGTGCCATAATGTAGTCCTGGACGTCTGCCATCAGTACGGTCAAGATGTCCAGGGGTACTGGCTGAGGTACAAATTCCAACCGGGTTCTCAGTTCCTTCTGATATGGTGTTTCCTCCCTGGCAGGTGGGGGTGGACTGCTGTGTGCTTGGTCGCCTTCCATCAGCTCTGCAATTAGTACTGCTTTGGATTTGTTGCTAGCGTTTTTCCCTCTAGCCTCCAGCAGTTCCTTTAGCTTCTGCCTCTTTAATGCCGTGTAATCCGTCCCCATTCACTGATCGCTTTCGTCTGTTTGTTGTATACGAATTGCCTTTCCCTTTTTCCGTTCGGTTGTTCCTTTCATTCGAATGCGCTGTATTCGGCTGTAGAGTTGGATCCCGTCGCTTGCCACCAATTGTAGCGGAACGCCAATATTAAATCCACGAATTCCGCTGGTTCAGGAAATAATCCACAGTCAAGCGCTGAAACAACAAGGCAATATCCCCAACCTCCCAGTAACCGGACGAAACACAGTTGTGAGAGTCAACTGAAGTCCTTTAATTCTGCTGCACAATTTATACAAGTCCCCATGCAAGGGGTTTCCTGAGTCCCTTCCCAGGGGCATTGCCAGAGGGGACTACATGGGGGACTTACAATACAAGGCATTTCTCCCATCAGGCACTGCTGCACGAGAGGGATCCTCCCACCGGAATATACCGTTAAGTGGATTATCCCTCCGTGCAGCAGAACTTACAATTCGTATAAAAATGTATAACTTTATGAATATGTAGTCTATTTAAACGAATGGACGTTCGGTAGATAGCTGGAGTCTGAGCGCATCATTCGTGAGATTACCGCTCAGATCCCAGCTAAAATAACCGAACGCCGCATGAAAAACACATTCATTACAAAACATATTAAAAGAACCGATTGCCTTCCAGGGAATAAAATACCGAACGGCCTGAAACTCCCGAACGTCCTGGAGGCTCAGCGGTGTTCGTGCCGTCGAGTAGCCGTTTTTAGTACCATGCGCTCGACGACCTAGCACCGCTGAGGGAACAAAGGATCCAAGATGGCCGACCGCCGCATGGTCGGTAGTCGAACGACGGCCACCCAGGAGAGCCTCTAATTACCGATTGCAACATTGTTGCAATCGGTTAACCAGCGCCACACGCCTCTAAGTGTGTGGGCTATTAGGGGTAGTGTTTTCGGTTCACGAACGGCCTTCCAAAGTGCCGTTCGTGAAACGAAAGGAAAACCCCATACAAACCGCTATCTGCATTCGGCGGATAGCAAATACAGGCAATCCAATACATTACAGTCAGCATACAATATATGGAGTAAAACACATATCTCCCCAGACATATAGGCAACCCTTAAAGGTACAGTCTCTGGTTATAGTCCAAGTGGCTAGGTTTGCCACACTATCCTTTAACATGGTTTCCATTACTTTCCCCGCTACTGAAGTAAGGCTTACTGGCCTATAGTTGCCAGACTCATCCCTACTACCTTTCTTGTGAATGGGCACAACATTCGCTAACTTCCAATCTTCTGGGACATGGCCAAGAGGGCTGCAAAGGCTGGCCCACGGGAAGGATCCCACCCACCCCAGTGCTTACGGCCCCATCTGTCTAATGCCACCCCCCTGCTCATGTGACAAATTAAGCTCACACTGGTGAGTTCTCATAACCCTCCACACCAAGACATGTTGTTGAAGCCATTTTTGTTTTTACAAGGGTTATCGTCAAAAACTATGTAGCTGGGCGATATACCAAAAAATTTACATGGAATGGTACACTGGCTCTGCAAATGTCATTCGCTTACATGTTGAAGCACTGTTATTACAAACTTATACTGAACCGAACCTTGCTTTAATAAAAATCCTGATTGTTTAAAAAAAAAAATATATATATATATATATCTAAATTGCCCAACCACAAACATTGTTAAACTGTCATATGGTTAAAATAAATTTGATTTGTTAATCTAAACATAAAATAAGTATATGTTACTGTATTAATACCAAATTGAAATCGTGCTGCATATTCTACTATCCTGATCTGTTTCATGCCTTCTTATATTGTTATTGCATATCTATACAATTTGTATAAATACAAAATAAAAATAAAGATTGTAAAAAAAAAAACCTATCAACACATACTATCTAAAAAAGAAACATGCAATGAATGTAACTGAAATTAAGCATTGCACCCTATCTGTAATCATTGTGTGGACATACTTGCACATGCTGTTTTCAATACATACATGGGTGGAGGAAGAGACCTTCAATGACATCAGTGAGGACAAGGAACGGGACATGGCTAGCTTGGTATCCAACCTTGTGCAAGTCACCCCTTTCCCCATCTAAATATTTAGTAAAATCTTACTTTTGTTTAAGTCTACAGCTGCTGGTTCTGTCCCTGATCTGCCTGCTTGGCTGACATAATCAAAAGTGTTGTTCTGTGCCAATCACAAGAGGATATCTTAATGGAGTCTAACAACGAGGGATGGGCATCACAACAAAGGTAACTGAAACAACCCACCAGGGGCTTGTTGATGGTTTGGAACTCAAGTTCAGCTGAACATCACAACCCTTAGGAACAACCCTATGGGTGGAGATATGGATCTGATTGGTCAGTGGTGGCACAAGGGCTTTAATATCACAAGACAAATCAGGGTGAGGTATCCAACAGGTCAAAGGCAATAAATGAAGTCAGTAGGTATAAAGGTCAGGGCAGACAGCAAGATGAAGATTAGGGGATAAGTCAAGTTCAAAACCAGAGAAGACAAACCAATGAAGGGGTAGGACAGTAAAAGATAAGAGGAGTGTTTAGATTCCTAGTGTTATTGTGCTGAAATCAAGTTCACAGAACATGACTGGCTTCCTCCTGTAAGTCAGGTCCCATGGGGATTCATGTCACACCCAGGAACTAGGTACCCTCGTGGCTACATCACAGTTCCTACTCCACCTATTCGCCATCCTCCTGCTGCATCAAGACATGCCAGCCATTAAGCCTGCATGGCGGCCATCATTTTGGTAAGCTGGTGTGGCAGGCTCTACACCAGCAGAAAGAATCACGGGGGACACTGGGTGCCATGACTGCCACACACTGGCCTCCAGGGTGTTGTTGGGACTCTGGGATAGATGACTGCTGCCAGGCACTGTGACAGTGATAAATTTTAAAATTGCAATTTTAACCCCATGTGGTTGGTGGCACAATACAAAATATACATGATAAAATATGCATGATTAAAATCTTCATGGTAGAAACGTTTTGTATTTAGTGTCTTGCATCTGGCCATGACACAAGGCAATTTTAACAGTTATCACCTTCATGGTGCTGGATCCTGTTGTTGGACCTATGGTAAGCAGGTAAGTGGCCTGTAGGGAGACAGAGCTCCACGTATCTGGGGGATACAGTCAATATTCATCACTTCCTGAGTGTGTCTCTATTTAGCTTAGAAGAAGAAAGGAGATAAACTGGTGAGACATCTTCTTAGCTGAAGATGATGCAAAACTTCTTCAAAAATATGGTGCTTGGGTCACAGCATGTGGCCACCAGAAAGAGGCAACTTCATCACAAAACCAACACAAGGTTATCAACATGATGTCAAGGTAAGCTAAATATAGTTAGAGTCTCAATAGACGCCTGAGAGGAGTCCATGCAACTTCCTGATGGTAAAAATGAGAGTAGCAATCATGAGCGGCAACTCGTTGTACTGCAGTACAAAAGTTAGTAATAGCATTGGGTGAATGTGACACTCTCCAGTGTTGCAGACACAACTCTAGGACTTGGCATAATAGATGTATATGAAGCAAATATACACTTTATTAATGTTTGGTAACTGTTTTAATAAAAATGTCTATCATCAAAATTACATGCAGTGCCCACACCTGTGCAGCCTGTGCAATATAAAACCTGTTTAATAATTCTGAATATGCAAAAATATTAAACATAACATTATTTGAAAGCAAGTTTAGTTCCCTTCTTGTTATTTACTGCAACCACTGATAAAGATATTTTGAACAATTGCATAACGGTACAGTGCTAGTTTGTAGTGTGCCTTCACAAATGCAAATAAGGGTTGATTTCATAGCCAAGGGTTTTTCATAGCTTCTTTATCCCCTTAAGGACCAAACTTCTGGAATAAAAGGGAATCATGACATGTCACACATGTCATGTGTCCTTAAGGGGTTAATTTGGCTTCCGCCCTCTCCACTCTACTGAGAATGCTCTTATCAAAGTTACTAACGACCTAATTGCAGCTAAATCCAAAGGCCACTACTCCATACTAATTCTTTTTGACCTCTCTGATGCCTTTGACCCCGTTGATCATGCTCTCCTTCTTCAAACTCTTCAATCACTCAGTCTCTGTAACTCTGCCCTCTCGTGGTTTTCCTCTTATCTCTCCCAACGCTCATTCAGTGTCTCCTTCTCTAATGATATCTCCTCCCGTCGTCCGGCCTCGGTTGGAGTCCCTCAAGGCTCTGTTCTGGGTCCCCTTCTATTTTATCTTTATACTGCTTCTCTTGGCAAACATTTTACCTCATTTGGATTCCACTACCACCTGTACGCTGATGACACCTAGATATATCTCTCCTCCCCGGACCTCTCCCGTGCCATCCTGCAACGTGTCACTGCTTGCCTTTCTTGGATTTCTGACTGGATGTCCTCTTGCTTTCTGAAACTCAATCTCTATAAAACTGAGCTCCTTGTCTTTCCTCCTCCTAATATTGATCCACCTCTTTCACTCTCCCTTCAAGTTAGTGGTATCTACATAAGTCCATCCTTGCAATCGCGCTGTCTTGGTGTCATACTTGATTCTGGCCTCACCTTTGAGCCTCACATCCAGTATGTTGCCAAATCCTGTAGATTACATCTTAAAAACATAGCCCACATACGCCCCTTTCTTACTCAAGATGCTACCAAGGAGCCTCTTCTAATTGGTCTTACTAAAAGTCGTATTGTCCCACCACAGTCTGTAATGAATGCTGCCGCCAGACTGATTTTCCTCTCTAATAGGTCCTCTCACACCTCACCCCTCTGTCAGTCCTTACATTGGCTTCCTGTATCCTATAGGAGTCAATTCAAAGTGCTAACCCATACCTATAAAGCACTGAACAATTCTAGCCCCTCTTATATCACTTCACAGATCCATAAGTATGCCCCTTCTCGGTCTCTCCGCTCTGCCCATGACCATCCCCTGTCCTCTGCTAGCACCCGTACGACCAACTCATGCTTGCAGGACTTCTCACAGGCGGCTCCCTTCCTGGAATAGCCTGCCTACCGCCATTAGAATCTCCCCTAGTCTTAAATCGTTTAAGAATTGCTTTAAAACCCATCTCTTTAGGAAAGCTTATGGCCTCCCAGAGTAACCTCTACCTCACAAACCTGTCTCTTGCTCTCTCTTAAAGGGCAGCTCTTTACTTTCTTCTCCAGCTCTGCTTCACTCCCACCTTATTTCATTGCTAGTTCCTGTTCTAATATGTTTTATACCCCACCTTCTATAGACTTTAAGCTCATTTGAGCAGGGTCCTCTTCAACCTATTGTTCCTGTAAGTTTTCTTGTAATTGTCCTATTTATAGTTAAGTCCCCCCTCTCATAATATTGTAAAGCCCTAGGGTATCTGTTGGCGCTATATAATTGGCAATAATAATAATAATAAAAGCCATTAACAGTGTAACCAGTAAACAGTTCAATGAAGGAAAACATAAATAGCTACTGAAGACCACGTGACTATACATCCAGCATTTTCAAAGTGACATATTGTATTTGCGGTTATGTGACACTGAGCATTAAGGATTACACGTCCACGAAAACTTAAAATAACAGAATTTACAAACATACAAAAACCCTAGAGGGTTATCTTTCTCAAGAAATCATACACAAGCCTTCAGTAATAAGGAGTAAAATACGCTGACGAAATTTGGAATACATTTTTACACATGCTATAACATGGCCATCTGCATTATTAGTGCCATGTAGTCACTTTGCAGAATGATGGCGTCTATATATATATATAAAAATATTGTTAAACAACGTCAGTATAGTAGCAGATGCACAGTGCATATTATGGCTTGTATGTGTATACTTACTCTAATTAATTACTCTTATTTGTAGAGTGTTGACTTGTGTCACAGCCAAGATAAGATAAGAAAAAAACAGAAATTAAATGTTTTATATATCACTAGCTCAAAATATTCATAATTAGCAAATGCTTCATCTAAAACGCTGATAAAATAAACATATTTCTGAATACACGCAGGCCTTCATTTTGTTGAAGTAAGTAAATTACGTCCTTCAATTATAGCTAATGAAATGGAATCATTCACAAAGACTGAATATTCAGAATATGAACATACTCAATTCATTCTCTATTCTTATTATATTCTGTCCATTTCTCACTGTTGTATATTATATATGATCTAAACACGTATATGTTCAGTGAATTTTCACAGTGTGCTCTAGTTCGGCAACTGAAGAGTTTACGCAGATTTTATCAGTTCTTAAGTTGCATAGAGCAGTGTGGAGTCACCAGTTGAAAGACTGGTTCACATAGAATTTTGCTATAATTTGATATCATAATGCTGGACAGAATTTTTTTTCAGTTAGTGTGGGTTTTATTTTATTTTTTGCAGTGCGTGGTTTATTACATTTCAATGTGGTTCATCAGCCAATGAGACTTATGCTTGGTTGGTATAAACATATAAACTAGAACTGTTTGGTCACTTTTGAAATATGTTCTGCTCCCACTGCACTACAATGTAATGGAGTACAGCTTATCTGATTTTTTATCCATGATATCCTGATATGCCATGTTTTAAAAACAATTGGCATCTAATGGTGATGTGATAGTCTAATACGAATTTTAATCTCGCCAATACACACAGTTATGCCTGTTCATGTGGCCTGACAATTTGAAAGAAGCCTCATCTGACCAGATGATCTTATCAAGAAGGTCTGATTCATTAGAGGTTTTGTCACAGAAATGTAACCGATGGTCTGGGTCATCTTACAGAATACCAGTCTTGTTGCAAGGACATTCTCGGTATGGACTTTTTCAAACTGTTCACAAATGTGAAAGCTAATCTCTTCTAATTTTCCTCTGTCATACATGTCCTAGGACATCCAGATTTTGGTGCATTAACCACTGCACCCGTGGTTCAAATGTATCTCTAATACAGTAAATTGTTGTACATTTAGGTGGAGGAGTGTCAAATGCTTCTTGCCAAGCTTTGCGTACCCGCTCAGCATCTTCAGTCTTCTAGTATTGCTTTAGAATCCACTTTCTTTGTTCTTGGCTCAAGTTCGTTGTCATAATTCACAATAACCATAAAGAAAAATAAGAATAGCTGCCCTCCGCTATTCTTTCCATCTGCCATACCGATATTTACATGCCTAACATTTATGTGTGTATGTGTACCCATATAATTTGTTGTGATGAATTTCATTGATTGAACTGTATACCTACTTTTTGACCACCCTGTATACATATATACAATATATTTCTACATTCAGAAAAAGAAGCACGACACACCACTCCAGTTATTAGTGTTGTGTCGTGCTATACCCCATGTTGGTAGAGTGTCATCAACAGATTCCAGGTGGGACATCTGAGATCTCTGTGCAGAAGAATGCAGTTCTAGGAACAGCTAAGATACTAAGCAATACCATCAAAGTACTTAATAATGAAGAATACACAAAAACAACATCTAGAGGGGTGAGAAAGTCAACATATACATGTACATAGTTTGAGTAGAATCATCTATCTACACAGGGTTTTGTGTACAAATAAAGTCACTATTTTGCACTTACCTTGCTAAAAATTGCCTGCCATCCATTTTTATAACAATTACTAAATAAATAGATTATTTGTTCACCATTGCTGACATGCTGTTTCACAAAGAACATTGCAGCAATTAACTTTTAATATTCTTGAAATGCCAGAGAAAATAGGTTATCAGATTCCTCTGTAAAAAGAGGACAAGGAATCACTAAAATGTTTTTCTCTGAGCGTAATACCGGAATGATCTGCTCGTGTACATTTACTGTATACATATATACAACTGACAGTTCTAAATAATCATCAATTAAACTGAATATTCATGGTACCCACATACTGCCTAAATGATGCACTTTTGGATACATTGTATTCCATTCAAGGTAATAGTGGGACAACAAATGAGGAACAAGTTAGGAATAGTGATGACCCGAACGGTTTGCCGAATGGTTCGCGAAAGGTTCGCCACGAACGGTTCACCACGGACTCATCATTGAGTAAACTTTGACCCTGTACCTCACAGTCAGCAGACACATTCCAGCCAATCAGCAGCAGACCCTCCCTCCCAGACCCTCCTACCTCCTGGACAGTTCACTAAGAATGCAGGTTCACAATGAATGTAAAATGGATGCTGTCCAGGAGGTGGGAGGGTCTGCTGCTGATTGGCTGGAATGTCTCTGCTGACTGTGAGGTACAGGGTCAAAGTTTACTCAATGATGAGTCCGTGGCGAACTGTTCGCGAACCGTTTGGCGAACCGTTCGGGATATCACTAGTTAGGAATAGTCACCCAAAATGGAAAAAGTTACTAGGACTCTGTTATGCACCATTTAAGTCCCATTTGTATTTAGAATATATAGTGTTTATTTAATGTATATTTTTTTTCTAACAAAATGGCTAGTTACATATATCTGCATATTTATTTTAGTATCATTTATTTTATAAATAAAAATGGGGAAGGGGGTTGTATTATTCTCAGGAGCAGCACAGCAAAAATATGGTTGTAACTATTTCCGATCTACCATTTGAAGTCTGAGCACAACATATTTTCAGAATCCTCTGCAAAGAACATGAGGTTTCTCTGTCAACAAATGAAGCAATGTAGTTCCAACATGTAATCTTAGCATGGCTCCTCAATAGACCATACTGTTTTGCTCTTGCATGTAAAGAAAAGTCTAGTCTTGTCACATGTATTGTGGTTTTAATTCTATGCAATTTCTACGTTTTATAAGGAATACTGGAAAATATCACAAATTCAAAAAAAAATAAGGTAACGGAGAACATTTATGATGCTATAAAATGTAGAAAACAAGTATGATCTTCCAAAATCTGGCATAAAGATTATCAAGCATGGCTACACACATTACACTGGAGGGAACATGAGTATATCAATGATGTAAATTGATAGAAGCATCAATAAACTCTCTTCCTGCACAGATGGAGCTCCTATCAGTGGTACGCGTAGAAACATCTTTGTGCATTAAATCTAAAGGTCAATTGATAATGATACTTTTAAGTAAAGCTAAATTTATTTGTTTCACTACATACCTAGGTTGAGTGGTTTTTACCAAGAGCAGATTGGTTTACCGTATTGTGAAATTATGCTCCATTAAACCCCTGTAATGGTGTTTTTGATCATTAATCCATACAGGTAGATTAGGAGAACTCACAGAGCTGTTATGCTTTGGTACGTTTCTATGGAATTATTTTCTTTGAATAAAGTAACGGTATAGTTATTATCACAGCAAAAAGCATCATATACATCTGTATCACATTCATAGTATATACTCAGTATTTATATATTAATGAAGGATATTTGATAGTGAACATGTATTTGAATGACACAGAATATATGTAATATACAGTCCAGTGTAGTGGGTTTGATGGTAGGAGAACCCTGGAGCCATTACACAGTAATGTGGTGCACTGTTTTACAATGGTTTGCCCTTAATATTTAATTTTAAAAACTGCAGTCTCAAAGATATTAAGGAGTAATAGGAAAATAGGAGTAGATTTTTCTCCATCTCTGGAATGAGAAAAGGAGGAAGTGATTAAATTAACAGAGTTGGAAGCAGATTTTGCCAGGTGCCTCATGCAGATGCCTGTGTTCTGAATTTGTGAGTTAAGATAGCTTAGATGTTCACAATATATCACTAACAGTGGCAAATAGTAGTATGGGTGACCATTGCTAGCATTTTTACATGTACCTGCAATTTTACAGCAAGCGCAACAACAAGCAAAACAGCCTAACTATTGTCACCGCCAATGAGACTTGGCTGGGATTACTAGCTGAAGTGGAGGAGGCAAATTCTCAGGAAAGTTGAAGAGAGAGTGAGAGCCATGTATTCCAGTGCTTGGCTATTGCATTGGCTGGAGTCTACCCTGACTTCTATGGAAGAGCAGTAGACAGGAGCATCGGTCATTAGATACTAAAGCATGGGTTTCTAGGTGTTAGACAATCATGTTGGTTCTTTGAGTGGATCTTCAACAGCACAATAGATCCAGGAAGAGGAATGTGATGCCGCACTATAAAGGAAAACTGAAAGTAAGATGTTTACTAATGAAGGGTGTGTTGGGCATTTTATTAAGGATAGCGTAAATGTCAAAATACATGAGTCCTCAAATTGTGGGTGGTAGTCACTCATGTTTCAGTGTTAAGAGTTTATCCATAGGCAGTGGTCAAGAAAAATGAAAGATTCTCAGCAAAGCAGATAAATGATTGTTTTACCTAGGGCAGTATTCAAAAGACAGTTGGCTGATTTGAAATATAATTTAACAGAAAGTGTGTATATCTTGTCTTGAGAGTTCACTTTGTATTATGGTGAAATATGTATCTTCAGTATATTCATGTTTGGTTAGGTCAAAGGTCCATTTGCTAATTTCCATCCTTGTCTCTGGGTGGGGTGGTCCCTGTTAAGGAACCAGGTTCTGTTAGGCTAATTAATTAATTATCCTTCCAATGTGGTACCTCATAAGGATGTGATTGTGTTTCATTGGTAAATTACATTGGCAAAAGTTGTTGATTGTGTGAGGCAAAGTTGATGAATGTGAAAAGCACAACCTTTTGCATTTTTTTTCTGATTAGGCTGGGATATCTTTTTTGACAGAAAACACCAGGCATATCTACTTGCACTTATAGTCATGGATTTAGAAGACTGGTAAGCTAAATAATGAGACGGGTATGAGGTTGGCTGTTGAACAGGTGACATTAAAACAGTTCTGATCATTGATGGGGAATTAAGCCAACGAGGAGGACTTCTTGCAGAAGGCTTGCAACAGAGAGAAACTGCTATGTTTATAATAGGGTTAATCCATCCTCTAGTGGCTGTGTCATTGACAGCCACTAGAGGCGCTTCCACGCCTCTCACTGTGATTTTCACAGTGAGAAGACGCCAGCGTCCATAGGAAAGCATTGTGAATGCTTTCCTATGAGACTGGCTGAATGCGCGCGGCTCGTGCTGCGCATGAGCATTCAGCCAAGTAGGAGGAGAGGAGGCGGAGAGGAGGAGGAGAGTCCCCCGCCCGGCGCTGGAGAAAGAGGTAAGTTTAACCCCTTCCACCCCCTAGAGCCCGTCAGGAGGGCAACCCTGATGTATGTTTTCCTGGCACTATAGTGGTCCTTTAGGCAGAAGTTAAGAAGACTCTTAAAGTTTTGAGAAGGTTTTTTTTAAGTTATAATGGGTGGCCATTGCTTCAAACAGACAGATATAAAAATTGTAGTTCTTTTAAAATCATGTTGTAAACTCATCATTGAGAATTTTGGGGATGTGAAAAACACAATGTTTAGACAAAAAGCTAATTTAGTTTTAGAGTTAATGGCAATCTTAACAGAGAAATTAGAGTTGTTTCCAGTCCATTAAACATTTCTATCCTCTAGCTAACATTAGGACAAAGCCTGTATTGGCATTCGATCATGTACAGTAGAAACCTAAAGTGATAAAAGTGGTGGGGGAAACAGAATGTAATTCATTGTGTTAGTGACCCCTGCAGCACTGGTGTGATAATGCTTGTTTTTTAAAGTCTTTAAAAGATCAGTTTTTTTATAAACTGCACAAACTAAAAAGCAGTTCTCATGCACCAGCTCCGAACACTCTGTCAATGGTATATTCTAACCAATAGAGGTTTTTTCATTTTACACAAAACAATAATCACACAGGCTATCCGTTCTCTCGGCCAATGTTTAATATACTGTGTATTTTAAAAAAACATAGATGCTTATTTAAATGGTCCAACCTGTAACCCTAGAATGACTGATAGATTAGTGGTTTCCATACGGAGCACCAACAGTCCAGGTTTTTGTAAGTATCCCCATTGGAATAAAAAAGGTAAATACATAAATCTTGGACTCTTGAGGACTGGTTTGGGAACCACTGTGATAGATTCAACAGGTTTCCAGCATGTAAAGTCCTTAGTCTTCAATGTGGATTAGTTATTTATACGACACCCTCAAATATAGGAAAGATATAACAAATATACGTATTTTCTTAATTCATAGTTACAGGAAGGATATTGATCATAGCAGGTAAGAGTGGGACATATTGAAATTAAGCAATTCCAGTAAGATCTTTTAATTTTTATATGTTTATTCTTTATCTCAGTTTTACTCTTAATCTTATTTTTCTTTATAGATTCTTTTTTCTGGAGGTCAGCTTTCAGTGTCGTACGCCTTTTCTGACATTTTGTTTAGAAACAGACAACTTATATTTTAGTTTCAACCAGTCTAGGGTGTAAAGAGAGCCCTGCTCAAAAGTAGTGGTACATTAATAAGCATACTTTTTTATAAGATTTTAATTTGTATACATATACAATATGAACATTACAGCATTGTTATTCAAAGTATATCATGGATTGTCCTCTTCCCCATTTTTTTTTTGTACATTTATATTTTAAGACTGAGTACCAATACTGCATTGAACATGAAGTGATTGTCATACTGTTAAAGTCAAGATAAAATTACTGCAATTCCATGCAAATAATAACTAGTTACATATAGATTTAAGTTACTGATTGTTCAACCAAAAAACACAAGAATGATTTTCGATTTATAGAATGTAATTATTAATGCTGCACCGACTCCTCAACATTAAATTGTCCATCTAGTCACCCCCAAATGCCTCTAGGTCCCCCATTGCACCTTTTTTTTTTTTTTTTACTGCTTAGTTTCTTCTCCGGATCTATATCCTAGGCACCGCCATCTTAGTGTTCACTGGATGACGTCTACCGCAGTGCCTTCATCTGCCCACACTTGCTTGTGCTATAAAATTCCTGCATATGCCCAGTTGAACACTTGGACATTCACTTGTCCGAATTTTAGATCGGAATTTCTGCTATTCAGTTATTCGAACAGAAATTACAACAAGCAGAAATTGCAATTCGATCTTCATTTATTTTGTTTATTACAAGAAGGGAGCAACAGCACATGGCTCCCTCCTTGTAATATGCAAAAATAGAAGCAGCAGGGAACTGTGCTTTCTGCCACTTCCTACATATCCCCCATGCCATGCAGAAAATGGAAGCCCTAAGTAATAAAGGGGAGAACCTATTGTTCACCCCAGCTCCTTCCCATTAGCAGTGAGTGGGAGCCCTAATTGCTCATGGGGGGTCTTCCCCAGCTCCCACACATTAGCGGATCTAAATGATAATGGGGTACCCTCCTAACCCCCACCCATTAGTGGTGGGTAGGATCTCTAAGTAATAAAGGGGGTTGGGACATCTTGTTCACAACCAGCCCCCACCCATTAGCTTTTGGGGTCCTAAATGATAAGGGGAGGGGACCTATTGTTCCACCCACACCCATTAGTGGTGGGTGGGGTCCCTAAATGATAATGGGAATCTATTGTACTGTGATAACCCTCACCTAATTGTAAAATAATGTTCCCCAAGTTACTATTGGTCCCCAAACTCCTAGTCACCCCCCAGTGACTAGGGTTCCCAAACCCCTAGACATCCAAAATAAACAAATACCCAGCTCCCTGGGTGGTGGCCCTAAATAAAAATGTGGTTTCTCCCCCCAGCCCTTACCCATTTGTGGTGGGGGCCCTATGTGATAAGGGCGAGGAATCTATTGTTCCCCCCCTCAGCCTCCACCTATTAGCGGTGGGTGGGGGCCCTAAGTGATAAGGAGGAACCTATTGGCCACCCCAGCCCCACCCTTTAGTGGCAGGTGGGGGCTGCTGGTTATTAGGAAAAGGTAAATTCAGCATGACATTACTGCTTCAAAATAAGCATAAAATAAATGTGTATCAAGTAAAGTTTAATTTGGGACATTCATATTTATTTACAGGACTAATATGTTCCATATAATCCTACATAAATTTTAGCAGCAGAGTGGGCTTGTCTGCCTATAATTTTTTTTAGTACTGCCTAGTCAAAAGTTAATATTTGCTGCATTAAAAAACAATGCAATCTGGAACAATTGAGTTCTGTATAGAACAACTATAAATACGCTCGCAATCATACCAATGATCAATCAATGAGCAATCAAAGTGCCTCTAACAAGATGCAACACAAAAAATAGCACTTACACAATGCTGGAACAATCAGCTAATATTGAGTTCTAATTGTATTCTAAGATGTTCCAAAGCACATAGAATCTGACAACATATTTTTTTATTTTATTGTATATCTCTGCATATCAATTATGTCTCGCAGCTGGTCTTTCTAGAGAAATGAGTTGGAAAAATTATCTCATTTATTATATTCTACCAATGTTTTTGTGCTGCTGTATATCCTTGTTTTTTTCCATTTCCCATAGTATATATATATACACACACACACACACAATATACAAGATCCAGCAAACTCACTTATCCACTAAACAGCAACTTCGATGTTGACAGATTTTATTTGTTTGTTTTTTAAAACACCTTATCTAGGCAAAACTAATGGGGGTTTAGTTACGTTATATGATCATACATTGCATAAGCCTGCCACAACATCAATGAATCCCATATTTGGCAGGTCTTACTCTAACAGCCTAATGTCTGCTCTTATGAGATTAACCCACTTACTTGGGGAACAAATTCCATCTGGGGCTCTCACACACACATATATACACTGCAGAGAGCAAAAAAACAAAAATGTTATGGTGGGGGAAAAATTGTGATTGAAAACCCCTTCCACCTGAAGTCTGTGGATACTTAATACAATGTTAAATAAAAATCTGCACACCAGTCAAGCCATAAGACTTGCTTTTTTCAGAGAAATCATAAATTTGCAATGAATAACATTGTTAAACTAATTTGCATATGCCCACCCAGAATCCTTTGTGGTAGTAACATCACTGCAAATTTGTGATTTCTGTGGGAAAAGCAAGTCGTATGGCTTGACTGGTGTGCAGATTTTTGTTTAACATTGTATTAACTATCCACAGACTTCAGATGGAAGGGTTTTCCATCACAATTGTTTCCTCACTATAAAATTTTAGTTTTTTTGATTTTTGCTTCCCAAGCACTACCAAGCTTCAGTTGCAAACCAGTAATCAACCTCAAGCTGATGATTTGCATTAACAATGAAACAGCTGTCCATGAGTGGTTCACTGGCTTTGCATCTTTTCCTAAGTTGTGTTTCAAAGCTGTTGTATACAGCAAACACATACTCAAAGGAATCCATGTTTAAAATGGAATGAGGCAAAAATGTGATTCTTTGTTAAACTAATTTGCATATGCCCACCCAGAATCCTTTGCGGTAGTAACATCACTGCAAATGTGTGATTTCTGTGAGAAAAGCAATTCTTATGGCTTTTTATTTAAAGGGACACTGCAGTCACCAGAACAACTACAGCCTATTGAATTTGTTCTGGTGAGTAGAATCATTACCTTCATGCTTTTTGCTGTAAACACTGTCTTTTCAGAGAAAATGCAGTGTTTACATTACAGCCTAGTGATAATTTCACTGGCCACTCCTCAGGTGGCTGTTAGAGATCATTCCTGGGTCATTGCTGCCTAAAATGCATCACAACATTCAGTATCTCCGCCCTCTGCATGCAGACACTGAACTTTCCTCATAGAGATTCTTTGATTCAATTCATCTCTATGAGGAGATGCTGATTGGTCAGGGCTGTGTTTGAATCATGTTGGCTCTGCCCCTGATCTGCCTCTCAGCCAATCCTAAGGTGAAGCATTGTGATTGGATCAGGCCACCACTTCTAATGATGTCAGCAGACAGTTTGTTTTTCTGAGGTAACAGCATGCAGATCTACAGCTTCAGGCTTAAATACAGTAAGATTTTGCTATATTTATGGAGGCATGAGGGGCCCAGGGGGGCTAGATGGTGGTTTTAACACTATAGGGTCAGGAATACATGTTTGTTCTCCTGACCCTATAGTAATCCTTTAATGCACACATATATCTTTTGTATTATACAGCCATGTTTCAATTCCCATCCCATGCACCCTATTAAAGAGTTGATACCCGTCTCTGTTTCATTAAAGATTTTGCATTTTATCTGAAAGCATCAAGGTGAATTGTTAGTGTAATCTAAGAGATTTTCTTGGATTCATCAGGTAAGCTTACACTTGAATGGCCATTGATAGTGGGATAGTGGTATAGTGCGCAGATAGCTTTTTTTGTTTTCTGTTTAACTATGTATGTATGTACGTACGATTACTGTACTCATTGCTCTTGCCCAGGAGTAGTGGGAGTTTGAGCACAGTGATTCATAATGTTTTCATGATGATCATTCTACACAATACTATAGGCTGTACCTGCAGTACTGGCAGTAATGGACCCTATGGTTCAGTATAAAATTTAATTAGTGATTGTTACAGCACAGGTGTATTTGTAAGAATGTAATGCAAACTAAAAAATAAATTTAAGGTTTTCCAAATGTTTTTATTTTTTTATTTTTAAGTAATCCTCAATCCAATAAATCTATCCATCTTCAGTAGAAACATTTCCTATCTTATAAAATTCCCTTTACATTAAAGAAAATGCATCTTTACATAGCTCATGTATACTATTCTTAAGAAAAATTATATGTATTTTAGGTCCGCTGAGATACCAGAGCCAGTAAAGTGTCTAACAAATGCTACTGTCTATTGATTCCTGATCTCTCATTCCATCACTTGTCTCGCGCCTAATATTGTTACTTTTATATGAGAAACAGTTTGTCACCATAGTTTCAGTTGACAGACGTAGGACTATTTTTAGAATTCATTCCAACTGCCATTTTATTTGTAAGCCAAGAAAATGCTGCCAATATTATTCTCCACAGGAATTTTTTTTTACATTTCTACAAATATTTTCATGACTGTTTGGCTTAGCTAAAATTAATATAGAGACAGACAGGCAGACAAGCATAAGAGAGAGACAAAGACAGACAGGCAGGCACACAAACTGTAGGTTGGATGGATGGACAGACTAATGGGTACAAGCAAAGTTACAAATAAGCAGGGCCGGTGTTACCATAAAGCGGCAGAGTTGGACCCCTTAGAGTACACCGGCCCAAGGGTACAATCTCTGGGTGACCAGTAGGAGGGGAGCACACAGCGGGACTAGGGGGAAGAAAGAGACACACAAAGATACTGGAGAGGAGAAATTGAAACACAAGAGGACTACGAGAGAAAGAGAACCACAAAGGAGCTGGGAGATACACAAAGGAACTGTGGTGGGAGTGACACACAAAGGGTGCTGCGTGGGGAGAAATTGACACACAGAGGGACTGTGGAAGAGACGTACTTAGGGACTGGGGGTGAAAGACACACAAAGGTGCTGTGTGGAGTAAGAGGGTGCAGTGTGGGGAGATAGTGACATAAAGGGGCTTGGTGGAGAAACTGACACACAAAAGAACTGGGGAAGAGACACACATAGGGACTAGGGGTGAAAGGCACACAAAAGGCCTGGGTGGAGTAAGAGACACACAAAGGAGCTAAAGGGAAATGAAGAAATCCAAAAAGGGAGGGAGTAAGAGGCACACATTGGGGGGGGTGGTTTATAAGAGACAATCATAGTGGGGGCGTAAGAGACACAAGGGGGTATAAGACAAAAGGGAGGATAAGATACACTCAAGGGGGGTGTAAGACACAAATGGTGGATAGGATACACTAAAGGGGTAAGACACTCAAAAGAGGGGGTTAGAAACACAAAAGGGGCTACATAAATTGAAAAGAGGGGTTAAGAGACACACAGGTAAAGATGGATTGGGGGAGCGACAAAATGCATCTCTGCTTGTGTAGCTAAAAATTCCTGGCCCTACACATAGGCATACCTCCCAAAATTAGTAAAACTTGCCTTCACATGCAGGAGCGGTATTGAGCACACTACCCAATTCTTGAACAGCCTGATGGGGATGTTAGACTTCCCATTTTACCTAATTTGGAAGGAAGGTGAACCTAGGCAGAGAAAACATAGGTAAATGCCAAAGATGTAAAGGTATATTTTTACAGACAGCTTCTGTATACCTATATGAATGTAGCAACTTAAGAGATATAGTGTATTGTAGATCATGCTAACATAGTGTGCCTATAATCTTAATATTAGGCCAATACCACAGGAAACGTAGAACTGAATCCACATCCTAGAGATGAGAATATTTAGGTGCCGGAGGTCTGGACAACTAAATGCCTCTTAGAAGGGGACACACCAGGGGGTCTTGCCCTACTTGAACGCCTTGGTGGGGAACGTGAGCCACCGAGATAGCAAAGCGTACCACGTTAATAGATCAGTCAGACCACCCTATGGAAACCAGATGAGACAGGTTCAGAATGACTGGGATAGGTGTTGTAAAGGGATCGGAATCCCTCTACAAAGATCAACTACACCAAGCATCCTAGGCGGAGATGTAACATCTCCTAGTGCCAGGAACCCAGGAGTCCCATAGAACATCTTTAACCTCTTGTGATAATCCATTTACCATCCAGGATCCCACGGAAATTGTTCAAGCCACTAGATCCATTCTTTCTTCCACCATTAGAGGGCGCGGCTCCCCGCGGGCCCCAAGAGAAGAAAGGGAGGCGAGGGCAGTAGAAGTGGAGGGTTGTACGAGAGTTCCAGTAAATCCGGGAACCACGGTTGGCTCTGCCACAGGGGAGTGATGAGTAGTAGGGACACTTTGTGTAGCAGTGTGTGGTAGAGTACTCTTGCCAGCATGGAGAAAGGTGGGAAGGCATAGGATCCCTGATTCGGCCAAGGCTGAAGGAATGCATCCACTGCTTCACATTCTGAATCCGGAAACCAACTAACTAATACCTCTGGATTTGATGGTTGTTCCTGGAGGAAAATAGATCCACCAGAGGCTGGCGTCTAATTCTACCACAAAGTCGGAGAGGGGCCAAATATCGCCTTGCCATTCCAGGCTTGCATGTGTAGTAACCACCAGAGGAGTTCTGACTGCATATCCTCTGAGAGGGGTATCCAATGATCATATGAGTGACCTGCTCTTAGGTAGGTCGCCTTCAACCATGGCATGGTCCGGTAGTGTAGGGGGCCTGGAAAGATCGCTTGAATAGAGGAGGAGAGAAGACGCAGGGGAACGAAATATTTGCATATCACCTTGCATTTCAAATTGCGGTGATCTTTGAGGTTGGCAGGCGTAGGACGCATTTCACGGAGTCCATCTCGAAACCGAGGAAATTAATGGTGCCGACTTTTGTCTGTTCACCACAAAGCCTAAGGACTCTAGAAAGTGAATGGCAATGTGCGTCTGAGAGTGCAGTCTGGACCCTGCTTTGCAGAAGCTTAGAAAATCGTCAGGGTAAATAAGGCAACGGATGCCCTTTGCTTTAAAGTGTGCCACGATCAGCTTCAGTAGCTTCGTGAAGCACCACAAAGCTGAGCTGAGGCTGAATGGCAGACACATGAACTGGCAAGCCCGTCGACTCCAAACCCTAGAAACTGTCGACTCTCTGGTGCGATAGTCACTGAGAGATTTGCGTCTTTGAGGTCAAATCGGGTGAACCAGTCGTTAGCCAGAAGAAGGTCCTGAAGCAGGTGGATGCCTTCCATTCTGAAGTGCCGGTAGACCACATAGCCATTGAGTTGACTGGTCGATAATCTACGGTCTTTTTCTTGACCAGGAAGAGGTTGTTGAAGAATCCGCTTCCATCCAGAGTGAATTGGACAGCCCATTTGTCGAAAAGGGAAAGTATTTCTTTGTCCACCAGGCGACTGTGTTCCTTTGACGTGTGTAGTGAAGGTGGGCGGGAAGTCTGAGTGGGTCACATATGAAATCCGATTGTGTAAACTTGAACAGCCTCCAGGACCCACGCATCCGTGGTGATGACCAATCAGTTTTGAAAAAAAAAGGAACTACCTGCCTGCAGTAACAGAGGTAATGGAAGCAGACCATGCAAGGCTCACTTGTCGTTAAACAACCCCGGCCTAGTCCTCTAGTGCCTTTTGCTCTGTCCGAGCCTCTATGGAATGATGGTCTTGATGAGGAAGTCGTGAAGAATAAAAACTGCAGATAGGACCTGTGGCCCATGGACCAGAAAAGGCTGGTGGCTAGGCCCTGTTGCTGACCAGCCCTCCCAAAAACACCTCTTATGGGTGTGCAACGGAAGACTTGTTTCAGCAAAGTTTGTGCCTTGTTCAAGGTATTGAATAAATGATGTGTTTCTTCAACTCCGCAATGAAAGACTCAATGAAGAGAAGTCCGTTCGTCAGAGGTCCTAGTTCCTTGGAGCCTGGTCTAATAGCTTGGAATCGATTCTCAGAAGTGCTGACTTCGCCTTTCTGAGCAGAGCGCTGCATTAGCATTTCCCAACATGCATATGGCGCGTTGGGCCCACTCCTACATGTCGTTGGGATCCTAGCGTCCAGATCGCGATAATATCGATCTACGAAAAACATGATGGTCGCCGTGAAAGTTGCTGTATTTGCGAAAGCCAAGTGGCCACTGCACGCACGCAACGTTTGGTGCAGCCTGCAGTTGCGGACCCGCTGCAGACCATGAGTATACTGCACTGGCATCCCCACCACCCTCTGAATCGACACATAGTCAAGATGAAGAACCGGCGGATATTCAAAATAAGAGGGAAAACAGGCAACATACAGCTCTGAGGGAAGGAGACAAGCCACAGATAGGGGAAAGGATATGGTATAACATCAGTAGTCTAAGAGAGCGGGTGAGGAGGAGGGAGGAAGGAGAATCAGTTAAGCAATATAACTTCCCATAAAGTATGAATTTAACTCAAATAAATAAAGCATAAAAGACACGTAACAAGGAAGAGAATCATTAGGTAAAATCAGATGTGCTCAGGCTGGCAGGGCCTTTTATAGATTTAGATACTTGTTTCTGATTGGTTGTTTCAGTTATGATCATCTTTGCTGCTGGATTTTACAGTAAAGAGAGTTATGCAAAATATGAAGCCTCCTGTCAGGTGATAAAATTCAGATCCAATGTACAAAGCTCAAGCTAAAATACCAAATAACCAAAGCTTTCTGTTTTAGTGACATTTAAGGTAGCCATAAATATAAATGATAGATAGTTTCATTTTAAGACTAGGAAAATGGTTGAATGTATTATTAAACACATTGTGAGAGCAGTATGTTATGTTATGTAAGTACTTTCTATCACTTACTTCAAGGTCTCACTTTCACAGAAGAGCTTATGTGTATTTAAGAATAGTTGGTATTTGATCTCAGCTGAAGTATATAAAAGGGCTATTAAGTAGCTGATTCTATACAGAGATTCTTTCTGAGTAGAGAAGGCATTAGAAACCAATCTGTACTCATTTTAAGCTCCATTAATTTTCTATTAAATAGACTATATGTTGCCCTAAGTATTCCATTGTGCATGTTCCAAATACTGGCAGATGGTAATGCCTAAAGGGGATAAATAATAAATCGAATGATGAAACAAATATTGCTATACAGTAGAGAATTATCTAGTAGTTAAGACAACATATTTGCAACTTGCAACTTTAAATATGGAAACTTACTCTTGGCATAAGAACAAATGAACTGCCATATTGTTTTGCATTTTATCAAACCTAATAGTAGTTGTTTTCTAATAAACAGTCAGTGTGAGAGTTGAATAGAATTATTACATAATGAACAGTTGAACAGTCATCCCCCACTGAATATCAGGTTTATTATCAACATTTACAGACTTTCAGCTGTTTGCAATGAACAGATTAAACAAAAGCAATTGAAATAGCTCAAATCAATGAATACTTCAAGTGGTTTCCCCAAATTCAACTGAAAATACAGCTTATAGTGACTTCTCCAGTCTCAAAATGATTTAACGCCTTCATGGTGAGCATCTTTAGTACTTAGTAGAGCTCCCTTTTGATGTTATGACCTGCTACAAACTAGATGCATAGCCAGACACTAGCTTCTGGCAGCATTCCAGAGGAATTTTAGCCCATTGCTCATGAGCAATGGCCTCCAGTTCAGTAATATTCTTGGGTTTGCATGCTGCAACCCCCTTCTTCAAATCCCCCCAGAGATTTTTATGAGGTTTAACTCAGGTGATTGTGATGACCACTGTAAAATTTTACAGGCTTCTTCTAAAACCAAGCCTTGGTGGATTTGGGGTATGCTTGGTATCATTGTGTTGTTAAAAGGTCCAATGACACACAAGCTTTAGCTTCCTCAGACAGCATGACGTTTTCTCCCAGGATTTCCTAATATTTCAATGAATAAATCTTGCTTTCCATACGCTGCAGGTTTCCAGTGCCAGAGGATGCAAAGCAGCCCCAGAGATCACCGAGCCACCATGATGCTTAACTGTAGACGTAGTGTTCTTTTCAGCGTATGATTAATTCTACTTCCTCCAAACATACCACTAATCGATTGGGTGAAAACATTCCAGTTTTGTTTCATCACTCCACAGAACAGAATACCAAAACTTCTGTGGCTTGTTTATATGATTTTGAAGATACTGGAGTCAACTTTTCTTGTGCTTTTGGGTCAATAGTGGCAGAGGCAGCTCTAGACTTTATGAGGCCTTAGGCGAAACCCAAACATGAGGTCCCACTAACACCAAAGTGAAAAATATAAAGTTGTAATACATGACCACATATACACATTGATGCACTGTCTACCTGTGTATGTGCCTGAGTGTGTGTCTGACAGAGAGTATTCTTGTGTGTGTGAATGTATGTCTCGGTGAGCATGCGTTTTTGTCTGGGACCGTATGTGTATGGGGTAGCTGCTTGAAGTGTATTGTGTGTATGGGGGTCTGCCTGTGGCCTTTGTGCATTGTGTTTATGGCAAAGCTATGTTTCCTGAATGTGTGTGTATGATGAATGTCTTCAGCTGGTGACTGTGACAAGGTGAGTTAAGTGGTACCAGTGGCATGGAGAGCGTGACAGGGCAAAGAGGGTAAATGGGTCAGGATGGGGAGGGTTGTGAAAGAGAATGAGGGAGAGGGAGTATGACATGGTTTGATGAGGGAGTGTGACAGGGCAATTGTGGCATGATATAAGGGATGAGTGTGACAGGATTAAGGGGGGTTAATTTGGCAGGGTGAGTGGCAGAGTTGACAGGATTAGAGGCAATAATGTGACAGGATAAGTGTGGTAGGATTGAGTGGGGAGTGTGACAGAGTGAGAGAATGTGAGTGTGACACAATTAGTGGAGATAATTTGACAGGGTGAGTGTGGCAGAGTAAGGGCAGGAGAGTTTGGAGGAGGTGAGATTAACAGGATTAGGAGTGGTTAATGTGAGTGTGGATGCATGAAGAGGCTGACAGTGTGGGGAAGGGTGACAATGTGTGTGGTGGTGACAGTGTGAGAGAATGCTAGCAGTGTGTGTGGCGAGGCTGACAGTGTGTGTCAGTATAGTGACACAACATTGTTGTGGGTGACAGTGTGGGGGGGGAATGACAGTGTGTGTGAAGGTGTGAAAGTGTGTATGAGGGAGGGTGCCAGTGTGTTTGAGGGGGGGAATACTGTGTGTGGGAGTGGGTGACATTGTGTGTGTGGGGGGAGGGGGTGATACTGTGTGTGAGAGGGGTGATACTGTGTGTGTGTGGGGGGGTGATTCTGTACGGTAGGGGGGTGATTCTGTATGGGAGGAGGGTGGAATTCTGTGAGATAGTGGGGTGATATTATGAGAGAGGAGGTGACAGTGTAGGGGTGATGATGATAGTGTGGGGAGGGTTGACAAAGTGTGGGGAGGTGACAGTGTGAGGAGATGCTAACATTGTGTGGGAGTATGGTGACACAACAAAATTGTGGGTGACAGTATGGGGGGAGCATGACAGTGCTTGTGTGAGGGCATGACAGTGTGTATGAGGGAGGTGATTCTGTGTTTGGGATACTGTGTTTGGGAGTGGGTGAGGGGGTGATGATGAGAGGGAGGGGGTGATGGTGAGAGAGAGAGGGGGTGGTGGTGAGAGGGGGTGATGGTGTGAGGAAGGGGGGTAATGGTGAGAGGGAGGGGTGATGGTAAGAGGGAGGGGTGGTGTTGGTGTGATGGGGGGTTAATAATGTGTGGGAGGTGGATGATGGTGAGAGGAAGGGGGTGATGGTGTGAGGGAAGGAGGGAGGGAGGGAAGAGGGGGAATAATGTGTGGGAGGTGGGTGATGGTGAGAGGGAAGGGAAGGGGATGATGGTGTGAGGAAGGGGGTGATGGTGTGAGGGATGGGTTACTAAATACCTTACTAAATTCCCTGGTGGTCCAGTGTGGGCTCCCTGGTAATCCAGTGATGATATTCGTTCTACAGTTCCGCAGTATGCAAAGCTGCAGACCATGTATCTCGCGAAACCCAGTCAGAGCATTGCCTCGCTTGCGAGACATATGGTCTGCAGCTCTGCACACTGCAGAGCTGCAGGTCACTGACCATATGCACTCTGCTCCCGGGCAGATGGCACGGAGGGGTCTCGCACCCGACGGCATACTGAGCAAGCCGCCGGGCCCCCTCCTGGTGTCGTGTCCATCCAGCACGATGCCTTAGGCGGCCACCTAAACCACGTAATTAAAGAGCCACCTCTTAGTAGTGCAGGGCCGGATGAACATAGGGGTTGATGGAGCTGAAGCTCCAGGCCCAGGCCCAGGGCCAGGCCCATGGAATAGGCCCATTAAAAAAAAAAAATAATAATTTTGTACTTTTTTTTACACTCTACTCTTAGGTTTGCAACCTGACTGGTATTTTACCAGCACAGCCAGTATTTGAGGCTGCCTGGCCGTGCCGCTATTGCAGTAACACTGGCAATACAAATGCAGATATTTTTTTCAGTATAAATGGAGATTACTCTGCAATACCAGCACCAGCCAGTAGGGGTCGCTGTGTGTGGAGAGAGGCAGGGATAGGAAGTTACAGCATATCCCTCCCTGCCTCTCTCTATTCACTAATCCGCGGGTGAGCAGCTACATAGCACAGAGAGTTCAGACAGCAGCTCCCTGCCTGCAGAAACAGACTACAGCTTAGGGAAGTGAGGGATGAGGGGAAAGGCAGCAGGGAGACATAAGGGACACATGGGGACACTGAGACACTAGGGGCAATGGGAGATGTGGGGACACTGAGACACTTGGGGACACTGGGAAACATGGGGACACTGAGACACTAGGGGACACTGTGAGACACGGGGACACTGAGACACATGGGGATGCTGTGAGATATAGGGACATTGGGATACACATTGGGTCACGGAGACGCTAGGGACACATTGTCTCCATGTCTCCCAGTGTCCCCATGTCTCCCAGCCAGAGTCCCTATTGTCTCTGTGTCCCAATATCTCCCAGTGTCTGTGTCCTCATGTCTCCCAGTCTCCCCATGTCTTCCAGTGTCTCCAAATACCCATGTCTCCCAGTGTCCCCATGTCTCCCAGTGTCCACATGTCCCCCAGCCAGTGTCCCTAGTGTCTCAGTGTCCCCATGTCTCCCAGTGTCCCAAGGTCTCCCAGTCAGTGTCCCTAGTTTCTCAGTGTCCCCATATCTGCCAGTGTCTGTGTCCCCATGTCTCTCAGTTTCCCTAGTGTCCCCATGTCTCCCTGTGTCATCAAATGTCTCAGTGTCCCCATGCCTCCCAGCCAGTGTCCCTAGTGTCTCAGTATCCCCATGTCTCCCAGTGTCCCCTAGTCTCCCAGTGTCTGTGTCCCCATGTCTCTCAGTGTCCCTAGTGTTTTAGTGTCCCCAAATGTCTGTGTCCCCATGCAGTGTCCCCATGTCTCCCAGTGTCTGTGTTCCCATGTCTCTGTGTCCCCATGTCTCTCAGTGTCCCTAGTGTCTTAGTGTCGCCAAATGTCTCAGTGTCCCCAGTGTCCCCAGTGTCCACATGTCTTATCCCCAAGTGCCCCCAAGTCTCCTAGTGTCCCCAAGTCCCCCAGTGCCCCCATGTCTCCCAGTGTCCCGGGGTCTATCAGTGTCCCTATGTCTCACTGTGTCCCCATGTCTCTGTGTCCCCTAGTGTCCTAGTTACACGGGACACACTGAGACATGGGGACACTGGGAGAAATGGGGACACTGAGACACTGGGAGACTAAGGGACTGGGCGACATGGGGACACTGACACTGTGATACATAGGGACACTGATGCCAGGCTGGCCTTCCAATTCGTTGGACAGACATGCCCCCTTTTTGGGCATGGTCAACCTTTTTGTCAGTTCTGGTCACGTGATTCGCGTCAGTGGCCCACCCTTTTACCCCACCCATTGACTTCCTGCTTCACTGGACACTGCTGTTAGGGGGTATGGATTTACTTGAAACATGAAAGCAAAAATTAGAGAGAGATTAGCATAGAGTATGCATTTTCTTATAGCTGCCTCCTTTGAGTTTCCCTCCAGTACCATCTCCATCAGATACATGACTCTTGAGAGGTATGACTGTTTTTAATGTTTTTGGTCGATAAGATTCTGTAATTAGGCCCCATCATAATTGTCAGCACCAGGCCCACTGGGCTCTTAATCTGGCTCTAGAGTAGTGGTGTATGTGTAGGAGTTCAGGCATGGAAACCATCTGTGTTTATTACAGTGCTCACTGAAACCTCAGTGCCTCTTGCAACCAAGTCTTGCTGCAGGTGTTTTGCATGCACTCAAGGGTTTTTCACATCTGGTCTTCTCAGAAATCTTGTTGCAGCCATTGATAGTGTCCTTTTTCTGCCCTGTCCAGGTAGTTTAACCACTGTTCCTATAACTTTGAACTTGTAAACTATGCTTCCAATGGTGTCTCTAGGAACATTCAGTGCCTATCTATTTATATCCTATTCCATGTTCGTGAAGGGTAATGCTCTCTTCTCTTAACTTTGTGGACTATTCTTTTGACTTAGTCATATTACTAACATGCAGTCAAATATAACATTCAGCAAACCTCCAGCCAGCTCAGGTATTTCACGTGTTCCAGCTCAAACACGCCTGGGCAACTAAGGAAGCCCTTGATTAGTTGCATCAAGTGTGCTTGAAACAACACCTGTTTTGCATATGTGTGCTGTTGTAAAGGATTATATTCAAGGGGTTCAATAATTTGTGAGATGGAAAAGTCATCATAAATTGCATTTTCAGTTGAATTTGGGGAAAACACCTCAAGCATTCATTGTATTGAGCTATTCCAATTGCTTTTGTGTGATTTGTCCATTGCAAATAACTGAAAGTCCCTTTATTTTGACAATAAACCGGATTTTCAATGGGGGTTGAATTATTATACATTACAACAGATAAGATGAATAAAAACATACTCCATACTGTCTGTTTGGCCTCGTGTAGCTAATTTGGGTGCTCTTAGCAGCAGTGTGGTAAAAGAAAAAAAAAAAAAAGATTGGAGCTTTCAAATGTATAAAATAACACCTTTAGTATGTATCTATTATCTAGTGGATACAAAATTTATATTAAAAGCAAGCTGACATACTTATTACAACCTTATTACAGAGGCAACAGTCGCCTAGCTAGTAATCAAACGCCATGAAAGTACACTGAATTTGTATCTATAAAATGAATATAGTTTAACAGATGTATCTAATCACAAATCAGGTCATGACAGAGAGGAACTTTCAATTAGCAAGAAAAGAAAACCATGAATTGATGGACTCCATGGAGATACAGTGTATACCCTAAAAGGTATGTTGTTGTATAAGGATTGGCAATACTGTATGTGATTGGCACAATTATTAGCATTATTGACTGGCTTAGTACTTGGCTATTTCTGGAAAAAACACATATCATTTAATTGGTTGTATCTTTCTACAAAATGCTGTGGTTTACTGAATTGCAAGATAGGCAGAGGAGGGGGGCATAGCCGACCATGAGACTGAATGGACACGTTCCGGTGGGGCTCCGTACCAGTGGCATGCAAAAAATGTTTTAACCCTGTTGGTATACTTCAGCAGAACACCTAAATTATTGCCCTAACCAGATGACAACATGGGCCACAAAAATAAGAGATTTCGGGAACCCAAGAGCCCAAAACTCCCTGATATTAGACCTTCAAGAGGCCTACCATGAGAGAGAATCCCAAGATGACGTCTGTGTTCAAATTGTACTCGCTGCTTTAAACAATAAAGGAGTATTACTGACTTTAACGCATCATATCAACTAAGGCCTCGATTTAATATTTTTGGGTAAGCTTTCCAAATGAATTATTATTTTTGGATAAGCTTTTAAAAAAAAATTACTTAATATTATGAAAACTATTTTAATGTTATATTATAAATATTTATATATATATATATATATATATATATATATATAAATATACAAACACACACACAATATATATTTTAATATTTTAAAAAAAAAATTAAAGTTTATCCAAGAATATTGAATCATTTGAAAAGTGTATCCAGTATTATTAAGTCTCCATAGGAATATCAAATTCATTAAAAGACGTCCCAAACTTTCCCTGAAGAAAATAATTATTTTTTTAATTTAAAAAAAATGAAATACGTGCATATGCATTCTTAGTTTTTCTGTAAATAAAATACATGCCTATGCATTCTTAGTTTTTATATTAGTATTTATATATATATTTTTTTTTAAATCTGTTTTAAATATACTTATAATGCCAGCTGTAAACGCTGAACATTAGGAAGCAGTCATTGCATTATTTTCAAAGCATGTAGTAGATAATGCCTGGCCTAGTTACAGTTCACACCTCAACCTTGGCAGATGCATAATGATTTTTAAAACATAATGTCACACAGAGCCAAGAGTTCAACTGTCAACACAGTGTCGATAGGATATCTCTGCTACACTGTCCTAGGGCTCCCTCTAGGGGTAAAACGGTATCATTAAATCTTTGGAGTAATAAAACAATTGTTCACATAAAGAATTGGAGAGAACAAAACCCCAATTTAATTAATATTATCAATTAATTTGATAATCAGAGATTTTCTGTAAATAACTCACTGCTCCCTGAGTATATAAATATGTAGATAACTAGTTTTCTTTAAACGCTATATTACTTGTATGTTATTTAAAGATAGCAATGCATACCCAATATTTTTTTCATAATTTTCTTCAGGAGAATGGAAGATCAAGTGTCTTTGCCAATCCAACAATGTATAAATGGCCAAATGACCAACAACAATAAAATCAGCAAAGAGACACTACACTAATATGAACAGAATGTTTTAAAGAACATGGAAAAAATAGATAAAATACCTTTCGTTGCATTTTTGATAATGTGTGCACAACAAATATAGCTGATTAAATACATTCTAGATTCTGTTCAGCAATAACACGCAAGGATTGCTCACAAAAAGTGCAAATCTGTAGATCCAAACTCAGGAGAAATTATTCAGGGTGATTCGTGGGAATTTGGAAGTAAAATCTGATTGTAGTTCACTAAATGTTTCAACCTCAGAACTCCTGGAATTATTTCATAAAAGAAGACCCTCCAACATTCTGCAAATAGGCCCCAAATACCCATAAAGTAATCCTGAATCCTGGAAGATTTATCCATAAATAATGTCCTAAATAATGAACGGAATTAACTATGAACAAAAATAATTAATTTTGTCTCCCTGCAGATCAATGGAGCTACTATCATATCTTCCCCCTTGACTCCCTGCTTTTTTGTTCCTTTTGATTTCAGCCTCTTATACATTCCTCACAACCAGTCAAATACAAAAACGTGTTCCTTCCATCTTCAAAACATAGCTAAAATCCATCCCTACCTAAGAAAAGTTGCTGCAAAGGTGCTTGCACATGCCACAATCATTTCCAGTCTCAAGTACAGCAACACACTCCTCATTGGCCTTTACACACTCCCAGCATACCTCATTACACAATAATCAATGAGAAAACAGACTTCTCATCCTGACCTCCCACACCTCAGACTCTCCCCCCCTCTGTCAGTCTTTACACTGGCTTCCTATAAGATTTAGGGTTCAATTTAAAAAACTGATCCTTTTCACAAATCACTTTGTAACAATGCCACAATCTAGGGATCTGCACTCATTAATAAATATTAAGCTTGTGCACAGCGGAAATAAATTATTTTGACTGATTCACCTAGTCTGAAAATAGAAAAATTTTAGGGACAATTGACTTTCACTTATATGGGGGTTTTGCCTGTCTGAATTTTGCCAACAAAAATAGCTTCAGGGAAACTAATCCAACGAACCAAAATGGCACGAAATGGCGCGTAATGGCATATAAATGAAAATGTGTACATAATACAAATATTATATATTTTTGCAGTGAATTGATAGGTGCATTTTCCTGGTATTTGGTTCAAAGATCAAATGAGAAAAAGTTACCAATAGATGAGGGGGGGGGGGAGAGGAAGAGGAGCAGTGAAAAGAAAATCTATAGTTATATATGTATATTTTATATATTTATGAAATATTTCATGACTAAGTACACTTTTGTTTTACTGCTCCTACTTTTTTCCCTCTACTGGTCACTTCATCTGTTGACCTGTGAGTAAAATCAACATTTAGAGGTTGTCCATTTTGGAGGGCAGACCTCCAAATCAAAAATTAAAATGAACATACAAGTTCATTGTGACATTTGTTTGGTTACTGATTCAGCTACATTTCTGCTCATGGTTTATACACTCATCCGATCTGCCTAAACTCAGAGTTCAGAACAAAATGGTTAATAAATATTACTAAAATGAACTCTTCCTCTCTGCAAAAGACGTGCATCAGTCCTTTAGTCATCCTCACACCTCTGAGTCTTATCTTCAAGACCTTTTTAACACTGAGTCATTCCTATAATAACTCCCTTCCTCACTGCATCAGACTTTCCCCCAGTCACCATTACTTAAAGGACCACTCTGGGCACCCAGACCACTTCAGCTTAATGAAGTGGTCTGGGTGCCAGATCCCTCTAGGATTAACCCTTTTTTTTATAAACATAGCAGTTTCAGAGAAACTGCTATGTTTATAAATGGGTTAATCCAGCCTCTTAAGCCTCTAGTGGCTGTCTCATTGACAGCCGCTAGAGGCGCTTGCGTGCTTCTCACTGTGAAAATCACAGTGAGAAGACGCCAGCGTCCATAGAAAAGCATTATGAATGCTTTCCTATGAGACCGGCTGAATGCGCGCGCAGCTCCTGCCACGTATGCGCATTCAGCCGAAGAGGAGGATCAGAGGCGGCGAGGAGGAGAGCTCCCCGCCCGGCGCTGGAGAAAAGGTAAGTTTAACCCCAGAGCCTGGCGGGAGGGGGACCATGAGGGTGGGTGCACCCTTAGTGCACTATAGTGCCAGGAAAACGAGTATGTTTTCCTGGCACTATAGTGGTCCTTTAAAAGAACCCTATATGGTAATAAACACAAACATGTATTTCTGATCCTATATTTTAAAACAACACCATCTAGCCCCCTGGCTTCCCCTTGCCCCCCTAATTATAGTAAACACTTACCTTTAATCCAGTCTGCTGCTGTTGGCTCTGCCCCTGATCTGCCACCTTGGGTGACAGACGTGTTGATCAGTCGTTGATTAAAGCCAATCACAATGCTTTTCCTTAGGAAAGCATTTGATTGGCTTAGACTGTCAAGGAGGCAGATCAGGGGCAGAGCCAGCACAAGCTAAACACAGCCCTGGCCAAACAGCATCATGCAGAGGGTGGAGAAACTGAATGTCAGTGTTGCACAGTGTGCAGCTCTGCCCCAGGAAGCACCTCTAGTAGCCATCTGTGGAGTGGCCAGTGGAGGTATCCCTAGACTGTAATGTAAACACTGCCTGTTCTATGAAAAACAGTGTTTTACTGCAAACAGCCTGAAGGGAATGAATATACTTACCAGACAATAAGCTGTAGTTGTTCTGGTGACCATAGTGTTCCTTAAAAAAAAAAAAAAATTACATAAAAAAATCAATTTTTCAACAAAGCATATCCTTTAAACTTTCAACATACTCCCTTCCTACCACCTCATTAACCTACTTCACTTCCTCTCCTCCAGCTGCACTACATGCCATTTAGGATGGTGTTTTATGGTAAAATCCCTTAGCAACCAGGTTTTTTTTAAAGGATCTTCACATCAGGTAATGCAAGATGGCTCTTTCATTAGCACAAATATGAAAGATGTGAAAGTTTAGATCAAAAAATACAATTATATTAGTGGTTAAATATTCATTTTATCAGCCCACAAGGTGGCATTAAATCCATTGATGTATGCGTGAGGGTTTTTTTTCCAATCAAACTTTCTTAATATATCACTTAATGATACTGTTCTGGTTTATGTGTGCCCTGTTGAAAAGCATGCTTTGCTATTTAAAATCACCAACTGGTTTTCTACTGCATTTTCATGATGTGTGATTTGTGTGATTTTTAGCATGAAATAGACATACCATTATATTCATTATCTATTAAATGAGGTTACATGATATAACGTAAATTACTAGCAAGCATACCAAATTGCTCCTCTTTTAGATCTATCTGTCTATCTGTCTCAGCTATAAATTGCACATGCTGCCAGGTGGCACAAGCATAGATCCTCTTTATTGCTGAAGAAATCACTCATGGATATCTTCTGTGGTTTATTAATTTATTTTGCTTGGCAGCATATGAATGCTACATTCTATTAGATTTGTGCACAACAGAAAAATTTAGTTCTGCTGAACCACTTTGACCAAAAGATAAAAAGAAATTTAGTCAAGGCAGCGGTTCAGCTTGGCAGAATTTCTGCACCGAAAAATTTTTTAGGGAAGAAATTCAGGCAGCCAAAAAACAGGAAAAAAAGAAAGCCAAAGACTGTGCTCATTTGCAAAAATGGCAACAATATCAGGCATTTTGCAATGTAATACTGAGTTGAAAAACTGGATTATTACATCTCTGGATTGGACCTCTCTAAGGCCCTTACTGACTTTTCCTACTGTACATTTGGTTCGATTGTAGTCTGTACCTTGCAAGGATCCTTTCAGTTTTCTGGAAGGCAGTAACTAAATATGAGGAACATTCTAGTCAATTTTACTGAACAGCACACATTCTGCCCCCAAAAAAGGGATTTTCTTTCTACAAACACTTAAAAAAAAAACCTAAAACTGTAAATTGGTTATTCTTGCAAATTGTTGTTAAGTGGCTCTGGCTAGCAGTCGGACACTGTACTAACTGTAATCACCAGTTTTGCAATGAATTACACAGGCACTTGACCACTCATCTGTGCCATTTGAGTGCAGTTGTAAGTAAAAACCTATGGGTTTTTAAAAAAAAATCTTTTACTAAACAACACACTTTGCAAGAAAGATTTTATTTCTACAAACAGTTAAAAAAATAAAGTTTAAAAACTGTAAGTTGGTAACCTAGTCTTACACTTGGTTCAGTGACACAATAGCAATCTCCTATCTCTTACTCAAAATTGTTTTAGTTGACACTAACTGCTATCTAGGTAGGTAGATACAGCTGTAGCTTAAACCTAATCTCAAACTAGGATCTTTGACACAATTGCAATCTCCTGTCTACTACTCAAAATTGTTCCACTGGCAGTAGTTAGCTTAGTAGATACAGCAGCAAGCTATACCTAGTCTCACACTAGAATTACTATCTGCCAATTTCACACAGGCACAGCAATGACAAAATGTACAGGATCACTGATGTCTGTCTCCATCCATAGCTGTAGAAGAATCCATCTTCGAAGTATAGATTGTTTTACTGCATCTCCTTTTTCCTTCTATTGGTCAGTTGTCATTTAATCTGTGAATAAAATCAACAATTACTGGCTGTCCCCTAACCATTAATCATTAGAGTTGAGCGAACCCGAACTGAAAAGTTCGGGTTCGTACCGAACATTAAGTTTTTTGGACCCCGGACCCGAACACGGACATATCACAAGCGTTTGACTTGTGTGCCCTTAGAAGCCATCACAGCCATGCCTACTAATGCCTGTCACTGCTCACCTATTGCCCCCCCCCTGCCCCCACCCCTGAGTGGTGGGTGGGTCCCTAAATAACAATAAGCGGGATTCCCTACTGTCCTCCCCCCTGGCGCCCTGCCATGCACGGCGGGTGGGGGCCCTAAATAATAAGAATGTAGAGGAGGGACCTACTCTGATTGGTGGATTTCATCCAACCAATTAGAGTGCTCTGACAGGTAAATGTAGAGACTTACCTGTCAGTCTCTTCATTTACCTGTCAGAGCACTCTGATTGGATGGCTTAAACCCACCAATCAGAGTGCTCTGAGCCTAATTGCAGGGCGGGGCAAGGCTTTATAAGGGGTAGGTCCCCCCTTATTGTTATTTAGGGCCCCACCCGCCACTCAGGGGTGGGGGCTGAGGGGGGACAGTGGGTCCCCCCTTATTGTTATTTAGGGCCTCCACCCGCCGCTCAGGGGTGTGGGACAGGGGGGAGGACAGTAGGTCCCTCCTCTACATTCTTATTTAGGGCCCCTACCCGTTGCACACGGGTGGGGGCAATAGGTTTTTTTTTGTTTGTTTTTTTACAGTGAGCAGCCACTGGCTGCTCACTGTTTACTAGACACACCCCTACTCGTGGTATAGCGAGTAGGGGCTGAATTTACTAATACTAAGTAATCTTTACTTAGTATTAGTAAATGTGGCTGAAAGACCAATATAGGTGACCAATTTAATTTTTTCAGCCTTTTGGTAGATAGCTCCCTAATACCGTGGGAATTAGGGA
Organism: Pelobates cultripes; assembly: GCA_933207985.1. Taxonomy (NCBI): domain Eukaryota; kingdom Metazoa; phylum Chordata; class Amphibia; order Anura; family Pelobatidae; genus Pelobates; species Pelobates cultripes. The sequence goes on along the minus strand of OW240913.1, from coordinate 83,589,869 downwards.
GTTATCTACTAAGTGGCTGCTTATTTTATGTTATTTTTAAGTGATTTCCTTATCCACATTTGTTTGCAGGGCACTTGTCCTACTCTTACCCCCATTTTACTTCCTTTTGCAGGAGTTTTCTAGAGCCATTTTTGTGTCCAAAAGTTCGGGTCCCCATTGACTTCAATAGGGTTTTTGCAAAGTTCAGCCGAACCCTCCGGACCCGAACATCCAGGTGTCCACTCAACTCTATTAATCATCTTTAATTTTCTATGTCTTGAATAGACAGGAGATAAAGCCTACATGATTGTGCAGATCTCTTGTCCATCATGGCAAACTAAGCTGCTTATTGCCCCTAATAAAAAACAGCCCTTTTTTCTATTCTCTATTCTATTTTCTTTATTTAGTGCCAGAAATAGCACTCTGAATCGCAGATCAAAACAAGCATATTCAGACCTATTTGAGTCAGTTCCCCCAAAATTCTGGCTTGTGGTGGTCCAGAAATCAGAATTAAAGCCTATCACATGATCTGCGAATTCGGACAAATTTCAGGTTGGTCCAAAACGAATCTCCTACTTTCCATACAACTAAGCAGCACTATTTATTTACCCCCAAACAGCACTTTCAGCCATCTATCCAGTCTGTGAAAGGCAAACACACTAGGAACTTGAAATCTTTATTGGTCTGGAAAAAGCAAAGATTCTGAGATTGAATGGAACAGTCGACCAGGAAGGCTGCTATAAAGGACAGAGAAGAACTGAGAAAGACAGAATTGGGAATCAAACAATTGCTTAGTCCATATTTGATGAGTGATTCAAAATAATACAAGTAGAATAAACTAATGTTGGATTACCTGTTTCAGAAGGATTAGTTCATCCAGTCTTCTTGATATTTGCGTCAGAAGGTTCATTGATCAGATTTTTTAAATTAATATGTGTAGTTCTCACAAAGAAAGTTTGCAACCCAAAAGTGAAATTGAATCTCAGTCATTACAAATTTAGATTAAAACGTTAAAGGCCATAGGCTCGTTTCCATGTTGTTCTGTAAAATGTAGCAGTTAAGCAATAATACTACTGACAGCCTGTAGTTGATTGAGGATAAAAATGGTCAACATTGAATGTCTACATGCCATTCACATCCACCTTCCATGATATCCTCTAGCACTTAGCTATAACTGTTTTCTGATTTGGACATACATCAGAAAAATAATACTTTTATGGTGGAAACAGTGATAGGAAGATTGACATATCTCTCCTGCCACTGAAAAGGTGATGTACATTTTAAAATGAAGATAAGGACACAGATGTAACAGACAGAAAAACAACAGAATTAATAAATTGCAACAAAGGTTCTAAAAAATTTACAACTATGTTTCAGTTTGTGAAATCTCCCCATAGAACTAGCTTCTGCTAACGATAGCATTAGGGCATGTATATGAAGCAGTATAGGGGGACAATATAACTATATAAGCTGAAATATATAAGGGGACAATATGTCACATATGTGGAAAAGTTATATTATGATATTCTCTATATTATGGACTATTCTCTTAAATACAATTTATAGCATAAACGGAAGGATTATAGCGTTTGTGAGGATACGAGTCACATTGAGAGGCCTATATTATGGATTATGAGCACAGCAGTATCTGAATGTTACATATAAAATAAATAATTTTTATTACTTTTTATATGTGACGCGACAATTCTGTAAATGTTTTCTGAGATTTCTTTTTTTTGTACAGAAACAAAAATCAACAACCATATTGTTTTAATGCATTGAAATAATGTATTAGTTTTGCATTTTAACATAAAAATACATTTACACTTTACCTGTCACACAACAAAAAAAAAATTCTGGTGGCCATTCCTTGGTTTAGTATTACATAAAAAAATTAATTCTTATAACGAATATAAGTTATAAGCTTTTATAAAATGAACACTGATAAACTGTGCAACTGAAATTATTTAACTAATGAGCACAATGTATTTATGTTGTAGAAAAGGATCGAAGCTTTCCTAACATTTATTATGTCTCCGTACCCCATAATCGTGGATGCACAACTGCATAAAATGTACGTTACAAAATATTCAATTTTCAAAATATTCCTTTAGTATATCTAAGAAGCCTTCCGCAAAGAAGCATGCAAGAATAGTTCTGTGAGCATCTGTACAGTAAAGGACAAAAAGACTAGATCTCTGTGTCCAGTTCTCTCCTACTAATCAAGCAGAACTGCAAGTAGAATTCTTAGAATCTGTCTGGAAGTTAGACACAGAGGAATAGTCTGTATTTATTGCTTGGGCAGATGTTGAAAATACTTTTATCAGCACTAAGAGTGTCAGTATGATCTCCAGGACGCAGAGCGCTAGGTTCTCTGCTTTTGGGAAACTGGAAAGGTGTCGGTAATGTTAAGAGATTGGAGAGAGATTAAGAGAGGTATACAAGCAATGTAGGATCAATAAGTGCTCATTCCACCTTGTCAGTAAATGTTAAAGGAAAATTTTACTGCCTAACAAAAAAACAAAAAACAAAAATAAATAAAACTCACTGTTTAGTAGATAACCCCCAGTGGAAACATGTATCCAATTAATTATGCTTTAAAAAAAAAATGGGGATATATTTAAATTGTCAGTAGCCTTTGCAAGCCCTCCCAATTTAACTCCGCCCATACTTTCTGTGGTTGTCCAACGACAGAAGTCTTTGCAAGGCAGGTGCTATGGGCAATAGACTGTCTCTTGAGTTTAGTTCCACAGAGTTAACTTATCAAGAAGTAATAGGACAGGTTGTCTGATTGTCAGTCGGGAGGGTCGTACAAGATTAATTTAGCAAAGTGAAAATTTCTATTGAAATTTGCACTGTTTGTAAAATGAAATAGAGGACACTCTCTTCACACATAATGTACGTCTGCATGCTAAAGTGATTTAGGGGTCTGAAATGCCCCAGTAAGATATTCAACTTTATCTCTTTATGCCTTTGTATCCTCTTTGATTGTGACTTTTCTTTTACAGTTTGTATCTGTGTTGCTAACAGTATATGTAACTAAAATGTTTGGACAATCAATCTCTGATTATACTGATTAATGAAGATGTTAAAAGGAAACTATAGGCACCAAGACTGAGTGCCATGTCCCTGTCTGTTTAACCCTACAATGTAAAGTACTGCCATTGAGCAGGAACAGCAACGTTTACACTGCAGGATTTAAATGCTTCTACTGCAGGGATGTCCAAAAGGTAGATCCACAGATGTTTTGAAACTACAGCTTCCATGATGCTTTGTCATTCTAAAGACATTCTTAAAGCCATGCAAAGCATCATGGGAGTTGTAGTTCTACAACATCTGGGAATCTACCATTTGGGCACCCCTGCTCGACAGGCTGTTACTTTGACAGCCACTAGAGGTACTTCCTCTGAAATAGCTATGTAAAAGTTATTTTTTTCTATTACACGGTCTCATAGAGTCCTTCTGATTGGCAAAGAGTGGAATGTTGGCATTTCCCTGGCATGTGCACTAGCCTCCCAAAGCTTTATAATCAGGCTTGATGATCTCATCTTTGGAGGCAGAACTGCAGCCCTGAGAGCAGCACTATGAGGGCCAAAAAAGTGCTATCAAGACACTGTGGTCTATTACACTTTCCCTGCTATTTAGTCTGCTACGATATCCTTAATTTGTGTACTGTATCACTATATTACTGTAATACCAGTTCGATGTTTACATCTAAAATTCAGTATAAATAAGCCTTGACAACAACCCTGTGCTTGTTTGCTTTTTAAAGCTCCAGATGGAGTTGTGTTTGATCATTATCCAAAAATGTCTTAGCTGTTTTCTGTCAGTAATCTCAACAACCTTAGAAATCATAATCAAATTAAAATTGGGCTTAAGATTTGTTGTTGCCGTTAATCACACAATCTCGAGATCAATTTGCAAACACTGACAGGTTAATGATAAACATAATGGCAATTTTGTTTGCTTTGTAATTACATCAGATGTTGAAGGATAGTAATTGCTTATGATATAACCTGGCATCACGTGAATTTGGGAGTTGAGGGTGGCAGTAAAACTTACATCTGCACAAGGACGCACACATGGTAACAAATTGGAGAGACATCCTTGGAGCTGAATGCCCAACACAAGTGGAGGACAAGTGAAGTGGCTGAAACAGGGAGCGTGAGAATAAATAGAGGTAATGAGGGGAAATTACATAGAGACAGCATCTGAGGGTGTGCAAAATATTTGATTGTGAGGAGTAAGGCTGCGAGTGTAGGGGTAAGCGCAACTAAGAAAGCCAGGTGGTAGGCACCCTCCCCCCCCCCCTCCACCCTCCCTTTCCTCGAGATCCCCCCCCGCAAATAAAAGGTTAAAGAAAAACTTTATTTACTCACCTGATTCCAGTGCCAATCTCTCCGGCTGGGGGATCTAATGCGCATGGCCTTCCCCACAGGAAAGCATTGAATTAATACTTTCCTATGGTAATTTCACTGACACTGCAGAGCATGAGGAAGTCCAGCATAGCTTAATTGAGTCAAACTCTGTTAGCCTCCAGGAAGCTCCTCTAGGGACTGTCTGGTAGATCGCTACTAAAGGTAGTCCTAGTCCTGCAATGGAAACATTGCAGTTCCTCGGAAACTGCTATGTTTCACAATGCAACGATAAGGGAACAGGGACAGTGCACTCAGACCACTTCAACAAGAAAAAGTAGCCTGGGTGCCTATAGTGTCCCTTTAAATATTTGACAGTTTTAGATACCTGTTCTGTGGTTCAGAATTGTGTTGCTCATCTCACTGAAACTGAAACAGACATCTCCATGTAGCAGGAAACCACATGTTTTCATGTTCAATATATTTTCCACAGGAAATTGTAAAGAGGTGGGCTCATAATAAGCTTGTGTCAATATATGGTGATAGACAGCATATTATCAAGGGCTGTCGAGGAACACAAGCTATTGCAATGCAGGTTGTTTGTTTAAGGACCTCAATAAAGATTTTAATACTTTATATTTTATTTAACAAACAGTGCATATAGGCACCACCTGGTATTTAGAGTGGCAAGAGAAAAAACCTGCTACTTTGTAATCTGCTTTTGCTTTTTTTTTCTTGTAAAATGGTAATATACATTTCATAATTTCCACAATCTAGGTAAATGATATTATTGAGAGGTATGACAAATAAAATAAATATTTTACAGATAATGATGTTTTAAACTGTTACTTTGTGCTTTATATGTTGTTGTTTTTCGTTTGTTATTTAAATAAACACTTTCTAAGTAAATGATATTATTGAGGGTTGTGAAAAATAAAATAAATGAACAAAAAGATGGGATTTCCAGCGCTCGTTCAGTATATATGTGGCAGCTCAAACTTCCCAAACCAGAGCCTCTTCCTTCTGGCCATAGGTAGATATAGAAAGATAAAGTAGGGAAGCAGCGCCTTCAATAGTGTCCTCAATTCAATTAAAGATGGAGCGATATGAAAATTAAGAGGACAAATAAAATGGAATATAGTGTAGAATTTTGTTACTGGTGATTATAAATAAAATAAAGGAAATGCACTCACAGTTTCCTGGAGCTTAAAATCAGCTCCAGATATATTACCATCTATGGACAGGTTGATCCTGGTCCCGATATAAGTCTTTTTTTAAAGGATATCCTCAGGCAGGTCAGCTGTGTTGTGGTCAGCATTGATAGAAGTATTCTCTTTCAGTATAACATTTTATAGTAGTAAGCGTTCACCAGTGTGTGAAATGAAAATAAATACATATTTAATTGAATTAAGAGGATGTAGGGAAGGCGCTGCTTCCCTACATCCCCTTTCTAAAAAAAAAAAAATAGATTTTACAAAAATAATGTGTTCTATAAAATGCAGTGAAATATTATATTATTGGTATATACTGATGACATACTGATGGCATGATAAATAAGAGAGTACGTTTATAGACATGTAGCAAGATTGGTATCTGGCACCTGACTATCTCTTGCCCTTTGTAAACTCTGTTAATTTTAATTTCTTCTTCTTTCAGTCAAACCTCTACTGTAACTGCCGCAGATCATCGGTGACAACCTTCTTCCTGTACGTTGGTTTTAAATGTTGGTATTTTGACAAATGTAATTTGTATCATACCAAGAAACTGAAACATATGACTATTTGGTATAGAGACCACAGCCACTCAGCACGCTATTTGTTCAATCTCTGCAGAACCTGATTTGCCCAGAATAGGATAATATAGTTCTGAGCTACAGCTACAGACATTCAAAATAAGATTTTAGTTCACAGAGCTCTCCAGAATGTCACATATAACTGAGTTTTAGCTGAAAAAGTAGGGGAAGGAAGAAGACTCAGGAATACCATTCCAGTAATTCCATTTATTGGCACTGATGGAAACACCTGTGAGATTGGTAGCCTTGTGTTTGGTGAGCTGGAGACATTTAGCAGCAATGAAGAACACCACAACAAGCACTAGTTCTTGAGACAGCCTGGAAGTGAGTACAGGTTATCAAGAAGTATGATAGTACTGGTCAACATAAAATAAAAGGAAAGAACTGAGAATGGTGGAACTACAAAGAGCACAAGATTCCAGAGTGCCATGGTAACCGTGTAGCCAGGTCTAGTCTGTAGGTCAGGGCAAGCAGTGATGAACTGTGTCTAAGACGTAAAAGCAGGAAGGCACAAAAACACATATAGAAGGGAAAGTATAAGGATAAAGTAGGAGACGGATGATCAAATGGAAACAAAAATAGGAGAAGGTACTGGATCAGGTACAGAAACTGGAATATGATCAGATGAATAGTGGGCATTAAACAAAGAGGCAGTAGAATGGCACAAATTCTCATTTGAAGAATCACAGACCTTTCACTTTCTGGTAATCTTATTGTCAGAGCCATCTCAGTGGTTTACACAGGGCAAATTACCTACTGAATCCGTAGCCTTATTTCACAGTTGTGTCTTTTTGCTGATTGCAACAGGTTGGCTTTACAGGGTACTGTGTTGTTAATTATAAGAGTTCTGCAGTTGGCCACACCCTCTTTTGATGGCTGTCTCGAGTTGGGCATGTCAAGATCTTGAAATATTTGTAAAAAAAAAACCCACTGATTTCTACAGATATTGAACCCTGTGTGGGAACAGTACACAGAGATCATTGGGCAGACTACAAAAAGTCAGAAGGTGGGGCTTATACATAGGAATTGGGTTAGAGTCAGATTCCTAGGGTGAAGTGTAGCATCACACGATTCTAAAACTTCACAAGCCAGCCACCCCTGATTCCAGGTTTCTATGAGCTGTAAAGTACATACCTTTCAAAGTTATTCTGTGCCGGATGATATATTTCTCATAATGACACAGTTGATATTACTAAAATTCAATGGGAACATTGTAGTGTATAAGCACAAAAGAGGAGAAGAACCAATACGCACCTGTGGGACCCATTCAAAACGGTATATTTGTCTTGCAATCTAGTTTTAAATTCACTACAATTTAGTGTTCAGTGAAAAAAACATCTTGGTGAACTTATCTAATTGTTTAGCAGCTTCCACCACTAAATTTAGTAATAATTATTGCATGTGAATTATGTGTGAGTATTCCAAATTGGACTATTTTAAGGGACACTCCGTATCTCTAAAGGACCTCAGGTTTACGTGTGAAGAGTATGTCCTCTTTTCCATTTTACAAAAAGAGCAGGTTTCAAAAGAAATTGGCACTTTTATAAATTAACCTTGTTACACCCTACTTTGTTTTTTTTATCTTCCTTTTTTGGGGGTGTAATATATTGAATGGATGTATACCCTTATCCAAAATGGCACCCGGAGGAGTATTAACATAGCAATGCTCCAACCAGATTTTGTGAGAGTAAACTCTAGCTTCAGAAGCTGCAGGCTAGAGTTTACTAACCACTAGGACCACCGGGACTTCACTACCAGACCACCAGGGCTTGGAAACTATATGCCCCCCTCTCAGGTCAAAGATAAGAAGCAAGGGGTATAAAAAGTTTAATATGTTTTTAAATAAAATAAATAATAATATATTTGCTTTGCTCCCATTTGCTCCTCTCTACAATACCCTCTGACACACACTGTAACCATCACACACACACACTGCACCCTTCAGAAAAACACTGCACCCCTCACACAAACACACACTGTACTTCTCACACAAACACTGATCCCCTTACACACTCACACACTGCACCCCTCACAAAAACACTACACCTTCACACACAATGCACCCCTCAGACACATACACTACACCCCTTACACAAACACACACTGCACTCCTCACACACACACACACTAGACCCCTCACACAAACACACACAATGACTCCTCACACACACTGCATGCCTCACATAAACAATGCACCCCTCACACACACACACACATTGCACCCCTCATACACTGCACCTTTTAACACACTCATTGAACATCACACATATGCACATTGAACAACTCACTCACACACACATTGCACCCTTCACACACTCCACCTTTTATCATCATTATTATTATTTATAATGCGCAAACAAATTCCCCAGCTCTGTATAATAGGTGGACTAATAGACACATATTTGTAATCAGTCACACAGGAACAGTTCGGTTCAGGGACTTGCTCAGATTAGCTTACATGCTCGAGGGAGTGGGGTATAGTGACACAAAAGGTAGGGTAGGAAAGTAGGTTGCTAGGATAGTATTCACTGACGGCCTAGTGTTTTGCATCTATTTCTTTTATGTATATATTTATTTATTTTATGACAGTTGCAGGAGAAGGATCACGGTGCAGGGAGCTATTAGCAGTTTATTTGGTATGCTTTCCTGAAGAAATTTGTCATCAGTGTTTTTTTGAAGGAATGGAGACTGGGTGAGAGTCTATTAGAGGGGGAAGGGAGATCCACAGGGATGGTGCAGCCCTGGAGAAGTCTTGTGGGCGAGCATCAGAGTTGAGAGTACAAACAGAGGGTAGACATAGGTCTTTGGTAGAGCATAGAGGCCTCGACGGGACATACTTGTTTATTAGCAAGGATGGGTAGGTAGGAGCATTGTTATGTATAAATTTGTAAGCAAGCACCAAAAGTTTTAATTAAGCCCTGTATCTTATGGGAACCCAATGTAGGCACTGACAGAGGGGGGATGCATGAGAGGTGTGGGCAGACAAGAAGATAAGCCTCACACTGTAGCTGGGAAAACTTAAGACTGAAAAGCGGATTGCAATAGCCAAGAAGAGAGAGAATAGTGGAATGGACCAGCACCATAGCAGAGGCCAATGTTAGATATGGGCAGATGCATGTTATGATTTTGAGATGGAAGTGGCAGGATTTGGCTAGACTAGATATGAGGAGTGAAGAAAAGTTTGGAGTTGTAAAGAACACCTATGCAGTGTGAATGTCAGGTGCAGCTGATGGTATCGCTGTTGACTTAGAAGAAAACAGACACAGGAGTAGCAACACTTGAGTGAGGAAATACCAGAAGTTCTGTTTTGGACAGGTTAAGTTTAAGCAATTGAGCAAACATCCAGTTAGAAATAGCAGAGAAGCAGTCAGAGACATGAGTCATGAGGTACGGCGAGAGATTAGGAGAGGACAGATAGATGCGTGTCATCCTCATAGCAATTATAATGGAAGCCATAGGAGCTGATGAGGTTACCAAGGTAGGGAGTTTATATCGATAACAGCAGGGGACCAAGGACAGAAGAGGCAGAGCCAGAGAAGGAAACACTGAAAGAGCACTAGGAGATATAGGAGGAGCACCAGAAGAGAGCAATGTCTCACATAGATTACAGAGATTACAGAGGATGGAAGAAGCTGTTTTGATCAACAGTGTCAAAAATAGCAGAAAGGTCAAGAAGAATGAGGATAGAATGAGATTTTGCAGCAATTAAATCATTGGATACTTTGGTCAGAGCCATTTCCACTTGGATTTGAGAAAGTCAGTCAATTTTATGTACAAAACTCTCTCAATGATCTTGGAAGCAAATGGTAGTAGCAAGACAAGGCGGTAGTTGGAAGTGGAGTTAAGGTCAAAGTTGGGCTTTTTCAATATCGGAATTCCGGTTGCATGTTTGAAGGGTGAAGGAAATATGCCAAACGAGAGGAAAGATTGAATATTTTAGTGAGAGGCAGAGCAAGAGAAGGAGACAAAGTATGAATGAGGTGGTAGGGCTGGAGGACTGGAGCAGAGCAGAAACCTCTTCTGCTGTAGTGGGTTTGAATGAGCATAGAACAGCAGAGGATATGGGGTTGGAGGAGGTATTGGTAGGGAAAGGCGAGAGGTGAGAAGTGAGTAGCAAAGTTAGTGGTTTTGTAAGTATCTTCTCAGTGAAGTGAGTAGCAAAGTTAGTGGTGTTCAAGTTGGTAGGAGGAGGAGCAAAAGGGTGCAAGAGAGAGTTAAAAGTGTGAAAGGGGCATTTGGGTTCCTGGGAGAGTGTGGTTATAAGGGCATTGAGTAGTTTTCTTTTGCAGAAGAAAGAGCCAAGCTGTTCGAGCATAGCATAAATTTATAGTAGAGGAAGTCAGTTGCAGAATGAAACTTTCACCAGCAGCGTTCAGCAGTTGGAGCATTTTTTGGCATTTCAGATCAGCTTGGTTTTCCAAGGTTGTCACTAGGGATGCTTGCTACATTTAAATATAGAAGGGCCATGGTATTTAGTTGAGAGGAGAGGGTCAAGTTGTAGAGGAAGGTTGCAGAGTTAGTGCAGATGAAGTTTAAGATAGGTAAAAGAAAAGTTTGGACGGTAGTGGAGAATCCCTGTAGGTCAAGACAGTGGAGATTTCTGTGAGACTGATGTGCCGAGGATGGTATACTTTGGACACGGGTATGCTGAAATTAAAGGTCAGTAGAAAGTGGTCAGATAGAGGAAACAGCATTGGAGAGATTAGAAGTGGTACAGAGATTGTTGAAGATGAAATGTAGAGTGCTTGCCGCTGTATTGCTGAGTTAGATCATTGTGTGAGGCCAAAGGAGGAGGTTACAAAGAGCAGACAAGAGGCATCAGTGCAGTTGGGGTTGTTGATTGGGATAGTAAAGACCCAGAGTATGAGGTAAGGAATGGTAGAGGAGAGGAAGTTACACACACTTTTTGAACACCTCACACGAATTAAACAATTCACACACTCACAGATTGCATCCCTCATATACACATTCATTGCATCCCTCACACACTCCTCCCCAAACACACACATTTAACCCCTCATACACAGCAATGTGTACACACACTCATTGAACACCTCACACACATTGAACAGCACGCACACACACACACACTGGATTACTCACACATACTGCACCCCTCACAAACCCATTGCACTCTCACACACAGATAGTACCTCTCACACACTGCCCCTTTCACACACTCATTGAACAACTCTAACACACATTAAATCCCTCACACACAAGCACTGCAGTCCTCACACATACATTTCACCCCTCATAAACTAGATCCCCTTTAGACACTACATACCATGTATGTTACACACATTACAATCCAGACAAACACACTACATCCCTTATACACACACTGCACCACTTACACACAATACATTCCAGACAAACACACTCCATCCCTTATATACACTTTTGATCAATGACACACAAGCTCGATCCCTTACACACACTCTGAATTCTCTACACAAACACACACACTGCACCACCTACACAAATACTACATTCCTGATATACACACTCTGGATCCCCTATGCACATGCTTACTACATCCCCTTTGCACACCATGCCCACTATACACACATTTACCCTCTCACTCTGTTCAAATGCTATTCAAGCATTATACACCACAAACACGTGTTTACTTTTGGGGTATATGAAAAGATTGCTTGAAATAGCTGCAGGTCTAGTACCTGGCCTGCATCTACTGCAAGCCCTCCCTGGCACAGGCTGTCAGCCTCTGTAGTCTAGCTGTGTGCACGGCTTCTAATTCACACTTCTTAATGTGCTGTGCTGCAAGGTGAAGGTAAGTGCCCTCTATCCAAAACCACCTGCCTCTTCCTTTGATTCAGTGGAGCTTACAGAAGCAAGAAACTGATTTACAGCTGTTGTAGTAATTTAGAATAGTGCCTGTTATCTTACACAAATAAAGCAATTCAGCAACTGTGTTTAGAGTGTACCTTCAATCCATTATTGCAAGTGTTAAAGCGACACGCCACTGGCCAAATACATTAAAATGATGTTTTGGTAGATATAACCCCTAATGAAAACACGCATGTGTTTAATTATTAATTTTTTTCATGGGGTTTATTTAAAAACAGCTTGCAAAAGTTGCAGATCTCTTATCTGAAGTGTTTGCAAGCCCTCCCCTTCTCACCCTGCCCAGACATTCTTGGGCTTTCTAATCACAGAAAGTCTTTGCAAGGCAGGTACTCTGGGAAATTGATGCCTCTTGAGTTTAGCTTCACTCAGCTAACCAAACCAGGAAGTAACAGGACTAGGTATCTGATTGACAGCCAGGGGGTGTAACAAGGTTAATTTATAAAAGTGCCAATTTCTATTGGAATCTGCACCTTTTGTAAAATGAAAAAAAGAGAACACACTGTTCACATAAAGCACATCTGAGTAAGCTGGGGTGCTTTGGGGGCCCGGAGTGTCCCTTTAATATGGAGATTGGGAACATACAGGGTTATTTACTAAAGTAAGAATTTGGGGGGATTCAAAGTGAATTTGAAATCAAAATCTAAAACCGGCTGATTTGGGCAATTATTTTTCACTTTGACTATTTTGGCCTTATATTTCCTGTAATCAATCAATCAAAACAGTTTAACTCTATGTTTGTCTCATGGCAGATTATTCTCTAAGCACCATATTCTGCCCTAATAAAATTAAGTAAAAATGACCAGATTCCAACTGGGTTCAAATTGTCACATTTACTAACTGAATGAGCACCATCCTGACATTTATCATGTATCATGTTTAAACTGAGTTTGGGCTGAATGCATCTGGTGACATGAACATTCAAAAATTTTCAGTCTCTTGCTTTTTGCAAGAGAATATTTAAAGACTATTTGCCCACTGACAGCACTAGCCACAAGCAGGAAAATAGTTAGCTGACACTATAAAAAATGAAAAATGCACACCGGGTCAATACACCCCACCCCCCTCTCCTATATAAGTAATGGGAGAAACAAATTCTCACATATGCACCCACTTGACATGGCACAGGTTGGGGCATATCAACTACATAATGAGCAGGCAGAGGCTAGGCAGTGGGACAAGGTATTAGAATAAGGGGCGTCCAGTCTATGGTCTGCTCTTATTGCCCTCAGTGTCCAGTAGTAAAGAGGTTAAAAAAAAATTGTGATTTAATTAGTGAAAAAATTATTGTGTTCTTCAGAATAATAGTGAATCTGACATTGATAATCAATATATTTAGATTCGTAGGATTGTCCACTAACGTGAGAAAGTTAGGGAACAGACAGAGGGATTACTACAGTCTGTCCAAAATATGGGTGCTGCAAAAAAAAAAAAAGAAGAAAATTGTTAATATATTTCCAAACTGTTTCTATTGGTGTGAATTTGGAATTCCCTTGCAAAATTCTCCATAATTTAAATTGTAATGACCAACCATAATAGACATACATTCTCCTTATGGCAACCCTCTTGATATTTTGTGACTAGAATTTAACTGTTTGCTTGTAACTAAAACTTTCCATGCCTTGTACATTTTGCAATCTGGGTCCTTTCCAGCCTTATAAGCTTACTCTTATACAATAATACCAATCGGCACTGTGCATTTAATCAATACTCAAGAGACAACATTATCCACTGTTCCTGGATCCATGGATCCATTCTCTAGCTGATGCATATTTCTAAGGAGAGAAATGTTTGTTCATGTATTTTTGCTTACGTTACCTCTGTGTCTGTGTAGCCAAGTAAACCACAGATGTTGTTCACACTGAATTTTGAAAAAAAAAGAAAATAAAAACACAAACTTGGCTAAAATGCTTCCAAGTACAGTTCTGTAATACACAAAACAATCTCTATATAATTTTGTGCCACACTGTGACAAAAAATAGTAATTTACTAATTCTGTTATTAATGAGGTGACAACGAATTACAAGGAAACAGTAAACATTTGTACGAGTTTAAAAATACTTTGTAAACGTTTGTATTGCTTTCCAAATGTGTTACATAATTGCTATGCATAGGCAATATTGTAGAGGTTAATCACTTGCAGTGTTATTTGCTAAAGTGATAAGTTTCAGGAATTCAAAGTGAATTTCACATTTAAAGCCAAAGTAGCTGAGCTGGACATAAGGCAGACGTAGAGATTTTTTTCCAGTTTGTCTACATTGGCCTTAAAGGGACGAGTATCACTTTGAGACAACTGTCCTATTGAAAAGCTGTATCTTTGAATGAGACCACTGCCTAATTCTGCACGGTGAAAAATCATGTAACTATGATTTTTTTCATATTTATGTGGTTCTTCCTTATGCTTTCCACACCCACTCCAGAGGGGACACAGATCTAACCAATCAGTGTCCTGTCCCTGGGAATACTGGAAAAGTGCCTTGACATTGGCATGCCTGACAGATTTACGCATTTGCAATTGGATGATTGCCTTACAAGGAATATCCTCACAGGGGCAGGACTCTTATCAGTGTGATTCATGTAGAGCAGGCTATGGTGTCATGTTTCTCTGTCCTACATCTGCACAATGATGCGCTGTTCCTGTCATTAGTGGCCTGGTCTGAAACTGAGATGGGTGTGTAAGAGAATGATGGTAGAATGTTGGAAAATCTCCCAGAGCTGAAAAGTGTGCCCAACAATGCAATCTGGCAAAGTTTATAGTAAGTTTTAAAAAATGTTTATTACGTACTTTTCAAAGTTATTCTGTGCCAGATGATTTATTTCTAATAATGACACCGTTGATATAACTAAAATTCAATGGGAACATTGCAGTGCATTAGCAAAAAAGAGGGGAAGAACCAATACGCACATGTGGGACCCATTCAAAATGGTATATTTGTCTTGCAGTCTAGTTTTTAATTCACTACAATTTAGTGTTCAGTGAAAAAACATCTTGGTGAACTTAGCCAATTGTTTAGCAGCTTCCATTACTAATTTAGAAATAATTATTGAAATGAATTATGTGTGAGTATTCCAAGTTGGACTATTTAAAGGGACACTCCGGATCTCTAAAGGACTTCAGCTCAAGTGGTTTACGTGTGAAGAGTGTGTCCTCTTTTTCATTCTACAAAAAGAGCAGATTTCAAAAGAAATTGGCACCTTTATAAATTAGCCTTGTTACACCCCCTTCATTTTTTATCTTCCTTTTTTTGGTGTGTTATATATTGAATGAATGTATACCTTTATGCAAAATGGCACCCGGAGGAATATAGGGCTATAAAATTAAGAAGAATTACTTTTTGGGATATGCACCTTTGATTATCTTTAAAGGAACACTATAGTCACCTAAATTACTTTAGCTAAATAAAGCAGTTTTAGTGTATAGATTATTCCCCTGCAATTTCACTGCTCAATTCACTGTCATTTAGGAGTTAAATCACTTTGTTTATGTATATGCAGCCCTAGCCACACCTCCCCTGGCTATGATTTTCAAACAGATGTAATTTACCTTAAATAATTGTATCTCAATCTCTAAATTGAACTTTAATCACATACAGGAGGCTCTTGCAGGATCTAGCAAGCTATTAACATAGCAGGGGATAAGAAAATCTTAATTAAACAGAACTTGCAATAAAGAAAGCCTAAATAGGGCTCTCTTTACAGGAAGTGTTTATGGAAGGCTGTGCAAGTCACATGCAGGGAGGTGTGACTAGAGTTCATAAACAAAGGGATTTAACTCCTAAATGGCAGAGGATTGAGCAGTGAGGCTGCAGGGGCATGTTCTATACACCAAAACTGCTTCATTAAGCTAAAGTTGTTCAGGTGACTATAGTGTCCCTTTAAGGCATATATTGTATTCAAGACCTAAAGACAGGAAATATATGCACCGCCATGTTGCCGAGGACTGATGGTGCAGGGTGTGTGTAATTGTTAATTGTTTGTGTTCTCTCCTGTCCTGCTGATGCTTGCTACCAATTAGGAGGATTTGGCTATGGAGCCTATGCAGAGCCCTCTGTTGGCTGCAGCAACAGCTATATGCACTACCCGAATAGGAAGGCTTGCTAATTTGCATATTCAGTTAGATTTGCATATTGCTAATTCTGCAGTCAGGAGACATATTTTGTGTTAATTATTATCTTCCCTACCCCATTATAAATATGTTATTGTGTTAGAATAAGTTGCTGTATGTTGTCTGCTATTATTTGGTTATTTGTATTTTATTTAAGTTGTGTGAGGGGCAAATAAGGCCGTATAGGAATTAAAGGGAAAATGAGTCGGTTGAGGTGTGCCGGAACCGACGTCGTGGTAGGCCTGTAATAAAAGAGGGCAAAAATTGGATACCTGTCAGAAAAACAATCAACAAAACCTAATTGCCTAGCTATATGGTAAATGCCGAGCAAGTAAATAGTGGCCCAGCGCTTTTAACCGGCACTCTTAATCATGCAAGGGGAAGTAAGGTATGGTAAACATGTTGGCCCTCTAGGGTAGACTAAGTGTGGGGGTAGAGAAGGTAAACAATAGACTGCATTAATAGGTGAGATTTCCTGAGATAATGCTACAAGAAGGACGTGGTGGCTGTGGGAAAGCATGTGATACCCAAGAAACTGTGGGAACAGGTATAGCGGCTCAACAACTAGATTACATAGTTTAAGTGAATAGTTCCCACCAAGTACAAAACGGTTGATCCAAAAGAAGGCGAAAAACCCAGTTTGAAGCGCTGCCAATTTGCCACAAGCTTGGGAAAAATTCCTTCTTGACCCCATAATGGCGGTCAGATTTCCTTGGATCAAGCAGTTATTGCCCTACATTGAAAGTTGATGCCCGGTTCGTAGTGTCAGGCCTTTAATAGGTCTGATAGTGGTTGAGATACTTGGATGTTAATGTGAAGTCTGTAAATTAGAAATTTCCCAGAACCCGAAACGCCTTGAGTATGGTATGAGGACATGAAAACTGCGTATGAATGGTAAACCTGTACAACATGTGGAGTTGTAAACCGGATAGGTAGAGTTGATGCATGTTAGAGGTGGCAAAAAAAGCAAAACCAAAACGCAGACAACATAGCAACAGATACAGTAGCAGTATACACGAAGAAGGAGCCTCAAAGGGGAAGAAGGCCCTAACACACATATCGCGAGTGTGGAAAAAGAGCCAGATGTGAAAAGATGACGACCATGAGGTTGCAAGGCTGGCAGCCTGTGGTTGGGCCCTAAAACGCAGGGAACGGCAGTGGCTACGGGAGACTAGGAGTAACCGAAACTCCTGAGCGCGATGAGTATCAGACCTAGCCAGAGAGCTCAGGCGGAGAAAACCACGCTAATCGCTAAGCAGCGGAGACCTGCTATAAAAAGAGACGAATAAAAACAGCGCATAAGCGACCCAATGTGCGCATGAGTGAGAAAGTGTGTGAGTGTGCGTGCTGGCATACTAGCTAATGCCAAAAGGCGTAGCAATTAAAAACTAGGTTTGGTGACAGGTGAGGCCCTGCTAGATGCCAAGCGACGAGAGAGGCTCTATCTAAGAGTTGGCGCGAGGGGATAACGTGGCCACTGAACGTTGTGGCGGGGTGTCGGCCTCTCGGTGACGGCTAAACATAAGATAGAATGGGAGTGACAGGTGAGGCCCTCCCTATGCCACAATGCGAGGCAACTAACTATGATTTGGCCTGAGGGCGTAGTACCTCAGAGTATGAGGATGGGTGTTGGCCTCGCGGGACCACTAACCTAAGGCGAAGAAGCCAGGGGGAGAATTACCAACTAGTGGACACCTAGGACCCTGACAGCCAGCCACAGCTAACTAAGAGGGGAGGTGTGATGCTTTTGTGTAATGTCTCTTTAATTTGGAACTCAACTGCAGAAACAATAAGTTTCACCTCCTTTATTTTATTGAATTGAACAAGGTAGACTGTATCTTTAAATACACATGCAAGGAAAAATGCAATGCTTATTTGTCAACAGAGAGTTTAAAGAAAATAAATACTATAATAATTTTATATGACTTGCTTTCCTTGAAAAAAGATTTACTTAACTTAGAAGCACTCTGGCACTGGAAGGGTTAATTCACCCAATGGAGGAAGAGGAAGGAGTCTCTTTTAACAAACTGCAGTTTAGTAGTGAGAGAAGGAAGTCCGTTTGTCCAAGCCGAGGTCTGAGAGATGAGAAGGTAGAAATCCGTTTACAAGCCGAGGTCTGGGAGAGGAGAAGGCAGAATTCCGTTTATAAGCCGAGGTCTGAGAGATGAGAAGGTAGAAATCCGTTTACAACCCGAGGTCTGAGAGATGAGAAGGTAGAAATCCGTTTACAACCCGAGGTCTGAGACAGGAGCCGGTAGCATCGAGTAGAGCAGCTGATCTTACTGCCGCACCTGAGTGAATAATCCAGCCCTTTGAATCTGGCGCGGTCTTCCTAAGTATCGTGGAAAGACCGCGTCAGAAAAAAGGGCGGAGCTAAGCGCCGTGAACCCGGAAGTGGGTTCCGGCGGCAGCATGACTGTTAGGTATACCTGACAGTACCCCCTTCTCATGGGGCATCCTCTGGGTGCACTTATTTCGGTTTAGAGGGGTAGCGTTTGTGAAAAGCATCAACTAATCTCTTTGCATGAACATTAGATGAATCTTCCCAGGTATCTTCATTAATTCCATAACCTTTCCATCTGATAAGGTATTGTAAAGAGCCACGGTGGATACGAGAATCCAAAATCTTATGAATTTCATATTCTTCTTCACCTTGGACGATGATAGGTTCAGGAGTTGTTACTATTTCTCTATGGAAAGGATCAGGGATGTGTGGTTTAAGCAAAGAGACATGGAATACTGGATGAAGTTTAAAACTTGGAGGAAGTTTTAATTTAACAACGTTATCATTGATGATTGTAGTTATTTGAAAAGGACCAAGAAAAAGAGAGCTCAATTTCTTTGAAGGACAGTTTGTGGTAATATTTTTTGAAGAGAGCCAGACAAGATCCCCCACTTTATAAGGAGGGGGAATTCTTCTTTTATGGTCAAAAAACTTTTTCTGGTAGTTTTGGGCGAGTTGAAGATTCTCCCGTAATTTAAGGAATAGAGAAGACATAAATTCATTTTTTGAAGTAACCGTGGGATTGGATGAAGAATTAGATGGGATGGGAAATGAGGACGGATGAAAACCATAGTTGCAGAAAAAAGGAGTCATTTTCGTACTAGAATGAATGGTATTATTGTAAGAAAATTCAGCCATAGGTAACCAAGTGGTCCAGTCATCTTGCAGGTATGAACAATAACATCGGAGATATTGTTCCAAACATTGATTAACTCTCTCTGTTTGCCCATTAGTCTGGGGATGATAGGCAGAAGAGAGTTTGCGTTGAATTTGAAGAGAGAGACACATCTCTTTCCAGAATTTGGAGGTAAATTGTGTCCCCCTATCAGAAATAATTTCTTCTGGAAGACCATGAAGCTTTACAATATTATCAATAAAGACTTTGGACAATTCTACGGAGGAGGGTAATTTTTTTAAAGAGATGAAATGGGACATTTTAGTGAAGCGGTCCACAACAA
This sequence comes from Pelobates cultripes, assembly GCA_933207985.1. Taxonomy (NCBI): domain Eukaryota; kingdom Metazoa; phylum Chordata; class Amphibia; order Anura; family Pelobatidae; genus Pelobates; species Pelobates cultripes. Next base: position 83,570,308 of record OW240913.1, on the reverse strand, counting down.
CAAGAATAGTGGTGAACTGTCGGGATGGAGGAAGGTCAACAAGAAAATCCATAGAAATGGATTGCCAAGGTTTTTCTGGAATAGGTAAGTTAAGTAGTAATCCAAAAGGTTGATTATGTTCAGATTTGGACCTTTGACAGATAGGACAAGTTTTGACATATAATTCAATGGTTCTATCTTGGTGAGGCCACCAATAATATCGTGAAGTTAGTTCAAGAGTTTTCTTTATTCCAGGATGTCCAGCTAGGGGTGAATCATGAACCATTTTAAGTAATTTGTTCCTAAGAATGGGAGGAATATAAATCCTATTTTTGAAGTAAAATACACCATCCTTTTTTGTTAAATTAGGTGTTTTGGGAAGTTCAAGATCCTTTTGATTCAAGTTCCTTAAGTCATCCTGAAGAGAAGAGAGGATCCCTATTATTTTGTTAGGAGGATAAACTTCAATAGAAGTTTTAGAAGGAATTCGAGAAAGAGCGTCAGCCTTTTTATTTCTAGTTCCAGGTCTGTATATTAATTGGAAGTTAAACCGGTTAAAAAATAGGTTCCATCTAACTTGTCTAGCCATAAGGGTTTTATTAGTATAAAGATATTCAAGATTTTTATGGTCTGTATAGACTATGATAGGTTGTTTTGTATCTTCTAATAGATGGCGCCAATTTTCAAAGGCAGCTTTAACACTTAATAATTCCTTTTCACCAATAGGATAATTTTTTCAGCAGAGCTCAGGGATCTTGAAAAGAATGCGACTGGATGAAGTGGATCTTGAGGAGTCTTTTGCTGAGAAAGAACTGCTCTGATAGCTGAATCTGATGCATCGACTTCTAGGACATACAAGAATGTTGGATTAGGTAGCTGTAGAATAGGTGCAGTTGTAAATCTTTTTTTTAAACTATCGAAGGCAGCTTGTGCATCTTTATTCCATTTGAAAGGACGTTTAGTACTGTTAAGGTGGTTAAGTGGATGTGATACCTCTGAGTAGTTCCTAATGAATTTTCTATAGAAGTTTGCAAATCCAAGAAATCGTTGCAATTCTTTTGTGGTAGTAGGAACGGGCCAGTTAATAATACATTCGATTTTAGAGTTATCCATTTTCAGAGAATGAGGTGAAATAATGTATCCAAGAAAGGAGAGTTCAGTAACTTCAAAAAGACATTTCTCTGGTTTAGCGTATAATTTGTGAGTTCTCAATCTAGATAGAACCCATCTTACATGCTTCCTATGCTCATCCAAATTGTTAGAATATATTAGAATATCATCTAAGTAGATAATAACACAAACATCCAAAAGATCTCTAAAGATATCATTTATAAAATGTTGGAATGTTGCAGGGGCATTACAAAGCCCAAAAGGCATCACTAGATATTCGTAGAGACCATATCTAGTCCGGAAGGCGGTCTTCCATTCATCATCCTGTTTTATTCTAATGAGGTTATATGCGCCTCGGAGGTCGAGTTTAGTGAATATAGTTGCGGTTCTTAACCTTTCAATTAATTCATTTATTAGTGGAAGAGGATAACGATTTTTTATGGTTATTTTATTTAAGGCTCTGTAATCTATAATGGGTCGGATGGTTTGGTCCTTATTCCTCACAAAAATATACTAGAGGCAGCCGGTGAAGTCGAGGGTCTGATGAATCCTTTACGTAAATTTTCATTAAGATATTCTTTTAAGGTCTGTAATTCCTTTTCAGAAAGTGGATAAATGTGTCCATAAGGAATGGGAGCACCAGGTATTAGATCTATTGGGCAATCATATGCTCGATGAGGTGGAAGTGTTTCCGCTTCTTTTTTACAAAAGACATCTGAAAAGTCAGAGTAGAATGGAGGTATAATTGATTCCTGAGTAGTTTGGAGAATAGGAATATGTTGGAAGCAGGTTTTTTTGCAAAAGTCAGAAGGAAAAGAAATGGAAAAGGGTGACCATTTAATTAAAGGATCATGAGTTTTTAACCAATTAATTCCTAGAATGACGGGATAAAGTGGAGATTTAATAACATCAAATGTAAGGAATTCTGTATGTACGTTATTGGTAATCATTCTTAGAGGAATTGTCTCATCTTTTATGGGTCCTGAGGATATGAATGAACCATCAATAACTCTGATTGGAATAAAATTGGTTTTTCGAACACACGGAATTTTATTCTTTGCAACAAAAGAAAAATCAAGGAAGGTTCCATTAGCACCAGAATCAATAATGGCTTCAGTCACGATTCTTTTTGTATCCCACTGTAATATGAGAGATATAGAAAAATAAGTAGATGTTTTCCTTTTTGTGAAGAACGTTCAATATAGAAGTAGATGAATGAAGCTTACCAGCTTTCGAATGGATTAGTAGGGGACATTCTGGGATTAGATGTTCTTTTGAAGCACAATACATGCACAAATTTAGTTGTCTCCTTCTTATCCTTTCTTCCGAAGTAAGAGGGCTTCTTATTATACCAACTTCCATAGGTTCATTGTGAGGAAGAGATTTTTCAGGAAATTTTGGAGTAGTAAAATGTTTTCTCCAATTAGAAGTAGTAAGAACTTTTTCAGCCCTTCTTTCTCTTAGACGTCTGTCAATACTAATGGAAAGTTGAATCAAGGCATTTAAGGTGGGAGGAAGTTCAATACGAGAGAGTTCATCTTTCACAGCTTCTGATAATCCGAGACGGTATTGATTGCGTAGTGTGATGTCATTCCATTGGGTTTCGGTAGCCCATCTTTTAAATTCGGCGATGTAATCTTCAACAGGTCTGTTCTTTTGGTGGAGAGTTCTGATGGTTAAATCAACAGTAGCCTGCTTATATGGATCTTCATATAATAAAGACATAGCTTCAAAAAATTCATCCAGTGAATCTAGTATGGGATCATCATTCTCTAAAAAGGAATGGGCCCAAGCCATAGGTTCACCTCTTAGAAAGGAAATTACTGAACAAACTTTTGACCTTTCAGTGAGGTAAGATCGAGGTTTCAAAGCTATCAGAAGTTTGCAAGAATTTAAAAACTCTCTGTACTTTGTTCTATCTCCATAAAATTTTTCTGGATTACAGACAGCAGGATCACCAGCCGATTGAAGAGCGGCATGAGGAAGATGGCCTTGCATGTCTCTAACATAGGTTAATATTCTCTCATTTGTAATTTGCAATTCCTGTAACCCTTGAGCAATTGTATCTACTCTATTGGTTAGGGCAGAAACTTGAGAGTTAATATCTGCTGGTTCCATTGAAAAGGCGGGATTATTCTGTGATGCTTTTGTGTAATGTCTCTTTAATTGGAACTCAACTGCAGAAACAATAAGTTTCACCTCCTTTATTTTATTGAAGTGAACAAAGTAGACTGTATCTTTAAATACACATGCAAGGAAAAAATGCAATGCTTATTTGTCAACAGAGAGTTTAGAGAAATTAAATACTATAATAATTGATATGACTTGCTTTCCTTGACAAGAGATTTACTTAACTTAGAAGCACTCTGGCACTGGAAGGGTTAATTCACCCAATGGAGGAAAAGGAAGGAGTCTCTTTTAACAATCTGCAGTTTAATAGTGAGAGAAAGGAAGTCCGTTTGTCCAAGCCGAGGTCTGAGAGAGGAGAAGGTAGAAATCCGTTTACAAGCCGAGGTCTGAGGGATGAGAAGGTAGAAATCCGTTTACAAGCCGAGGGCTGAGGGATGAAAAGGTAGAAATCCGTTTACAGCCCGAGGTCTGAGAGAGGAGCCGGTAGCATCGAGTGGGGCAGCTGATCTTACTGCCGCACCTGAGTGAATAATCCAGCCCTTTGAATCTGGCGCGGTCTTCCTAAGTATCGTGGAAAGACCGCGTCAGAAAAAAGGGCGGAGCTAAGCGCCGTGAACCCGGAAGTGGGTTCCGGCGGCAGCATGAATGTTAGGTATACCTGACATGTCCTTAAGGGGATAAAAGCTGCCTTCACGGGTGCCCCACTGTCTTATTGCA
>OW240913.1:83530965-83556502 GCA_933207985.1 Pelobates cultripes | reverse complement strand
AAGGGACACTATAGTTTAATGAAGTGGTTCTGGTGTCTATAGCTGGTCCCTGCAGGCTTTTTAATGTAAACACACACTGTGTGCAGCACTGGCGTTAGTTCATATGGCAGATCATATGGGTGGGGCATTGTGATGTGACATGTGGGGCAGCAAATTTTTATTTTGTCTAGGGCGGCAAAACCTGTAACTGCTCTGATCCTGGGCAGGTGCACCAGTCTACTGGTGACCCACAGGAGGGGAGTGCACTGATTGCACTGCACTCTCCTCCTGCCCAGCCCCGTCTTTACCTCTGCCCCTAATTTACAGTGACTCACACTCACAACAAGCAGTGCCTGGAGCCGTGAAGGAGCGGGTATGGCAAAGAACTACTGATTAGCATAACATCAATATCCGTTATAAAACCAGGAAAAGGTGGGCATGGATGGTGAACTGATTTGGTGGTACAATGGGCCACTTGACTGGTTTTGCCCCCCAGGCCTAAGGCTGCCAGCCCTCCCCTGGCCGCTGGGGAGGCGTCTCGGTGGCCCCTGGCGGACTTGTCCTGGCGGCCGCTGGGGAGCGCGCCAGGCCGTGCGCTGGCTCTGTAGTTCCCCAGCATTTGCTGGAGTCGAGACCGCGCGAATATGACGTCATATTCCGGCGCCAGTCTCATTCAGCAGCGCGCGAGGGCGGGAGGGCACTAACACAGGAAGCACCTCTAGTGACCGTCTGAGGGACTGTCACTAGCAGTGTCACTTTGAAGCAATGTAAACACTGCCTTTGTCTGAAAAGTCAGTGTTTACGTTGAAATGCCTGTAGGGACATGCTATAGACACCAGTACCACCACATTAAGCTGTGTGTGTGCGTCTGCTAGTGAGTGAGCTTGCTTGCATGCGTGTGCCTGCTAGTGAGTGAGCTTCTGTTTTTATGTCAATGAGCTGATGTATATCAGTAAGATTGTTTGTCTATGAGGCTGTGTATCAATGAGCTTGTGTGTGTCACTGAAATGTCAGTGAAATTGCCTGTGTCTGCATGTGCGTATGCTTACTGTATAATTAAACGCTTTACCCTGAAAGGACCAATATTTTATATTAGAAAAAGCAATATATATATATATATATATATATATATATATATATTACTCAATCATCTGTCTCTAAGCAAGACATAGCCCTACATATTACACTGACAAATATATGGCGAGTGACTCTATGGGTGGGGCTGGCACAAATTTTTCCAGGGCTGCTTCTCTTTGTATCCCCAGTCCCGCCCCTGGGTGTAAGGGGGGCAGTGTGTGTATGGGGGCAGTGTGTGTGTGTATGGGAAGTGGGGTGGCGTGTGTATGAGGGCAGTATGTGCATAAAGTGCATGTGTATGGGGTAAAGTATGTGTGGCTGGGGCAGTGCTGTGTGTGGGGGGGGCAGTATGTGTATGGGGCATGTGTGTATGGGGGGCAGCATGGGGGCAGTATGTGTATGGGGGGGAAGTATGGGGGCTATGTGTGTGTGTGTGTTAAGGGTAGGGGGGGATTTTTTAAATAATATATATCTTTATTTAATTAAAAAAAAAAAAATATTCTATGTCCCCCCTCCCTTCTTACCTTTATTGAGGAGGAGGGGGGGACATATTTTCATCCCTGGTGGTCCCAGTGGTGATTCCCTGGTGGTCCCAGTGGTTACAGTGAACTCTAGCCCGCGCTCCCGGGCTAGAGTTCACTCTCACGAGAGGAGGACCCGGAGGAGCTGCAGACTGAGCTCCCGGGTCCTCCCTCTCCCTCCCCTGCCGGCTGTCAGCACAGTGCCTATGGCACATTGCAGGGCTAGCACCTGCATGTGCTGGCAGGGGAGAGGGAGACCGTCGGATTTCTCGGGGGGGGGGGCAATTGCCCCGTTGCCCCCCCCCCCCGGATCCGCCAGTGGTCAGGGATAACGACAGACCTTTCTACTACATGATGGGTAAAAGCGGAGATTAGTAGCCATTTTCGGACCTTCTAATAGAGTCCCCTCTCCTACCAAGGGACATTTTTACATATCTAAGACTGAAACACATTATTACTAATAGACAAATAAACAAATACAATGCCACATACTTAACACTAATTGGACATAAATGTTTGGGCCATTTGCCAAAATGGAAATCATTCTCTCTATGTTACAGAGAACTGTCCAATATAGGTACAGACACTAAACTCCCATAAATGTCTAAATGGAAAGAGTAGCTAGGAGTAATATTCCTATTAGAGCAATAGTTTCAGATTATGAAGATTACTAAAGCTGCCTCGCATTGTTCAACACAATGGGAGGCCTTCTGCAAAGTTGTGATGAGATGGCACTGGGTACCGCAGAAACTCTCTTGTATTTGTGTTGATATCTCTCCAAACTGCTGGAGATGCTCACAAGGAATAGGTTATCTTGAACACACATTTTGGAAGCGCCCAGACTTGCTACAACTTTGGAAATCTTTAGAATGAACAATTCAACAATTAACAGGTATTAAGTTATTATTTCGACCAGAGTTTTATTCACTCATATGATCCCGGCACTTGCGAGCATTCAGCAAAAAGATATAATAACACATCTTCTTTTAGCAACAAAAATTTGTATAGTGGCATAGTGGAAATCTCCACTTTCACCCACCTTAAAAGAAGTATTAGAAAGAGTAGATGATATATACTATATGGAACAAATGGCATATCACATGGAAGGTAAAGAACATGTTCACACAAACAAATGGGCAAATTGACTTATTCATAGACCTATTTTATTAAACTAAAAGAGAAAGAATTTTATTTTGTTTATAAATTTTAAAAAAAGGGACTATACTAAAAGGCGTACATTAGACTATGACTGCTGCTCACTATGTACAATAAGATATGTCTGAATATCCCTGATTTTATGTGTTTTTCTTTTTCTTTCATTTTTCTGTTTTTGTCTTTCTTCTCTTTTTTGGGGGGGCACCTATGGGAAAGATAGTTGATTTAATGTAGCTGAGTTACAACACTGAATTATATTTGAGGATATGTTTTTTATATTTTATGATTGTCTTATAACTGATTAATGTGAAATATCGAATTGTATTTACATGGGCACTTAAACTATGGTGACTGCAATATGACTTGTAGAATATTGTAACTCAATGAATATTTTGCCTTGCTTCTGATTCTGCATTTTTACTTGGAATATATGATCTGCCATGATGTTTTGTGTATTCTGATTATGTTATGTATTTATTATATATATATATATATTTTTTTTTTTTTAATTATTATTATTATTATTTATTACGCATCTATGTATTATTTACTTATGTATCTATGGAAAAATGGAAATCATTCTCCAATAAAAATAAGACATTGAAAAAAAAAAAAAGAAATTGGTTAACAATGAATGGAAGGACGGTGCCAGGGGACTTTAGAACTATAAGCAGTTACAGTGTCCCTTTAAGGAGCACTTTATTGTGGGTTTTCTACTTATTTTTAATAAGTAGCGTTTTTTATTTTTTTGTAACTTTTTCATTGGTTGCTGGTAACTTACAAAAGGATGCATGCTCAATAATTCCTGAACAGTCACTTCCCACTATTGTTATTACTATATAACATTATCCCCTATATTTAATACATGTGTATTCGTAAGGTTTGAAATATAAGAGCAAATGTAGAAATCTAATCTGCTCTATATTGTAATAGGATACTTACATTTTAGCATTCTATTAATTACTGTGATAACTTCTGCCCTTTTCTGTAATTTAACTTGGCATATGGAGGTAGAGAAAGTGAAGCAATGTTTCGGTTACTACTGCCCCAAATCATTTTGTGCAATTGCTGTGTGCTAAATCTATAATCCAAAAGAAAATGGAGCAGCATATTCTAAAAAAAAACAAAAAAAAAAAAAAAAGGTTAAAGGACACGAGAAACAACACTGTTTTATTTTTGTAATTCCCACGTTTCTTTAAGCTGTCAATCTGATAGCCACTAGGGACTTTAGACTAAAATAGATTCAGTAATTGAATCTGTTTTACATCCTGTGTCCGCATAGATACATGAGAAAAGACAGTGTTTACATTGCTGCCTTCTAACGACTGTAGATGCAGTCACTTAGATGGTCACTAGAGGTGCTTCCTATTTCAGTGCTGCACTATGTGCAGCACTTGCCTTCAACGTCTCCACGCAATGCGTTTTGTTGCACATGCACATCTGATTGGCTGAGATCTTCAAGATTGCTCATGCCAGCTCTTCAGCCTTGGAGGCAGGACCACTGCTGCGAGACCGGCACGACAAAGTAAAAGAATGATAGGTCTACCCTGAGGGTGGGCTGGGAACCTAAACTGCTACCCCAGCACTATAGTGTTAGGAATACACGTCTGTATTCCTAACACTATAGTGTTCCTTTAACTTTCCAATAAGCACGATTAAGGATTAGTAATTTTAGCACTAACAATAATAGAGTTAAGCTATAATACAATATGACTAATGCTTTAGAAACATCTCTGACAATGCAAAAATGTGTCAGCACGGTATACTTCTTTACATACATGTTAGCTGTTTGTTGTTTGTTTGTTATTTTTGCCCCACGATGTGTCTATACATAAATATATAGTGTAGATTGGATTAGCCTTATTAGTCCATTTTGGTATCTTATATACATATATATATATATATTGTATTGATGTGTATATGTGTGCTACATGCATGCACATAAATATTCTGTATACAGTAAGTTACAATTCTCCACACACAGAGCTTATTATGGATTTGCTTGTGTAGCTGCGGCCTGTAATCTGTATATAGTGGAACAAGGTCATTCATTTCCTACTTGCCTTGGGATATGTGACGTTTGTACCAGGGTGTATGACGTTTGGATGCAAGCACAATACAGGGGAAGCTTGGAATAAAAAAGTACAAAGATTTATGAACATTTAGCTTTCTACTTGTACAAATATGTGCATAGTGATATTTAATGCTTCATAACAAAATAGCTGTGAATGTGAAGGAGTAGGAGCTCTTCCTGTAATGAAGCTTACAATGTGAGTTCAAGCAATGTGAGATCTGCAGTCACGCCAAACAATTTCCCAAAGCATCCTTTTTCTGGATAGACATTTTCGTTTTCAGGCCCAGATCCTTTGTCCTTTTTTTCTAAACCACTGTCCTTTTTCTGTCGGCTCAGAGTTTTGTAGTGTGTATGAGAGCACCACAGAGCTTTACAGACATGGAGCTAGCACTAGCAGTAATATGTGTTTAGACTGCACGATGACATGTTTATAAACACATTTGTGTAAATAGAATTTATGTAAAAAGAACCAACCCTCTAAAATCAAGGTCATTTTAAAACATGACTGCTACTTCTCCCTTAATATTCTATAGTATGGTGCAGTGCTGGGGCGGTAAAATACACACTTACCTTTACAGTATTTCCATATCTGGGCATCTACAGAGAAATGTCATACAAGCACATGTGCACTTGGTAATTCCTTCCATAGTGCTGTATGTTTGCATGCTCTTTCTCTCATGTAGGGCAGTGCGTGGATTCATATAATTTGCTTTAAAGTTAAAGGAGCCCTATAGGGCCAGGAACACAAACATGTATTCCTGACCCTATACTGTTAAAACCACCATTTAGGTGGCTTGCCCCCCTTAGCCCTGCCCCCAATCCACCTCCTTGCTGACATCATCAGAACTCCCATAGAGAAAGTATTGGATTGGATGAAATCGGAAAGGAGGATGGGGGCTGGGCAAAAGCTGGCTTGGCCAATCAGCACCTCCTCATAGAGATGAATTGAATCAATACATCTCTATGAGGAAAGTTCTTCATCTCTGTGAAGCACTGCCCCAAAAAGCCCCTCATTGGCCATCTGAGGAATGGCCACTGGAGATGTCCCTAGGGGGCAATGTAAACACTGCCTTTTTCTTTAAAAAGGTAGTGTTTACATGAAAATGCCTGCAGGGACTGTCTATACTCACAAGAACAACTTCATTAAGCTGTAGTTGTCCTGGTGGCTATAGTGTCCCTTTAATAGATATGTTTTTTATTTCTACACTTATGCCTTTGATTAGGTGCTTTTCTTGATAAATATCACTTTTCAGGGAGTGTCCACAGATCAGTTTGATTTCTATAGATTTTTTTGTGCAAGGAGAGCCATGCATACAGTGTCAATTGAAAAAAAAATGTTTTTAGTTTTAAAAGAAAATAGTGCACCCCATAGCTAACTTGTTATTAAAGGACCACTATAGTGCAAGGAAAACATACTCGTTTTCCTGGCACTATACGGTCTCTAGGTCCCCCACACCCTTAGGGTCCCCCTCCCGCCGGGCTCTAGGGGGTGGAAGGGGTTAAATCTTACCTGTTTTCCCCCGCCGTGCTCCCTCAGCGCGGGGAACTCTCCTCCTCCTTTTCGCCGTCATCGGCTGAATGCGCATGCGCGGCAATGCTTTCCTATGTACGGTGGCGTCTTCTCACTGTGAAAATCACAGTGAGAAGCGCAGAAGCGCCTCTAGCGGCTGTCAATAAACAGGCTATTTAAAAGACCCCTTTCAGACCCATAAAGCACTTTGCTTGCTTGTTTGTTTTATGTGGTGAGTGTGACCTCTTTTTTTTCATTTAAAAAAAAGTAAAAAATACACTTTTATAAATTTCCCTTGTTGCAATCCCCTAGAGGTCAATCAGACAACAGGCCCTGTTACTTCCTGGTTTGCTTAAAGGAACACTATAGGCACCCAGACCACTATAGCTCAATGAAGTGGTTTGGGTGCCAGGTCCCTCTAGTTTTAACCCTGCAGCTGTAAACATAGCAGTTACAGAGAAACTGCTATGTTTCACTGAGGGTTAATCCAGCCTCTAGTGGCTGTCTCATGGAAGTATCATTGCATCTGTAAACAGCAAACTATATCACGGGGTAATGTAAGGAATATCTAGCCCAGTTGTGCATGTGAGCTAACAGTACAATTACAGTACAGTTAAATAAGGGTTAAACATCTGACTAATAAAGTAGACTGTCGGCCTTTATGCCTGCATTAATCAGAGTTTGTGAGTGGTTTCCCAGGGTATGTTCTGTCAGTGACACTTTAAGAAAGTCCCTTCCTCCACCTGAGTCTTTTATCCCCGAGTTAGTCTGAGAGAATTGCTGAATCACCGTTTCCAGTAGCAACATTGACATCCTAAGGTGCTGTGTGCAAAGGTGTTCTTCAAAAAGGAACATTGCTGAAACTGAAACAAGATTTCAATAACATTTCTCATACAGTGCCAAGAGCTGTTTTGATACAACCTATAGACAATATGGAACTGATTAATGTACGAGATACAAATAAAGAGTTTCCACAATAACTCATTTACACAACTGACACATATGGAAAATCACATGGAACACCTGCATTCCCTTCATTCCGCCCTCGTGTAAATCAGCTCCAGTCCTGCTGACCTGGTTTTATAGACGTTGATAACCATGATAAATTGTCTCTGCTCTTGTCTGGGTCATATCTCTACAAACATAGCTCAGCATTTTCTGGTAATATTTCTGGAACGTGTATACTGCAGGTCTTTGTTGATATTGTTTCTTTCTAAGCTGCATTTTTTTGTAACAATGTCTATTGAAATGGAACAAAAACAACTTAAGCTATCATGCTGACTCTAGGTACATGCAGCTAGGCACACTAGGTAACTCAGGTGAGCAGATAGAACATTGGGAAAATTGAGGATATGTTGCCAAATGACATTTCTGAATACGTATTAGAGTTTATCGAATACTATAAAACTAATATTTAAAAAAGAATAATTCAAGCACCATAACCACTACAGTGCACTGTGGTGGTTATGATGGAGTACTATTGTGCCCTCTCCATTGTAACGACTCTAACCATTATTAAATGGTTTGACTTCTTAACTGGGGTCTGCCAGGAACTACTCCCTCCCTCCACTGCCATCACCGGAGAGCTGGAGGTTCTCAAGTTGGAGCTTCCATTAGCTCTCCTAAGCCTAGCAATGCGATCAGATGGCACAGCCAATGATCCAAGCCCTGGATGTACGTAGTGCTGTGCAATACTTTCAAAGATTGAATACTATATAAATATGATAAAGAAATTTTTTTTAGGATAAACTCTTTGATAATTACTACTTCTTTGAGGAACGTTCTTCTGAAATTGGCTATATGTTGTCTTGCCAACTAGGCTGTCATCAAATTATGCAACATATTCATAAACCCAATGCTAATTCACAATCCTTTATGCTATGACTATGCAAAGAATGAACAGCTAAAGCTCATGTATCTGGGACTAATTTCTTTGTGAAAGCTGTTTGGCATATATGTCTTGTAACGTGGAATTCTGAATGAAACATGCAATCTCGCCAATATTTAGTCAGCACTTTCTGGCGTTTGGATCTTCTGTTGTACAGATGCTTTATTTGGATAGAAAATCAAAGCATTACCCTTCTTACTCAAATCTAATTTCTGCTCTGTTCTATACCTAAAGTGATCTGGAAGGTGACCCCCGCATGGCCATGTTTAACCGAGAGGATTTATACATCTGTGATATGACGTTGACTCCAGTTTCAGGGAAATGTATATTACTTTTATGTATAAGAGGAGCGTTGTGTGTTGTTAAATGAATAGAGAAACTGATTTCAAATTTTACTAAAATCAACAGCCCCTGTTTTATCCATTTTTAAAGAAAGGGTTTTGCCTGTTTATAGAATTTTTGTTTGGTACTCTTTGAAATCAACAGTAGATGTGTAGGTTTGGCATAGTATAAGCTTTCAAAATGAGTGCAATAACAACAACAATGGAGTGTATTATTTTAGTGGGCACAGTAAGCACCATCATCACTATAGCTCATTGTGTTGGTCATGGTACAATAGATCAAGGCTGTCCACAGTTTTCTGTAAAACAGCTTCCAAATAAATTTACAAAAAAACAGATCTCTCTCTCTCTCTCGATCTCTCTCTCTCTCTCCCTCTCCCTTTCTCTCTCTCTGGCATTCAGAGCTGGATAAAGAATTCACTTCTTCAACCTGTTCCAGTCTTCTGGTTTCTTTTTCCAGTTATACTATTCATTTTGAGTATTCTTATTATGGTGTATTATTTTTTTTTTTATCTGAACATGTCACTGTCATACTATTTAATTACACTGGCTATCAGCAAAGTCCCAATGGTTTAAAGGCCAAAGGATGTATCCTTACCAGAGGAATTATACAGGACAGGGGTCTTACATCTAGACTGTTCCACCAGATCCCGGATACTTGGGAGCTATGGCTAACCAAAAGTCAAGTGTATAATTTGCTGTGTTTAAAAATATTATGGAAGCTAGACATGTGTAATTTGTTTCGGTCCGAATATGAATTCGGACAAATTTCGGGCAATTCGGACATTCGGGTACTTCCTAATGTCCGAAGTGCCGAATTGCCCAGGTTCCGAAGTTCCGAAATTACCGAATTTCCGAAGTGCTGAAGTTACCGAAATTCTGAAGTGCCGAAGTTCCGAAGCACAATATTGCCTAAGTACTAATATACTTATCCAGTGAAAGAAGAAGAATGTTACATTGTATACAATTTTAAATAAAAAGTATACAAACATAGCCAGGATTCAGCTGTAAGCATTTGCAACACTTACAACAATCAAGTAACATACATTCATATAAAATGTAAGTTACTTAGCCAGTCAATTGAATGACAGGAATGAATAAGTAGAACACTCCCTAATTCCCACGGTATTAGGGAGCTATCTACTAAAGATTACTTAGTATTAGTAAATTATGCCCCTACTCGCTATACCCGTGGCTGCTCACTGTTAAAAATTTGAAAAAGTTTACATTTTTTAAAACATTTTTAATTTTTTAAAAAAAAAAATATTTAAAAAAAGGTAGTCCCTCCTCCCGACCAATTGCCCCCCCAGGCAACCACCCTAATGTAATATAATGGGGGGGACCTATTGTCCTCCCCCTGGGCCCCCACCCATGAGGGGTGGGTGGGGGCCCTAAATTATAATAAGGGGGGACCTAATGTCCTCCCCCCTGGCCCCCACCCCTTAGTGGTGGGTGGGGGCCCTAAATACTAATAGGGGGGGACCTAATGTCCTTTGCCCTGGCCCCCACCCCTGAGCAGCGGGTGGGGGCCATAAATACTAATAAGGGGGGGACCTAATGTCCTCCCCCCTTGCCCCTACCCCTGAGCGGTGGGTGGGGGCCCTAAATACTAATAAGGGGGGACCTAAGGCCCTCCCCCTTGACCCCCACCCCTGAGCGGTGGGTGGGGGCCCTAAATACCAATGGGGGGACCTATTGTCCTCCCCCCAGCCCCCACCCCTGAGCGGCAGGTGGGGGCCCTAAAGAAAATGTTAACCCCCCCAGGTGACTAGGGGTCCCCAAACCCCTAGTCACCCCCTCCACCACCCAAAAAATTAACCCCCTACCTACCCCCCTCACCCTAAAAATAATGAGGGGGGGACCTTTAACTAAGTACCTGTAAAAAAACCCAAAAACTTTCCATTCGATGTTAACCATAATAACAGACGCGCTTTAAAAAAAAAAAAAGTGCAAAAAAAATAATCAATCTTCACCCATGGAGGGCTCCTCGCAGACTGAGCTCTGCAGGGCAGGGCAAGGCTTATAAAGCCTTGCCCTGCCCTGCAATTATTTCAAACCAACCAATTATTTCAAACCAACCAGAGTGCTGTGACAGGTAAATGTAGAGACTTACCTGTGAGTCCCTTCATCTATCTGTCAGAGCACTCTGATTGGATGGCTTAAACACACCAATCAGAGTGCTCTGAGCCTAATTGTAGGGCAGGGAAAGGCTTTATAAGCCTTCCCCCGCCCTGCAGAGCTCAGTCTGTGCGGAGCCCTCTCCGGGTGAAGATGGAAATTGCGGTAGTTACGGGGTGGGGCCAGGGGGAGGACAATAGGTCCCCCCCCTTCTTACTATTTAGGGCCCCCACCCACTGCTCAGGGGTGGGGGCCAGGAGGGAGGACATTAGGTCCCCCCTTATTAGTATTTAGGGCCCCCACCCACCACTCAGGGGTGGGGGCTGGGGGAGGACAATAGGTCCCCCCCATAATTTTACTTTAGGGCCCCCACCCGCCGCTCAGGGGTGGGGGCGGGGGGGTCAATAGGTCCCCCCTTTAGTTTAAAAGCCCCCACTCACACGTCGTGGGTGGGGGCTCGGGAGGGGGGACCCTTATTAAAACTTGGAGCTTCTCTCTTTGTCTGAGTTCTAACAGCTGCAGTAGGCGAGGGAGGAGGGGACTTCCTGTATCTGGGTTTGTCTTCTCCCCTTTCTCTCCTAACTGCACAGACAGATTTTTTTAACCGTTTGTTGTCTGGATTCTCTCCTAACCTTATCTAGAAATGACGCGGCTTCTTCAATATTTTGACACTGGAGAGCGCATGCAATTGGATCAAGATATTTAAATTTTTTTACAAATGCATTTACCGTAGATTTTGGTGTCTGATCATCAGGAATACTCATTACCAATCTGTATGCACGCTCAAATTTTAAAAGGAAACTGAATACATCTTCATTTATATTTGGTTTTAATTTTTCTAAAATCTCAATATCCACATGCTCATTTCCTGTTGTCAATCTATCTCGCTCATCTTCGTCATTAGGGGTACTTATGGGTGGAGTCAATCTATGTGCAATGTATGTTGGCAGCCATATTTTAAACAATCTGTTCCTTTGTTCGTCATTCAAATTATGTTTAGATAAATTAGACTCAAATACGTCTGCATTACCAAAGGCATCCATTGATGGATTATATGGGGGAATATCTTTGGTAACTTTTATCAGCTGCTCTTGAATTTTTAATTTAAGTTTTGCAGCCTTATCTAACAATTTTCTACGTTGCAAATCAGACTGGGATGATATTTCTGCGACATAAACTGACTCTGGTATCAAATTATGAGTTTACAGATCAATTCAGATTTAAGATCCAGCTGTTCTTCTAAATCACAAATACTTGCCTGTAGTCTATCACATTTAGTACATTTCATTTCTGTTACACATACAGATTTCTCTTTAATGTCTGTCTGTGTATTTTTTTAAATCTTGTATCTTTTCTTGTTCTGCTGCTTGCAATTTTGTTGGAGCCACTCCTGTTCTAAGGATCATTGTGTCAAAGGTTTCTACCAATTTTAAAACATTTCTTATTTTCTTTTTTGTTTTATTTAAACATAACAATTTATTATCAATAGCTGAATTTGCTTGTTTACATTGCTCATACAAACTAACCCACAATTGACTATCTGTATGGCATCTATCAAACATAAAATCAAGTTTACTTCTCTCTGCACTATCAGTAACAAAATCCATTATTACTCACCAGACAAGTTGATCTTTACTGCACGACTCCGTCTGTCTTTAGTCTGCCTTTTACTCTTACAGCTGCGCAGTTTGGATTTGCTTCTGGACGCTTGCCAATCTCTGCCACGTGCTTGCTTGCAGAATACACGTGGAATCTTGTGCTGCTTTCTTTATAACACGTGCTTTTGTCTGTTGTAGAATATAATCTTGGAACAGTCTTTGTGATTTTAAAATTTTTGTCTTCTGATAAACACACACAGCTCTTAACACGGCTTTTAACACAGTTCTTTTTTCTCTGCTTCTGGCTGCACACACTTCTATTCAACACAAAGAGTAATTCGATCCGTCCTCTCTCTCACATCCTCTGCTCAATTCCCCCCTTAATGGAAGTGTGGAATGCCAGAAAAACAGTCTAGCTGGCTCGTCTATGTAATAACTGTCTGTGTGTTTATTTAGTTCAATAAGTCTTATATATATATTTCTTCTTGGGACAAAAAATGCTCGCCACATTAATATATGTCTATATTAATGAAAAGTACTAATACGCAATCTGACGTTCTTTATAAAAAATATGCATTTATTCTACTTCAACAGCAAACAATAATTGGTATTTCTTAACGATGTTACAGAGAGTCGTCTCTGTATCAGCAACTCAGGACATCAGAGAGGAGAGCAAAACAGATTGTAGAAGGAAGAGAGCGTGGACCTTTGTCCTCTGCCCTTTTTAGCCCAAATTACGTCATAACGTTAAGTTTAGACTCTGGCCATATAAGGAAATTCCCCATATAAAGACCACCCAAATCTCTTATACAGCAAATTCCAGAGACCTCATGGTACAGAATAGCAAACGCCATCTGTTCTGTTTAACCCATTAGACAGCCACACATTAATATGTATTTGAATAGGAACATATAGAATACGCAATATTCTACAACCCTATTTTTTTTTTAAACAGTGAGCAGCCACAGGCTGCTCACTGTTTACTAGACATGCCCCTACTCACGGTATAGCGAGTAGGGGCAAAATGTACTAATACTAAGTAATTTTTACTTAGTATTAGTAAATTTGGCTGAAAGACCAATTTAGGTCTTTCAGCCTTTTGGTAGATAACGCCCTAATACCGTGGGAATTAGGGAGTTATCTACTAAGCGGCTGCAATAGAAGTGCCGAAGTCCCGAAATTCCGAAGTGTCGAAGTTCCGAAGTGTTCAAGTGCCAATTTGCCGAAGTCCCGAATTGTGAAAATCCAGAATTTCGGAATGCCGAACCAAACCAAAAATTTTCCCCATGCACATGCCTAATGGAAGCATCATATTCTGCAGCTAGTATCTACAGATACCGCTAAGTATATTAGTTGTAGTCTACAAAATCCAGATTACCAAAAGTTGCCTATCTGTGATCTAGAATCTAGATTGTCTATTGTCTAGTCTGTTAACGTACATGAATCTGACTCAGTTATTCTTAAGTTTCACAGAAGTCTTTCTCATTTAAAAACATAAAAGTTGAGTTATTGTACCTTATGTTGTTGGAAGTTAGATTGCAGTATCCCAGCAGCTTGTAAATAACATTATCCATATAGTTGAAAATAATAATTATTTTTAAAAAAATTTGTTAAAAAGAAAAATAACAATTCTGAGCATTCTGTACATATATGGCAAATTAATGCAGATATCTTTTTTATGCAGCTGTAAGACATAATAAAATAACACATTTAAAGGGACACTATAGTCACCAGAACAACTTTAGCTGATTGCATTTGTTCTAGTGAGTATAATTATTTATTTCAGGCTTTTTGCAGTAAAAATCTAGTGTTTACATTATAACCAAGTGATACCTCCACTGGCCACTCCTCAGATGGCTGGGGCAGTGCTGCACAGTGAGCCACACTGCCATTCAGTGTCTCCACCCTCTGCATGCAGACACTGAACTTTCCTCATAGAGATGCATTGATTCAATTCATATCTATGAGTAGGGGCCACCTTCACAGTCTCAGCCAATCCTATGGGGAAGCATTGTGATTGGCTCAGACCACAACTTCTGAAGATGTCAGCAGACAGCAGGCAGGTCAAAGGCAGACGGGGCAGAGCCAGCAGCTGCAGACTTGAATACCAATAAGATTTGACCCCTATATTTAGAGGACAAGGGAGGCTAGATGGTGGTTTTAACACTATAGTGTCAGTAATACATGTTAGTGTTACTGACTCTATAGTGCTCCTTTAATATTTCTATATTTTTTAAAAATATTTTTTCAGTAAATGCCATCAAGGTTTTATATTTCCTATAGATTTCTTGGCCCGATCTTCCAATAATTGTATGAGCTCAATCAGGATGAGTAGAACTCGTTTTGATGATGCATGCTTACTTCATATTCTGCAACGCGTGTTGGGATAAAGATCAATCACTTGTTTATTGCTCCTTTATTCTGAACTACAGATGGCAGGTACAGCAAGGATACACGGGCTGCAGGGTTATTGCGTGTGAATTGAAAGTGAATTTCGTCTAAGTCAAAGAAAAGTTTTTTTACTGTAAGAACAATAAGGATGTGGAATTCTCTGCCTGAAGAAGTGGTTTTATCAGAGTCCATACTGATGTTCAAACAGCAACTAGATGCATACTTGCAAAAACAGAATATTCAAGGTTATAATTTTTCAATGTAGGGTAATAACTGCTTGATCCAAGGATAAATATGACTGCCATTCTGGGGTCAAGAAGGATTTTTTTCCTAGTTTGTTGCAAAATTGGAAGTGCTTCAAACTGGGGTTTTTGTTTGCCTTCTTTTGGATCAACAGCAAAAAACATATTATGAGGAATGCTGAACTTGATGGACGCAAGTGTCTTTTCAGCTATGTAACTATGTAACTATGTCATTTTGAATTTTGTAATTCACTTTGAATTCTCACTTTAGTAAATAACCCTGTTTGGCATTGCTATTTCTTTACTCCATTTCACTAACATGGTATCACTCTTTATTTATGCTTGTAACTCCTTACAGTAACTTTCAAATATTTTATAATATAATATTTTCTTAAATGCCACTTTTGCTGTTTATTTTGCATTGCTATTTAATGTTTGAACTTTTAGCTGTTTTGGCTACCAATAAAATAACTTAAGGATATTTGTCCATGGATACTCAGTTGGGAAGAACTTGTAGAATGTTGCATCTACATGATAAAAAGTAAATCCTCCAAACATTGTTCTTCCTGGTGGCCCTATATCTCCTGAATTTTTTTACACTATTTATTTAAAGACAAATATTTGTAAATATTTGATGCCATGATACATAACTAAGCTTTAAGCTGATATCAGGAAAATATTTTTAGCCTCTTATTAAAGGGTTACTCTATACACCATGATGACCACTGCAGCTTGCAGAGTGGTTATTGTAAAATGACTCTGTGTAGCATTTGATCTTGAAACACTGTGAAATCTACAATATTTGACATTTTATGCTGGGGTGTAGGCTGCAAATCAGCCAGCTAGAAATGTGGCTGTGCCAATTTTCTCCTCATGTTGTGTGCACCACACTCACAACTTGGGCTGAGCTGATGTGCACATAGTGCATGCATAAACAGTGGCTCTGCTGGGAACTTAAAGTGAAACAATAGGCTAGGAGTCAAAAATGTTATTCCTAGCCTATAGTGCCCCACTCGCTCGTGCCTACCCCCTGTAGTAATAAAAGGGTTAAAACCCCTTTTGTCACATACCTGAATCCAGCGCCGATGTCCCTCCGCCTTTGCTCCTCTGCTCCTGACTTCAGGCCAACTTTAGGGACCTAATGAGAATGCACAGCTTTCATATACTTTTCCATGGGGTTTTAGCTAACACTGGATGTCCTCATGCGAAGCGTGAGGACGTCCGCCTACCAGAGGTGGAGTTAACCCTGGCAGGTAATTATCAAAAACTGCAATAATTATCATGGCAGGGTTAAGGCACTTGGGACACTGAACCCAGACCACTTCAATGAGTGAAGTGGTCTGGGTGCCTATAGTGTCCCTTTGACATTACTAAATAGCAGATCAGTCTGTATGTAAGTCTACTAATGCTCCTGAGAATAACTAAAGTCTGCAGTGTAGAGGTTTATGGGATAAGAATCTGTTATTGGAGTTGGAGAGGTCTACCTGCAATTGTAGTTAGATCTACTAAACAACTGGAAATGTTGAAGTTTAGTATCTTTTATTTGTTTTGTGTTTTTTAGTTAGTAAATTATCTTAATACTGCATTAAACAATAAGGTTTTTTTGTTTTTTTAATGAGACCATGTCCCTTCAATTTTGAAATATTTTAACCTCCACATACACAGCCAGCAGAATAAACAGATACTAGTTAATCTGTGGTGGGAATATTCCTAGGTTGTTAGTAAACTAGTCACATCTTTCTGCACCATCTGTAATGCAGATAATTTTCTGGAAATCACATTTTTTTTATCATATTCAAGAGATGTGGACAGGAACACGTGAAACCATGATGATGATATCTTCTAAATGTATTCCTCTATTGATTGAATGACCTGTGAACTAAAACACACAAAAAAATATTTAAATAGGATCAGATTTACTTTTAAGGGCCCTCTGCATTATTATCTTCTCCCTAGTCCTGGTACCTCCCTTACCTGACAAGGCATCATTGCTGTATGCACGTTCGTTCGTGCATGAACATATAAAACAGGAGATTTGGTGGTTTCAGCATTTTTTCTTATTTTCTCTCTGCACATTTATTTTACATTTCTGGCTATTTCAAACCTCCTATATTTTTTAAAAAAAGGGACATTAAACTTTCTTTTTTTATGGTGATATTAAAATGTTTGAAATATTATTTAATCAGAACATGCATTTAAAGGTTGTGGTTGAGGTCTAGTGTGTTGGGCATTTATTAAATGTTGTATTTTCCATATGATTCACACACACTTTGCTTTAGATAATATTTGTAAAAAAATGTTTATTACATTATATATATATATATATATATATATATATATATGTGTATATATATATATATATATATATATATATATATATATATATATATATATATATATATATAATATTAAATGCCTTGCAAGGAACTGAAAGGCTTTGAAATAGTTTTGATTGCTCTAGCACAGTTGTTATTGATTATCAGTTGATTAGCCACCAGAGGGAGATAAAGCTGCAGTGGGACATTCTATGGGTGGAACAGATTCATAATTTAAACAAAACATAAATTCTGCAGTCAGTCCTTTTCATTACCATTTTTATAGGTAGAATTGTAAGACTGTCCTAATGCCATTGAACGGAAAGGTATTTCATGATATCCGGATATACTGTACTCATATTTTAATTATTTTAATTAACACAACGAATGCTTGATCCAAGGATAAATCTGACTGCCATTCTGGGGTCAAGAAGGAATTTTTTTCCTAGCTTGTTGCAAAATTGTGCTTCAAACTGGGGTTTTTTTTGCCTTCTTTTGGATCAACAGCAAAAAACAAATGTGAGGAAGGCTGAACTTGATGGACGCAAGTCTCTTTTCAGCTATGTAACTATGTAACTTTCCATAAAATTTGAAATATCACCCACATTTTTTTCCCCAGGTTCTACATAGTTTGTCAAAGCCTAGTAACTTTAAATGCTCAAATGACTTTAAATATACATAAAACAAACATACACACTTAATGCCTGCACTCTGATTTAAAAAATAACCATTTACTTTCATCTACATGGTTACCAATCTCAATTCCTGGAATCTTCCCCATCAGATTCAAGTATATCTTTGTTGTCTGTGTGTGTGGAGAATAGTGTTAAATTCTATCTACTGTACCAGGCTCTGTTTCATAATACTAACTTCCTACCTGTGCTATCTGTTACCTGTGTTCTGACCATTTTGAAACATTCAGACCCCTGGTGAACTGCTTCACCAGTGTCAATATATCTGCCTAATTCTTGTTTTTCCTGCTGTCCACAATTTTTTTTCTGCTTTTCTCTTCATTCTTTTTGCCCTCCAAATGTTATTGTTAATTTTCCTCTATATATATGGATACAGTTCTGATCAAAATGATTCAACCTTTGTTTGAAAATCACGTTTATTGTCAACATTTATAGACTTTCAGCTGTTTGCAATAAACAAATCAAACAAAAGTGATTTAAATAGCTCAACACAACGAATGCTTCAAGTGGTTTCCCCAAATTCAACAGAAAATGCAACTTATAATGACTTCTCCAGTCTCAAAATGATTGACTCTTTCATGGCACTCATCTTTATTACATAGTAGAGCACCCTTTTGCTGTTATGACCTGCTACAAACAAGATGCATTGCCAGACACCAGCTTCTGGCAATGTTCTTGAGGAATCTTAGCCCATTGCTCATGGGCAATGGCATCCAGTTCAATAATATTCTTGGGTTTATGTGCTGCAAACACCTCCTTTAAATCCCACAAGAAAATTTCTATTGGGTTCAGTCGGGTGACTGTGATGGTCACTGTTGAATGTTACAGGCTTCTTCTACAACCAAGCCTTGGTGGAATTTGAGGTATGCTTGGAATCATTGTCTTGTTGGAAAGTCCATTTATCCCAAGCTTCAGCTTCCCCACATTTGGCATGACGTTTTCTCCTAGGATATTCTGATATTTCAACAAATCCATCTTGCCTTCCAAACGCTGCAGGTTTCCAGAGCCAGAGGATGCAAAACAGCCCCAGAGCATCACCAAGCCACCACGATGCTTAACTCTAGACAGAGTGTTCTTTTCAGCGTATGCTTAATTCTACTTCCTCCAAACATAACACTAATCCGTTGGGTCGAAATGTTTCAGTTTTGTTTCATCGCTTCACAGAACAGAATATCAAAACTTCTGTGACTTGTTTATATGATTTTGAGCATATCGGAGTCGACTTTTCTTGTGCTTTTGGGTCAGTAGTGGTGTATGTCTTGGAGTTTTGGCAAAGAAACCTTCTGTGTTTATTACACGCCTTATAGTGCTCACTGAAACCTCAGTGCCTCTTGCTGCGGGTCTTTTACAGTCACTCTAGGGTTTTTCACATTTGGCCTTATCAGAAATCTTGTTGCAGCCATTGATAGTGTCCTTTTTCTGCCCTGTCCAGGTAGTTTAACTACTGTTCCTTTAACTTTGAGCTTGCAAACTATGCTTCCAATGGTGAACATTCAGTGTCTTTGCTGTCTTTTTGTATCCTGTTTGTAAAGGGTGATGATCTCTTCTCTTAACTTTGTGGACCATTCTTTTGACTTATTTCCAATAAGCAGTCAAACGTGACACTCAACAAATCCCTAGCCAGTTCAGGTATTTCAAGTGTTCCAGCTCAAGCACACCTCTTACAATTAATGAAGTCCTTGAATAGTTGCAGGAGTGCTTGAGACAACACTTGTTTTGAATATTTGTGCTGTTGTGAGAGATTCTATTTGGGGTGTTGAATATATTTGAGACTGGAAAAGTCATTATAAGTTGCATTTTCTGTTGAATTTGGGGAAACCACTTGAAGTATTCGTTGTGTTGAGCTATTTCAATTGCTTTTTTATTTGTTCAGTGTAGTTGCTGAAAGTCTGTACATGTTGACAATAAACCTTATTTTTTTTTGTTCACATGTAAAGGTTAGGGAAGACACTCATCTGTGTCTGCATATATCTAGAGGCACAGTGGAGATCATCCATGTCATACATGCAGTAAGCTTGATTATTATGCAAAGAGAATGGGCATCGCTCCTCGTAAGGTTTGAATGGGTGTGTTGGCACATTAATGCTGGATATCTAGGCAACCCCAGGCATAGTATACCGAGTGAGCCTGCATCCCTCTCTTCAGGATTATGGTCCATTAGACCACCATAATTATACATAATTATACATACATAACCCATTCTTGATCCAGTGTCTTTTACTTATTTTTCAAGCTCTTTATATTACTTTATTAACTTAAATGAATCGCTCAGGACCCATTCGGGGATGCTTTCCTGAGTGAGTCTTGAACTATTCAGGGTTCATTTAGAACCATTCGGGCTGGTTAAGATGTACACCAATTCAGTTTGTTGGTATTTAAGTAAGTTTTAAAGGATATCACATTTAGTGAAAAACCTTCACATTTTTGGTGGATACGAGCAAGAATTAAGGGGGAAAAAATCTTCAATTCCCTTGATTCTACCATGACTTCTATGAATGGGAAAGAAAGATACCCTTGTCTTTTCAGCTTACTGTTAGAAGATGGTTATTTGAGGACAAAATAAATATTAGTGTGCCAGCATTTTTACTATTCCAAAAATTGTATAAGGTCATTAAAACATTCTCTGAGCATTGATTAAGGCTGACATTTTCTCAAATGCACTTACCAGGTATATGAAATGAATTAGGTATCTGTGTGGTTCGGTTTTAAACTCCGCTGGTTCTTGGCTGTATCCGCTAAACCACTGGTTGGTTTGCTCTGCTCTGTAACCGATTAAGGACACAGAGACACTTGGAACATATTATTTATGAGGTGGCAATTTAAAGAAAATGGCCTGTTTTATACAGTGTCAAAGACTTTTGCTTCTAACAAAAAAAAAAAAAAAAAAACAGAGCGAAATAGTGAAAGAAATTCTAAAATGGAACTAGATGATTAGTGATTGATTTCTGGTACCAATTACTTTCAAAATTTTTATCATCTGGGAAGATTTTACAAAGAACTTGAAATTAAAGTTGTTTAGACTGCTAAACAACTTTAGCTTGTTGAAAAGCAAAAAATGTGTGAAGAGTGTTTTCTTTTTTTTTATTTTGCAAAATGTGCAACTTTCAATAGAAATTGATACTTTTATAAATTAACCTGGTTACACCCCCTTGGCTATCAAGCAGATAACAGGTAATGCTACTTCCTGGTTTCATTAGCTCAATGCAGCTGACCTCAAGAGGCAGCAATTGTTCACAGCACCTGACTTACAAAGACTTCTCATTGAACTGCATTGGGAAGTCTGTGTTTGGATAGCCACAGAAAGTCTGGGCGGGGTTAGAAAGGGATAGCTTGCAAAGACAGCATACAAGAGAACTGCTGGTTTTGCAAGCTGATTTTAGATATATCCCCAGTGAAAAAATGCGTAATTAAATACATGCTTGTTTTCATTTGGAGTATATCTACTAAACATTTTTCATTTATTTTGGATCTGTGCAGTGGAGTGTCCCTTTAAAGACACACTCGTGTGAAATGATTCTCGTTTGAATCATGTTACCTATTTCATCTGTTGTACACTGCTCAAAAAAATAAAGGGAACCCAAAAATAACACATTCTAGATCTGAATGAATTAAATATTCTTCACAGATACTTTGTTCTTTACATAGTTGAATGTTCCTACAACAAAATCACACAAAAATTAAAAAATGGAAATCAAATTTTTCAACCCATGGAGCTCTGGATTTGGAGTCACACTCAAAATTAAAATGGAAAAACACACTACAGGCTGATCCAACTTTGATGTAATGTTCTTAAAACAAGTCAAAATGAGGCTCGGTAGTGTGTGTGGCCTCCACATGCCTGTATGACCTCCTGAGGGATCTCCTCCCAGACCTGGACTAAAGCATCTGCCAACTCCTGGACAGTCTGTGGTGCAACGTGACGTTGGTGGATGGAGCGAGACATGATGTCCCAGATGTGCTCAATTGGATTCAGGTCTGGGGAACAGATGGGCCAGTCCATAGCATCAAAGCCTTTGTCTTGCAGACACTGCTGACACACTCCAGCCACATGAGGTCTAGCATTGTCTTGCATTAGGAGGAACCCAGGGCCAACCGCACAAGGGGTCTGAGGATCTCGGTACCTAATGGCATTCAGGCTACCTCAGGCTACCTCATGGAGGGCTGTGCGGCCCCCTAAGAAATGCCACCCCACGCCATGACTGACCCACTGCCAAACACTGGTCATGCTGGAGGATGTTGCAGGCAGCAGAACGTTCTCCACGTCGTCTCCAGACTCTGTCACGTCTGTCACATGTGCTCAGTGTGAACCTGCTTTCATCTGTGGCGAATTTGCCAATCTTGGTGTTCTCTGGCAAATGCCAAACGTCCTGCACGTTGTTGGGCTGTAAGCACAACCCCCACCTGTGGATGTCAGGCCCTCATACCACCCTCATGGAGTCTGTTTCTGACCGTTTGAGCAGACGCATGCACATTTGTGGCCTGCTGGAGGTCATTTTACAGGGCTCTGGCAGTGCTCCTGCTGTTCCTCCTTGCACAAAGGTGGAGGTAGCGGTCCTGCTGCTGGGTTGTTGCCCTCCTACGGCCTCCTCCACGTCTCCTGATGTACTGGCCTGTCTCCTGGTAGCGCTTCCATGCTTTGGACACTACGCTGACAGACACAGCAAACATTCTTGCCACCGCATCAATGTGCCATTCTGGATGAGCTGCACTAGCTAAGCCACTTGCGTGGGTTGTAGACTCTGTCTCATGTTACCACTAGAGTGAAAGCACCGCCAGCATTCAAAAGTGACCAAAACATCAGCCAGGAAGCATAGGTACTGAGAAGTGGTCTGTGATCACCACCTGCAGAACCACTCCTTTATTGGGGGTGTCTTGCTAATTGCCTATAATTTCCACCTGTTGTCTATCCCATTTGCACAACAGCATGTGAAATTGATTGTCACTCAGTGTTGCTTCCTAAGTGGACAGTTTGATTTCACAGATGTGTGATTGACTTGGAGTTACATTGTGTTGTTTAAGTGTTCCCTTTATTTTTTTGAGCAGTGTATATGATTGTGGTCCAGGCACTCAAAGATCAGTTTAAACGGCAGGCTTATTGGAATAATGCAACATTTCGATCCCACAAGGGACAAGATCTGCTGTTTAAACTGATCAAAAAACCTGCTGTTTAAACTGATCATTGATTGCCTGGACCACAATCTTATACAACTCTTACAGTAGGGGCAGCCAACCCCAGGTCTGGTTGCACCAGGATTTTAATAAGTGTGCGGTAGTCCTCTTTTTTGTTTATAATCTATTTAATCTGTAACATTTGTTACCCAGCCATCTGACAAAAGTGTATAGATAGATGACAAGTTATAATTTATATTTACTTCTGGGTAGTAACTGCTCTGGTGTCTGTAACCACTATGATAGATTTCCTGTCTTACATTGATTGCAACCATCTAAATGAAAGCAACTGGGCATTTGTCCCAGGCAAATATAAATAATATCTGGCTTGTACAATGTAGTAATGTTTTTTTAAAAAAGCTAATAAAATAATCTGATTTGAAGCCTTGAGTTTCTTTGTTGACCTATAAATGGTTAAATGAAGAAGGTATACTCTGTCAGCAAAGCAGTTTTGCCAAATCCTGAAGGCAATGGACACCGTATAAATTCAATAGAACATCACCCAACTCATTAGGGATGCAGACGTCAAGCAGCCAACATCACCTTGGAAAGCATATGTGGTCTGCAAACACCACAATATTTAGTGGGTGGTCCTGACATTATCCATCCAGAAATCAAACGCTTTGTGGTGAAGAAATCCTAATACCAGATGTTGTAGAACTGAGCTGGCACACAAGCCGCAGTGGCCTTAAACATTGCGTAAACATTGCATAATTAAAAAGGTGAAATAATATTTTAGCTTTTGCTTAGAACAGAACTGTTAGTGTAGAAGGCTAAATTTAGTTTGTCCTCTCTTTTTTTTTATGCAATAATCAGAATGAAAACAGAAACATTTTCATCAACATAAAGTAAAGTATAATGGCCTAAGTTGTGACGGGGTTTAAAAATGATAACCAAATGAGGTTCAACATTAAAATGGAATTGTAGTAAGGTTACCATAGTGTTACAGTAGATGCAGTCGTGCGTCTTTTTCTCTTATGACATAGCAGGAGCTGTGTGATCTGATTTTTGCAAGGCATGAACGTCTTTTTATCTGTTCCAAACGATAAGGGAGTGTGGTCAAACGGAATCACTGTAACCAATGCAGCCTCCTTTATTGTGAGTGAGAGCCAGGTACAGGAACAGAAAAACTGATTAAAATATATTTTCAGAATGTTTTTTAATTTGTTCAGTTACTATGGAAATATTCTAAGCACCAAAACAACTTTGTCTTAAAAGGACACTACAGGCACCCAGATCACATCATATCATTTAAGTGGTCTGGGTGCATTGTCACTATCCCCTTAACAGAGAAACTGCAATGTTTACATTGCAGGGTTAAGACAGTCTCGAGTGGCAGTCTTTCAGATAACCACTAGAGGCCCTTCCTGCATTTTAATGGAGTTAAACGATGTGTAACAATGTTGGACGTCCTGACGATTTGCAGGAGGACTCCAAGATCTTTAAAATCCCTCGTAGCTGGAAACAGGAAAGTGGAAGACAGGGTTTTTATTTCTTTCAACACTTGGACGGAGGCAGAGGGACTATAGTGTTAGGAATACATTTTTGTATTCCTAATGCTATAGTGTTCCTATAATGAAGCAGTTTTGGTATATAGATCATGTCTCTGAAGTCACTGCTTATTTCTCTGCCATTTTGTAGTTAAATCACTTTTGTTTTTTAATAATATTTTCATTTTTTATGTAAAAACTCAAAGTTTCAATCAGATGTGACTGTGCTGTCACATCTGATTAAAACGTTATGAGTTTTTACTTACAATTCTGTTAATAGAATTAAAGGGCAACTATAGACACCAACACCACCTTATCTCAATCAAGTGGTCTGGATGCCATGTCCCTTGTCTGTAGGAAACACAAGGTTTGCATTGCATGGTTAACCTCTAGTCTTCATTCATGATTAAAATTCATTATTAGAAGCCGTTGCCATGTGAAGCAAGTCTGTAAACTTGATGTGTTGTACATTAAATACTTTCGCCTGACAGGTTTTGCACATGTGCATTGTGTGTGAAGGGGCAAAAACATGACAGAACATCATACCCTTGCTCCTGGGTGCTAAGTCATTGTGTGTGAAGGGGCAAAAACATGACAGAACATCATACCCTTGCTCCTGGGTGCTAAGTCATTGTGTGTGAAGGGGCAGAAACATGACAGAACATCATACCCTCAATGGAGGGTCCTTTTAGAGCTCTCTTTACCTCTGGACATACAATATTACAAAACCCCAACAATACCTTTAAAACACATAAAAACCCCACAAAAGTTACATCCCCTGTTACATTAGCAGAGTTTCCCTGTTTGTGTGACTGGATGTATCTCTGAACATTTGTGAGTGTGTGCCTGGGAGAATGGATCTGTTTGTGTCTGGTGTCAGGGGGTAAGGATCAGCATATACAAACAAAAAGAAAATTCATCAGATCACTTAGTGTAAAGCAAACAGTGAATACATATAACACTGTGTAAAAAGGCAG
>OW240913.1:83507187-83530865 GCA_933207985.1 Pelobates cultripes | reverse complement strand
TCATCTTCCAACAAATATTAAAAAGGTACATTTCTCAGTATGTACCGCTGGGAAATAAATATAAAAGAAACAAATTAAAACCAATGTGGCTTAGTAGAGAAGTAAAACAAGAGATTACAACTAAGAGAAGGGCATTTAAAGCATTTAAATCGAACAAATCAGATGCATCTTATAAAAGATATAAGGATGCAAATAATGCGTGCACTTGCTAAACTTCAAAATGAAATAATGATTGCTGAAGAGAGCAAAACCAACCCCAAAGCATTTTTTAAGTACATAAATTCTAAAAAACAAAACAAAATGAAAGTGTAGGTACACTAAAAACTGAAACGGGGGTGTTAATTAATGAAGACCAGGAAAAGGCAGGAATTTTAAATAACTATTTCTCCTCCGTATATATTAAGGAAGAACCCATGGCAATAGATATGCAAATGATTGCTACTAAAAACTTGCAGAATAATTGTAATTGGTTAACTCAAGACAAGGTGCTGCAGCAACTAAAGAAAGTTAATATAAACAAAGCTCCAGGGCCTGGCGGTATCCATCCACGTGTACTTAAGGAACTAAGTGTAGAAATAAGTGAACCTCTGTTTTTAATCTTTCAAGATTCTTTTCTTTCAGGAAGTGTTCCGGAGGATTGGAGGAAGGCAGATGTGGTTCCTATATTCAAAAAGGGTTCAAAATCCTTGCCTGGAAATTATAGACCTGTGAGCTTAACTTCTGTGGCTGGTAAAATATTTGAAAGGTTATTAAGGGATAATATTCAAGAATTCCTTGAGAAGAACATGTTATCAGCAAAAATCAGCATGGTTTTATGAAGCACAGGTCATGTCAAACTAACTTGATTGCGTTCTACGAAGAAGTAAGTAGAAGTATAGATCAGGGTGTTGCCGTGGATGTGATCTATTTGGATTTTGCCAAGGCATTTGATACAGTTCCACACAATAGATTTGTGTTCAAACTCAAGGAAATCGGTCTAGATGAAAATGCTTGTTCTTGGGTAGAACACTGGCTTAAAAACAGAGTACAAAGAGTTGTCATTAATGGTAAATTTTCAAGCTGGACAGAGGTGGCAAGTGGTGTCCCTCAGGGGTCTATTCTGGGACCCCTTCTATTTAACATGTTTATAAATGATCTTGAAGACCGCATTGAAAGTCATGTTTCAGTGTTTGCAGATGACACCAAACTTTGTAAAAAAATACAATGTGAGCAAGATATTACTTTGCTGCAGAGGGATTTAGATAGACTGGGGGACTGGGCACTCAAATGGAAGATGAAATTTAATGTTGAAAAATGCAAAGTTATGCTCTTCGGCGTAAAGAATACACAAGCAACGTATACCCTTAATGGAAGCGAATTAGGGATAACAACACATGAAAAGGACTTGGGAATTGTTATAGACAACAAACTATGCAACAATGTGCAATGTCAATCAGCAGTGGCCAAGGCCAGTAAGGTATTATCATGCATGAAAAAGGACATTCATTCTCGGGACAAGAATATAATTTTGCCTCTTTATAAATCACTGGTAAGACCCCATATTGAATATGCTGTGCAATTTTGGGCACCTGTTCTAAAGAAGGATATTATGGCACTAGAAAAAGTGCAGAGGCGGGCTACAAAATTAATAAAAGGAATGGAACATATAGGCTATGAAGAAAGGTTAACAAATTTAAACCTATTTAGTTTAGAAAAATGTCGCCTGAGAGGGGATATGATAACATTATACAAATATATTCGGGGCCAATACAAACCATTGTGTGGAAATCTATTCACAAACCGGACTTTACATAGGACACGAGGCCATGAGTTTAGACTGGAAGAAAGAAGATTTCGTCTAAGGCAAAGGAAAGGTTTTTTACTGTAAGAACAATCAGGATGTGGAATTCTCTGCCTGAGGAAGTGGTTTTATCAGAGTCCATACAGATGTTCAAGCGGCTACTAGATGCATACTTGCAAGAACAGAATATTCAAGGATATAATCTTTCAATGTAGGGTAATAACTGCTTGATCCAAGGATAAATCTGACTGCCATTCTGGGGTCAAGAAGGAATTTTTTTTCTAGCTTGTTGCAAAATTGTGCTTCAAACTGGGTTTTTTTGCCTTCTTTTGGATCAACAGCAAATAACAAATGTGAGGTAGGCTGAACTTGATGGACGCAAGTCTCTTTTCAGCTATGTAACTATGTAACTATGTAACCTTTCACCCGCAATGAAAACAAACTTGCAGCCCGCATCACTTTAGCCACCAGAAGGGCCATAGTGGAGGTTTGGTCCACCATTAAAATATCCTCCCAACAACAAATTGCTAATAAGGTCTCTTTTGTCCATAAGGTCTATGGACAAACTCACAGCGCAGACTCATGATACCCCTAAAACATTCCATGACATTTGGGACCCTAGGAGCCTTACCATGGTCACCCCCGCTCACCCTCCAAACCCTCTTGAACAATCCACAAGCCGTCCATTAATCATTAATTTGTGAAACCCACACCTTCAATCCAATACTCCCCCCCTCCACTCATTACCCCCGTGGATGTGCGGATCGCCTCTCTATCTCCTGAATTTACCTCTCTGGTCACAATTCTCTATTCTTCCCCTGACTCTTAATTCCTCTCCACCACTCAATGACCTTTCTACTAACACCTCTCAAACCAACAATTATCTGGAAGCACCCAACAGGTCCACCACCACATACCCTAACAACCGAGGGCACAGAAATCTAAAGTTAACATAACCACGATTTTGATTTCCGATACCTCGCAAACACCCACGCCCCAACTACACAATTTTAATGTGGACCCAGCTCCAGTTACACCTACCCTACATTATAGACACTGGTACATTAGACAACATCCCCTCATAGGACCATGGTTGGGCAATTTGCCCCCTGCAGGAGCCTTGGTTACTGGATGGAGCCATACCCCACCAAAGGGGTTAACAAACACCCACCAGATTCCCTCTTCACGTTTCACCTGTAACTTTGAATGTTGACAAATTACTGTCCATTGAGTTGGTACTTATTACTTGTAGCTGTCATTAGGGATGGGATGCATGGGCAAAGAGTTCGGTTCGGAACTTCCAAAATTCAGGACTTCGGCAATTTGGCACTTTGGCAATTCGGCACTTTGGTTCGGCACTTCCTAAACTCGTGACTTCGCCAATTCGGGAATTCGGCACTTTCCTTCCCCTACCCCTTCCGAAATTCGGCAATTCGGTTCGGCACTTCCGAAATCCAGCAATTCGGACATTCGGAAGCATCCGAATTGCTGAAATTTGTTCGAATTTAAATTCAGACCAAAACGAACTGCACATGTCTAGCTGTCATAGCTGTCACCAACAAGATTATTCTGATCCTGATGTTATTTAGGAATACTTATACAGGATTATACCCTGAGGTGTGAATTCAAGGTAAATTTAAAGTGAATTCCAAATTTAAGTCCAAAGAGCCAAACTTTCAGTTCAACTACTCTGGCCTTAAATTTGAAATTCACTTTGAATTATCATTTCAGTAAATAACCATGAAAATAGATGCATAACATAATAAGATACTGCCTTCAACCTACTGAGTACATAAAGATTGAATTTTACATCCATAAAATTTTACATCCAAAACTCTGCAGTTTGCAAAAATACAGCTATGTTTTTAAAGACCAATGTAAGTCTATGTTTGGCATAAAGTAGTATATTTAAAACTCTCCAGTTAATGTCTGGGCCAAAACATTCACAGAGTTCCATTAATTACTGCTTCCCAAAACTGTTTAATTGGAGAACTGAGAATATATATTCTTAGCACAAACACACCCAATGTGTCATAATTCACA
Source organism: Pelobates cultripes (assembly GCA_933207985.1). NCBI lineage: Eukaryota > Metazoa > Chordata > Amphibia > Anura > Pelobatidae > Pelobates > Pelobates cultripes. The sequence goes on along the minus strand of OW240913.1, from coordinate 83,527,042 downwards.
AAGAACTAGATGAAGCTAATGCGATTTTTAATCCATGCACAGAATCTTGCTCTGGTTAACACAATATATTACATACTTTGTGTAGTTTGAAAGCCTTAGCTTTCTCCCAGCTTTACTCACTAAGTCTGCTAGTTATTGAAAAAATTTAATTAAAGGAGTGGAGGTACAGCTCCCTCATTAATCTTGAACTGTGTCAGAGCAGTTAGTCAAAAAACAGTTCTCCTCCAGAGCCAAAAGTATGACCCCTCTACTGCAGCTATGCTAATTGTGAAGTGAATTTCTATGTTATCCATCCAACTTTTAGTGTTTACAGTTTTTGTTAAAGTATAAAAATTATATCCCGAAACTCCAGCCCTCCAGATGTTGCCAAACTACAACTCCCATGATTCTCAGCCTATCTATTTTATTCATAGATAAATGGGAGTTGTAGTTCAGCAACATCTGGAGGGTGGGAGTTTGGGGAAGCCTGTCCTAGATTATCAATTTAGGTGAGTTTAGACATGTATACAAAACAATCATAGAAATACGGACACAGTGTGACAGAAACACCAGACAAATAAACAGAGAGCCACAGTGCTCCTACATCCCCACTATCTCAGCTGTCCCTAAATATTGAAATAAACAGAAAGTGTATCAGTGCATAATTAATTTAATGTGCTCTATTCATAGTTGCACATCTTTTAATAGTTCAAAATACCGTATTTTTCGCTCTATTAAACACAACTTTTTCCTCCTCAAAAGTAAGGGGAAATGTCTGTGCGTCTTATGGAGCGAATGTGTGTGCACCGCGGTACAGGAACTTCTGTTTCCTGTACCCGGCTGAACTGAAAGGACGTGTTCACTCAAACTTTATAAAAATTCTGTTTGCAAGAGAAGTACTGGTGATGATGATTCTTATTGCTACATTCATTACCAACAAACCCAATTTTCATCATAGCCAATCACAAAACAGTTTATTTTGTTAACCACAACCTCCTAATATTTAGAGGTTAGGGTGTGGCAGGTAGAGAATGACAAATTCAAGCTGGGGATTGGTCATGTGATACTTTAGCATTTCTCCTGAAGGAAGAAGATGGGAGATCTCAGGAATTGGGATCACGAAGACTTACCAGGGACCAAGGGGGGGACAGAGAGGGGCACTAAGGGATGGATGGAGGGGTGGAAAGGAACACTATGGGATGGGGAAGTGGGTATGGGAGGGGGGGAAGAATACTATGGGACAGAGGAGGGGGGGAAAGAACACAATGGGACAGGGGAGGGGGGGAAAACACTATGGGACAGGAGAGGAAAAGAACACAATGGACAGGGGAGGGAAATACTATGGGATGGGGTGGAAGAACACAATGGGACAGGGGAGAGGGGAGGAGAACACTATGTGACAGGGGAGGGAAAGAACACAAGGGGGGGAGAACACTATGGGACAGGGGAGGGGGAGAGAACACTAGTGGACGGGGGGGGACACTATGGGACAGGGGAGGGGAGTGGGTGGTAAGGAACACTTTTTTTCTTGTTTTCCTACTCTAAAAACTAGGTGTGTCTTATGGTCACGTGCGTCTTATGGAGCGAAAAATGTGGTAAATACGGGCACAATGCCAAAGAAAGTCGACGCCCATTTTGACGCTAAAAACTGTGCCATCATGTAGTGATCTCAGAGGGACTCTGAGGTATAACACTATATAATGACCTGGTTTATTTATAGCTATCCTTCCTTTATAATAATTGTTCTGGAATGTAGGAGCTCTTTGCTCTAAAGTAAGTTAAACCTTTAATGTTAGGTAGTTGATGGTTAGCATTAACATTTGGTCTGGTATATAAGAGCTTTGTAAATTTGAGGTAAGATATATGTTCTTTAGAAACATGTTTATCTATGAAAGTGAGAGTCCAGACAACTATTTATTTATAATTGGTTTATACTCAAGATTTTCTTGCATTTTGCTAAGATACCCCTGAGGGCACTATAACTCCAAGTACTTCACCTGGCAAAATGATTTCAGCAGACCTTGGTTCTGTGCAGGGTGGGATCCTATACAACAACTGATTAAGTAGATTTAGTAATAAATGAAGATGTGTACACTTCTATGTAGCTCATACTAGATGATTCGGCGATATATACTATATTTATCCTTCCTTTGAAAAATTGTTCTAGCACTTAGGAGCTCTGTTACTCTGAGCTTAGCTCTAGGAATCTCTAACCTTTGTGACATTACCTCTAGGGGCTTTATATTTTGAAGTATTTCATCTGGCAACATTGTTTTTACATAACTGGGTTCTATACAGGGTGGGATCTTAAAATGATAACTAATGAAGTAGTTTTGGTTACGTTTTGTTTTTTTTGTTTGTTTTTGTCCACAATAAATGGAAACGTTGTCCTTTTAGCTTAACAGTTGTGATGGAATCCTTATAAAGATTCATATGATTAAAAACATTATGATTAACATGGGTAGTTCCTCCTTACTGTACATAACCCATTGAATGCATGCTGTTCCCTTTTTGTATGCACTTCTTTTTGTAGATATGCCCCCCACACATAAACAGCTTTAAATAAAGGATATCCCCAATACAAACAGAATTTAGATGTGAGAAGGATTTTTTTTTTTCTACTTTTATGTCTATTTCAACAGGGAACTAACCGGTTATACTTAATCACTGGGTTTTGGATGATGTATTAGTATGAGGAAGCAAAAACATACCTGTTGAGAATTAACATATTGAGCTTATATAATCAGGGTTTTTCCTGCCTGATCCCTTTAATTGGGATTATATATTTGTATGTTATAATAGTCAGGGTTAGGCCCTCTCCTTTTTAGAAAAGTTCCTGTCAAAGCGACTTTTTCTCTTTCTTTTCCTCAATCACATACGTAGATCAGCCCCTTAGCTGCCGCAGGTATAATTTCACCTGTGGCAGAGTCATTGGGTGTCACCAGCCAGCCCAGAACTTAAGTTAATGTTTAGTTGCACAGAATGTAAGTCATTGGCAGAGGTCAGTCAGTTGACTCTCTCAGCCAATGAATGTCAACTGTTGTGGCTTCCAGCTTCTGCCACTCTGCAGAATTTGGAATTGCATCCCTGGACCACCCGGGAACATTGGAGGCTGGTGGGGACCCAGGTAAAGGGCCAAACCATTTGGCAGTACTGAGCCAGGGTACTCCTGTTATCATAAACCACTATGGCTGTGGGGATTATGGTGCTTGGAGAAACCCTTGAAGCTTTCATTCTACTAATATTTAATATTCCTTTACCTATATATTATCTGGTTTCTATATGTTTGTTTCTGTTTCTTCTCTCTCAAAAAAAAAAAAAGTATTTCATTTGACTTTACTTGATTGTATTGTGTTTCTGAACATGTTATTGTACTACTTTGACATCTGTGTGCTTTGCATACACTTTGAAATAAAAAATACTTTGTACTTGTTATTGTTATACTCTCTCAATAAAGATATATATATATATATATATATATAAAAATAAGAGTAGTACAATATTATAGAGCTTTCAATATTCTTTAAGTGCCAGTATATTTTGCAGATATATAAGTTACCATGCAAAGTCTAGCGGACAATTATATGCAAGTAAAAATGTAATCCAATGAAATGTTCCCAAGCCTAAGTGACTTAACTAAATAGCAAAAAAGAGTAATGCAATATGTGCATTGAAAATGTTATGAAATCCAAATCCTGTGCAGCCAAAATAAAGCGATAAAGAAAAAGCAATAATTATTAAGTAAATATAAATATATACATATATAAAAAGAAAGGGAGGAGGGTCCCAAACCACTGCATTTCCCATGTGACATCTTTTTTTTAAGTGTATTTGATCCATGGGAACTTTGCAGCATTATATTTACCTATAGTGTTATTAACTAATTGTATTAATTACTCTGCTGCTCTAATCTCTTCTCTTCTGCTTGGCCATGTTGAATCACTAAAAAAGGTCTCTGTCCAGTGAGAAGGGATTAAAAACTTTGCAGCACTCAACAAATGTCTCAAAATGAATCTGTTATATTTTGCCAATGATGTACTGGTGACACCAAATACACTTTGCAGGTAGAATGGAAGAGTGGTGCCATAATGTTGTGGACATGCCTCTAGAATGTTGCTTTCAAAAGACAATCTCACCAGATTTCTCTGGAGGATCTAACACCTGACACACACTTCCAGCATGTGAGCAAGTGCACTGGGCTTATTTTATATAAAACCATGGGTGTCCAGTATCCCACAGTGTAGGAGGTTATAGTTTCATTGGGTTTTGGGCAAATTGAACTTTTGTGAGTCAAAATAAATATGTTGTCCCACTGAGATACGGACAAAGCGTGCCCAAGAATCCCCTACCGCCTTAACTAGACTAAAATGCCAGTTTATTGTCACCTTCCTACTCAAGCCTCATCTGATATAGCAATGAAATTCCTCTGTCCCATCTGTCACCACTCACATACAGCCACTTAAGTAGGATCACTTCTTAATGATATGTAGAGAGGTAGTAGTGTCCTGTATGGGAACGGATGTTGTTATCATGGGATTCAGTTATACATTGCAAGTGAGTGTCATCACAGAGTTACTGGACAAGTCTCCTATCACTTGGGAATGCAACAGCATTGGTACTCAGCCAAATTAGCTATTTATGTATCATGTTAAAAGGTGCATGGGCAATGTATGCTGCTTCAGTCAATGGCAATGGATGATAAATATATGGATGTACTTTGCAACTAGTTAAAAAAAGTTAAACTATGAACATCAAGTGTTTAAACTCATTAACTACCACTGAGTGTTTGAGTTGTTTTTACCAAATTTCTTGCTTCCATTTTAGATCTCTTTTATCTAACTTTATAACATTTTGGGCAAGTTAAAAAAGGTTAAGAGAGCATTTAATTGGTAGTTTGAAGGCTGAACAACTTAATTTACCATTTTAATATGTTATTATTAAGTAAGATAAAAAGCTGGGGTGGCCTTTAAATAATATCAAATACCAGGTGAATTTACTTTTGTTTACAGTTTATGTGTAGTGGGACATTAAGGTTAAGAAGCAGCCAGATTTTACAATAAGTATTACTCATGTGGCTGAAATGAGGATAAAAACTCCCCTCTGAATTAAAGTACTGCCCTTATTCCTTATAAAAGACGATACAACAAAAAACATATGTGAGGAAGGCTGAACTTGATGGACGCAGGTCTTTTTTCAGCTGTGTAATTATGTAACTATGTAATGTGAGAGCCAACTCAGTGAGGGCAGGTAACTACTTTAAAAGGGGAACACTCGTTATCTTTTTAAACCTAACCCAATGTTGGGAGGTACACAACTGTGTTATCAAACAAGGCAATTTTTTCACCTGCCTAGTTAAAGGGACACTATAGTCACCTAAACAATTTTAGCTTAATGAAGCAGTTTTAGTGTATAGATCATGCCTCTCAGGTCTCACTGCTCAATTCACTGCCATTTAGGAGTTAAATCACTTTGTTTCTCTTTATGCAGCCATTGCCACACCTCCCCTGGTTTTGACTGACACAGCATGCATGAAAAAAACTGGTTTCACTTTCAATCAGATGTACTTTAACAATTTTATCTCCTGCTCTGTAATTTTAACTTTAATTACATACAAGCGGCTCTTGCAGGGTCTAGCAAGCTGTTAACATAGCAAGGGATAAGAAAATCTAAATTAAATAGAACTTGCAATAAAGGAAGGATAAGTATTAGATGACTCTTTACAGGAAGTGTTTATGAAGGCTGTGCATGTCACATGCAGGGAGATGTGACTAGATTTTATAAACAAAGTGATTTAACTCCTAAATGGCAGAGAATTGAGCAGTGAGACTGCAGGGGCATGCTCTATACACCACAACTGTGTCATTAAGCTAAAGTTGTTTTGGTAAATATAGTGTAAATATAGTGTATATAAACCACTTCAGCTCATTGATGTGATCTGGATGCACTGTCCCAGTCCTCTTTACCCTGCAATGGCAATTAATGCAGTTTTTTGATAAACTGCAATCATTACGTTCCTGGGTTATCTCTACCTCTAGTGGCTGTCGATAGTTCCTTGTTACTGGGATAAAGGTACTCTTCTTGCCTGCCAGGGCTAACGTGCTCATTTTGTGTTCACAAATGATCTATCTCACTGGATGTATAATTTGCATAGATGGATTCACAGGTAATGGTGGATTTTTTAACAAATTATTATAGTATCTAAGGACATTAAAAAAAAAGCATTCATTGCCTTTTCCTTATAACATCAAGAAATTGACCCAAATGGTAGATATCTGATAATTATCGGACTGATGAAAAACGTCCTATACACGATTGCTAACATATATTCCCAAATACCGAGCAAAAAAAGATTTTTGCACACTATCTTTAAGAAGCTGTCCATGTAACATCAGGGTATTACCATCATGGGGTGGGGGGACTTTAATCAGATACTGAACCCAAAGCTGGACATGACCTTGTCAGGGTGCAGCGCTAGCTACCGACCACTAAAGAGACAATGCCTCCAAACCCTTCTAAACACACAACACTATTATGACGGCTGGAGAATAACACATGCTAACGAACGGACATACACACACTTTTTTGCTGTACACAACCCCTACTCTCGAATAGATGGGTTCCTGATGCTGGGCCCCTGCCCTAGGACCAATTACGTGGTCAGGCCATGCTCATGTTACCTTAGTACTTCAAGCATAGGAGCCAATGGAGGCTGAACACCTCCCTACCAATTGACGCCATCTTTACCAAAGAGTTACAAACTGCACTACAACAGTGCTTTCAGGAAAACAAATCCCCTGAGATACCACACTGTTACCTATGGTGGGCACATAAACCTGTTATTAGAGTCTTGATGATCCGTAGAGCATCATACTTACGCAGAAAAACACTTTCACAACTGAGACACTGGACGCAGGAACTCCACTTTGTCAATACCCAAAACCAATACACACCCTTAGCCACACTAAAATACAGTATTACCCGCATCACCAGACTTATATACCAACAGGATAAGATGGGGTACTAACTGAGAAAGCTTAGGGCATCACAGTATGCGCAAGGCAATAGAGCTAGCAAAATTCTAGCGCAGAGACTTAAAGCACAACAGGCCAAACACAAGATACCTTATATACATTCGAAAGACGGAACCAAACTCATGATTCCAGCAGACATTAGCAATGAGTTCGCCAGGTACTACGCAGAACTGTATAACTTGAAATCCGACGCAAATACACATCAACCCCTGATAGAAACTATTGATGCTTACCTACATAATGCCCAGCTTCCCTCACTCACCACAGAGCAGAGGCAGGCACTCGCAGCCCAGATTACTGAGGAAGAGGTCCTTAAAGCAATAGATGCTTTACCTACGTGATGGCACTGGAGCCGCTGGCGGCAGCCCTAAGGATCAATCCCTCTATCCATGGGTTTCAAATTGGGGGGGCGGGAATACAAATCGAACTTGTTTGCGGACGATGTCCTGTTGACACTGACCCAACCACACATTTCCCTGCCCAACCTACTCCAGAAACATAACATATATGTCCAGAGCTCTTACTAGAAGCGGAATCTGTCCAAGACGCAGGCCATGGGGATAGATATCCCGAGAGATACCATATGAACCCTCCAAACAACCTTTAACCTAGACTGGAGCAATGATTATATTTCCTTTCTGGGACTGCAAAAAGACATCACAAACACACTCTAGTCATGGGAAGGCAAATACTTATCCTGGGTGGGCAGGCTAGCAGCTGTAAAAATGTCACTACTCCCCAAACTACAATACCTGTTCCGCACCTTACAAATTCCCCTAACCAAACAATACCTGAAATCCATCCTAAAAACAATAGTGAAATTAATTTGGTCTAAACGCAGGATAAGGGTGGCCACCACACTGTTGAATACACCGGTGGAGAGGGTCGGGCTGGGCTTACCCAATCTAAAACATTACTACAAAGCGGCATTACTATCCTCGGTCATCACATCGCATGCAAACATCAGTCCTCCACAATGGGTTGACATGCAATCCCTCTGGATGCGTAGGGAAGGACTGGAATACCTATTCTGGATACCCCCACACCTGAGACCCGGTAACCTGGACCGACTACCTACTACAGACTTACTATTACGAACATGGGACACAATATAGAACCCCCCTATACTCAATTGAGCCATGGTCACAAGCTGCCCCGATATAGAGGATCCACATAACATAATCAACACCTCCTTCAACCACAGGGCATGGCTGCTCAAGGGTTGCACTAATCTTCACCACCTCTTCTCTAACGGCAAATTGCTGCAATTCCCTGCTGCAATTCCCTGACCACCAGACCCAATTTGACCTGCCTTATAGGGCTCTATTCTCATATTTGCAACTAAAGTCCACCCTGGTCAGGCCGCCTCTGTGCACATGACACTACCCATGACAACGATAGCGAAAGACTGCCTATCTGCTATAACCCCCAAAAGAACCATCTGCCTTAGTTACAACTTACTCAACACTGGAACCAACAACCCCCAGACAAACACGTAACAGCATGGCACGGGGATCTCAACTCCACCTACACAGTTCAGCAGTGGCAAAAGGCATACACAGCCACAAAGGTAGAACGGCCTGTGTCTCCCACTTGGAACAAGTGAGAAAATTGTAATATAGATGGTACATGGTGCCTGATAGACTAGCAAAGATATATCCCCACACCTCGGCTAATTGCTGGAGATGCCACACTGAACGGGGAACTATGTACCATGTCTGGTGGCAGTGTGCATGCATTAGACCATATTGGAAAGCAGTGGAGACTATGATTGCGGGAACTCTGAACACAACATTTACACTTAAACCAGACCTGTAAGCGGGTGAGCAGCCCAACAGCAGTTAGTGGAAAAACTGTGCTCAGAAGAGCAAGGCTTTTCTTTTTGTTTAAATTGCCAGACCTCTTAATAAAGAAAATTTGATTTGTGTGGTGTTCCTATCATTAAGACTGTGTGATTGTATGGTCCCAGGTCACAGGAGCTACGCGGAATCTATGTGTCACATGTAACACGTTAAAATCTGGGTGACATGAACTGTCTCTGTATCGCAATTGAATTGAAACTGTATTGCAACTGTATGGCATTAGTATTTCAAATGTATTGCACTTGTTGAATTTGTCTTTACCCACACCCATCTAACTTTCTGTACTCCACAACATCTTTCTTTGCTTCCTTCCTTCAAGGAATGAAAAATAAGTGGGAAAAAACCCAATAAAAATTGTCAATTTGAAAAAAAACAAACAACAAAAAAAAACAACCAGTCAGTAAGGTTGTATTGTTTAAAACATAACTCTAAAATATATTTTGGTTATAAACATACCACATTCTACTCCTGATTTGCAATCCAAAGCTTAGATGAACAGTCTTTCATAAAATAGCACAGAAAAAAGAAAGGAAGGCAGCGCCACTATAAACCACATAAATTAAAAGAGCACAGAATAGGCAGACTAGAATGCAATATATATGATAGATAATAAGCAAATAGAAGTCCAGAATAAATAGTCTGACTGGTAGATGAATCAAACAAATATCTTTGTAGAGGTGAATACAGTCTTTTGTAGTGGGGGATTCTTCAGAGTGGTGTAGATGCGTCTTTGTACATCATATGAAATGAGAATATAACAACTGATGGTATAGTATGTCCCGAAAGGGGTAGAAGCAATAAAAGAGTATATGGTCCTACTCACGTTTTCAAGAGCTATGGACTTAGCTCTAGTGTTGATAACGTACAGTGGTATAATCCCCACTTATGGGATACGTGAGGTCTTAGTATTCTTTCTTGATTAGGGAGCCATATGTGAAAATAAAAGCAGGAACAACAATGGTGCTCAAAGTATAAAATGCCAGAGGTGAGAAGATAAAAAACCAAGTGGTTACTCACATTTAGTTGAACAGACTGACTGTTCAATGAATACAGCTTGAGTGGTATAATCCCCACCTAGGATTCTTGGGAGTAATATCCTCACTGGAAAGTAAAAACACTTCTGTGCCGGATAAAAGGATGGTAGTAATAAAAAAGTAAAATAATAATAGTAATAAAAAGTAAGATGGCTAACTCACAGTAAGAAAGTGGCCAAAATACCTTTATTTAAAACAATATAGTTTAAAAAAACCACAACGCGTTTCGCCCTTAGGCTTTATCAAGTGGAGATCAGAAAGTACATCCTGTTACATACAGGTTTATATAGGCAGTGAACATATTAGAAAATGGCGCCAAAATGATGTCATAATTTTTTTTTTTTTATTTCAAAAGTGCTAAATTTTATATGTGTAAGTGAGTACATACCTATATGTGAAACATGTGATAGTTTAAAATTAAAAACGAGGTTTTAAACTCACAATACCTTACATATTCTATTTAGATACAACAGTCACATGATCGGTTGCCATTTTTTTTTTTTTTCAAAAGTGCTAAACTTTATATGTATCAGTGAATACAAACCTATATTGGAGACATGTGATAGTCTAAAATTTAAATTAAAAACAAGGCTTTATACTCAAAATACCGTGCATATTATTTAAATAGAACAGTCACGTATATAAGTCACATTGTATAAATATGTACTTCATGCACAAAATAATTATAGAAGATAATAAAATATAAGAAATATGTTATAAAAAATTAAACAGGTCGAACTCTACATTAAGACCTTCGGGGGTAAGGGTTTTTAAAAGGAACACCCAGTGCATTTCTTTTTGTCCCAGTAATTTTTTGAGGTCACCTACCCTCCAGGGTAATTTACATCTTTGGATCCCAGTACATTTTAAAAGTTTAGGGTCTTTGTTGTGTTGAATAAAATGCTTTGAAACAGAGTGATTAGGGTAGCCTTTGATAATATTTCTACAATGTTCTGCTAACCTTATATTTACGCATCGTGTGGTCATACCCACATACTGGAGGCCACATGGGCACTCCAATAGGTATACAACATTCTTAGTAGTGCAACATATTAAATCTTTGATAGGGTATGTAATACCGGTTTTGTTTGAGGTGAATTGTGTTGTCTTTGATGTGCTGTTTTGGTCAGTGGATCTGCAGACAATGCATCTGTTGCATTTGAAAAAAACCTTTAGAATTTGATAAAAATTATGGATTGCTTGTATTGGCTTTTTTTGTATAATTTTTAGTAAGCATTGTCTTTAGGTTTGGGGCCCCTCTAAAAATGATATGGGGTTTATCTGGGATGAGTGTCTTTAAAATTTCGTCTTCTTTTAAAATTTGCCAGTGTTTTTGAATAGTTTTTTTCACAATTTTATTCTTATTGTCAAAGTTAAAGATGATCGGCATGAGTGGTGGGTCTTTATTTTTATTCGTATTATATTCTAAAAGCTCGAGTCTTTCTTTTTGTTTCACTGCTTTGAGGGATTCTTCTAGCTTTTCTTTTGGGTAATTTTTACTGATAAATTGAGCTTCTAGTGTTCTAGCTTGTTCGTCAAAATCTGTATTAAGGGAACAGTTCCTGCGAAGACGTAGGAACTGACCTTTAGGGACCCCATCTAACCATGGTTGGTAGTGGCAGCTTGATCTGTCAATGACTGTGTTGGTGCACACTTTTTTAAAAAAAGTTCTGAGTGTTAATATTCCCATCCTGGATAAAAATTTGGATGTCTAAAAAATTTATTAAATCTTTGCTGTGTTCTGATGTTAAAATGATGCCACTATTGTTGTTGTTTAGATGATTTAAAAAAAGTTTAAGTGAGGTTTCAGGACCTTTCCAGATAAAAAACAAGTCGCCTATGTATCTAAAATAGGATAGAATTATTTTGTGCATGAAGTACATATTTATACAATGTGACTTATATACGTGACTGTTCTATTTAAATAATATGCAAGGTATTGTGAGTATAAAACCTTGTTTTTAATTTAAATTTTAGACTATCACATGTCTCCAATATAGGTTTGTATTCACTGATACATATAAAGTTTAGCACTTTTGAAAAAAAAAAAAATGGCAACCGATCATGTGACTGTTGTATCTAAATAGAATATGTAAGGTATTGTGAGTTTAAAACCTCGTTTTTAATTTTAAACTATCACATGTTTCACATATAGGTATGTACTCACTTACAGACCTCTACAAAGATATTTGTTTGATTCATCTACCAGTCAGACTATTTATCCTGGACTTCTATTTGCTTATTATCTATCATATATATTGCATTCTAGTCTGCCTATTCTGTGCTCTTTTAATTTATGTGATTTATAGTGGCGCTGCCTTCCTTTCTTTTTTCTGTACCATTTCTGTTGTAAGGCCTGTGAGGGAGCCCTACTTTTTAGGTGTGCTGCCACTTTTTACTTATTTATTATTGTTTCAGTTGTATTTTGTATAGATAGAGAGCGCTGATCCCTTTCTTCTGTTCTATTTCATAAAATAGCAGCATTGTAAATGATAAATAAAATATCAGGTCTGGAAATATAGCTTATCAAATGGTATACTCAAAGATAAGGGAACATCATGTGAGATTAAAAGAAAATGCATTGCATTCAAAATAACTTTAATATGTGTAATGGTCTAAGAATTCCTCCAAGCATTATGCTTGTTTGTTTGTTTTTCTGGCATTGATACAATTGTATTAACAATACTGTAATCCTCACAAGTCTTCAGATCTGAACAATGTGATTTTTAGACCAAATGGATATATGCAAACGTATCTGGTACCAGTATAGCTTTTTAATCAAGTATAACCATTTATAGGATACCAAATATAATGACATATTCTGCCTTATTTCAAGGTCAATAATATATATTTTAATGTAATATTTTAATAAGTTTAAAACATTTGGATGTACTTTATTTTCCTAAATTTTACTTACTTCATAGTAATAAGAAGCCCCTGTTCTTTGTGAATAACCATCAACAGTCCCAAACCACTAGGGACAGTCCTGCTTTGAGAGGCGTCTTAAAGGAACACTTTAGGATTAGGAATACAACACTTTCCTCAACCCCCTTCGCAACCACCCCCAGAGATGTAAATAGTTAAATTCACTTACCCAACTTCATCTCCGAGGTTCCCCGGCGCTGGGTCATGCTCAGCTTTCTTTAATGTCAGCCGATAGAAGGGAACTAAAGTGCATGCGCACTGCCCATAGCCTCAATGCTTTCCTATTGGGTTTTCTCTCACACTGGATGTCCCCATGCATCGTGTGAGTATGTCCAGCATCGTTTCACAGAGTCAAACTCCATGATACCCCAGAAATCGCCTCTAGTGGCAACTTCCTCTAACAATGCGACATTCTCTAAAACTGCAATGTAAAACATTGCAGGACCACTTTAATAAAATGACATGGTCTCAGAGTCTATAGTGTCCCTTTAAGTCTGTTTGGCTGGCTTGCAAGAACGGAGCCAGCTCAGCATGCATGAAGGCTACTGTAGATTTATATGACTAACTATTATAAAAGATACTTGGACTTTTATTTTGTGTGGTATGGTTTATTTTGACTAATAACTGAATTTACCATTTGTTCAAATTAAAAAATGCAATCATCTCAAATAAAATGACATCTGCCTAGAAGCAGTGCAGCTAGCTCATTTCAACACGTGACAATATTGTGAAATGACACAAAATTATATTATGTTCACAAGACTTAATGAATTTGTTATTGTGGGATATTTATTCTATTAGCAAATAATCTGTAAAATGAATTGAAAACTTTTGAAACAAATTAATGACACATCCTCGAGTTGAACAAGAGTAAAATGCAAAACAGATTTTAATCAAGACCAGTTTTGTTTGGGTTTCACATTTAAGTACAATGGTTCATAGAAAGGACAATAAGAGGTGTAATTCCAACAAATAGTTATCTTGGTCCTGATTATCTTTGCAAAACATAAAAATTGGCAATATTGTTCTGATCATAAATATGTATTATATTACTTAATATGTAAGTGTGACATGGAGTTATCTGTTCAATAGCTTAAATTTAGTAAAGTTTGACTTAATATCTTATAATGGTGATACACGGATATAACCACATTAAATGGAATTCCAAAATGTTACATACTGTGTACCGCTGCGAAAGAGGTATAAAATTAACTGTTATTCTGGGAAATATGAAATTAATCAGATCCATCTCCTTTCATTTTATTAATGGGACACTCTAAGCAACAAACACACTACTGCCAAACACTACACCAGCCCCCAGTTTTATGTGATGCAATTTAAATATTACAGAATTGAAACAGGCGAACATGAGAACTTGGAGGGATAATGGATGCAAGCTTGTAATCATATGAACTTATAAAGACTATAGGAACAGAGCATAAATTAGCTAATCTATTATTTAACCTACAGTGTAGTGTCTTTAGCAGAAAATGTGTTAAAATGGTTTGCTGTCCAATACCCTGAATGCAATCCCCACAATTACCAAGGGTGTCATAAGGTGTGTGTATATATATATATTTATATATGTGTGTGTGTTCTATCAATCTTGGGCCCTATTTAAATTAAAGGAAAGACAAATTATGGCGGGGAGAAGGGGGGGGGGGCACTTGTCTCCTTTTGCCCTATGCTATGGACACACATGCCTGTGCCTATATTTCCTAATAACAGTTTGCTATTAAATAAAATAAAGCTCTATACTTAGCTTAAAATGCATTACCAGTTGCATTTAAGGTGAATTGGTCTTAAACTAATTTTGAACATCATTAAAGGGAAAAAAATAAATCAAGCAAAAAATCTGTAATATCTGTAAAGATGTGAATTTAGCATCTATCAATGAATTTGTATGACAAAGTACAGAATTATGGAAAATACCAAGTAGAGCATGGTAAGAATTACATCATGCCCACAGGAAAAAATGGGACTTAACACTGTATATAAATACATTCTATAAATTACAAATACATAATGTAATGGCAATGTGTCATATCCATTTCCTTTGGTTTTGAAGTAAAGAATATCGTAAAGTGTTAAGTCTGTAATAATGAGATATGGAAAAACAATATCAATTCTAAAGCTTGCCATTAGCCCACAGAAAGAAAATTACTGTAACAGAGCCAAGGACTGCTTCCTAACTGGAACAGGGGACAAACCGCAGTGCTTCTGCCCACAGTCGCCGTGGCTTGACTGGGGCCCTGGAACCGCTCCCTCCTGGAGCCGAATGGGGAACTGGACGACACTCAGTCCTGGTTGCTCTAGTCCTTACAAGGACATAGAAACATAGAATGTTTCCATACTGACCTTATCTTAAGTCTAGGATAGCCTTATGCCTATCCCACGCATGCTTTAACTCCTTCACTGTGTTAACCTCTACCACTTCAGCTGGAAGGCTATTCCATGCATCCACTAGCCCCTCAGTAAAGTAAAACTTCCAGATATTATTTTTAAACCTTTGCCCCTCTAATTTAAGACTATGTCCTCTTGTTGTGGTAGTTCTCCTTTTAAATATAGTCTCCTCCTTTACTGTGTTGATTCCCTTTACGTATTTAAATGTTTCTATCATATCCCCGCTGTCTCATCTTTCCTCCAAGCTATACATGTTAAGTTCCTTTAACCTTTCCTGGTAAGTTTTATCCTGTAATCCATGAATTAGTTAAGTAGCCCTTCTCTGAACTCTCTCTAAAATATCAATATCCTTCTGAAGATACGGCCTCCAGTACTGCGTACAATACTCCAAATGAGGTTTCACCAGTGTTCTGTACGATGGCATGAGCACTTCTCTCTTTCTACTGCTAATACCTCTCCCTATACAACCAAGCATTCTGCTAGCATTTCCTGTGGCTCTATTACATTGTCTTCCTACATTTAAGTCATCTGAAATAATTACTCCTAAATCCCTTTCCTCAGATGTTGAGGTTAGTAGGGTATCAAATATCCTATACTCTGCCCTTGGGTTTTTACGTCCAAGGTGCATTATCTTGCACTTATCCACATTAAATGTCAGTTGCCACAGCTCTGACCATTTTTCACATTTTTCTAAATCATTGGCCATTTGACTTATCCCTCCTGGAACATCAACCCTGTTGCAAATTTTAGTATCATCAGCAAAAAGACATACCTTACCATCAAGACCTTCTGCAATATCACTAATAAAAATATTAAAGAGAATGGGTCCAAGTACAGATCCCTGAGGTACCCCATTGGTAACTAGACCTTGCTTCGAATATACTCCATTTACTACAACTCTCTGTTGCCTGCCATTTAGCCACTGCCTAACCCATTTAACAATATTGGAATCCAAACTTAAAGCTTGCAGTTTATTGATGAGCCTTCTACGTGGAACAGTGTCAAAAGCCTTACTGAAATCTAGGTAAGCAATGTCTACTGCACCACCCTAATCTATTATTTTAGTTACCCAATCAAAAAAGTAAATTAGATTAGTATGGCATGATCTCCCTGAAGTAAACCAATGTTGTGTCTGATCTTGAAATCCATGTGATTTTAGATGTTCAACAATCCTATCCTTTAACATAGTTTCCATCACTTTCCCCACTACTGAAGTAAGGCTTACTGGCCTACAGTTGCCTGACTCCTCCCTACTAACTTTCTTGTGAATGGGTACAACATTTGCTAATTTCCAATCTTCTGGGACTACTCCTGTTAACAATGATTGGTTAAATAAATCCATTAATGGTTTTGCTAGTACACCACTAAGTTCTTTTAATAACTTTGGGTGTATTCCATCAGGCCCCAACGACTTATTTGTCTTAACTTTTGACATTTGAAATAGAACATCTTCCTCTGTAAACTCACATGTAACAAATTACTAATTTGCCCTTTTTCCTAACTGAGGCCCCTTTCCTTCATTTTCATCTGTAAATACTGAGCAAAAATATTAATTGAGGCAATCAGCTAGACCTTTATCCTCTTCTATATACATTCTTCTTTTGTTTTTAAACTAACTAATCCTTGTTTTACTTTCCTTTTCTCATTTATGTATCTAAAAATGTTCCATGCCCCTTTTTTACTGATTGTGCTATTTTCTCTTCTGTGTGTGGTTTGGAAGCTCTTATAACTTGCTTAGCCTCTTTCTGCCTAATCTTATACATCATTCTGTCTTCCTCACTCTGTTTTTTTTTTTAATAATTACTAAATGCTAACTTTTTGTTTTTTTCTATTTTGCCCACATCTGCGGAGTACCACAGTGGTTTCTTAATTTTTTTGCTTTTACTGACAAGCCTAATGCACTTTTCTGTTGCCTTCAGCAGCGCAACTTTTAAATAATCCCATTTCGCCTAGACTCCATTTAAACTGCTCCAGTCTGATAAGGACTCCTTTACGCATATTCTAAATTTTAGAAAAGTCTGTTTTTCTAAAGTCTAAAACTTTTGTTATTGTGTGGTGTGACTCAGTCACTGTTCTTATATTAAACCACACTGACTGATGATCACTGGATCCTAAACTTTACCTTCAGTAATATCCAATACCAAATCCCCATTTGTAAACACTAAATCTAGTGTGGTCTTCTTACGAGTTGCTTCCTCAACGAGTTGTTTTAGAGACAATCCTAGTAGAGAGTTTAGAATATGTGTGCTCCTGGCACAAGCAGCTATTTTGGATTTCCAGTTAACATCAGGAAGATTAAAGTAACCCATGATGATAACTTCCCCCTTCATTGTCATTTTAGCAATTTCCTCAACTAGTAGATTATCTAACTCTTCTATTTGTCCAGGGGGCCTGTAAATTACACCTACACGAGTTACTGTGTGATTACCAAATTCTAACGTAACCCAAACGGACTCTATGTTTTCCTCACTAACTTTTATTAGGCTAGATTTTATGCTATCCTACACATACAGGACCACCCCTACCCCTTTTTTGCCTTCTCTGTCTTTTCTATATAAAGAGTACCCTGGTATTGCTATATCCCACTTATTTTTCTCATTATACCATGTCTCAGTAACAGCCACTAAATCTACATTCTCAGTTGCCATTACTGCCACAAGTTCATGGATCTAATTCCCTAAACTGCGAACATTTGTAGACATGACTCTAAGCTTATCATTTTTTAACACACTCGTTACAGTTACTTTCTGTTTTTGTTTTGGGGGGCAATTGGATTGATGTTTTATCACTCTTTTGTCCCCCCCCGCTCCTAGTTTAAATACTTCCTAGCAAAACCTCTGAACTGCTCGCTGAGAACATTTGTTCCCTTTTGATGAGAAAGATGCAAACCATCTTTTTGGTACAATTCATTTCTATTCCAAATAGAGCTACCATGAGGACTTTCCCCATTGAATCCTCCACACTGGAAAAGTGATTACCCTTTTCCCCTTCCAGTAACCAGATGACACATAGTTCTTGGAGTACAAGCTGGAATGTTTTAATCTGGCCAGATGGACTGCTTTTATACAATTTCAGACACAGTTAAGCATGCCCCTGACACTCCCACACAAACAGGATAATCCCTCTCCTGGACCTGAGAGGGGAAAAGTTACAAGTTACAAACTCCTCCTCTGTGCCCGAGAGATAATTGAGTCAGGAACAAACATACAATATTACAAAACCCCAACAATACCTTTAAAACACATAAAAACCCCACAAAAGTTACATCCCCTGATAGCCCCGATCTTGGTGATCAACATATCCAAAAATCAAGCAGATCGGTTCAGGGGTTTGGAATTTTCATGTAAGTCATAATTTTGACCGCCGTTGCACATGGTCCTATGCCCAAAACAGTTCCATGAAATCAGTGCTAATGGACAGTCAAGTTTGGTAGTCTTTTACAGCTTTCCCTGCAGGGCCATAATCTGTGGGCAGGAGGCTGGCAAGCAGGCTCCTCCAGGAGCTTGTGGCAAACTCACGTGATAAGGGGAGTTTGTCACAATTACATAGAGGTGTATCTGCAAAAATGTGTTTTAAGAGACTTTTTCTTACGTCTGTCATGTATTATAGATTAGGTACTTTTTTATATCTATTATGTGTTCAGAAATGCTTATAGTGGCCTCTTTACTCTATATTTTTAATTTTATATAAGACCAACTTGATTACATTTGAAACCAGTTTGAGGATTATAATTCAAGCCTCGGACCGGAGCGGAAATAGCTGGGTTGAGTAATCGGGCATCAGATTCAAGACATTTGTTAATGGCTTAACCACTTTAGGGATTGTTAAGCTGTTATGGTGCCGGGAGTGTTGCTTTAAATTAGATGTTCATCTCTATCCTCATCATCTCTCCATTACTTTCTCCATTCATTAAATGCCTTCTCTCACCATTAGATTTCTTCTCTATTAGATATCACTCTTTGACACAAGAGAACTCCCATTTCTATTAATTAAAGTTGCTTTTTACCCACTCCATTAGACTTTACTTCTCTCCCTCTCCCTTGACAATTCCAATCTGCATTAAACAACCCACTCAATTTATCTTCTTCTGAAGTTTTGAAAGCACATTAATTTTCTTTTACAACGATCAAGTTCAAGATGATTTAAAGTTGTGTCCAAATGGTTAGAACCCAAACAACTAGGGTTTTACATTACGCTTGCATAACATTTTTTTTTCACTTATAAGCCCTACTCTGCTCCTATTAACCTATGCATAAACTGTCTTCGATGGAACTAGTTGGGAGTATTTAAAAATAGTTCTCCAGAATCTTAGATTAGGACATAGAAAGCTGTCATGTATTTTTGTCTCTGTATGTGGACTCTGTGGCCAGTATCAGGGTAAATTACTTTCTTATTCTGGAACAGCACATAACAAAGCTACCCACTATCTCCTATTGTATTTGTACATGCTCTGAAACCATTCCAACACACTTCATTCTAATTCCTTAATAATATCAATAAAATAAACACAATTTGCCTGATTCGTTGGTATATCTCTTTTCCTTCTGGGGACTTCTGATCCCATCTTAAAATAAATTTGTATGGTATATATATTTCCATATATGTGTGTATCACTTATCCA
>OW240913.1:83330829-83507087 GCA_933207985.1 Pelobates cultripes | reverse complement strand
TCCACTGATAGGAGACGCGGAAGATATTAAACTGATCAGAACAATACTAAACACACCACAAATAAGGTTTCTCTCCTGTATAGCTCCTCAAATGATGCTTAAGATTAGAAGCGGCTGAAAAGCATTTCTCACACTCCGAACAAAAATATATTTTTTTAACATTCTCTCCACTTTGAACGAAATGACGTTTGGGAAGAGATTAACATAATTAAACACAGGCGGTAAAAATACAGTTTTTAGCCATACCCTGTAACTTTAAAACTACACATCCCATCTTCATAATTACATATTTGGAATCAGCACACTTAAAACATAAACATAACCAAAAATCAGCCAAATCCATCCAGGGGTTAAAAAAGTTAGCTGGAGGTCCCTTTATGACCGACCGCAAGCACATTTTCCTGCCCAAAACAGTTCCATAGATTTGGGCTGTGAGGTGATCTACTTCAGGCTGAAAAAAAGCGATAAGTCCCATCCCTTGAATGGGACTTAGTCACAACTGAAATAAGGCTGAAAAAAAAGACTAAGTCCCATCGCCGAATGGGACTTAGTCTCTGCAGCTGAAATAAGGCTGAAAAAAACGGCTGAAAAAAAGACTAAGTCCCATCGCGAATGGGACTTAGTCTCTGCAGCTGAAATAATTTCCCATTTACTGAACCAAGTGGGAAATAGCAAGGCAGGCACAAAGGGTTTGCACCAGGTCTGGGGACACAGGGGACACCGTCTTAAAGGGGCCGTGTCCCCAACAAGTCTGGGGACACGGCCTTAAAGGGGCAGTGTCCCAATCTTCCTGATGTCCCAAAAAAGGTGTTTAAAGGGCCAGCACCAGTCACATAAAGAGTCCATAAGCCCCAATATGCCCACCGACAGTCTTAAAGGGCCATACACACCAAATAAAAGTGCATACATTTTCACAATCTCCCAGGGGCCATAGTCATGCGGGAGGAGGCTGGCAAGAGGCTTCTCCACAACCCAGGGAAACAGGGCAATTTGCCATTTAAAGGGCCCGTTACAAATAGCAGTTTGTAACAAGGTGTCAATCCATATCTGCCAAGTGACCCGATGTAGGGGGAACAGTCCCTATTCTGCTCTGTGTCAGTGTGTATCATGGTCTCTGAGGACAGGTGTCAATCCATATCTGCCAAGTGACCCTATGTAGGGGGACCAGTCTCTATTCTGCTCTGTGTCCGTGTGCATCAGGGGCTCTGAGGACAGGTGTCAATCCATATGTCAAGGTGTCAACATGTCATATGTCAGGTGTCAATCCATATTGATTGTGATTTAGGAATGTTAGGTGATTTCTGCCCTTTATGGATTAAAACCAGACTCTGTATCAACTGTGTAATTTTCCATGGGAGTTTTGCCATGGATCCCCCTCCGGCATGCCACAGTCCAGGTGTTAGTCCCCTTGAAACAACTTTTCCATCCCTATTGTGGCCAGAAAGAGTCCCTGTGTGTTTTAAAATTCGCCTCCCCATTGAAGTCAATGGCGTTTCGGGCGGTTCGCCGGTTCGCGAACATTTGCGGAAGTTCGCGTTCGCCGTTCGCGAACCGAAAATTTTGGGTTCGCGACATCACTAGGGGTGACCATGGTAAGGCTCCTACTAGGGTCCCAAATGTCATGGAATGTTTTAGGGGTATCATGAGTCTGCGCTGTGAGTTTGTCCATAGACCTTATGGACAAAAGAGACCTTATTAGCAATTTGTTGTTGGGAGGATATTTTAATGGTGGACCAAACCTCCACTATGGCCCTTCTGGTGGCTAAAGTGATGCGGGCTGCAAGTTTGTTTTCATTGCGGGTGAAAGGTTCTAAGAGTTCAGAGAGCAACAGAGCCCATGCTTACTAGGGGAATGGTCTGTTTAGGATTTTGGTTAGCAAGGTTGCTATGCTCTGCCATAAGGGAGAGATTTTGGGGCATGTCCACCAGCACATTTTCCAATAATGATCAGCATGTGCTGCATAGTGGCCAGACGGTGGGGCTTAGATACCACCGGATAGCATTTTACATGCTTGCTCCTGGTGGGTGACGCAGATGGATATCGATTTTGTAGCTTCCCAAATGTCGCCCCAGGTCGCACTCCCAGGCCGAGATATAGGGGAGAGTGGGGACTTACTATGTTAAATGTTATATAAACCACCAGCGCTAATCAGAACTTTAGTTCTGCACAGTACAATGACTGTCAATTCAGTATACTGGACCAAATGAAATGTCCAATATCATTTAAACATTCCAATGCAACAATATATATATAAATAAAAGAAAGCAAGAGGGCTGCACTCACCTGAGCATGCATACATTATAGGGTGCTACTGGGGCCAAAATATACAAAATACAGAATCCAGCGCACTCGCTTATTCACTAAACAATGATTTCAAATTGCTGGATTCTGTATTTTATATATATATATCAAAGATCCTTCTGTATACTGTAAGAGAGAGATAAATCTGTTTCCCCAAAGCAATTTTTCACTGTATCTGATGACTCACAATTTAGTACTGTGTCCAATTATCTTTGCAACATAGTAGCACCCTTAAAAGAAGAAAAGAACAAAGTGTATAGTGAAACACTGTATTTTATTGGAACACACTGCAAGTAGAAGTTAAAGGGACACTATAGTCACCAAAACACTTTAGCTTAATGAAGACGTTTTGGCATATAGCTCATTACTGCTTAATTCTCTGCCATTTAGGAGTTAAAACTTTTTGTTAATTCAGTACTAGTTAAATCTAGACAAAGTGTACTCCTAGATAGAAAAAATCCAGCAAGGGGTACAAAAGAAAGGGTTACAGGGGTACTAGAAGGGCTTAACCCTTAATTTTTACAGAAATATAGGAAAAAATACACAAATGAGGGGAAAGCAACCCTTAAACAGAAGGGAGCAAATCCCCTCAAAAGCAGAACCCCCTATTAGAGCAATATTAGAGCATTTGCCAACAAATGTGTATCATTGTGTAAATAAAATAATAAAGTTTTATTGGTCATCAAAGAAAATCAGACATCATAAAATAAAGTGGAGGAGCACCAGAAATGAAAAGAGTTCCAGTTTAGATAAATACAAATTAGTAAACTTGATACTCAATGGGTAGAGATGGTTCACTTACAAAGTAGCAAAGGATATAGCTACTAAAGAGTGTAGCCATATATATAAGCAAGAAGTATCCAAGTAAACTTGTATATAGTGGAATCTGGAAACAAATCAGGGTCTTCCAGTATAAAACGTCTATAGATGGATCTCACCCACTACTTTATCCCCCTTCTCTCTGTTTTTCACTCCTCCTTCATAAATATATATATAGATATATATCTCTTACTTCAGAGCAATCTATACACAATTCAATCTCAATGGCTTACTGTGAGTATATCTTAGCTAGATTAGCTCAATGTATATTGATAGAGTTGATAAATCGAAAGGACAGAGAGAGGCAAATAGATGAAAAATAAATAAAGTAGGAGTTAATAGGGAGGTTATAACCATCACAGACTTAAAGTAGATCAGTCTGTAGAGTGTGGGAAAAATTACCCACACGCCCCAAGCCCAACGCGCGCTTCGGCGACAAAAGATCGCCTTTCTCAAGGGCCTCAGTAAGCAAATGCCGTTCCCTCATCCCCTTCCTTATATACACGGAAAAGTAGCGCCAAAAAAACGCTCGTAATAAGTGGGCGGTATTCCCGTTTTACCTCACCAATCGGGTTCGGCGGTGGGAGGTTCCAGAGTGTGGCATTCCGTCATAGATCGCGCATGCTCCTCCACTTTTTTTTATGATGTCTTTAATGACCAATAAAACTCTATTATTTTATTTACACAATGATACACATTTGTTGGCAAATGCTCTAATATTGCTCTAATAGGGGGGTTCTGCTTTTGAGGGGATTTTCTCCCTTCTGTTTAAGGGTTGCTTTCCTCTCATTTGTGTATTTTTTCCTATATTTCAGTACTAGTTACATTTCCATGCATGTGAATTATACAGCCTTTCTAAACACTTCCTGTAAAGTGAGATCTAATGTTTACACTTCCCTTATTGCAAATTATGTTTAATGTAAATTTTCTTAGCTCTATTAATAGCTTGTTAGACCATGCAGGATCCTTCTGTGATTTAAGTACAATTTACATAGCAGGAGATAAATACTTCTAAAGTAAGTTAACATCTGATTGAAAAATTAAGCAGTTTTTTATGGATTAGCTGAGACTGTCAAGGAGGCAGTTCAGGGGCAGAGCCAGCACAAGCCAAGCACAGCCCTGGCCAATCAGCATCTCTTCTTAAAGATGAATTGAATCAATGCATCTCTATGAGGAAAGTGCAGTGTCTCCAGGCAGAGGATGGAGACACTGAATGGCAGTGCTGCTCACTGTGCAGCATTGCCCCAGGAAGCACCTCTAGTAGCCATCTGAGGAGTGGCCAGTGGAGGTATCCCTAGGCTGTAATGCAGGGCTGTCCAACTTGCAGCCCCCCAGATGTTGCTGAACTACAACTCCCATGATTCCATGGCTATCTGTATCATTGAAAGAATCATGGAAGTTGTAGTTCAGCAACATCTGGGGGGCCACAGGTTGGACAGGCCTGCTGTAATGTAAACATTGCATTTTCTCTGAAAATACAGTGTTTACTGCAAAAATCCTAAAGGGAATGATTATACTCACCAGAATAAATACAATAAGCTGTAGTGGTTGTGGTGACTATAGTGTCCCTTTAAATATCAGACCCATAGTCATAATCCTAAATAGAATATTAAAAATGCTTTTAAATGTATGCTCTCAGTTTAACTCTGCTAACGTCATCTTTTTCCTGGAGCCTAACCCAATATTGATGTCATGCATTTCTCTGTATCCACATTTTTAGGTCAAGTGTAAAAATCATAGTTACCTAAAATATCATGGTTTGTAAAACATGTATTTTCTACAGTGGCTTTATGTGCAAATTCAATGTATTTGCTGGTCAAAATAGTTTTCTCTGCATTCAGACTTTCCAGACTGTTTTTATTGCTCCAACAAACCAACGCATTATTTGAACAGATGATTTTAATAGAAGTACCATGAAAATGCAGCGCTTTTTGTTCTGTGGAAATAAGAAAACAGGAAACCAATGGGCTTCTCTTGAATCCAGAATTATTTGGAGACAGATCTATGCCATAATGTCTCTGCAAGTGTTCAGTTACAGTAGATGAAGACTTTTCCTTCAGCTGCATCCAAGCTATTTAGTTCTGATCAGATGATCTGGGTAGCAGGAACTGATTGGAGAGAGCTGTGTAGCTGCAGCTGTAGTGTAGGCTGCGTACAGAGACAAGCGAGCACTGTTTTACAAACATAGCATCAACATAGAAGTTATTTTGTAGGCTTCATGATGCAGATATGGGCTGTGCTGCCAGCATTGTTCTGCTTCAAACCTTTCGTTCTGTGGTACAGAGGAGCTGTCCCCATATTTGCACGAGACGACAAGAGGATTTGTCACATGAGATTGTGCTACAGGATGATGTGGATGATATAAGCAGACCAAGAACTCTGATAATAATGGTAGAGTATGCATTAGCAAACCATAGCCGAGGCGATATGATTATTTCATATGGATGCCTTGTAATTTCTAAGTATTAGCATGTACACGGAAGTAATCCGATTATATTATATGTTTTATTTTGACGCTGTCGAGAATGTGATATTGTTGTCTTTTATGCTTAAACTAATTCTGCCAGTACCTTATGTAAGAGCATTGTGTACTGTTATCTTGCTGTTCCAGTCACGGAGGGTCCTGCTTAGTGGGGATAATGTTTTATTAAGGAGTTGAAGTTGTATATTCTGCGGCTTCTAAATAATGACATTCATGGGGATTTAAATAAATGATTACAGACACAAAAAAGGCGCTTGCATTTGCGACATCCTCAAAGTAATATGTATATTATCATATGTTGTATTGTTTTGTATTTTGTGATGTCCTAAGCCATAATGCTATATTCTGTCTTATTCAGTAGCCATGTTTATCATCTGTGCTGGGGCTTTGAATTTTCTTTTGGAAGTGACCACTGCATTATTTTACTGTCTGCATCCCCTGTGGCACTGTTGAAAGCTAATGCATCCCTTATGTATTGTACCTAGAAGTTTGGTAGTGATGTACAGCAATGTCTGTCTGCTAAATTAAGCTCTGGGCCTTTTTAAGAATCAGGAACAGCAATGCTAATGTTTGCTTAAAGCTAACAGGCTTGGTTGATGATGCTTAATCGTGGCTTTTCTAGTACTGCTAAAACCATAGAAAAAAAAACATTTATATAAAACTAAAGAAATAACATAAGTAATTTAGCATGTTTTCAGTTTTCCCACAAGACTGTGATGGTGCTCATTTTCCTTGTCGATAACCCCTCTACAGATGTTTTAGTTCCAGCTGCTAGTCAGCCCAG
Source organism: Pelobates cultripes (assembly GCA_933207985.1). NCBI lineage: Eukaryota > Metazoa > Chordata > Amphibia > Anura > Pelobatidae > Pelobates > Pelobates cultripes. The sequence continues at coordinate 83,500,700 of OW240913.1, read as the reverse complement.
ATGCCTTTTCATGACGTATTGTTGTTTTTTTTTGCCCACTTAGGAATTTTGTGATCTTTCTTATCTCCAGGTATAGAGTTAACTGCAGAGAGGGAAGTGTGAATGAATGAACCGCGACACATTTTTAAGCAGCACAACTAAATATGTGTTTAGCAGCTGATACTATACTGTCTGTCATTACTGCTATTGAAAAGAAATGATTGTCAACAGCAGGTATAGCTAACCCTGACACTTCACATATTTGTGAAGCATCATGGGAAATATACATCACAAACAAGTGGAGTGCCAAGGCTATGCATTGATGTTCCATTAAACACACTATAACAACATACTGTACATTTTTATAGAATTCGGTTTGAAAGTCAGGTGTGCTTCATTTTGAATCAAGTCATGCAAACTGGTGATTTGTTTCATGGCAATAAAGACTTATAAGGTACATTTCCGTTACGTAACGTTCGTCCTGTGAGAATGCAAAAAACTGTGGATTATTAATAATTTTGTGCTGTCTGATTTCACACAGGATAGGTTATAGCCCAAATAATTACACAGGTGATTTGGTGTAGTTCAATACCAAATGACAGGAGGTAGATTGCATTTAACATGACTAATTTTTCCCATTCGAGTTCTGTGCTAGTTTATGTTCTTAGGACAATTCGTGATGTGTGTCTGCCTGGGTTCATTTTATTTCTAAGTATGCACATTTGTTATGAATGAGCTACACCATATTACTCAGAAAGCAACACATTAAAAGATGTTTAGTATGTAAGTCTATGCATGTCTATCACATCTTACTAGAGATACTATGGTCCGTCTTGGATGAAGGTATGACTGACTTAGTCCAGCAACGATGTATACCACAGGATGAGTAGCACAAATAATAAGTGTTTGTGTGTAGTGTTTCTGCATGTGTAGTATATGGTCTCTAGGCTCTAGGATAAAAGCAAGCAAGATTCCACTGGTATCATGGTTTGAGGGCTAACAGTAATGGGATCGCTGCTACCTGTCACCCATTCTCTGCATGTTGTAGCTGAATGCAAATTAGAATTTAGGCAATACCAGGACCCTGTAGTAACTGAGAAGGTACACTGCCACCCTGAACCTTCCTCAACTAATGTGTAGCTAGTTTGTGGTTAGCAGCTACTTTATTCAGTGGGACATGATGTTAAAGAATGAGCCATTACCATTACCTGACCCTGAAAATTCATATATCAAGCAATATAATATGCCCCTTCCACAGTCTTATATCTGACACCCAGGGTACAGTGGCAGAGGAATGACCCACCCCACTGACATTAATCATGTAAAAGTGAGTCAAAAGGGGTCCTATCGGGGTTATTCAAAATAGTGAAAATCATCACGAATGTAAATCAAAGAGAATGCCAAGTTTAAAAGCCAAAACAGCCAAACAAGATAAATTCTCCAAGTCAAAAATGCTTCTAGAGTGACTAACATTGGTCTTAAATTTCAAATTCACTTTAATTTGCTTCAAATTCTCAATTTAAAGGACCACTACAAGCACCCAGACCACTTCATCTAAATAATGTGTGCAGTATCCCTGGCATTTTCCTTCCGCAATGTAAAACATTGTAATTTCAGAGATACATCAATGTTAACGTACGGCTAAACACACCTTAGCTGTTACCCTGACAGTCACTAGATGGTACTGCCATGCTCAGAGCTGAGTTTAAATCCATTTGTGACATTTGACATCCTCACACAATGCATGAGGATGTCAAACATACAATAAATGCTTTCCTATGAGAATCATTGCATTCAATGCTTCCTTATCATCCTGGTGATTTTCATGCATGAGCATTAAGTTCATAATGCCTGTCTTGAGAAGCAATCCATTGGACAATCCTAATGAAATCAGTGGAAGCAGACCAGGCTGCAAAAAAGAGATTGTCTCCATGCTAGATTACAGGTGATTAAAGGGTTCATGTATTTGCCCTTTTTTAATTAAAAAGGTGATCAGTAGAATCAACCCCTCTAACAATTTGAGTCAATAAAATGTTATGGGTCACTATATAGTGTTCCTTTAATAAACAACATTGCAAGTGTATGTGTAAGTTTATGTCACTGACACCTGAGCATATGGAAATATTATAAAGTTGCATTAGTCCAGGGATAGAGCATTATCTGGGCATTTTAAAGGGTGTCATGTATGTCAGTGAATTCAATTATTAGCAGGTGCTGACTAACAGCTCATGGGCCCCCCTTGTATCCACCAACTTTTAATGTCATGGGGAGGAGGGGGAAGGTGCTTCAGTGGGGGACATGAACTTTAGTGCATGGGACTGGGGCTATAGTGGGGAGATAAGTGCTCTAATGAGAAACAGGGGCTCTAATGGGGGAATAGGCACTGCAGTGGGGCAAATGGGTTGTAATTGAGCATAGAGACTGTAGTGTGGGGGTTGAGTAGTTAGGACTGTCATGGGAGATGAGATCACAACAGGGGAAACAGGGGCTGTTTGCTCAATTTTTTTTATTTATGGCCTAAATATCAAATTGGAAAAACCCAGCTGTTCTCAGTTCAGCTGTACTGGACATACATTTTAAATATAATTTGAATGAACTTTGCATTTTGCTCATTTTACACTTAAATTAACAATCATAATAGATTGGTTGGAAAGTATTCCCCATTCTGGTCACAATTGCAGATTTTTTAATTTTTTAAAATGTATTTTCAAAATCCTTTATCATTTATGTATTCTTTAATTGCATAATTAAAAATAATGAACTCCAGCAAAGTGCTCCCTTCTAAAGCTGGTAATAATGATTTCTTGTTAAGGTTTCTTGGATATATTAATAGACTATGTCTCAGTGTATGTTTAAAGCACTGATACAGTTCCAGAAGTGGAACACAAGGTATGTCATGCATTATAGAGGCTAAAAATGAGCTTTTCATCAATATTTCCATCATCATCTCTATGTAATGTGCACTTTCAGATAAGAAACAATATAATCTCAGGAGATGTGCTGTAATACTGCCTTAAATACATAATTATTGTTTTATTCACTAAACCAGTGAATGGAAAAACAATTTGCAAAATTAACGCAAAAATAACCAAGCTGTTATAGCTGATTTGGAGGATTTTTCTAAAAGAGCTATGTTGGCGTAAATCTTGCAATTCAGTTCCAAAACCACTACATTACAGGGAAAAAATATTAATGAATAATTTTAACACCCTAATTTACAAGCACAAAACAAGATTCAGCAGATATGCTTCGATGACTCAAAGGTATGAGCCCTTGGACTCAATTTAAAGTTGCTTGGGCAGGCATCAGTGGACATAGGAGTGAATAAATCAAGGTTTTTAGGCAACGCCAAGTATACCTGGTGAGTTTGGATTTTAATGTATGCCAAACCAACATATCTTACGTCTTTTTACAGTATACCATTAGGTGAACAAACCTCGTGGGCACAATAAAACTTTAAATAGACTGCATAGACCATTTATTGACTCTTTGTAACATTTTATTAATATTGCATTAAAATATTTTACATCCAGTTGGATATTTGTAATTATTCCTCTCTGGAAATTGTTAATTACAAAAATAAAAGGTGTTTTTAATTATAATGATCAAGCACAATACTCAAAAAATATAAAAACCCCTACATATTTTGCTTTTGAATCATGTAGGGCAATGCCCATGACTGCACAGATGCCTATGTAAAATCATTTACCCAATAAATAGACACAGACACGATAATGGTGGGGTAGGGCTTGGTCACAGCTTTATTGTATGGCACATTTAAACCAAGCATAAACGGCAACCAACTTTTACCAAATATATTTGGGGAAAAAAGGGTACTCTCCACTGCCCAAATAAAAATAACGGCAATGTTTTCAGCTGCAAGATTAAGGGGACAGGGACAGTGCACCCAGACCACTTCAATAAGATGAAGAGGTTTCTCTGTCTGTAGCGTCTCTTTAATTATTACTGGGATATCCTTAGAAGGTGTTATTTGCAGTCATGATCCATTGCACAGACACTGTGCAATGGGCATTCATATCACTTGTGTGAGGGGTCCATGTTGCATCATTAAAGGCAAATTGATTATTTCCAAGTCATATAGAGGTTTATATAATAAACATTGAATTGTGGAAAATGGAAAATCAAATTGTCTAAATTTAGCAAATTTGGCTGTCTGTGCAAGTGGTATGTACCTTTTAATATTTTGTTTACATTAATATAAATGTGAGAGCCGGTGAAGTCTTTCCAACTATAAGCCCGTATACTCTCACCAATGTCTGCTGCATCTGGATGACACACATGAAATGATCGAGCAAATGTACGTAAGAGTATCTTAAAAACTAGACAGCGAGCTACATACTCATTAGTATGTCAACCGTGTGCCTAATTACTCTAAAAATATAGCAACAGATTTGGGGTTTCCTTTATTTTACAGCAGAAATAAAAGATGAACATGTATAATTTATGTAGATTGAACTCCGTTCCATTCATATTCCACTCTATACCTGCTTTGGCTTTTAAAGTGACAATGGAGCAAAAAATAAACCAGTAGATAAATTAACCCTATATTATTATCCTACATTTTAGGAAATAGTGCCTACCCATTAAATTCTAGCTTTGTTTATGACATCTAGTTAAAGGGATATTTTTTATCTGAACCTATTTTGTATTGGGTCAAAAGGAAGTAATACAACAAAATTATACATTTTTGCCAAAGTAGTAGTTGTTTTTTTCTTCTGCTTCTGTTTAATGTTTGGGCCTTTCATACTTAAAAGGTCTCAAGTTCACTAGTTGACCACATTTTAGAAATCACAGCTTTATTAGAGAAGCATAAAACTACAATCCAAATATTGTTGTACCAAACAACAACATCAAACACATCAAACACAAATTACATTTGTGGTAAAACCAGCTGCACATTAAACGATTATAATGAATAAAACAAATATTACACATACCCGTGTAAAGTGGTCATATATTCACGTGGTCGTAACACTTAAAAATAGATTAAATCCACAAAAAGAAGAAAGTGGACAGTAGTTGACCAAAATGAATGAAAATATGTGAGATTTTTTAAATTATTGTTTTAATGTAATCGGTGTTTACTAGAACCTATAACAAACATCACTGTCATTGCACACTGGTGTTAATCAAAAGACAGGAAGTGTTATGTCTGTGGCAAATCTTTGACAATGTAGCAATCAGTACAGAAAGCGTAGGAATGTTCTTGCGATGGCTTGATTGCTCCAGATTTACAATGTTAGTACTTGATTTTTTTTATATACATAAACCCTTTATCATGCATGCGGCCCCTCAACATCTCGTAAACAGGGCTTCGGTGGTTGGACTAACAGGAAACGGGCCTGCCCAGGAATGGGGAAGGATCCATCTGAATAACTGGCAGGTCAGCCTGGTGTGTATTCACGTCAGGCTGGCTGCAAATCATTGAAGTCAGCTCACTGACGGCAGGCCGTGCAGGGAGCACTGTATCGATGCTCTCTTCATGGCCCTAGTATCGTTAGCAGGGAACAAACATGTTTAATTATACGCTTATGCTATACTTTTTGGGGACAGTGTCCAATAGTGTTCGAAAGTGGAACATACCCGGGACGGCAGAGCAGGACACTAAAATCAGGCAAACCTTGTCATAATTTGTATGTTTGGAAGGCATGTGAATGTAGAACGAACCACACTAAAAACTAAGTATAGATCAAGTTAAAAATTTAAAAATAATTGACACACATTGTAACAACCTTTTTTTTTTTTTTTTTACATTCCCTATTTTTTGTGCAAAGATATACAAACAGGCTTGTAGTGCCACAACTGTAAAATCAAACCGATATATGCAACATAAACATATAATATCATGGCATATCAGAAAAATGCAAATTGTTTAGTATAAATAAGTTATAACGCATGTAAGTCCGCATTAAAAACGTATAAGTGCGTGACAAGCTAGGAGAGAAAAAAACATAACGATTAGAAAGACACTGGGGTCCACTAGTAAAACTAGGAATAAGGTACTAAGCAAGAAGATGTAGGTGAGGACAAATTTGCGATCCATCCCCCCTTAGCAGCCATTTTAGGGTCTGGCTGCAATTAACTGCACGTTGGGTTATTTCTCTTTCACCCGAAAAGCAGTTGTGGATCCCTGCAGTGGGAACCGTGATAATCCTAGCCGGACCAAAGTGGTTGGAAATGAGACCAGCCAGACATACCATCGAGGAACCGGTGCACGGGAGTCTGCACGAAGATAAGACAGCGGCCATCACCCCTCGCTCGTGTTCCTGCACCAGAGCCTCAGAATGCCGAATTTAATTCTCCATCGGCACCAGCAGCTGCGGTAAGAGGGAATGTCTGCTTTTAGGTGCCGAGGTTTGTACTTATCTGCCTAAAATCAGCTTTTGTAGCTAAAGCAAACAGGAGCTATTCCAACATGCATCTAGTCGGCATGGCGGAGCGGCCCAACCCCCCGTAACAACCTTTTTTTGATCTGCAACAAATGTAAGCAATAAAGGAAAATAGTGTGGTTATCATGTTGTTTAGGAAAATGTTAACGTCACAAACATTTTTTATTTCATACCCATGTTTGCAGTGTTCCCAGCATTACAAACACTGTTAAAATTTAACAGTTACTTTAACTATTTTAATGAAATATTTTTTTTAATACAGAATTCACTGTTGGCCATTAGTTATTATGTATTGTCCCCCTCCTTAAAACTCTGTAAAATAAAGTATAAACTTGCCTATAATCCAGTACCGGTCGAACGTCCGCTTGCTGGAAGCCAAACCCCATCCAATGTCACAGCCTCCCTCTCCATGGTCCAATCAAATGTTTCTCAAAGAGAACCTTTTGATTGGACCGTTCTCCCAGCTTAGTGTACAGAGCACTTTGAGGGTAGGGCAGGAGTGGGTGAATACAGATGGAGTGTGGGGGAAAAAAAAAAAGCACTATAGGGAGACTGGAATGGCAGGAAGGGCTCAGTTAAATAAGAAAAGTAGGGAGATTAACAAAAAAGTCTGTATTTTGTAAAAAATATGACTGTCACCAACGATCTCTGTGTGCAGGTGACAGACATTATCCACTGCTACCCTTGCAGGCAGCACTGTTGACAACAGACATGTTTTTTTGCACAGAATTGACATTGGACAACACAAAACACAGAGTTCCATGTTGCTTAAGTCACATATACCCGGGAGCCGCATTGTAAAGTCTAAATAACTCTGAATGTCCAGCGTTGGAAGCAGAAAGGCAGAAGTGGTCATGGTGGTTGGAGTAACCGTTAGATGTCTGATCTCATATCACACTGGTGACGTTCATATGAATTTTATATATTAACAGTGAAACTAAACAATTTTCAGCATAAAAATATCATACTATATAGAAATGCTCCGTAACAATCATCCTTGTGCATGCCTTTTTCATTGTATGGTTTTGCCGTCTCTGAGGTTCCTGTAATTAAAACAAAACAATTGAAAATATAAAATGTATTGCACACTTAGAAATGCAAGGAGCAGGTTATGTGTTTTTTACATTTTTTCATATTATAAGCATTATTTGGATGGAATATTTTATGTTTATATTTTACCTTAGAAACAATATATACAACAGGGATTTCAAATAGATTATTTTTCATTTTAATTTCTCTGCTATTTGTTTCATTTTGGCTGTTTTTAAAATACAGATTTTCGCCCATTAACAAGTTCTCGGAGACATGAACATTCTGTCTGGGAAAGCTTTTAGAGCTGCTGCATAAGTACTAGAATTTCAAATCTGCATCCAAGGACATTGTACTCTTGGGTGGCCACATTATTATTTGTTGTAGTAATGCATAGTGTGCAGAGTCTAGGTCACAGTTTGAACTATTGCACAGTCATTATCATATCAAGTTATCTCTTTCTAGGACCTAAACCTCCATATCATTCTGTCTTTCTTCAGTTTCCCTCTGTTCTAGGAGCTAGAAATGTTGCCAATAAAAGTCCTACTGATAGATTATCATTATTAGAATGCTGTTACAAAGATACCATCCCTAAAGTCCTGCCAGTCATGCATTTTGATTTACGGTCTGCAAATATACATCCTGTTAATTCCAATACTGGACTCGAATTATTAGTACTGGTGGCTGGTAAAGTTGTTGCTCTGTCCGTGTTACCCCATGTACTCAGTCATGTACCCACTGAGAGGCCATAGCATGTTCAATACCACAAACCTATAGATACGTGTATTTGGGAAGCAACAACCATTGTAAAGTGGTCTGACTCCCTTGATGTTACCCAATGACAGCCATAGAAGACAGGACAATACACAGGCTTGTCTAGGATTGGACATTCCACAGCCAATGGATGACCTTACAAAGTCTGCTAGCTCAAAGTAAGCATGTCAAGGTATACCCAGAGAATAGAGCATTTAAAAAGACATCAATCTTACTATGATTAGATTAGATTTTTTTTTTTTTATTCAACAAAAACTGAAAAACTTTCCCAGTCAGTTTTATCACTTTGGCTATTTTGGCCTTAAATTTTAAATTGTCTTTACACTCACTCTACATTCCCATTAATTTTAACTTTAGTGCATAACCCTTTGAGTATATCTGTCTTTCAACTCTCCTTTCCTAAACAAACACTATAGTGTCAGGAACACAAACATCTATTCCTAACACTATAGTGTTAAACTTGCTGTTTAGATGACCAGTTAAAAGATGAATTTCTCTAAAAAAGCCTGCAGGATCATGCTATAGACACCATAACCATTACATTAAGCTGTAGTGGTTCTGGTGACTATGGTGTCCCTTTAATCACTGTGATTGTGAGTAAAAAGGAGTCTTGGAGCTTAGCGTGTATATTTAAGATATAGCAAGTGATCTCACGGTCCAGTTTAGTCCAGGTATAGCTAAAGCATAGATTGCAAATAATGAGGAAGATTTTGTTTTACTTTCTCATTTTTCATTTTGCTCAATAGCAGAACATGTCAACATCTGCAATGAATATTGACAAGGAGCCAAGATTGGGGCCCCATTCCAAAATATATGTTTGATTTTGTGCAATTAATTGTATTTTTCAGACATCACAAAAATGTATTTATTAAATATGAGTATATTATATTATATTAAATTAAACATCCGTGGAAAGTGAAATTTTAACAGTAAATCTGTGAACTTTAAAACATTTAGCCCCATACTGTTAGGCGTATACGTACAGGGTGCATTAGCAATTTAATTGTAATAATTCTGCCTGACTTTAGCTAGGTATTTATTATATGTGGCAATGATGCTTACATATAATAACAATAATAATGTTTATATTCTGTTGGTTTCCCAGGAATGTCTACTTAGGAGTAACAGGAGATTTCTTAGAGTATTTGGCTATTGGAAATTTACATATTTTAATTATTTTATGTCTGTAAACCTATTTGCCTAAATTTTTCTCTAACTGTATAACCCACAGTTATAATTATTATCACATTTAGTAAAAAAAAAAAACACTAAGCAGAGAAGAGTAAAAGTTACTCTTAATGTTTCTGTTAAATTATGTCTTCGTAATGCAACTTCAGTTCTAGAATGAATATATATACAAATTAAACAAACAGACCAACAGGACACTGCGATTGCCTTTAAAAATCCTAGACATAAGCAATCATCTTGGTTTTTTTTTCTGTGAAGCTTTTGTTGAAAACCACAATATTCTGCAAAAAAATGAGAATAAAAAATTGGCAGAATAATGCTGTTCAAACAAGACATTTACTAATTCTCAAGACGTTTTGGGGTCTTGTTTCACAAGATCTCATATTCAATTAGTTTATTTTAGGCATTTGTGGCGTAGACTGGTTCTAAAACATTGTATCTGCTTTATGAGTTGATTGCTTACAAAGAGTAACATTTTTTTTTTTTAAATTTCTTTATTTTATTATGTGAAAGTTTATAACATTCGCGTGTGAGGTACCCCAAAGGCAATCCTCCAACACATTAAAACAATTAAACATAGAGATATATGTTAAAACAAACATATTTTAGTTTTTTTAAATTAAGCTATAAACAGTATGGATTTACATTCCTGAGGTGTTATTATAGTATACCATAAAGTTATTAACGTTAGAGCATTAGCTTTTATTTATTCAATTTATAGCATTAACTTAAAAAGAACAAAAAAGGAAAGAAAAGACAAAATAAACCAAAAGAAAAAAAAACATCAATATAACTGCTTTAAGCAAGGACATACTGGCAGTATATTATAATATAGGCACTATGTAGCGTTAAACACCGAAAGTTTCCACGTAGAATACAACATTTCAGTGAAAACCATCGTACACACAGTGTATCCTTCACTCACGCTACATTTGTCCAATGCCAACCGCTATCAAAAAGAATTCACACCAAAGATTTCCATGGTATAGCTGTCACATTGATAGACATACTCAAAAAAAAAAAAAATGAATTATAATGGAAATAAATTACATTTCTGAGACTCGACATGGGGCTTCAAAAGGGATCACAGTCTTTGTTGTCTTATATACTGTCTATTTGTCCAGGGTAACCATAATTTGGCCAAATCCTTAGTGCCAAAGAAGGGGTTTGATTCCATCCTGTGCTGATAATCTATTTGCTTCATAATATTATGCCATATTAATGGGATAGAAGATTTCCAAGCCCTAGCTATACATATTTTAATGGCAAAAAAATATATGGGTCAAAACATATTTTTGATATTTATCTTGCGAAGGAAAACCAATGTTAAAGAGGAAAAGTTGAGGGCTAATTTCTTTTATCTCCTTGAAAATAGAATTAACAAGACCAAGCATTTGAGCTTTTACGTTATTAAGACCCTGACACTCCCACCATATATGATTTCCACATCTCCAACAATTCCTAGAATATACAGATGATATTTTATAGAGTCTAGCCAGTACCATATACCATCTATATATTATCTTTAAATGTGTTTCATAGAGAGAGACGCTATGTATACAGCGGTTAACTAGGAGTGTAGGTTTAGTCCATTCCAGAAGTGGAAAGGATTCCACAATTTCTTGTTCCCATTTAGTAAAGGAGGTAACATGAGAGTCTTGTTCCATTGATTCTAGCAATTTAATAAATCTAGAAATCCTTTTGTTCTTTTTATATAGTGCAATAAAATAATTAACATTGCAAGGAGGACATCATCTGCAAAGAGGGAAACCTTGATTTCCCTGTTGAGAGACTTGACCCCCTTTACATTAGTATTCTGTCTGATCAAGGTGGCCAAAGGTTCAATTGTAAGGATATATAACAGGGAAGCCAAAGGGCAACCCTGTCTAGTACCATTTTTGACCTCAAAATGGTCAGACTCAACAAAAGAGTTAACTATTTTGGCTGTAGAACTCCTATATAACAGCATAGTTTTATATCTAAACTGACCCTCTAGGCCAAATTGGCCCATGACAGAATCAAGGAATCTCCAACTGACTCTGTCAAAGGCCTTCTCAGCATCGAGGTTCATAATAACAGATCCCCATTTATGCTAATTTATTCTGTGTATTAAATTATTAGAAATGATTGAAGCCAACAGCATCTCATTGGGGAAGGGGGTATCCACAGATACCTTTGTAAACATCTCAAAAAGGATAGGGGAAATAAATCTAGAAAAAGTTTTATAAAACATTGTTGAGAAACCATCTGGGCCCGGAGCCTTATTCAATTTTAAATTATCTATTGCTTCGGTTACTTCTGATAATAAAAATGGGGCATTCAGCATTTCCAACTTCCTTTGATTAATTTTTGGTAGTTTAAGATTACTCAAAAATGTATCCATTTCTTCTCTACTCTTCCCTACCTCCTCTAGGTTATATGAGGATTTATAAAATTCCGCAAATGCAATTACAATGTCATTTGGTGACGTTAAATGTTTATCGCCTAAAACAATTTATTTTTATAGATTTATCTTTAAGGTTATTTTTGATTTTATTAGAAAGATCTTTATTTTATTGTTATTATGGTACCATCTTTGTTTAAGAAATAATATATTTTTATTGACCATGTCATAAATTCTATCTTTGATAATTTCCGTTAAGTTAGCTATTTCTTCAATTAAATCTTTGTTCACCATATTTTATATACAGATGATATTTTATAGAGTCTAGCCAGTACCATATACCATCTATATATTATCTTTAAATGTGTTTCATAGAGAGAGACGCTATGTATACAGCGGTTAACTAGGAGTGTAGGTTTAGTCCATTCCAGAAGTGGAAAGGATTCCACAATTTCTTGTTCCCATTTAGTAAAGGAGGTAACATGAGAGTCTTGTTCCATTGATTCTAGCAATTTAATAAATCTAGAAATCCTTTTGTTCTTTTTATATAGTGCAATAAAATAATTAACATTGTGGTCCTTAAGTATAGTCCAAAATAGCAGAAAATTTGTAATCCTTAGATATTGAAAAAGATCTCTAGGGGAACGATTATATTTTTCTTGCATTTGTATAAATGGGATGGGTTTAAATATGTCTAGGTGTGTCCAAGATTGAACATTTATATTATCCATTGCATGTTGTAGGACCACTAATGGAACCCTATATAGTAATTTGTCTTCCAACTTCAATTTTTTATTTAGGGATTTGGAGGTAATTAATCATATCTATCAGTATTCTATTTGAAAAATGCTTGGTATCCAATTCACCTAAATTCAACATACCCATCCAAAAAAGAACAAACAATTTATATCTGGGGCTATCCTCCTGTTCTAGAGTAAGCCATGGTTTATTTCCCTGGTCCTAGTCTAGCCACTGTAAAAGGTGAGCCATACATGCTTCATGAATTTTATCAACATCTGGAAATGCTATTCCTCCCTTCTTATAACTCCTTCGAAGAGTGTCAAACGCTATCCTAGGTGGTTTATTTGCCCAAATACATTTAGAAATCAAAATTTGAAAATGGTTAAGAATACCTTTCCCCAATCTATAAGGAATCGCCCTAAGATAGTATACAAGTTTAGGTATCAAGAATGCCTTGATCATATTTAATCTTCCTATCCATGAGGACTCAGTCTTCCTCCATTTGTCTACCAATTGTTGCAAATCTTTTAATAAATTATCATAGTTCGTTTGTATCATCCTCTCTATATTAAAGGATATTTTAATCCCCAAGTAGCCAATAGTATCTTTTGCCCACATGGAAACGTGCAGTCAGAAGATCTTTCTGAGCCTCAGATAAAAAAGAGGCTAAGATTTGTGTTTTTTTCATATTAACCTTATAGTTAGAGAAGCTACTATAGATAGATATAACATCCAGTACTGATGGAATTGAAACCATCGGATCCGTCAAGATAAGGAGGACATCATCTGCAAAGAGGGAAACCTTGATTTCCCTGTTGAGAGACTTGACCCCCTTTACATTAGTATTCTGTCTGATCAAGGTGGCCAAAGGTTCAATTGTAAGGATATATAACAGGGAAGCCAAAGGGCAACCCTGTCTAGTACCATTTTTGACCTCAAAATGGTCAGACTCAACAAAAGAGTTAACTATTTTGGCTGTAGAACTCCTATATAACAGCATAGTTTTATATCTAAACTGACCCTCTAGGCCAAATTGGCCCATGACAGAATCAAGGAATCTCCAACTGACTCTGTCAAAGGCCTTCTCAGCATCGAGGTTCATAATAACAGATCCCCATTTATGCTAATTTATTCTGTGTATTAAATTATTAGAAATGATTGAAGCCAACAGCATCTCATTGGGGAAGGGGGTATCCACAGATACCTTTGTAAACATCTCAAAAAGGATAGGGGAAATAAATCTAGAAAAAGTTTTATAAAACATTGTTGAGAAACCATCTGGGCCCGGAGCCTTATTCAATTTTAAATTATCTATTGCTTCGGTTACTTCTGATAATAAAAATGGGGCATTCAGCATTTCCAACTTCCTTTGATTAATTTTTGGTAGTTTAAGATTACTCAAAAATGTATCCATTTCTTCTCTACTCTTCCCTACCTCCTCTAGGTTATATGAGGATTTATAAAATTCCGCAAATGCAATTACAATGTCATTTGGTGACGTTAAATGTTTATCGCCTAAAACAATTTATTTTTATAGATTTATCTTTAAGGTTATTTTTGATTTTATTAGAAAGATCTTTATTTTATTGTTATTATGGTACCATCTTTGTTTAAGAAATAATATATTTTTATTGACCATGTCATAAATTCTATCTTTGATAATTTCCCTTAAGTTAGCTATTTCTTCAATTAAATCTTTGTTCACCATATTTTTATTTAGAAGTTCCTTATTTGCCAATTTTATTCTTAACTCTTGCAAAGATTCTCCCTTCTTCCTTTTAAATTCAGAACCAAGTTTAATCAATAATCCCCTTATATAACTTTTAAAGATACACCATACCATTGCCGTGGGGATTTCCCCATTATCATTAGTAATCAAAAGGTTTTCAATTTCAGATGACAAAAAATCAATGTTACACTCTGATTTCAAGAGACTTTTGTTAAGTCTCCACCTTGTCCTTGGTCTAAGACCACCTTTTAACTTAACCTTAATGAATACTGGTGCATGGTCAGACACAACTATAGATCCAATATTGGATTTAATAATAGAACTTAAAAACCCAGCTTTCACCAGAAACATATCTATTCGAGAATAGGTCTGATGGACATGTGAAAAAAAGGTATAATCTCTCTCACTAGGATTCAAAGTCCTCCAACAATCAAATAGAGAATTCCTGTCTAGAAATTCAGAAAAATCAGAAACATAAATATTTAAAGATTTGTGATCTCTAATATTTTTATGACTTTTATCCCGTGTTGGGTCCAATACACAATTAAAATCTCCCCCTAATTATAATATTACCACATGCTAATGGGATACGTAGAGGGGTATTGGTCTTTTTGTCCGTATATGGAGAAAAAAGTAATACTCCACTTGAGAAAGCCATCATAGGTGAAACGCGTTGTGGATATTTGAATATCTTATTCTGTATTCTTAATAAAGGTATTTTGGCTACTTTTAAGATACCTTGATTGTGCCATTTTACTTTTTTATTTATTATTTTATTTTTATTTTTTTGCTTGGTATCCTGTTTTTATCCTTCCTGCTGAGTATTACTCCAAGACATACTAGGTTGGGATTATACCACTTACGCCCAAGTCATTGAGCAGTTCGTCTGCTCAATCATATATGAGTACCCATTTTATTTTATATACTCCTTATATACTATTTTATACAGTGAGCACTATTAGTTGTCTCCTTTTTCTTTTATGATATATATATCTATACAAGACTTGCCACTCTACACGTATCCTACGAGCAGGGATTATACCACTGTACGCCATTCACACTAGAGCTGGTTCAAGCTCTACCGCACGTGAGTAGGACTATATTAGTCTCTATTGTTGTTATACCATCTTTACTAGACATACTGCCCTATCATCTGTCTTTTTTCTCCACATAAGGACAAAAAGACCAACACCCCTCTACGTATCCCATAAGCAGGGATTGTACCGCTGTACGCCATCCACACTAGAGCTGGTTTAGCTCAACTACACGTGAGTAGGACTACCATAGACTTCTTCTTCCTGCTATCCTACCTTTTTACTTGACGTATTTGCACTATTATCCTTTTCTCTTTTCACATACGGATCCTGGAAAGCTGCCTCCATTAGATCCATACAGAGAATATCCCTCTTCATAGGCTGTTGATACCCCATCAGGCTCCACTAAATAGTTTGTTTTATATTACTTTGGACTTTGCTTTTCACTATTTTGGACTTTGTTCATATTAGCTGGACTACAGCCAGCTTTGGCGCAACCTTCATTTGTCTTGTTTTGTGTATTAACTTTATCTGTAGGGCCAAGAGGGAGTCCTATCCCCAGGTTTGCTGCCTCCTGCTTCCCATATTTGAAGTGTTGGATTATTTTAGCGCTGTTTCCTTGGTTTTGTGTATTACTTTAGAAGGAATAGCCACGTGAACATGTGCTCATTGAGTATACTTTTGTAGATGCCCTAACATTCATGGCGCTCCTTAAGCATCACGTGATGGTTATGTCACCCTGAACAAGTGCATTGGAAATTAGTATAATCTTTTTCCCCTGCAGTATCTGTACTGTATACTCTTCTTTGTCACACTGACACGGAAATTGCCAATTACTGTTACATCACAAACATAAGTTTAAACTGACTTTTTTTATAGGATCACAAACTAAATCCAGACATGTTCTATCATGCAGGACTGCAACTTGCAAAATGAGTGACCTAGTGAATGGGGACCGTCCATAGATTGATGAGCAATGTCTTTGTTTTTGCAAGATGATCTGTTACAATAATTACAATGTTTAAAGTTCATCTACTGTGTTTACTATGCACTTTATTTATTGTAGATACTATTTAGACTAGTTATGCCCTCAGTCTTATAAATTGGTTAACAGAGGTATTTACATTAGGAACTTGGCCACAGAAGCACTTTTGGGAATAATAACTGTGCCGATAATCAAGTGCTAGTGTGCATTCACAATTAATGACACCATGTATGTACGTACATCTGATGCACATATTAGAAATACAATGTGGGACAGTTTCAGACATATAGCTGTGGACAGTCTGACCAGATTTTGACAAAAAGAAGCTAATATGTTTTTTTCAATTTCCAATTTTAGATCAGAAAATTTTCTTTTTAGAATATTTCTCGAAGTCAATTATATTGCCAGTTGGGCATTAACTTGGAATCCACTTCCCCCAATTCATATTTTATGAGAATAACCCTAACAGAGTAATTTTCTAATCCAGGAATCGCTGTGAATTTACGAGAATGTGGCAAATGTTAGGCTAAAATAGATGTGCTGGAAGAATATCTGTATCCAATTCGGCCAGTTTGGTCTACATTTGTAAATTCCCTGGTACGTTAGCAACAATTCTCAGTTTGCAGGATAACCGTATGAGTGTACTTAAACATACGCACAAAGCAAATTTTAGGAACATACAATAAGAACTGGGAAGATGAAGATTGAAAAAAGAGGAAAGTGTAGCTCACTGCAGTTCCTGGGGGGATTTACACATATTTAGACAATTCCTAGCAATGCTGTCATAAGGAGCATACGACGCCACTGCTTCCTCTACGTGAGACTTAATTAGAAACTAAAGAAGAACCTTCCAAGGCACAAATCAGTAATGCTGAGCCCACTGTTCGACCCATGTTATTGTGAAGAACGTAAGAGAAAACCAGACGTTTCAGGACACAGCCGTCTTTCACAGATTTATTCACTAAAGTGGGCATCAAAAGGAATTTCAAATTTAAGACCAGAGTAGCAGACCTCAGTGCTGTGCATAGCTAGAGAATGTTTCCAGTCCAGCTATTTTGACGATGAGTCATCGTATAACTTTCATATCTATTACCGTAAAAAAAAAAATATATATATATATATATATATTATCTAGTAAAAAAAAAAAGTTAAACACCAGTAACTCATATGTAAATATTTTTCTACCTACCTGTTTTATCTGTGCACATGGTGGAGTTGTAAACAAAATATTTTTAAGTATCCAATTTTGCTTTTCCTTCATTTTATACTCTTTATATTATTGTGTTCCACTATTCTGCTTTATATGACTTTAAAAGGTTTTGAACTGTCTTTGGTTTCAGAACATGTGTAGTGGCATCTCTACATAATAGATTTGTTGTATACGCATTGAAGCATTGGCTGCAGATTTTCTTCACGTTCTGGAATAAGCGTTACAGTTATACTGCTGTGTCTCCAGTAACTTTTGCTGCATAGTACAAAAATGTCTCTATTGTGATAGAGGTTCTGATGTCAATGATTGTTTTGCTGTCTATTGTTGCTCAAGGCCTCACAACCTACACCTTACTATGTTCCCTTTATTTAACCCTTTATGGATCGATGCTGATCATTGGTGTCCCCAAATCATAATCTTTAATTATATATGCATCTAATCAAACAGGCATTTTTTTCTTCAAAATAAACAAATACATTTAGAATTACCAAATAAATAAAGGGTATATGTCACGATAACTACAACTTGTGCTCTTTGGAAATAGCATAGCATTTCATTTATTGATTGTGCCGAAAAATTGACTGACAAGAGTAGAAAAAGCCTCCCACAGGCAGTCCGCCTTCCCTCCACACATTTCAACCACAGCACATGCACGGTGGTTGCTATTTTAACTCCCTAGCCGATGCTGCTACCACTGACTAGGTAATATAGGTGCAAACTTCAGATGCCACCGTGCTGGCAATGAAGAAAGCATCACAGAGGAGGCTTGATCTGCTTGGGGAAGCATCCCCACCAATGCGAATAAAAGAAGACTGCGGGAGGAACGAGGGCGGATGCGGGTGGGTATAACAGAAGAATAACACCCACCAAGCTGAGGACATGTTAGATCAGAGGGAAGATGAGCATATCTCTAAATTTACATTGAATACATCATGTATGTCTGTAATACTTAAAGAATCACTATAGGGTCAGGAACACAAACATGTATTCCTGACCCTATAGTGTTAAAACCACCATCTAGCCCCCTGGGTCCCTCATGCCTCCATAAATATTGCAAAATCTTACTGTATTCACGCCTGAAGCTGTAGATCTGCATGCTGTATGCCTCAGAAAAAAAAAGCTGTCTGCTGACATCATCAGAACTGGTGGCCTGATCCAATCACAATGCTTCCCCATAGGATTGGCTGAGACTGACAAGGAGGCAGATCAGGTGCAGAGCCAGCATGAGTCAAACACAGCCCTGGCCAATCAGCATCTCCTCATAGAAATGAATTGAATCAATGAATCTCTATGCGGAAAGTTCAGTGTCTGCATGCAGAGGGAGAAGATACTGAATGTTTGGATGCATTTTAGGCAGCCATGACCCAGGAAGGATCTCTAACAGCTATCTAAGGAGTAGCCAGTGAAGTTATCACTAGGCTGTAATGTAAACACTGCATTTTCTCTGAAAAGACAGTGTTTATAGCAAAAAGCCTGAAGGTAATGATTCTACTCACCAGAACAAATTAAATAAGCTGTAGTTGTTATGGTGACTATAGTGTCCTTTTAATGCATTCAATTAGTTTTTATTTATGTTAAAGTGAATCTGTCAGGTCTGGGAAACACTCTCAACTCTTGTGGTGTTCCCTCCCTGAACAGTGCCATTTAAATGATCCTCAATCAAGATCGGGGCTTTCTACACCAACAGTCATTTTACTTTGTGCAGTAGCACATCCACTGTTAGGGCCTTATAATGTACTCCTATGCAAAGTAGATTGATACTACAGTAGAGTCATGTCTACAAATGCTCGCAGTTTAGGGAATAAGATCCATGAACTTGTGGCAATAATGGCAACTGATAATGTAGATTTAGTCGCTGTTACTGAGACATGGTATAATGAGAAAAATGACTGGGACATAGCAATACCAGGGTACTCTTTATATAGAAAAGACAGGGAAGGCAAGAAAAGAGGAGGAGTGGTCCTGTATGTAAAGGATAGCATAAAATCTAGCCTAATAAAAGTTAGTGAAGCAAACATAGAGTCCGTTTGGGTTACGTTAGAAATTTGGTAATCACACAGTAACTCGTGAAGGTGTGATTTATAGGCCCCCAGGACAAATAGAAGAGTTAGATAACCTACTAGAAAGAAAAATAATAATAGGAAGAAATCCTCTCGTATAGAGACGAGGGGAATCCTCTTACCACAACTACCCCTAGAAAGACATATATACAGGCTTGTAAACAACAAAATATGTATAACTAAAATAAACTTTAATGAAAATGCAAATTACACATAATTCCCCACAAATAAAATGAAAATCCCAAAACAAAAGAAAAAACTGTATCGGCTATCAATCGCTGCTAAATTAATCTGTGAAAGCATGAAAAAGTTACCACAGTTGTAGCAAACCTATTTGTAACATAGTAATAATTAGTAGAAACAATGTTGCATTGTACACTCACAAGATTAACGATCTGCAGAAATATGAATAATTGCCAAAGAAACAGTGTGCTGTGTCCCGGTACAAACACCAGAGGGTAAAGGCACATAAAAAATCCCCCCTATAAATGAAAACATTATCTAGATAATCTACACTACCCATATACAACTATCCTATCTGTTAAAAGGTAGGAAATCGAAAGGATAGAGAGATGTGTATAGGGAAAAACAAAGAGGGAGAGAGGTAATCAACAGGGGGGTCCAAAACAAAAAAGAGAAAAGGACACCTCCACTGTGGATACCTCTTAATAAAGATTCAAATGCCCCAACTGGTCAAGAGATTACCTCTCTCCCTCTTTAGAAATGGGATTATTTAAAAGTTGCGCTGCTGAAGGCAACAGAAAATTGCATTCGGTTTGTCAGTAAAAGCAAGAAATTCAAAAACCACTGTGGTACTCTGCAGAAGTGGCCAAAATAGAAAAAAACAAAAACTTAGCATTAGTAATTATAAAAAAACCCAGAGTGAAGAAGACAGAATGATCTATAAGATTAGGCAGAAAGAGGCTAAGCAAGTTATAAGAGCTTCCAAATCACACACGGAAGAGAAAATGGCACAGTCAGTAAAAAAAAAAGGGGACAAAACATTTTTTTAGATACATAAACGAGAAAAGGAAAGTAAAACAAGGATTAGTTAGATTAAAAACAAAAGAAGGAAGGTATGTAGAAGAGGATAAAGGTCTAGCTGACTGCCTCAATGAATATTTTTTTTCAGTATTTACAGATGAAAATGAAGAAAAGGGGCCCCAGTTAGGAAAAAGAACAAATCAGTCATTTGTTACATGTGAGTTTACAGAGGAAGATGTTCTATTTCAATTGTCAAAAGTAAAGACAAATAAGTCAATGGGACCTGATGGAATACACCCAAAGTTATTAAAAGAGCTTAGTGGCATACTAGCAAAACCATTAACAGATTTATTTAACCAATCATTGTTAACAGGAGTAGTCCCAGAAAATTGGAAGTTAGCGAATGTTGTGCCCATTCACAAGTAAGGTAGTAGGGAGGAGTTGAGCAACTATAGACCAGTAAGCCTTACTTCAGTAGTGGGGAAACTAATGGAAACCATGTTAAAGGATATGATTATTGAACATCTAAAAACACATGGATTTCAAGATCAGAGACAACATGGGTTTACCTCGGGGAGATCATGCCAAACTAATCTTATTGATTTTTTTGATTTGGGTAACTAAAATAATAGATTAGGGTGGTGCAGTAGACATTGCTTACCTAGATTTCAGTAAGGCTTTTGACAATGTTGCACATAGAATGCTTATCAATAAATTGCAATCTTTAAGTTTGGATTCCAATATTGTTGAATGGGTAAGACAGTGGTTGAGTGACAGGCAACAGAGGGTTGTAGTCAGTGGAGTATATTCAAAGCATGGGCTTGTCACCATTGGGGTACCTCAGGGATCTGTACTTGAAACCATTCTCTTTATTATTTTTACTAGTAATATTGCAGAAGGTCTTGATGGTAAGGTATGTCTTTTTGCTGATGATACTAAGATATGTAACAGGGTTGATGTTCCAGGAGGGATAAGCCAAATGGCAAATGATTTAGGTAAACTAGAAAAATGGTCAGAGTTGTGGCAACTGACATTTAATGTGGATAAGTGCAAGATAATGCATCTTGGACGTAAAATCCCAAGGGCAGAGTACAGAATATTTGATAGAGTCCTAACCTCAACATCTGAGGAAAGGGATTTAGGGGTGATTATTTCTGATGACTTAAAGGTAGGCAGACAATGTGATAGAGCAGCAGGAAATGCAAGCAGAATACTTGGTTGTATAGGGAGAGGTATTAGCAGTAGAAAGAGGAAAGTGCTCATGCCATTGTACAGAACACTGGTGAGACCTCACTTGGAGTATTGTACACAGTACCGGAGACCGTATCTCCAGAAGGATATTGATACTTTAGAGAGAGTTCAGAGAAGGGCTACTAAACTGGTTCATGGATTGCAGGATAAAACATACCAGGAAAGGTTAAAGGGACTTAACATGTATAGCTTGGAGGAATAACAAGACGAGACAGGGGGGATATGATAGAAACATTTAAATACATAAAGGGAATCAACACAGTAAAGGAGGAGACTATATTTAAAAGAAGAAAAACTACCACAACAAGAGGACATAGTCTTAAATTAGAGGGGCAAAGTTTAAAAATAATATCAGGAAGTATTACTTTACTGAGAGGGTAGTGGATGCATGGAATAGCCTTCCAGCTGAAGTGGTAGAGGTTAACACAGTAAAGGAGTTTAAGCATGCGTGGGATAGGCATAAGGCTATCCTAACTATAAGATAAGGCCAGGGACTAATGAAAGTATTTTAAAAAATTGGGCAGACTAGATGGGCCAAATGGTTCTTATCTGCTGTCACATTCTATGTTTCTATATTTATTAAGGTAAGCACTGCTTTCAACCAATAATCACTTAAATAACAGTGCTAAATAACCTAAAGTCTCATGAGTGGACAGTTTTCCCTTCAGTATAATATCATTAGTTTAGTGACCCTTAATAGATAAAAATTCACTAGTGGATTATGATAAGCTCATCCATCTAAGCTTGCAGAAGAGAACAGCGCCGCCAATACTTAACAATGGCATCATTTTCTGAGTCTTTATAAGACATGTGTGAAATCATCTACCTAGGAATCTCAGTTGCAGAATGCATTAGACTGACTGTGGTAGTGAATGAGTCAGTGGAAGATTCTTTGCCCAGAATGTCAAAGTTGTGGTATTAAATGTAGATTTCCAATTCTGAATCATAGAGATGCCGCAATCTACTACCACAAGTAGAAAATTATTCCAAAATCAAAGTGTGCATTGCATTATTTTCTACATTCAGTATTGTATTCAGCATTGTGTTCATTTAAGTAATATTGTCTGAACATACATTTCTATGTTTAAAACATAGGTGTTCCTAAAGGTGTGTACCTAGGCACAGCCTGATGTTAGGCCAGACTGTCCTTCTCATCGATTGTTTAGGTCTTTGTGGGAACTTTTGTGTGAGTTTGGATTGGCTTATTATGTTTTTCAAGAAAACCTCTGCATACACTAACCAAACTGGCATTAGTCAACAATGATAATTATTAGTTATGCGTGCTGGGAATTAAATGACGTAGTTCGGTTGACCTCCTATGAATATTTTATTGATATTCCACCACAGATATGAATGTAATATTACATTAATACAAGATTGTTTTGCAGTAAAATTGCTATTGATGACAAGCTTAAAGGAAACTTTAATGATACTGGTTAGGATACCTTTTAAATGAAAACTTCAGGCTGGAGTTTCTCCATGCCCCCTCCTGCTATCATGGTAGACACAACATGACATTTTATGCTTTAAATAGTAATGCTATCTATATATCCTTCCCAACCTGTCAATCAGTTCTTTGCACGGTTTATTCTGACTTTTGAGTGATCGGTAGAGCAGAGAACCCTAATAGAGATTATCCTGCTTTACATCACAGCAGCAAGCACTTGGGAATTAAGGAATGGAAATACTGATGTCATTCCGTTCTCATGTTGATATTCTGGCAAAGAAGCCTGTGTGGTAGTACATAATGGTGTTATACCACAGTCCTCTGAGCATCCCATTAATAGCTCTTAATGGGCAGTAACAGATTAATAGCTTTTAAAAATATATAATTTAGCTTTATGACAAAGTGTGTGACTATCTGTCGTGATATGTTCACTATAAAGCATTAGAAAAAATAAGCAATAACAAATATACTCACAGGCTCTATCGCTTCCACAGGGACCAAGACATTTAAAAAGCAATTGGCAGCTGAGCCCAGTTTTTATTTATTTTTTTCCATGTGACCACTGTGCATATCACCCTTCCGACAAAAACAAACAAGCATGCACAACCAGAGTTTATGGCATATTGACAGTCCCAGTTGCACAACCTCAAGCTAATAGAAGCCACTAGGCATTTAATATTATCTGAACAATTCTAGCCCCTCTGAAATCTCTTCACAGATCCATAGGTATGCCCCTCCTCGTTCCCTCCGCTCTGCCCGTGACCACCTCCTGACCGCTGCTCGCACCCGTACGGCCAACTCGCGCTTGCAGGACTTCTTGCGCGCGGCTCCTTTCTTATGGAATAGCCTGCCTACCCCCATTAGACTCTCCCTTGGTCTTCAATCCTTTAAGAAGTGCCTTAAAACCCATCTCTCTAGGAAAGCTTATGGCCTCCCAGAGTAACCTCTACTTTACATACCTGCCTCTTGCTCTATCCTAAAGGGCAGCACTATACTCTATCCTCCAGCTCTGCTTCACTCCCACCTTATTTGACTGATATTTCCTGTCCTAACGTGTCTTATACCCCACCTCCTATAGACTGTAAGCTTGTTTGAGCAGGGTCTTCTTCAACCTATTATTCCTGTAAGTTTTCTAGTAATTGTCCTATTGATAGTTACATCCCCCCTCTCATAATATTGTAATGCTCTACGGAATCTGTTGGCGCTATATAAATGGCAATAATAATAATATTAGTTTGTGTGGATAGCTTTTGTGTTTTCCTTGAGAAAAATATGAGAACACTGAATGTATTCCACAGCAGATGTTTATGATAAACAGATGTTTTTTTTATTCCTCTGCTTCATCATGATCCTAAACAGGGCTGCCATCAGAAATTTTGGGGCCCCTGACACAGCTCAAGGTCTGGGCCCCCCGGTGCCCGCACCCGAGTCCACCCAAAGTGCTGTCCCCGAGTCCGCCACAGGAATGCAGTGTCTGCAGGGCCGGTGCAAGGATTTTTGCCGCCCTAGGCAAAAGTAAAGTTTGCCCCCCCATGTGACATCACAATGCCCCACCCATATGATCTGCCATGTTAACTAACACCAGTGCTGCAGTGCCGCCGTGTTTACATTAAAAGGCCTGCAGGGACAGGCTAGACACCAGAACCACTACATTAAGCTGTAGTGGTTCTGGGGACTATAGTGTCCCTTTAATGTGAGGTAAATTAGAGATTAGTGCCACAAATAATATACTAGATTGCCTACTTACAACCAGATGAGGATGATGATGGGCTCTAGCTGCAGTCTGGCTCCACTGGTCTGGTGTAGAACAGGCTCTCTGGAGGCGTTTTGTAACTGTGGTCACAAAAATCAATGTTCTGGGATCAACGGGAATCAGCTCCATTTTTTTGAGGGCCCTTTACACAGCTCAAGGTCTAGGTCCCAGGGTCCACCTTCATGTTCCACCAATGAGTTTGTTCACAGTGGGTGGAGTGTGTGTGGGGGGGGATGTCCTGATGTGTGTAAGGAATGCATTGTGTGAATCTGTGTTTGTATGTGTAAGGGCTGCAAGGTGAGTTTGTGTATGTATGGGATGCAGTGTGTGCGTCTGTAAGGGATGCATTGAGTGTGTGTAAGGGGTGCATTGTGTGTGTGGTGGAGTGTGTGTGGGGGGGATGTCCTGATGTGTGTAAGGAATGCATTGTGTGAATCTGTGTTTGTATGTGTAAGGGCTGCAAGGTGAGTTTGTGTATGTATGGGATGCAGTGTGTGCGTCTGTAAGGGATGCATTGAGTGTGTGTAAGGGGTGCATTGTGTGTGTCCTGGGGGGCCCGGACTGCTCAGGTCGTCCGGGCCCCACATTAAGTGGGTACATACCGGGTCGCAGGGGGCCCTGCGACCCCGGTATGTACCCACAGGGCCAGCCTCTTCTCCTGGGGGGCCCAGCAGCCGGTCACATCAGGGCCCCCCAGAGGCTGGCCCTGAAAGCCGGCGGGCGCGTGAGGGAGCACTCTCCTCTGCTGCTTCCTCTTCAGCTCCCTTGCGCACCGTACTGAAGCCGGAGCCGGAAGATGACGTCATCTTCCGACTCCGGCATCAGTACGCGGCGCGCGAGGGGGCTGAAGAGGAAGCAGCAGAGGAGAGTGCTCCCTCGCGCGCCGGCCCGCCGGGGGGTGGGGGGGGAGGAAATTTAAGGGAGGAAGGGGGGAAAGGGAGGGAGGAAGGAAATGGGAGGGAGGGGGAGGAAGGAAATTGGAGGGAGGGGGGGAGGAAAGAAATTTCCTTCTCCTTCTCCCCCCTCCAATTTCCTTCTTCTCCCCCTCCCTCCCTCCAATTTCCTTATTCTCCCCCTTTCTCCAATTTCCTTCTTCTCCCCCCTCTCCAACTTCCTTCTCCCCCCTCAAATTTTCTTCCCCCCACTCCCCCAAATTTCCTTTTCCCCCCCAAATTTCCTTCCCCTCCCTCCCTCAAATTTCCTTCCTCCCCCTCAAATTTCCTTCCCCTCCCTCCCTCAAATTTCCTTCCTCCCCCTCAAATTTCCTTCCTCTCCCCCCTCAAATTTCCTTCCTCCCCCCCCTTAAATTTCTTTCCTCCCTCTCCCCTCAAATTTCCTTCCCCCTCCCTTCCTCAAATTTCTTTCCTCCCCCTCCCTGCAATTTTCCTCCCCCTCCCAAAATTTCCTTCATCCCCCTCCCTCCTCCAGTTTCCTTCCTCCCCCTCCCATAAATTTCCTTCATCCCCTCCCTCCTCCCTCCCTTAATTTCCTTCCTCCCCTCCAATAATTTCTTTCCTCCCCCCCTCCCTCCAATTTCCTTCCTCCCCCTCCCTCCCATTTCCTTCCTCCCTCCAATTTCTTTCCCCCCTTCCTCCCTTAAATTTCCTCCCCCCCCACCCCCCGGCGGGCCGGCGCGCGAGGGAGCACTCTCCTCTGCTGCTTCCTCTTCAGCCCCCTCGCGCGCCGCGTACTGATGCCGGAGTCGGAAGATGACGTCATCTTCCGGCTCCGGCTTCAGTACGGTGCGCAAGGGAGCTGAAGAGGAAGCAGCAGAGGAGAGTGCTCCCTCACGCGCCCGCCGGCTTTCAGGGCCAGCCTCTGGGGGGCCCTGATGTGACCGGCTGCTGGGCCCCCCAGGAGAAGAGGCTGGCCCTGTGGGTACATACCGGGGTCGCAGGGCCCCCTGCGACCCGGTATGTACCCACTTAATGTGGGGCCCGGACGACCTGAGCAGTCCGGGCCCCCCAGGACCGCCGGGCCCATGACAACCGTTACGGTTGTCATGCCCTGATGGCGGCCCTGATCCTAAATAAAAAGGATGAATCCAGGGTTAAGGCCATCAATTTAGTTAGACATTATATGCAATGTCTTTGTGTTATTTATATTTTGTGCTAGTGGTTCACTTATGATAAGCAGCCCAGATGACTTTCTAAACTAGACCAAATTATACTTCCCTTATCTTATTTTTAAGGTAAGGAAGATACAAGTATGACGTGAGTAGGTGAGATAGTAACAACCAATTTACTTATTTTGTCCAGATCTTTCTGATACAGGTGGTGTTTGAGAGATATTAAACCATTGGAACCCACTGGAGCATGGGATGACCACCTAGTTTGGCAATGGGATGTTGTTCAGATGTATTCCTGAACTGATATAGTTTACTAAGACAGTCTGTCTGTAGATGATTTAATCATCTTTATTGTAGGAATGTACATCACATCTTCTTTATTTGATGTAACCTTAAGATTATCGTTGGTTTGACGTATTTTATTCTTAATTTATATTTCCATTGCACGAAAAGCACGAATAGTAAACTACAGTTATCATTAAAAGGTCATTGCTTTACATATAGGTATAATTCTAGTAACATCATTATGTTCTCTTCTTGACCCAAGTTCTAATGATTTACAGTAATTAAATCTGTTTCACATATGGAAAGCCATGTGACTTTGTAAGCATGCTGTAGCATATGTGTTCGACATAGGACACTTGTATACGATATTTCAATGAGTGAGAGAGATGGATAGATAGTGCATTTTTACCACGATGGTATTGTTTATAAACTTCCCTTTTCTAAACTCTAATCTTCAATGCTATTGACATTTGATTTCATGATTCACGATTATTATTGTTTTCCTTAGTGAAAGATATTCAATGTCAAGTAGTGGTACCCTAATTTTCAGTCTTAGAAATTTTTCTATCTGCACCCTTCAAGGTTTGTGAGTATGCAGAGTCAACAATGAAAAAAATATGGTCTAAGAAAAATTGTGTTACTGCAAACATAAGTAACAAAAGAATGAAAAGGCGTCTAACCTCTTCATGATGTGGGTAGGATCTTGGCACTGAACTCAAACGTACAGCTTGTGTTCTGAACATCTGGAGCTGACAAGCTGTTGAGTGAAATTATGGATGACTTATAAAGCAGAGAATTCCCTTTGTCACATAACTAATCTATTTGAATTAAGATATACATCTGATCTTACTTATGTAACAAGGAGGTTGTTCACTATTCTGCACAATTCTGCTTGCCAGATTATTTGAGAAGAGCAAATATCATCTAATTTATTTGTGTAAACTCTACATTTGGTATTTATGTGGTTTTATATATGCAGTCATGTATTTTTATATATAAAGCCTCTTTGAATTCTATGATTTACATATCAGGACATAATAACAATTATCTGTGCCTGAGCAAGGTAAATACAACCTCAGATAAACAACAACACATTACATCGTGTCGTGATTTATTTAACAAAAACAATCACAATGGAATTTATATTTCCATTTCACATCGTTGTGGATCGATCCACTATTCTTTACAACGTTGCTTCAGTTCATTGAGGTTTTCTGGCATTTGTTTATGCACAGCTCTAATAAGGTCCAGCCATGACATTTCAGTTGGGCTTTGACTGAGCCATTGCAACTCCTTGACTCTTTTCTTTTCCAGCCAGTCTGTTTTAGATTTGCTGGTGTGCTTGGGATCATTGTCATGTTGCATGACCCAGTTTCAGCCAAGCTTGAACTGTTGGACAGATGGCCCCACATTTGCCTGTAGAATACTGTGGTACACAGAGGAGTTCATGGTCGACTCAATAACTGCAAGGTTCCCAGGTCATGTGGCTGCAAAACAAGCCCAAATCATCACACCTCCACCAACGTGCTTGACAAGTGGTATGAGTTGTTTGTGCTGATATGCTGTGTTTGGTTTTTCGCAGGTATTACGCTGTGCATTATGGCCAAACCTCTCCACTTTGGTGTTGTCTGTCCATAGACATTGTTCCAGAAGTCTTGTGGTTTGTTCAGATGAAACTTTGCAAACCTAAGCTGTGCTACCATGTTCTTTTTAGAGAGAAGAGGTTTCCACCTGGTTTTAACCCCTTCAGCCCCATGGGAGGGGGGCACAGAGGGGGGAGGCACTGCAGTTTTGCTTTCCTGGCACTACAGGATCCCTTTAAGTTTTATATTAGAGTAGGGCATAATTTTATTATAGTTAGGGTCAGGGTCAGGCTCTAGAAAAATTCAAACTAGGCATATTTTAATCACAGTGGGAAGTGATGTTGTGCCATCACAAATGACAGGCATGCCCCCCACCCCCTGAAAAGTGAGCATGTTGGCTCCATGCTCTTCCAGGGCAGCCCATGCGCAGAGGAACTCTGACATGAGAAAAAGGCCCTGTATTTGTCCAGCGTCGCACATGCAGATTTACTGACACTGTTGCACTACATTTGCTTGTGACTTGTCTCTGGTGTCTCCATAAATAAGATGCCAGAAAGGTGTATTGTGCATGTGTTTGGAGGCTGCTTTTCAGATTGTGTTTGTAGAGTGAGCTGATTGTTGTGTGGTGTTTTGTGTAAATAGGTTGGCTTCAGTTGTGTTGCAGTGTAAAATGTGTTGGTAGGAGTGCTGTAGTGTGTGGCTAGAGGGCATAGTTTGTTTATAAGGGATGCAGCGAGTATATGCATAGGGGCTGTAGTGTATGTCTGCATAGGTGACATAGTTTATGTAGTGGTTGTAGATAAAGTGTGTGTTTAGGGAATGTAATGTGTGATTTTGTGTACAGGGAGTCCAGACTGTGTGTGGGGATGGAGGGTGTACATCAGGAGTCTAGTGTGTGTAGTGGTGCACTGTGTCTCTATAGGAGATCTAGTGTCTATAGGGGATGTAATGTGTGTATGAGGAGTGCAATGTTGTGAGGGGTGTAATGTGTATAGGGGTGAGGGGTGCAGTGTGTGACTTTGTTGGGGCCTATATTGTGTGTGGGGAATGGATGGATCAAGTACATTTTATTGATTTCTTATTTTTCTTGTGATAAACACAAACAAAATGTTGCAAGCCCTAGTGATATGGTGACACCCTCCTGCACATAAAATGTATGTTAACAGAAGGTTTGGTAAAAATATTTTAAAAAATATTACATGTATTTGTGTGTGTACATGTGTCAGTGTGTGTATCTAAGTGTGTGTCAGTGAGTCTATATGTGTGTCAGTGTGTGTGTGTGTGTCAATGTGTATATATATCTGTGTAAGTATGTATGTGGCAGTGTATGTGTATATGTGCATAAATCCAAGCATGCAAACACCAACACTACAACACTACACGCAAACACACCCATGCAGTAACACATTTCAAATAAACACACTCCTGTACGAAAATGGCAAAATTATATACAAACACCCCTTCATCCAAACACCAACACTGCACACAAAAGTACACTTGCATTTAAGCTAACTACATACAAACACACCCCTGTATTCAAATGCAAATGTTACATATTTAAACAAATGGAGGTTATTTAGTTTCTCCAATGGCCATGAGAGACTTTAGCCCACCTGCCACGTCAAGGCAAACTTCTCAGGTGTATGTATTGGGGCTAATGTGTACTATGGTTGTTGTGATGGGAGTTTGAGCGCAGGACTTGTTTTTTTTGTAGTAACATAGAAGTACATCACTGTATTCCAGTGGTAGCAGTACACACAAATACACCCCAAATGTACACACACACATTCCATACAAAAGGATGATTAAATTAAAATGCACACACAGTGCTCATAAATAAAACCCTATACAAATGGGCAAATTATAGATCCCCAGCTGGCATAGCATTGTGGGTGTTGTATGACATGTGTGGATCTACCTTTGGATCTGGCCACACTTGCACTAGAGGTTCTGCCATTGGTCAGGGTTTTTCACTAAAGTTAGAATTCAAAGTGAATTTAAAATGTAAACACGATAGTCACCAGAACAATTAACGCTTATTGGATTTGTTCTGGTGAGTATAATCATTACCTTCAGGATTTGCAGTAAACACTGTCTTTTCAGAGAAAAGGCAGTGTTTAAATTTCAGCCTAGGGATACCTCCACCGGCCTCTCCTCATATGGCTACTAGAGGTGCTTGCTGGGGCAGTGCTACACAATGTGCAGCACTGACATTTGGTGTCTCCACCCTCTGCATGGAGACTCTGAACTTTCCTCATAGAGATGCATTCAGTCAATTCATCTCTATGAGGAGCTGCTGATTGGCCAGGGCTGTGTTTGGCTTGTGCTGGCTCTGCCCCGGATCTGCCTCCTTGACAGTCTCAGTCAATCCAATGCTTATGTGAAAGCATTATGATTGGCTTTGATCAACACTTCTGATGATGTCAGCCAAGCAGGCAGATCAGGGGTAGAGCCAGCAGCAGCAGACTGAAATAAAGTAACAATTTTACTATATTTAGGAGAGTTAGGGAGGTTCAGGGAGGGGGGGGGGAGCTAAATGGTGTTTTTAACACTATTGGGTCAGGAATACATGTTTGTGTTCCTGATCCTATAGTGTTCCTTTAAGGCCAAAGTAGCTGAAATGGAAGCAAAGCTGAAAGTTTGTTTGGCTACATTGACAATTCAGATTTTTTTTTCACTTTAGTAAATAACCTTGTATATCTTGGTTACATTAGCTTATTCACAGAAAAAAAGATATGCACTAAAAGGTTTTTTACAATTTGTCTTTAGATGTGGTTGCAGGGGATCAGTTGACTTTGACCTTTTAAGAAACCGTATACAGATCCCTCACAGGAAACCAAGTCCTTCACATTGAGCTTAATTGTAGCCACAGTGAACAAAACAATATTTTTTAAAGGGGTAGTAGCTATTGTACTAGGGACTTGTTTTTTTATGACTATACAGAGTTATTTTTACATGTGTGATCAACTGAAGATTAACAAGAATTGTCACACTGCCACTAATTATTTGAAATAGCCTTTTCTTTTATTTGATCAAGGCAAACCTGGAGCAATTCTTGTTCTAAAATGTTCCATTGTGTCTGAGATGAGTGCTAAAAAATGTGTATAATTGTTTTAGGTTTGATAATGTCATAGAACATTTATGAGTCTCTGTTAAAACGTTCAATGGTTTGCTTTATATGCAAGCATCCATTCATTACAATCTATTTCTAATTGCATATGTACGTACATCAAAGGGGCAATCTAAGTAGCATAGCACAACATATTAATATATATATATATTGATAATATAAACAAGTTTGGAGCAGTGAATCTCCCAGGCACCCAGATACTGCCCACTTCTCAGCTGCATTGATAATGGGGAATCTAGATTTTCCCATGATCAGTGTCAGGTTTAAAGGAATAGTATGTTTAAAGGGATAGGCCATAACCACTGCATGGATATTTAATCTCAACTGAGGATGGTCTATGTGAAGCATATCACTTCACAGAAATTAATATCCATATAAAAATAGTAAGAATATGCCTCAGTTTAAATAAAATGATATTATGATGTGGTTTAATACAGTTAAATAAATGTCTTGCATGTGTTTATTCTTTGCTTTTTTCAGGGTGGGGGGATCTAGGGGGAGTTGGGCATGGGAGGTATAAGGGGCCTATCTGCAGAATCTTGCCCAGGACACACTTAATATTAAATATGGCCCTAACCATAATAACCATAACCTTAACACCTGCAATACTCAAGATTAACAGCTTTGACATGTTGTCCTACAGCTGTAGAACATTTTACAACTTGCTGCAGTTATAAGTTACTTTTGGAGCTGGAAATTGGTGCAATAATACAAACTTGCTATTTTGAGTAGAGCGACCCTTTAAATATTAGTCTTCTGAGAAATATGATAGGTCCACTTTAACAGCACTATGTGAACTATACCATATCCGTCTTTCCAGCCACACTTCTTGAAAATCAATATGGAATTCAAAATCATGATTTTTGTATACAGGAATAGAAACATAGAATGTGACGGCAGATAAGAACCATTTGGCCGATCTAGTCTGCTCAATTTTTAAAAATACTTTCATTAGTCCCTGGCCTTATCTTATAGTTAGGATAGCCTTATGCCTATCCCACGCATGCTTAAACTCCTTTACTGTGTTAACCTCTACCACTTCAGCTGGAAGGCTATTCCATGCATCCACAATAAAGCATGGGTTTTATCTGCTCTTTAAAACATGCACAGAAGCAGTCATTTTTTTTTTAACATATACTTCGCATTTGCGGTATGGGCAGACAAGAAATTGAAAGCTTACAAGAGGATATGAGCAATGCTGTTTTTTTCATCTTCCTTTCAGTGTGATACTTTAATACACTTCCCTTTTGAGAGTCTTATTTAGTGATTGCTGGGTTTGCTTCAGTGTAAGATCTCCTCTGGATTTTTTGAAGGATTACTGAGATTTTATTGATGAATACAATGAGTTTGAAGGGGAAAGTTTTCAGAAGAGAACAATGCCCAGATACCTGGAAGAAAAGGAGGACCATGCGGAGGGTGAACCGAGGGGAGCTACAGAGATTAAGCTGTGTAGGTGAAGAAAGAAATTGTTCTCTACTTTGTGGTCTTGCCTGTTAAATGTCAGAAGTCCTTAAGGGCTACAATCTTGCTAACATGTCAGAGTTAATGGACAAGACACTAGTATTTGTAGGTGAATACTTTGTACTTGTGTTGAGAATAATTCATATTTACTAGTATAAATACAAGGTTAATTAGGTTGTGGGGCACATTGTGTAACAACCAACTACAGTTCCCAGTCCACAGCAAATACTAGCATAAAAGACCAACACGATATATAATGTTCAAGGGCTAATACTAATTTTGGACATTATTCCATTACTTAGAAAAATGGGATTACTGATTAGTTCTTGATGTCTGTGAGATCTGTACTAAATGAATCACTGTCACATTATGATTGAGGATAGTGGCAATCCCAAGCCATGCATCATTAAAGTTGCCACCCACCATCACAGCATTGGGTAATGTAACTGGTTACCCATGTACATGAGCCTTACGTACATTTGAATCAATATTCCACAGGGAGGGGAGTAGTAGCTTTCCAATTACGTATTTAACATTGTTGACTCTTCTAGAGCGGAATTCAAAAACCCCTATAAACTGTTAGCTTTTATTTTGGTACACCCTGTTGAGTATTCACCTTAGTTGCATTGTGCTTGTTAAGAGTTTTGCAAAAATGTGTTTCAGCTTCCAGAGGTCACTTGTCAACCATTACATTACACCTCATAATGAACTTGTGTGCAGAATATAAATATCCTGATTAATGTAATGAATACTGTGATTGGTGTGTTGTGTCGACCAGCCACATACCTAGCGTGGTAATACTGTACATTTCAAACACACAGGTTCATAATAGACATCTTTTGTTTGCTATGGATCTGAGAACCAGGTTCTCAGACTTGCTTCTTTCTTGGTCCTTGATTTAACAAATAAATAATTAAAATGCAACTAATGCAGATGAAAATATAACATCTTTCAGATAAATAAATGCATTGGTCTTTATGTTTTTAATACTTTATATACTTAGGGTTGTCATTGCTTTTGGTTCAAGCTATTTGTTTAATGTATGGGTGCATGCATGTGTGCATTAGTATGCATGCAGTGAGAAAATGTGAAGCATTTATGCAGATTGGGAATTCTGTGTGCATCATGATAATGTTGTAATCGTGTACGATTATTAAAACATATAAACTATTCAAACTTTATTGTCAATTTATGTTAATAAAATAGTCATTTACAAAATACAAAGTACATGGCCTATAGTTCAGTCCCATATTATGGCTAGTTTTGGGCCCCCATGGCTTCTCCTCATTGTGAAAGTGACATTGAAAAGCCTAATGGACAGTCCTTGTAAAATACCCCATTACTGTGCTATATCCCAGGTACTGATACCTGAGGCAAAATTAAAAATAAAACATTTATAAATTGTGTGTACATATATATATTTTTTCTTTTATTATTTTATATATCAAAGAAATAGAGCACTCCTCTCATAAATATGCTGCAGTTTTTATTGAAGCAGACTGTACAAACACAAATCAGGATCGATGTTTCAGTCCTACACTGGAATTTTATCTTGAAAATAGAAATTTCCACTACCAGGGTGATAATTAAAGGAACACTATAGGGTCAAGAACACAAACATGTATTCCTGACCCTATAGTGTTAAAATCACCATCTAGCCCCCCTGGGCCCCTCATGCCTCCCTAAATATAGCAAAATCTTACTTGTATTCAAGCCTCAAGCTGTAGCTCTGCATGCTGTTTGGCCCTCCCTCCCAGACCCTCCCACCTCCTGGACAGCTCACTAAGAATGCAGCTTCACAATGAATGTAAAATGGATGCTGTCCAGGAGGTGGGAGGGTCTGGGATGGAGGGTCTGCTGCTGATTGGCTGGAATGTGTCTGCTGACTGTGAGGTACAGGGTCAAAGTTTACCGCATATGTTTGCTGTCCGCGGCAAACCGTTCGGCGAACCGTTCGGGACATCACTAATCACCACAAGTTATTTGGAATGGTTTCAAAAAGAAAATCCTATACTCTCATCAAATAAAACTCAAGCATATTCAGTTTGCCAGACACTACTGGAACTTCAAATGGGATAGGTTTTATGGTGAGATGGACACTAGACACTAGAGGTGGGTTTGATGCACATAGAGAAAAAGTGAAAAAGTACGTTATGTCCAAGGTTAAATATAGTTGTGGCTCTTCAATGTTTTGGGGCTGTTTTTCTGCCTGAGGCCCTGGGCATTTTGTTAGGATACATGGCATCATGGACTCTATCAAATATCAACAGATATTAAATGAACACCTAAGTGCCTCTACCAGAAAGCTTAACATTGGCCTTGCTTGGACCTTCCAGCAGGAAAATGATCTAAAACATACATCAAAAGCAACACAAAAATGGTTTACAGGCCACAAAATCAAAGTCCTGCCATGCTCTTCCCAGTCCCCTGTGGGGTGAACTGAAGAGGAGAGTCCACTAGTGTCAACCTTAAAATGTGAAGAATCTGGAGAGCTTCTGTATGGAGTAGTGGTCTCAGATCCCTTGTCAATAATATGATTATTTTATCACAATACATGCTGTAATCCTGATGTGAACCACTATAGGAAAAACTGCATTCAGCTATTTTTATATGCACAAATGTACCATGTTTTTGTGCCCAATTAAGGAACTTGACAAAAACAGAAATAGTGTGTTAACTAGGCGCTTATATTTAATAATGAAGTGAACAATTATAGCAGCTACCACTATAAATAGGGACTCTCTGCCCTATACATTAATACAGAAAACCAGGTGTACACTCAGTGTAGGAAATTAGTAATAAAGACCACCACTGGTGTGCATGTGGAGCGCTTAAAATTTAACCCACTCACCCATATGGGTTAAGATCAGTGGTGTATCCTGGTTTTGTGCTGCCCTAGGCAGGACAAAACTCAGGCGCCCCCCTCCCCCCGCGCCACCCCACCCAACCCTTCCCCCACCCCACCTTCTAAATACACACACACACAGTCATACACAAACACACACACACAGTCAGACACACACACAGTCAGACACATACACACACACAGTCAGACAGAGACACACACACACACAGAGTCAGACACATACACAGACACAAACAGTCAGATACAAACACACACACAGTCAGACACAAACACACACATACACAAACACAGTCAGACACAAACACACACACACTCAAAAACACAGTCAGACACAAACACACACACACTCACAAACACAGTCAGACACACACACACACTCACAAACACAGTCAGACACAAACACACACACAGTCAGACACACACACAGTCAGACACAAACACACACACACAGTCAGACACACACACACACATTAACTTTTTTTTAAATTTAAATCCCCCCCAACCTCCTTACCTTTGGGAGTGCTGGGGGGAGGGGTCTCTCTCTCCCTGGTGGTCCAGTGGCTGCCGGTCGGGCTGGGCAGGCAGCACTGGCTGCTGGGCGGGCAGCACTGGCTGCTGGGCGGGCGGGCGGCGCTGGCCAGGGAGCTCTTCCTCTGAGCTGACTGCTCAGCTCCCTTGCGCGCCGCAGAGTGAGGCTGGGAGCCGGAATATGACGTCATCATCCGGCTCCCAGCCTCATTCTGCGGCGCGCGAGGGAGCTGAGCAGACCGCTCAGAGGAAGAGCTCCCTCGCCAGCGCCGCCCGCCCGCCCGCCCAGCCCAGCAGCCAGTGCTGCCCGCCCCACCCCCATGCCGATTTTAGCCAATCCAATGCTTTCCCTATGGGAAAAGCATTGGATTGGCTAAAAATTGGAAATTTTGATTATGTCACAAAGTGGGCGGAGCCAGCGCCGGCAGACCCGTGCGGCGCTGGAAATTATGGTGAGTTTTATATTTTTATAAGGGGGGGGGGGGTGGGCAAGGCACCTACATGATAGGATCAGGAATCCATGTTTGTGTTCCTGACCCTATAGTGATCCTTTAAGATAAGGCCAGGGACTAAAACGTATTTTGAAAAATAAATTGGGCAGACTAGATGGGCCAAATGGTTCTTATCTGCCATCTCATTCAATGTTTCTATGAAAGGTAGTAGGGAGCAACTACAGGTCAGTAAGCATGTTAAAGAACAAAATTGTCGAACACCTAAAATCACATGGATTTCAAGACCAGAGACAACATGGGTTTACTTCAAGGAGATCATGCCAAACCAATCTTATTGATTATTTTGATTGGGTAACTAAAATAATAGATGCTTAACTAGATTTCAGTAAGGCTTTTGACACTGTTCCACATAGAAGGCTCATCAATAAACTGTCTCTCTCCTGGTAAAATGTCTCCTAGACCCCCTTCTCCCTCCCAAAGAGAGGGAGAGAATGATATTATGCTCACTGAACTTAAGTCATGCTACAGCTGTGTGTTTTCAGAATTGCATATTGCAGTTTCTCACAGCTGAACAGCTGACTCTGATGTCATCAAAATGCATTTCCATTGACAGGATTAACTGCATTGCTTCATAAAAACAAATGTTCACTCATTCACT
Organism: Pelobates cultripes; assembly: GCA_933207985.1. Taxonomy (NCBI): domain Eukaryota; kingdom Metazoa; phylum Chordata; class Amphibia; order Anura; family Pelobatidae; genus Pelobates; species Pelobates cultripes. Next base: position 83,462,712 of record OW240913.1, on the reverse strand, counting down.
GAAACCCACTTGTAATCTAAGGTGTTCTACAACATAGCAACCCCTATGTTCATCGCAAAGCTTCCATATTAGCACATATTAGTATTGTTCTCCTTTAATGTTGAGTGACTCATGTTTTTGTGAAATATAGCTATAAGATCACAAGCAACAAATGTTTCTAATACTAATGTTTCTAATACTTCTTGTCATGGCAAAACTATAGTGTTAAGAATTCAAGACTGTATTCCTAACATTACATTGTCCCTATGCCCCTAACTCCCACTCCCTCCGGCGAATAAAGGGTTAAAAAAACCTTTTTTTACTTACCTGATTCGTTTTCTGCCTCCTTCTACGTCACAGCAATGGGGTTAACTAATGCATTGAATCAATGCTTTCCTATGGGGATTTTCAAGACGCTGGACCTCACGTAGAGTGTCGTTTCAAAGAGGTAAATTCCATTTGAATTGAGGATGCACCCCTAATGACTGTCTAGTACACAGCCAAAAGAGGCAGTCTTAACCCTGCAGTGTAAACATTTAAGTTTCTCTGAGGGTTAAAGGGACAAGGACACTGCACCCAGACCAACTTCAATCAGATGAAGTGGCCTGGTTCCCTATAGTGTCCCTTTAACCCCTTAAGGACACATGACATGTGTGACATGTCATGATTCTCTTTTATTCCAGAAGTTTGGTCCTTAAGGGGTTATTAAAGGGCTACTCCAAGCACCATAACCACTGTATGATTCTTACCCAGGGTATGGGGATTTATTAAAATCACCTGAAATGTATTACCATCCATTTTTTCTGCGGTGTCAAAGAGGAACTATAGCGTTCTGTAATTATTTTACAGCATGTACACTCACAGGATGCATATTTATGTACAGGCTGTATGCATTCTTCCTCTGAGTCTAATAAACTGCAAGCATAGCAGCCCTTAGCACTGAATAACTTCCTTCATGAAAACCATGAACGGTGACTACAAGGATAGTTGAAGGAAGATTATTACTCTAAATCAGTGGTTCCCAACCCAGTCCTCAAGTACCCCCTAACAGTCCAGGATTTAGGGATTACACAGTTGTGTCTAAGGTATTTTTAGAAAGAAAGAAAATAAAAAAACATGTTAGACACCACAGGTCAATCCCTAAATCCTGGACTGGTAGGGGATACTTGAGGACTGAGTTGGGAACACCTGCTCTAAATGAACTGTACTACAACTCCCATATATACTTGCTGTTCTTATAAAGCACAGTGTATGGTATGATTTAAACAGTGCTGCAAAAACTTAGTGAATTGAGCCACTTCCTTAATCAAATTTACATATGTAGTTTCATTAAAGTTTTAAGCTACTTGCCTCTGATTTAAGTGTCACATCTGATTAGGCCAAACAGGAATCCCTGCAGAGGGTACAGATAGTGTGGATTTGTAGCAAACAAGGAGCAGTCAAAGGTGAGGGTTTCTTTAGTCATTTTGCATGCCTATCTCCATTATGCATTAAAAAACAATGAATGTGTGGCACGTTCAGCCTTCAACGTCCCCTTTATAGCCGTTTATTTTACATCATCATATGTGCTAGGTTCAGCAAAAAACCTGAACGTCAAATTCATATAATAAAAACATTGATTTTGACACCAATATAAAATGCTTTAAAATAAGTACTGCATGCTCAAACATTATGGTTGCTTTCTGCTAGATACCCTATAAAATGTTAAATTGCCAAAACAATATTTTTTAAAGGAAAACGTTAGGTATTGTAACAATTTCATCTTAATAAAGTTGATATAATGCCTTAGGTCCTACACCCCCTACCCCCTTCTTGTTCCCCCCCATTTTTTATTTCAATAATTAGAAGGCTTGGAAACGTGGCTTCAAGCCACACCTGCAAGCTCTTTGGGTTTGAGAGCTGGAATTCTTACTTCCTGGCTCTCAAACCTCAACATACCGTAACGTCACATGCGCAGTGCCTTCGCGGTCTGCCATTGGGAATTATTGTATTAAATTATTCTCTATGGCAGAATCATGGACGCATCCCTGTTAGCACCCACAGTCTTCTATGCTCTACGTGGAGCATTGGATTGTCATCCTTGATGATGTCACTCAGCGCTGGAGAAAAGGTGAGTCATTTGTTTATTTTCTTTTAATTTCGGTTTTATATTTTACACACTGGGGGAGCCCTGAACTAAATAGCCACATCAGGATTGTAGCATTAGGAATACAATTCTTAATGCTACAGTGTTCCTTTAAGAAAATTTAACTAAAGGTGTGGACAGGGACAGGGGATAAGGCTAGTCCAGACTATTTTAGGTGACTTCATAAACTTCTACTAGCTACTCCTGTAAATAAAAAAATACCAAACACGTTTATTTATAGAAGGTTCTGCTTTAGGAAACAAGGCAATGTTTAATTCTCTAGAGGTTTCTTGTACACTCATACACAAGTATTTCAGCTGCCATGAAAGAGGAACCATTTGAAAAAAGGACACATGGATTTAGGTTTGAAAAAGAGATCCTTTGAATGTATGTCTATATCCCAGTGCAGGTTGTAGTACTCTCATTTAGAACAAGCATACTGTACAAACCTTTTGGATTATTAGAAAACATCACTAGTGATGTCCTGAACGGGTCGCCGAACGGTTCGCCACGGACGACGAACATATGCGGTAAACTTTGACCCTGTACCTCACAGTCAGCAGACACATTCCAGCCAATCAGCAGCAGACCCTCCCTCCCAGACCCTTCCACCTCCTGGACAGCTCACTAAGAATGCAGCTTCACAATGGATGCTGTCCAGGAGGTGGGAGGGTCTGGGAGGGAGGGTCTGCTGCTGATTGGCTGGAATGTGTCTGCTGACTGTGAGGTACAGGGTCAAAGTTTACCGCATATGTTCGCTGTCCGCGGTGAACCGTTCGGCGAACCGTTCGGGACATCACTAAACATCACATTTAAGAATCTGAACAAGCCACCCAATAAGATATGACCAGGTGTGCCTCTGATTTAAAGAGCCCATCTTCAATTGATATTGATACCTGATTGTCCTCCTTTGCTCTCCTGAACACTGTGCATCCCAAGTCGTCTTGGTCCCTATCATAGACATTGCTGTCACAGAGGGAACTTAGGAAAGGAAGAGGTACAGAGTTGCTGTGTGGTAGCTCCTTTGTGAGGATGCGATTTTGGCAGGGCTGGAAGAGAGAAGTACGTCCATTCTCTAGTGTTCTAGTGAGTAAGTTATTAACAGATACCGGTTTGTGTGTGCTCCCCAGGCAAACATCGCCTATAATGACCCATCCAAGATCGAGTTTTGGGTATATGGGGCATTGTGAGGACCATTAATCTGCTTTCTTGCTTTGTGGGCTTGCAAGATATCCCTCCCTAGGAGTAAGCTTATCTGAGCCTGATCATCTAGTTCTGGTATGAGGTGTACTATGTGATTCAGGTGAGTCTGGTGAACTGCTACATGTGGTGTGGGGATCTCAGATCTGTTGTCTGGGATCTGATTGCACTCTATTATGGTCGATAAGGGTAGGCATGTCTTACCATCCATAGACTGTGTAGGCCGTCAGCTCTTCTCCCCGCCGTCTCCACTGTACCTGCAAAGGTCCTAAGGGAGTAAGGACTGCTGGAGCCATTAACGTTCAGAATGTCAAAAAACACAGACCTAGCTAGTGACTTGTTACTCTGATCATCTAAGATGGTGTAGAGCTTGACTGCTTTATCTCTGCGTCCTTTTGGGTAAATTTTTACTAGACAGATTTTGGAGCAAGATCTGCTACCTGTAATTCCTTTGCAGACTTCAGTGCACTGTGAAGTGATTGCTACTGTCTTTGGCTTCCCCGCCATGCTCCTTGTTACTATGGGCAGGTGGGAAGGTTCTTGGAGCTGGCCCTGGGTGCAGAGCTGTGTTATGATCTGTGCTGTCGCACTCTGTACACTTAACATTGACCTTACAGTCCTTGGCAAAGTGTGTTGACGAAGAGCAGCACTTTTAACAGATGTTTTTCTCCTTGAGGAAGGCTTTGCGATCCCGCATGGTCTTTGCCCTGAAGGTTCTACATTTCAGAAGAGGGTGTTGCGTCTTATGCAGAGGGCAGAACGTAGTAGGGTCACTGTCTTGATCCTCTGGCTGAGACTCTGCAGATCTGTGGGAAGAAATGTTAGTTTGTGCACTGCCACTGGAGCCCTGAGTTGCTTAGGGCCAGAAGAAGTGGCATAAGACACTGGAAAAATTAAACTGGGGTCGTCTTTCGTTCCTGCTTGTCTGTCTACAAAGTTCACAAACTCTGTAAAGGGTGGAAGAGGTACATTGTGTTTTCGTTTGTAGTTACAGCCATAAGCGATGCATCTTTCGTGCAACTCATAAGGAAGTTTTTGTGCTAAGGAGTTAATACCTCTAGCTGAGTTGAGATAAGAAAGGCCGGGTAAGTCTCCTTCTGCTTTAGCAACTCGTAACTCCATACACAGGTTACTGAATTCTCTGAGTCTTTGGTAACCTTTGCTAGGTATTCTTGGGAAGTCCTCTGTCCTTTTAAATAGTGTACTTTCTGTAGCCTCTGGTGAGCCGTAACATCTATCCAGCCTGCTCCAGATGTCTGTAAGGCCTATATCTGGGTGGTTTATAGTAATGTCTCTGATCCTTTTTGCATGCTCAGCAGAATCATTGCTAAGCCACTTTACGAGGAGCTCTATCTGTTCCCTGCAGGATAGATCTAGACCTTTGATGGCACTCTGGAAAGAAGATCGCCATGCCCTGTAATGCTCACTGATTTTGGTAAGTCCTTGGGTAACTAACTCACGTTTTGCAAGGAACTTGGCATGGTCTACAGAAGCTTGATTGGCCTTTGGGTAGGCTGTTGGTGTATTGTGGTGTGGTGTATGGGCATACCTGGTGGGAGTCTCTTCTTTGGGCGCGCTGAGTTGGCGGCTCGTACCGGCTTGTTGCATACGCCCTTGGAGTGAAAGCAGGTGATTTACGCTGGTATGAAGGCGGAGTACCTTGTTGCTTTATTTGATGTGACTCACTGACGTCACGTTTGATTTCTTGCTGTGGAGTAATGCTTGGGTTAGAGTGCTGGTAGACATAATCTGAAGTGCGCTGCATGGAATCTTGGTGGTCTTCCTGTAGACCTGGTATGCTGCTACTTACTCTTGGCTCAATGTAGACAGCTGCTTCTAATGCTTTTGCTTCTGCAATGGCAGCAGCGTCTCGGTCTACTGCTAGCCTCTCCATGTTAGCTTCTAGGATAGCCTGCTGCATATTCAGAGATGCTTCTAGGTGAGCCTTTTGTTTTTTCATCTGCAACTCTTGGTCACCTTGTTGTTTGTTTCACTGTTCTGTCTCTAGGACAGAGAGCTAAACCTTCCTGCTCCATAAACTTCAGATGCCATATTTCTTTGATCTCAAATTTATTGGAACAAGCCAGGTGAAACTACAAATGGTAGAAATAAACATCAATCAGTACAGTGTTGCATACAACAAAGAAACAATGATCAATAATACAGGATAACATAAGAACTCACTTTTTAAGCTCTCTAAGGGGTGATGGTTAGAGATGAGAAATACATGACTTGCTGTTTACTGTATCATCGAAAAATGGAGGCTGATACACTTCCTGTACAGGTTCTGCCCATAATGCTGTGCTTTCTAACAACATCATTTAAACATACTATTCTAAACAACAAAGCACAAATATAATGAATAAAGTCTGGAGGACAGAACAGTAACTTCCTGGTAGTTAAGCTCAATGGAGCTTTACTCACGATGCAGGCAATTCCCCAAAGAATTTGCCTTGCAGACACTTATTATTGAGCTGCATTGGGAAGTCTGTGATTGGACAGTAAGATAAATTCTGGGCAGGGTTAGAATGGGAGGGTTTGCAAAGGCTGCAGACAGAAAATCTGCAGCTATTGCAAAATGTTTAGATATACCCCCAATAAAAAAAATGCATTAAAAAATGCATGTATGTTTTTACTGGGGGTATATCTACCAAATAGTGGTTTTATTTTTATTCGGGCAGTGGAGTGTTACTTGAAACCTGAATATGTTTGATCACTAAACATCAAACTTTAGTGAAATAAAAACAAACTGCAATTTTTAAGCTAAAATAGACATGCTGTGATATTTCCAACTCAATGCCTTTTTTCCTAAATATTGAAATTTAGCTTCTAATACATTATTTACTGCTCTTCAGGATTTTAGTAAATTACATAATTCTCTTATAATGTTTTGTAAATGAGCACATTAGAGGGCTTTATTTTACAATGCCCATAAGCAACACATCTTGTATCTCTTATTTTATAAATGGTAAATCATTTAAATACAAATGGTAAAATATTTTACATGAGGTCATGAAAAACAAATTCCCAGAAATGTACCCTTTTCTTTGTAATAGAGCTTGTCACTGGTTAAGTGGAAACCATTTTAAATGGGTTTGATATCTGGCTGTCTTTCCCCATCGCACTAAGTGATGATATTTAAAAATAGATCAAGAGATTGCAACCTAAGAGACAATTTGTCTTTAAAAGCAGCAGGAACATTACAAGCAAAAAGAGAACTGTTAACCAGTTAGAAGAAGTAGCCTCGTCCCAAGCTTCCTGTATTGTTTTCTATTTAGTCATGAACAGTTAACATAGCATGCATTGAGAGTGCTGGCTTCTGGGCGACAGTAACAAAGAAGAGAAAACAAGCAAAGACACAAACAGTAAAACTGGTAGAATCAAACTATTCACAAACAAATATGCACATGTTTCACCATTTTTCATATGTATTGTGCATATGAAGTCTTACATAGTTATTCAGTAAAGTGATCATTCCAAATTTAAGGCCAGAGTAGCAAAGAGAAAGCATCGTTTTGTTTTTTCATTTCGGCTATTTTGACCTTGAATTTGAAATTTACTTTGAATTCACCTTGAATTCTCACTTCAGTAAATACTCAGGTTAATGCATTTTGTTACTGAGGGTAGCCATTTATATTACGGAGTACCAGTTCTTTAAAATCATAAAGACAGCATAGTGTAGGCAAGGATATCACTCCCTTCCGTACCATTACATTTGGTACATGCTCCCACTAGAAAATTGCAATTAAAATACAAAGGGTTAGTGACAAAGGGCCGTGTGATTTACCTGCATACTGCCCAGCATTTGAGATGTTCAAAGTTGGAACCCTATATTATAGGGTTGTGGTAATGGGTGGCCATGAGTGGGGCTGATTTAAGAAATTTTAGGTGAATCACTAATACTTTATGCAACTGAAATCTAATTTAGAACAAGAACAATGTATTTTATTTGCATAGACTTATTTCTGAGCACATTTATTTTAGTTTCAAAACCAATTACAGGAACTGCTCTGGAACTCTCTTGTTCAGACACACCAACAATACAGAGCTCATAGAAAAGTTACATTAGGATAGAAAGGAGGGGGAGAGGGATTTGGCACTGTCCCTCCTAAATAGGGATACATGGGAAGTATGCGTGCATAATTTGAATGTTAGTATCAATAATAAGCAGTGATCAGATTTTATGATACAGTCTCTAATTACAGAGAATTTAGTCCATACTGTATAATCACCAAAATAACTTTAGCATAATGAAACAGTTTTGGTGTATGGATAATGCCCCTGCAGTCTCTATACACAAGTGATTATATATGAGCAGTGATTTAACTCCATTTAGGAGTTAAATAACTTTGCTTATGCAGCCCTTGGCACACCTCCCTGCATGTGACTTACACAGCCTTCATAAACACTTCCTGAAAAGCAAGCCATCTAATGTTTACATTTCCTTTATTGCAAATTTTGTTTAATTTAAAATATGTTATCTCCTGCTCTGTCAGTAGCTTGCTAGACCCAGCAGGAGCCTCTTATATATAATTAAAGTTCAATCCACAGATCATGTCCCATATAAAACAATGCACTACCCTATAGTGTAAAAACACTTTTTAGGTGACCATGCCCTTCCCTCCCCCCCACCTTGTCCCATATAAAAAAATGCACTACCCTATAGTGTAAAAAACACTTTTTAGGTGGCCAACCCCCCCCCCCCCCCCCTTGTCCCATATAAAAAAATGCACAAAATGTACCTTTCTTCCAGCGGCGTGTGGGTCATATGGGAAAGCACTGGATTGGCTGAGATTGTCAATTCTGATTATCTCAGCCAAGAAAGCAGGGTGGGAGGGTGAGCCAAAGGATCCAAGCCAAATCCAAGGATTTCTACACCAGGGTTAGCTTTGCTTTCCTGTTTCTCCTGTTTTTGTTTCCATTTTGAGGTTTCCTATCTAACAAGGATGTATAAGGACTTCCTTACAACCACCTATATCTCCTGAGAATCACAGGAGTAAGTGTTCATTTTATTGTTATAGCGCTCCACATCTTGCACTATTTGGCATTTATTTGCACAATAGCGTTTTTTGGCCACACTGACAATCATCATCTTCTCATAGAGATGCACTGAATCAATGTATCTCTATGAGGAATGTTTAATGCCTCCATGGAGATGCTGAATGTCAGCACTGACCCAAGAAGCACCTCTAGTGACTGTCTGAGCGACTGCCACTGGAGGTATCCATAGGGAGCAATGCAAACACCATCTTTTCTCTAAAAAGGCAGTGTTTACAGCAAGAAACCTGCAGGGACATGCTATCCTCACCATAACAAATATTAAGCTGTAGATGTTCTGGTAGTGACCGTTTAAAAAATCCAATTCACAAGGCAGTGGCTCAGTTAATAGAACTGAAACATAGTAGGTTGTGTCCATAAACTGGGATGGATAAAACTATTAACAGAGTATATGACTATATTCTGTATGACCTCAGTATAAAAGTGTATTTTTATTAAAAAAACAAACAATAAAACTGTTCAAAAAGGGAAACTTTTTTGCATTAACTGCATACTTACAATGCTACAGTAGTATTGGGGTATTTTGTTGTAATTTCGAGATGGTACAAGATTAGTAACAGTTACAAGTTAATATCAGTAATTCATCTATTCATCAACTGCTGGCTTCCCATCTCTTTCTCATGTTTGCTATCTACAGTAATGTCTATTTGCTTCTAGACATTATTGGATTTGTTTCTGACACTTTACGGATTATTCATTATAGTGTGAATCACCAGCAATTCAAAGTAAATTCAAAATGGATTTCAAATTTTAAGTAAAATAACCAAACTGGAAACGTAGCATAGTAAGAGATAAAGTGATATATATGCACATGGTAAAGTATCATGTAAATAATCAGGTTTTTTTGGGGGGTGGGGGCAGGGGGAAGTTTGAATACAAATATGTATTCCTAATGCTATAGTGCCCTAGTCACAGTTTAGGTGACTGGGCTAGCGCTGCAAGGGATAAAAAAGGTGATTTACTTACCTTTCAGCCCTTTCTGCAAAAGTCACCTCAACGTAGCTCCACCTATTTGCTGAGATCATCAATGTTGAGATTAAGTGGTTATGGTGCCTATAGTGTTCCTTTAATACAAAAACTAAACCCCAAAAGAAATCATGCATTGTATCTCCACCCTTTATCTCTCATTACCGACAATCAGTTCTGGTTTTATCAGTTTCAATTACAAGGAAACATCAATGTAATCAGAACATTGAAAAACTCTGTTATATAGAATAGTGTAATTGATATTTAATTACCTGAAATTAAACTTATCTCACACAATAGACCCCAGCTCATGTTATGACTGAAACACTCCGAAGAAACAGTTTGATTCCGTGTGTGTCAAAACAAATCAGCCCACTCAGCGTGTGCATTTTTGTTACAATTATGATTACACATCCTCCTCACTTCCATTATCGCTATCCAAAAAACAATATAATTAAAAACAGCCGCTAAACATTACATTACAAAGTTTATTTATCCAAGTTTTCTAATCCTCTGTCTGATTTCCAACCTTCTTTCCAAAATTGCCTTTTTTGTTATTAACCAACTGTATTTATTCCACGTGTTTCCAAATAGCTGTGTATTGTCAGAACAGTGTGAGTAATATCTGCTTCCTATTCGGAAATTGAAATTCCATGTAGTAAAACACAACTTTTTATTAATTTATTTTAATAAGTCAAATATTAACGCATGAGTACATACTATTTTATATTTTTTGTTTGTCATACTTTTCTGACACTTTTTGTCGCAGTTTTTAATAAACTGCAATTATCATTGAGGGTTAACTCCCCCTCTAGTGACTATCTATCATAAATCCAAAATTGGGACTCCTGGTCGTTAGGCGACTTTTCGTCACCTAACTGACGCTGGATATCCTCGTGCTATGCATGAGGTCATCCATCCTATCCTGTAACACCAAAGGAAAGCATTGCATAATGCTTTCCTATGGGGAAAGTCCTAATGAGAGGGTGTCCATCTCGCCGTGCATGCATATTAGGTCTCCCCCGCCGGCTAATATTGGCAGGGGAAGAGCAGAGGCAAGCCTGAACAAGTGCCAAGGGACACCGGTACTGGAATTAGGTAAGTGGCAGAGGGTGTTTTTAACCCTTTCTGCACCATGGGGGTCGAGAGAGAGGGGCACTATAGAGAGCTATAGTATCAGGAAAACAGCTTTGTTGTTCTGGCACTATAGATTCCCTTTAATGAAGCAGTGTTGGTGTTCACTTCTCTGCCCTTTAGGAGCTAAATTATTTTGTCTCTACAGCCCTAGTCACACCTCTGTGCATATGACTCACACAGCCTCCCTAAACACTTCAATCATATCTAATGTTTACACTTTCTTTATTGCAAATTTTGTTAATTTATAATTTCTCATCTCCTGCACTATTAGTAGCTTGCTAGACCTTGCAGGAGCTTCATGTGTGTGAGTAAAGTTTAATTTACAGAGCAGGGGATAAAAAACTTCTGAAGTGAGTTAACATGTGATTGAAATCGAAACAATTTTTCTTTCATGCCGGCTGGGCGAATCACAGCCAGGGGAGGTGTGGCTAGGGCTGCATAAACATACACGATAGTGATTTAACCCCTTAATGACGAGTAAAATTAACCCCAGATCGCGGGGTTAATGGTGTTCCGGTCTGCCTCTGTATTAGAGGCAGACTGGGAGCACCCGATCAGGCTGCCCCAGCACATGTGCTCGCTCTGACAGCCTGTCAGAGCGAGCACATGTGCTCAGTATACTTACCTTCCACCTCCCTGCACTTCCTGGTTCTGTGTGAAGTGCAGGGAGCCGGAACAGTGCTGATCCTGCCCCCTGTTAAAAAAATAAATAAAGTTTATTTAAAATCCCACCCCCCTTTACCCATTTTAATAAAAAATTAACCCCTTCCCTACCAGTTGATCACTGACTACAGTGACCAATTGGCAGGGATTACATTTTACTATGATCTGAGGTTTTTTTTTAACCCCTTGAGGGTTAATTCTTTTTTTTAACCCTCAGAGGTTAAATTTATTTTTTTAATTAATTTAAGTATTTTAAAATGATAAATTTAGCTAGCTGGTGGGGGTGGAAGTTAGTGGGGAATTGGGGGATTTGGTGTTAGGCTAACTAGGGGTTAATGTTAAAAAACTTTTAAAATAAGCTTTAAAAAGTTCAAACTTAAGTTAAGAAAAAGTTTTTATAACATTTAAGTAAAAAATAAAAAAACACCCCCCTTTAGCCAGTCCAAATAAAAATTAACCTCTTCCCTGCCAGTCGATCACTGCCTACAGAGATCAAAATACAGATCACAGTATTATACTGTGATCTAATTTTTTTTAACCCCTGACGATTAACTTTTATTTATTTTTTAACCCTCAGGGGTTCAATTTATTTAATTAACTAATTAAAATATTTTCTAATTATATATTTTGCTAGCTGGGGTGGGTGGGAGTTATGGGAAAATCGGGAATTTACTGTTAGTGCTGCTTACTGCTAGTTAGGGGTTAACGGTAAAAAAAAAGCTTAGAAAAATGTTAAATCTGAAAAAAAAGTTTTAAGAAAGTTTAGGTTAAAAAAAATTAATAAGCAAAACAAAAGTTTAAAAACTAGTTTTTAAAAGTAAAAAAAAGTTTCAAAAAGTAAAAAAATACATTTAAAAACGCTCATTACCACTACATCTGGAACAAACTAGAGAAAAAATGATCCCAAGCCAAGGTTCAAAATATGCCTTTTGAATTACTCCAGGGTGTATTCTTTAATAAATAGTATGTGTTTGTGGGGAAGTTTCAATAACCAACCGTCTAAACTACTCCAAACTGGAACATGGACACAGCGTAAAACTTCAAAGTTAGAAAAAAACTGAATGGCTGTGTCTCAAATGTGCCCCTTCAACATCCACATATACCTGGCAAAGGTACATACGGGGGTATTGCTGTACTCAGCCGACATAGCTGAGCAACATATGAAGTAGTATACAGTCGTAGTACACATAAGGTTTGCAAAATATACTGCGCAAACTCACTTTGTGTGTCAAAAGGCAGAAAAAATGCTTATTACCACTACACTTGGTACAAGCTAGCGGAAAAATGATCCCACGCTAAGGTTCAAAATATACCTTTTGAAATACCCTGGGGTGTCTACTTTAAGAAATGGTAGGCCTTTGTGGGGTAGTTTGAATTTAAAACCTGCGAAGATGCTTGGAAATTGCACATAGGCCCTGCGTCAAAATTCAAAGTTTGGTAAAAACGGATATGGCTTGGTCTCCTATATGGCACTGTAGCTTCACAAAATAGTGCCAAAGACATTCATTGGGGGTGTCTTTTTACTCAGAAGACTTAGCTGAGCATAATTTGGGGGGTTTGAACTTAGTGGCACATATGAAATATACAAAATGCCAGGGCCGGACTGGGGATACAAAGCAGCCCTGGAAAAAAAATTTGTGCCAGCCCCATAAGTCACTGCGCCATATATTGTCGCGTGTAATATGTAAGGCTATGTCTTGCCAGGACAGATGATTGAGTAATATATATATATATATATATATATATATATATATATATATATATATAGTCCAAAATATTGTTGTATCCTTGCACACACACTCTCCAATAATATTGTGCCTGGTGCTATTAAGCCAATGCCAAAAATATACAAAAATATAAGGTACAAAAGGCAAGCACTCACGGTCTTTTCTGGTCTCTTTAAAAAGTTGTTCTTTATTTCATAGGTTAAAACTTGATATGATCGACGTTTCAGCCAAACTTCATGGCTTTCATCAGGATCTTAAGCTGTTAAGATCCTGATGAAAGCCATGAAGTTTGGCTGAAACGTCGATCATATCAAGTTTTAACCTATGAAATAAAGAACAACTTTTTAAAGAGACCAGAAAAGACCGTGAGTGCTTGCCTTTTGTACCTTATATTTTTGTATATATATATATATATATATATATATATATATATATATATATATATATATATATATTGCTTTTTCTAATATAAAATATTGGTCCTTTCAGGGTAAAACGTTTAATTATACAGTAAGCATACTCACATGCAGACACAGGCAATTTCACTGACATTTCAGTGACACACACAAGCTCATTGATACACAGCCTCATAGACAAACAATCTTATTGATATACATCAACTCATTGACATAAAAACACAAGCTCACTCACTAGCAGGCACACACATGCAAGCAAGCTCACTCACTAGCAGGCACACACACACAGCTTAATGTGGTGGTACTGGTGTCTATAGCATGTCCCTACAGGCTTTTCAATGTAAACACTGACTTTTCAGACAAAAGGCAATGTTTACATTGCTTCAAAGTGACACTGCTAGTGACAGTCACTCAGACGGTCACTAGAGGTGCTTCCTGTGTTAGTGCCCTCCCGCCCTCCCGCGCTGCTGAATGAGACTGGCGCCGGAATATGGCGTCATATTCCGGCGCCGGTCTCATTCAGCTGCGTGCTGGGGAGCAGAGGGCTGCCAGCCTTAGGCCTGGGGGGCAAAACCAGTCAAGTAGACTGGTGCACCTGCCCAGGATCAGAGCCGGTGCAAGGATTTTTGCCGCCCTAGACAAAATAAAAATTTGCTGCCCCCACATGTCACATCACAATGCCCCACCCATATGATCTGCCATATGAACTAACGCCAGTGCTGCACACAGTGTGTGTTTACATTAAAAAGCCTGCAGGGACCAGCTATAGACACCAGAACCACTTCATTAAGCTATAGTGTCCCTTTAATGTGAGGTAAATTATAGATTAGTGTCACTAATAATATACTAGATTGCCTACTTACAAGCAGATGAGGATGATGATGGGCTGCAGTTTGGCTCCACTGGTCTGGTGTAGAACAGGATCTCTGGAGGCTGTTTGCAACTGTGGTCACAAAATTCAATGTTCTGGGAGAATTGGAAGCAGCTCAATTTTTTGGGGCCCCTTACACAGCTCAAGGTCTGGGCCCCAGGGCCTGACGGTGAGTATGCCCATAAGGCCCACTCATAAGTTCCACCCACCCATGAGTTCGCTCACAGGGAGTGGAGTGTGTAGGGGATGTGTTATGTGTTATTGTAGAGGATCTAATATGTGTGCTTATGGTATGTAGTGTTTAGGGTTACCAGTTTGTGCAGGTGATGCAGTGTGTTTGTGTGTAGTGGAAGCAGTGTGTATTTGTGTATAAGGGATGTATTATGTGTTTCTGGTTGTGTGTAAGGGATGCATTGTGTGAATCTGTGTTTGTATGCATAAGGGATGCAAGGTGTGTGTCTGTATGTGTGTGCATGAGATGCATTGTGTTTCAGTGTGTGTGTTTGCATGCGTGTGTACGGGTTTGCATTGTCTGTTTCTGTGTATGTGTGCAAAGGATGCATTGTCTTTGTGTGTAAGGGTTGCATTGTGTGTGTGTAATGGATGCATTGTGTGTTTCTCTGTGTGTAAGGGAAGCATGTTGTGTTTCTGTGTATGTATAGGGATGCATGTGTGTGTGTGCGTGCGTAGTGTGAAAGAGTTCCCTGTCTTGGCCCCTGTCCTATAGAGCTGCCCCCTCTTCTTATTCCCCCCCTCTTCTTATTCCCCCCTCCCCTTTTTATTCCCTCCCTCCCCTCTTCTTATTCCCCCCCTCCCCTCTTCTTATTCCCCGCCCTCCACTCTTCTTATTCCTCCCTCATCTTATTCCCTCCCTTTTTATTCCCCCTCCCTCTTTCTCTTATCCTCCTCCCTCTTTCTTATTCCCCTCCCTCATCTTATTCCCTCCCTCCCTCTCTTCTTTTTATTCCCCTCCCTCATCTTATTCATATCTTTATTCCCTCCTCATCTTATTCCCTCCCTCTTCTTATTCTCCCTCTCATCTTATTCCCTCCCTCATCTTACCTCTCCCTCCCTCTTTCTTATTCCCTCCCTCATCTTATTCCCCCTCCTCTCTCTTATCCTCCCTCTTCTTATTCCCTCCTCCCTCTTCTTATTCCTCCCTCTTTTCTATCCCTCCCTCCTCTTTCTTATTCCCTCAGCCATCTTATTCCCTCCCTCTTCTTATTCCCTCCCTCATCTTTTATTCCCCTCCCTCTTTCTTGCCCTCCCTCCTCTTTTATTCCCCCTCCCTCATCTTATTCCCTTTCCACTCTTCTTATCCCTCCCTCCTTCTTTTCTTATTCTCCTCATCTTATTCCCCTCCTCATCTTATTTTCCTCTCCCTCTTTCTTATTCCTCCTCCTCTTCTTATTCCTCCCTCCCTCCCTCTTTCTTATATTCCCTCTCTTTTTATTCCTCTTCTTATTCCCCTCTTTCTTATTCTCTTTCTTCCCTCTTCTTACCTTCTTCTTTCTACCCCTCTTCTTACCCCTGTAGCGTGGTCGAGCTGCACTCCGGTCCGCGGTGCCCGGCCGGACTGATAGGAAAGTGCACACTCAGTCACTCAGTGTGCACCTTCCTATCACTCCGGCCGGCCGGCCGGCCACCGCGGACCGGAGTGCAACTCGGCCACGCTACAGGGGAGGGAGGGGAGGGGAGAAGCTGCAGCCGCCTGAGGCTCTTAACAGAGCGCTCGGGCGGCTGCAGTATTTAAAGTGCCGGCCCAGGAACGCGGCCGGCCCCCAGGTGCCGCGGCCCACCGGGAAATTTCCCGGTATCCCGGTGGGCCAGTCCGGCCCTGCAAAATGCCCAGCAAAAATGCAATCCGTATGTAAAAAATGCACAAAATTATTTTTTTCCACATACTTTGGCATATATTGGTGAAAAAATGGGGGCCTGTTAAGGCACAATAATCACCTTATGAGATACCCTGGAGTGTCTACTTTTACAAATGGTAGGCCTTTGTGGGGTTTTTTTGAATAGTCAAACTGTTATAATACCTCAAATGGAAGTAAAGGCTCATTAAATCCGTCTCTCAAAATTCTACTGTGAATACTGAAAAGAACAGGCCTCCTATATGGCACTGTAACTTCACGAAATAGTGCCAAAGACATACAATGGGGGTGTCATTTTACTCAGCAGATGTAACTGAACACAAAATAAAACTTTGTACAGGAATAGCACACACCAACTTTACAAAATATACACGAGAATTTCTTTGTTATATGTTTGTGTGCCAAAAACCAAAACAAAACACAATTTTACTCCAATATTTAGCAGAGGTTGGCGGGGAAATGGCTACGTAGAAAGCGTCAAAACAATCTTAGGTAAAAAGCCTGTGATGTCTACTTTATATAAATATATACTTTTGTGTGGCAATTTTGTTTTCTTTTATGGCTATAAAGCTTACAAGACAAACAAACCAAATTCTAAAATCGCTCAACATTAAAAGTTTATTTTACTCCTTGTGCTTTGTGACCTGTAACTACCAAAAGACTTAAAATCCCAGACACATTATATATTTTGTAAATCAGAACAACTAAATGAATTTATTTTTAATTACTTTCCTAAACCTGCACTAATTATGCACACAATATTATTGCAAAAACTGTAAAAAACAAACAAAATTTTTAAAAATTTTTTGCATTTTTCTTTATTTTTTTATAATAAATAAGCATTAAAGCCCTTTCTGTCCTTTAAAAAACGGTATATAATATGTGTCGGTCCAATAAATTAGTAAAATGCAAATTGCAGTTGAACGTAAACAGCAAAAATTTAAAAAATTCTGTTGTCATTAAGTGAAAGACAAGCTTCTGAAGCTCTGTCCTTAAGGGGTTAACACCTAAATGGCAGACAATTGAGCACTGAGACTGCAGAGGCATGATCTCTACACAAAAGCTGCTCCTTTAAGCAAATGTTGTTTTGGTGTCCCTTTCATAGTAAATTGGTGGGAATTTGTGCCAACAATGTGTTGAAATATTCCTTAATACATTTGCTTGTTAGTTTTTTTTATAAAATTATATTGGTTGCAGTATATTTTTACTTTCATTTCATAAGGATGTGAGATGAAAGAAAACCATGGTATCTCAAAGTTCCTCTGACATCCTGTCTGAGTCTGATGTCTTGTGTATACAATGTATTTTTAAGTGGAGTACTTAAAGAAGGCATTTTTATGTAAAGTATTTCCCAAGAGAAAGGTACATAATAGAAACTACAAGGTTACAGAGCACTATGAAATATTCACATGTTGTCAAATGTATACCAAAGAGTTATATTTTTTCGGTGATGATTATTTCATAAAGTGCATTTAGCTTTTAGTTAATCATATATCCAGTGTTTGTTAAAAGTGGATGCCCCTACTTATATTAACTATACTTTTCTTAAAGGGACACATACACAGCTTTCTTGCATATGAAAACATAAGGTATACAAAAGTACCTTGCTTAACATGCATATTAGGGGCAATAGCGCAATAAAATGCCATCTTCAGTGTGTAACGCCAGCTTTGCTGCATCGACTCTAGCATCCAGTTGTGATAGCCGGAGCCCTTGTGCAGCCTCAAATGGCATACACAAACAGCTTGGTAAATGCCAGGATGTGTACACAAAATCCTGTAGACCTCTGATGCTTCTCACAGGGTTACTCACTAAATATCAGATTTTATCCAGATGAATAAAAATTTGTTGAAAAGGACCGAATTCCGACCGAAATGGAAAATCCCATATTTACTAAAGGCAAATATGGTGAATTGGATTTGTATCAATTTGGCTGGATGCATTCGGTGTCTGGAATAAAATCAGTGCTTTCACATTCAAACCCAATATGAAGTATAGAGGGTTACTCACTAAAGTGAGATTTCAGAGTGAATTGCCAGTGGACAAGTAGTTTGGATTTTTAAAATAAGTGCCCTCATTTGCAGCATCTAGGCCAAAATTTGAAATATTCATGTCTGGATTTCAGTCATTTAGCAGACCTAATTCAGGCTTAATTCAGTAAAGGAGAACACTGCACGTTGGCAGGATTACTGGAAGTAGACAAGTACAAGACAGTCATACAGGAGCAGACATGCTAGTGCTAGTCTTTGCTAAAGCTGTTGTGTTAGTTAATCTAATTTTGTTTAATTAAATTTAATATTTTATATGGAACATTTGAGGTCTATGGTTCAATTATCAGCACTGTGTACTGCTAAAGCTCTCATTACCCAGAGCCATCTAGAGACTGACTCTGTGTGATGGTGGTTGTAATTCAAAAGCAGTCAGGAATAACTGTGGTTGCTTGGAGATTCCTCAACAATGTTCTGTTTCTTGATGTTTCACAGGCTGTTCTCCTGTGTATACACAAAAAAAGGGGGACAATCTGCTAAACCAAATAACAAAAACCATACATAGCGTAATACTGTATATATAAGTAAACCAAATGTAAGATTCACAAGTGGCCACTCACACTCTTGTTGAAATTAGAAAAGCCTTTAAAATGGTTTTCTTTTTCAGCATATATTCCCTTTTAAATTCAATTCTTCCATCTCTATTAGTATCTCTTGGAATAGTTGAAAGGTGTGTGCTCAAGAGAGAAATATAACAAAATTGTAGTGCACATTCAAAAATAGAATAAAAAAGTATTTAATAACTTACATCAAGGTATAAAACAATTCTCACTGTCACCACTAGGGGTCCTACGCATTTCGTCCGTATATAGGACTTCCTCAGGGACTTCGGTGACCAGCAGTGACCAAAAAACTAATCAATAATCGCTAATTGAGCACTTTTTGCACTGTGGTTTGTGTACACATCTATTGCATTGCTAATTGAGCACTTTTTGCACTGTGGTGTATGTACACATCTATTGCTTGTTTGTTCTCCCTTGTGGCTGATTGCAGCCAATTTGGTTTTTATTTTGTTTTTCTTTTGTGTGTATTTATATCTCACAAATGTACTTTATACTGGCCATTTACAGTCGTTTCGCATTGAGAGCTTTAATATTGGAGCTCTGGAAAGATATTTTTCGTAATGAGCAACTGTATTATAACGTTGAGTGGAATCAAAGAGTAATGTATTTTCCACTTCACATGCTTTTCACCTACGCATATGGCAATAGCACATAGCACGTGCTCAAATGTTTTAACAACATTGTCATTAGGGAAATCCTTTAAAAGCCGTGCTGCGTAATAATAATTAAAAGCTCTGTAAAACCATGTACTGGAAAAAAGCCAAATTTTGATTGAAATATTCTTCACCATATGTGCACCCTGCTTGTTCCAGTATCTCAGTGGATGGATCTCATTCTCCCGTGCCTTATTATTACTACGATTACAGTTTGTATTATTGTATCTCCTCGGGGCAGTGACGCTTTGTTATTTAATTATTTACTTACTCATTTTTATATAGCACCCTCACCCAAGCATACGTAAAGGAGTTTCGATATGGCTAAAGCCAGTTCTGAAATACAGATTGATTAACGGGTGCACACACACAAAAAAATACAGTTTTAAAATGTAAAAGGCTAATTAAAATGACCTATCTTGGCAAACAAATATGGAGATTCTGTTAAACTATATGGCCATATTGTGTTAAGCCCACCACTTCGTCACCGGACCCCAATATCGGTGGGTCTTACACTAATTTTATTATGGGAGATTTACATGCCAACCTCAATACTTACTGCTTAAACTGCTTCCACAGACTCTTCTCGATTTATGCATTCCTGTGGTTAAAGGGGCAGATATGGTAAATTAGTAAGGTGCTCAGCCCAATAGAAATCTGGGCTGGATTCCAAATCTACACAGAAAAAAGGGAATTGGGGGCACACCCAGAACATGTTAGTTCTGGGCATGTGTGGCATCTGTCGCCAGGATGCACAGCCTGATGGTGTAAGACAGCCAATGGAGGCACGCCCGCTCCTCCATGCCACCAATGTCTTCCTCTTAACCCCCCAATATTCTCACCCTCATGCAAAGGAGAGTAACATCACAGGGGAAGATCAGGCTGAGGGAGATCCCCTCTAGGTGCTGTAATGGAGTATTACGTAGCTTTTATTGTTTTCCCTTTTTTGAGGGGTAGAGACAAGGATAAGAATGGCTCTGATCAGAAACAGTTTTTTTCCTTAAAACACTGTTTTTGGTTGAAGTAACCCCCACCCCTAGATCCTTCAACTTTACAATTGTTGAATTGAAGATAAATTACAATAGACATAAGATATGTTGTATTATTAAGTGTTATTCATCCACATTTGGGCCAATCGGTTAATTGTACGAATTCCCGAACTACGAGCTGAAATCAAATCATGCAATCAATGAGCATGTTCCTTTGATTCATAATTTGGAATTCCACGTCTAGTGACAAAAAAGATCAGCGGTAACTGATGGGAAAAAGATACAACACTAAATGTTGCTTTTATTCACCAATCAAGTGACCAAGTAATCAATGAAACAAAAAAAGAACAGTAAAACAAATAAACCGAACTGCCCCATACATGAAATTAATACATTTTTGTGCATTTTATTTGCAACAGTTTTAAACTGGGACTTTATGAGTCGACACAACATAACATGTATCTTTAGGGGCATTGATTAGGTAGTGTTGGAATAGCAGGTCTCAGACAATAATCTACTAATGCAAATATGATCATAGTAGGGCCTAGATTTCTAATGGGCAACCTGCACAACAGATGTGTCACATATCGATGGCTGAGCAATATAGTTTAAAAACATCTGGCATCCCAAGAATACCATAGCTAGTCTTGTTATGTCCCCTACTCATGCAGTCTTTCCCACTATTGGATTATATAGCACATAGTGTAAAGTTAACGCTAAAATTAAAATATGTGATGCTTATGCAACAGTAACTGATATAGAGTGAAATACAAATTTCACCACTGAATAACAAGTTGAAAATTACCTGTAAACTATTAACATTTTTCATGAGATGCTCTCTTTTCTCTTAAATTTTTATTGAACATTTAGCAAGTTACATCACAATCCAGTTCAGACAATGGAAAGCAAGGGCAACCGTCTCAAATGGAGGAATAGAAACATTGTTTAATTTTCTTCTATTCTCCGTATGCTTAATTTACCTGTTCGCTGCTTGCTTTCTCAATGCTGATTGGCAGGTACATACAAAAACGTTTGTAACAAAAATTGACAAGGAGCAAAGATGGAGGCACGCAAGAAGCAAGGTGCATTTTATTTTAGCGATTCAAATGAATTATCTCTTATTAGAAATGTTACCAGTTGTCTGAAAGCAGCGGAGTGTCTTGTTACCATAGGACTCTCCTACAGTGTTGATGTTTGCATGTGGGCTTACAATCTATTGGCCATTGCAGTGGTTGTAAAAATGTTTGTTATTTAAAAACATATAGATTGGGGATAATACACAATTAACATTTTTGGTTTTTATTTAGAAATTTCATAATTTAGAAACAATGAAACATAGAATGTGACGGCAGATAAGAACCATTCGGCCCATCTAGTCTGCCCAATTTTCTAAATACTTTCATTAGTCCCTGGCCTTATCTTATAGTTAGGATAGCCTTATGCCTATCCCACGCATTTGCTTAAACTCCTTTACTGTGTTAACCTCTACCACTTCAGCTGGAAGGCTATGTCATGCATCCACTACCCCCTCAGTAAAGTAATACTTCCTGATATTATTTTTAAACCTTTGCCCCCCTAATTTAAGACTCTGTCCTCTTGTTGTGGTAGTTTTTCTTATTTTAAATATAGTCTCCTCCTTTACTATAGAATCGACAAATTTGTGACTATAGATGATGGATATTGCTTCCAAGTCTGGTATTTCTCGCTAGATTTTGCAATTATATTTTCACTACAGTTGGGTTTTTAGTAATCAAAAACACACAAAGCTTTGAGATACAGCTGGAAATGAATCTAAAAGGAACACGGAGATATACAAATAGTGAAGTACAGTTTATACATTCAAACATGCGCTGTACATAGATGCACCCACAAGAAGGTGTAGAATATATCGCTCGTAGGGTGCCTCCCCCGATAGAAATGGGGGGCCAATGATCCCTTGTTTCCTTGTGGAATACTATAGTAATACTCTGGACTCCAAGCGGGAAATGGTAGGAAAAAACTATGCTTTTATTGATAAAAGGTGAAAAATCACCTTCAATATAAAAATATAATATAAGAAACAAACAGTATGGTCCTACGCGTTTTGTTCTATAAAGAACTTCCTCAGGGACCGTGACAATGAATAAAATAAAAACATAAAATTACAGCATATAAAAAAACATTCTATTCCCCCCATCCCCAAGTCCCCTTTAAATAGGGCTAATCCCTATGTCCATTGGTGGTTCCATGGGTGGTGTCAATCATCTGTCTCCTGATTGGCCTCACAGGGGAACTTCTCAGCTGATTATTATCCTTATTCCAACGCTGAAATCAAATTTGGCGCGTCCAAAAGATCGAAACCGGAAGTCTATATTGTTCCATACTTCCGCGTTCCACATGCGTTCCACCTGCGTTCCACCTGCGTTCCACCTGCGTATTACTTCAATATCATTAGGTGGTCATAAAAATCAACATAGAGCAATATATTAAACAACCTCTAAAAGGAAAAATAAAATTAGTAACTTCATAACTATTACAATATCTTATATTTTAGTGATTAATGCTATAAACTGACATCATCAGACTATGGTTCATAAAAACCTCGGTCTTAAAGTGAAATATATATAAATGGAATTTAAGAGTGTGTGGTCTAATTTTTAAAGACCTTTCATTAATGTTAAAAAAATAATAATGTACAAATTCAAACTCTATACCATGAACAAAAAATTCCCAATAAAAGATGCTAAGTGATTAGTGTTAAGCAATAATATAGAATAATGAGCATATCATATTATGTTCCCATTAACAATCTCCAATATTTAATGGAGTTACACATATACACATAATATATGAACATATTTAAAAAATAAACTTATGTAATGTGAAATGTTTATTTTTTTTTTCTCTTTCTAATTTACAAAATTCAAGAGATACATTCACAATCCATAATAAATTTATTACACAACATATTTCGACCATAAAGGAAACGTTAATCCTAATCAAGAAAACAGACTAGGTCAATACCTATGTTTAGACCCCTTGGTTCTAATGTTCTCAATTTGTGTATCCAAAAAGTTTCCCATTATCACAAAGGGAAACTTTTTGGATACACAAATTGAGAACATTACAACCAAGGGGTCTAAACATAGGTATTGACCTAGTCTGTTTTCTTGATTAGGATTAACGTTTCCTTTATGGTCGAAATATGTTGTGTAATAAAAATTATTATGAATGTATTAATCACTAAAATACAAGATATTGTAATAGTTATAAAGTTACTAATTTTATTTTTCCTTTTAGAGGTTGTTTAATATATTGCACGATGTTGATTTTTATGACCACCTAATGATATTGAAGTAATACGCAGGTGGAACGCCCGTGGAACTCATATGGAACGCGGAAGTATGGAACAATATACACTTCCGGTTACGATCTTTTGGACGTGCCAAATTTGATTTCAGCGTTGGAATAAGGATAATAATCAGCTGAGAAGTTCCCCTGTGAGGCCAATCAGGAGACAGATGATTGACACCACCCATGGAACCACCAATGGACATAGGGATTAGCCCTATTTAAAGGGGACTTGGGGATGGGGGGAATAGGATGTTTTTTATATGCTGTAATTTTATGTTTTGATTTTATTCATTGTCACGGTCCCTGAGGAAGTTCTTTATAGAACGAAACGCGTAGGACCATACTGTTTGTTTCTTATATTATATTTTTATATTGAAGGTGATTTTTCACCTTTTATCAATAAAAGCATTGTTTATTCCTACCATTTCCTGCTTGCAGTCCAGAGTATTACTACGGTATTCCACAAGGAAACAAGGGATCATTGGCCCTCCGTTTCTATCGGGGGAGGCACCCTACGAGCGATATATTCTACACCTTCTTGTGAGTGCATCTATGTACAGCGCATATTTGAATGTATAAACTGTACTTCACTATTTGTATATCTCTGTGTTCCTTTTAGATTCATTTCCAGCCGTATCCTGAAGCTTTGTGTGTTTTTGGTTATCTATATATGAAAAGGTCGTCTTCCTTGGGTAACGATCTTGGGAGGCTGTTTTATAATTTTCGAAGTTAAGTATTTATATATGTTACGCTACGGTTATTAACCACAGTAGTGTCGACATTGTGCTAGGGTTTTTAGTAATAAGTTTCAACAAATAGTCTTAGGTTTCATGGAAAGCATCCAAATGAGTATTAATACATATTATGCCAGCATAATTATTTTAAAGGAACACTTGCTATAACAAAGTATGCTTATATTAGCTGTTATGGGGGCAGGAGTATGGATTATTTTCCTCAACAGTAACCCATTGAATAGCCGAGAGGGCAGCTGACACTCTCTGTCGTTCAGTGGCTGTCCACCAAAACCTTTCTCGTACTGCAATGCAGAGGTGAATTGGAGCCAGGAAGTAGAGGTGGTGGATTCTGGAGCCCCAACTTTAGTGTTAAACCACTGTCAAACAGTTTAAACCTTGAAGGTAAGAAGGTGCCCAGACACTCCTGCAACTATAACAACTTGAGTAAAATTCAGTTTTTATGGCAGTACCAATGTGCCTATAATTTCATATTTTATGTTCAACAACCAAATGGCATGTATTCATGTAAATATTGTATATTGATATTGCCTCAGAAATCTATGATACGCTTTGGACGGACTGCGCTTTTCCCTTTTATGTCATTATAGACAATACACTTCAAATAATAAGCTCAATTAAGTAGAGCACTGTTTTACAGTTTGGTTTATTTTATTTTTTTATTCATTTATTTATTGTGGCATTTACTTAGCATCACATTTTATCTTCCTAGAAAAGATAGATAGAGTTATGTTGGGAAATTACAAAGAGGGCCTGGCACTACTAAAGTACCATATATACTCGAGTATAAGTCGACCCGAATATAAGCCGAGGCCCCTAATTTTATCCCAAAAAACTGGGAAAACTTATTGACTCGAGTATAAGCCTAGGGTGGGAAATGCAGCAGCTACTGGTAAATTTCTGAATAAAATTAGTTCCCAATAAAATTACATTAATTGAATATTTATTTACAGAGTGTGTATATAATGAATGCAGAGTGTGTTTGTGTGTAGTGTGTGTATATAATGAATGCAGAATGTGTGTGTTTGTGTGAATGCAGTGTGTGCATATATAATGCAGAGTGTGTGCATTATATACACACTGAATTCATACACACACACACTGCATTATATACACACACACACTGTGTGTATATGATGCAGAGTGTGTGTATGTTTGTGTAGTGTGTGTGTAAACTGGGTAGGGGTAGGGCATTCGTATTATTTTTAATATTTTTTTATTTTAATATTTTATTTTTTATTTTAATATAATTATTTTATTATTTTTTTAATATTATTTTATTATTTAATTGTTTCATTTTTTATGCCCGCCCTCCTTGCTTGTTACCTGGCCAGGGAGGGGGGCTAACTCATTCCCTGGTGGTCCAGTAGCATGGGCTGTGCAGGGGGGGCTGGCAGCAAGCTGTTAGTTACCTTTGTAGCAGCTCCGGTCAACTCCCTTCACCTCCATTCCCTTCCGCTCACTGTCAGCTCCGGTCTGCTCCCTTCACTTCCGCTCCGTTCAGCTCACTGTCTAAATCTCGCGGTCTGTGTGCCATGCGGCCGCGGGTCTCGCGGGATTTAGACAGTGAGCTGAATGGAGTATAATACAGACACTGACTCGAGTATAAGCCGAGTGGGGCTTTTTCAGCACAAAAAATATGCCAAAAAACTCAGCTTATACTCGAGTATATACGGGTAGTACAATATGGTAAGCTCAAAGTAGAATGAGAAGCAGCCTAAATCTTACTTGAAGTTTAGAAGTTCCAAGTTTTTTTCTTCCAACATTGTTACTGGACCAGGATCACCCCCTGGAACATGCAGACTATAATTAGAATTTATGTCATGTGAACCATTAAATCAATATTCTGGCCTAGACCAAAGGCGCCTCTTCCTTGTCTTCGTTTTCTTTCTTGTTTCCTCATATTTTCTTTTTCTCCGTGATTTTTTTTTAATGTTTTGTTTTTGTTTCTACCATTGTGCCTACGTTAAAATGAATCTTCTTTGAAAATGTACATTGTTATAAAGAACAATCTTTCCACTTTATTCTGACCCTAACACTAGCACAGTATAATATGTAAGATTATTAGTCAGTTCTAATTGTTCTAAAGTTTGTTTGAATCATCTGTGCTTCTATTTTACTCCTTGTTACTG
This sequence comes from Pelobates cultripes, assembly GCA_933207985.1. Lineage (NCBI taxonomy): Eukaryota > Metazoa > Chordata > Amphibia > Anura > Pelobatidae > Pelobates > Pelobates cultripes. The sequence goes on along the minus strand of OW240913.1, from coordinate 83,436,226 downwards.
ATCACCCATCTTTCATGTCTTCAGATACAATTACAAATGGACAAAAACGGTTTTATGAGGCATTAAAACAACCGCCTCGTGCTTTCCACTCTCCACTGTATAATTTTACTGCTGATTGATGTTGTCTTTAGATTATTGTAAGGGCAACAAATAAAAAGTTCAGATTATAAAAGCAGATGATTGGAGAAACTGATTTGTATCTACAGTAAGTATAATTTAATTGAAGACTCCTGAGAACCAGGGTCTCGTTTTGGGAAGAACAATGACTTATTGAAAGACAGGAGCTTTTTAAAATTTATAGAATCAACAGTTACTTTTACAGCTTTTGCTCTCTTACAAGTTTAGTGGATAAAAACTGGATTAACTATCTACTTTAAAGTTCACTTTATATTTGTGCTTCTGTGTACCAGATAAAATGTCTTGTGAATTACATAACATACAAATTACTGGCAAATGATTGAGGTAAAGTAGGAAAATGGTCAGCGCTGTGGCAACTGACATTTAATGTGGATGAATGCAAGATAATGCATCTTGGGCGTAAAAACCCATGGGCAGAGTACAGAATATTTGAAACAGTGCTAACCTCAACATCTGAGGAAAGGGATTTAGGGATAATTGTTTCAGTGTAATAGAGCACCAGAAAATGCTAGCAGAATGCTTGGTTGTATAGGGAGAGGTATTAGCAGTAGAAAGAGAGAAGTGCTCATGCCATTGTACAGAACACTGGTGAGACCTCACACGTATAGCTTGGAGGAAAGACGAAACAGGGGGGATATGATAGAAACATTTAAATGCATAAACGCAATCAACTCAGTAAATGAGGAGAGTAAATTTATAAGAAGAAAAACTACCACAACAAGAGGACATAGTCTTAAGTTAGAGGGGAAAAGGTATAAAAAAACAGGAAGTATTACTTTACTGAGAGGGTAGTCGATGCATAGAATAGCCTTCCAGCTGAAGTGGTAGAGGTTAATACAGTGAGGGAGTTTATGTATGCATGGGGTAAGGCTATCTTAGATATAAGATAAAGCCAGGGACTAATGAAAGTATTTAGAAAATTGGGCAGACTAGATGGGCCGAATGGTTCTCCTGTGCCGTCACATTCTATGTTTCTATGTTTCTAGTGGTGTAATTATATATCTTAGTAGGTGCAGCTTTCACCAGATCCCTGAGACCTAATGGAGAAAGCAAATCGGCATATCCTATGGGAAAATAGTGGTGTCATGAGAAGTACTTGACAAAGATCTTTTTTCTACTGTTTGTTGAACTTTGCTAAGACTGATTGTGTGTTCCTTCAAGAATATGAAATGGGGCAGCAAATGAAACATTTATGCTACTAGAAATATGATTTGTTCTTGGCATAAATTCTTGCTACTCCACTACGCTGGCATGGTAGTAACTCACTTGCTCACTCCCCGAAGAATGTTCTGTAGTGGAACAAGGGGTAAAAACAGGCATCAACTGTAAACTCCAAAATTGTTATGACACAATCCATAGTCACGACATCTTTCACTGGACCAGTAAACTCAGTTTACACATATCTGCATTTTAGTATAATTTTAAAACAAGCTAGTATTTTTAATTATGTTTAAAATCAAAATACCGTAAGCAGAACATATGTCAAAGACATCAAAACATTCCCAAAATGTTAAGGAAACTAGTAAGACAAAACTGAAAGGCATTGTGAAAGGCTAAAAGAGACAAGTGCAGAGTTTGAGAGATGAGAAGGTTAAAGCATACAGAAGATGTTTAGAGACTATAGGATAGGGTCTGAAGGATACAGTTGGATTTAGATACAGTGGGTGCGGTGATTGTGAGCTCGTTAGGGCAAGGCCTTCTTCACCTACTGTTCCTGTATGTCAATCATATTTAGTTAGAATTAAATGTTTGTCTTGTTTACAGCTCTGCCGAATGTTGGCACTATTTAAATAATTGTAATTGTAACTGTGAAGTCCAGAGAAATTGGAATCTGATAGATGTTGGGGAGTAAAGGCTGGCACTGTGGAGAAAATTCCAATCTCCCACAATATGAATAATATTGCAATTTATGATTGTTGATGTAATTCATTCAGGGTCTTGTGATTTACTACATGTTTACATTATTTACTTAACTAACCTTTTAATCCTTTGTCTGCAGCATGAAAAACCTAAATTATTGGAACCTTTGGATTACGAGTCTGCGATAAGTGAAATAGAAAACACATATTACAATGATCCCCTGAGAGACCTGGTATTATTTCCTGAAGATGACTTTTCTGTAAGTATGCTTTGTTACGTTTTTGAAGGTTTATATACATAATATATTGCTCATTAATGCTACTAAAACCATATACTGTATCATAACAGACTTACCAATGCCAGAAACCATAATTTAATTTAAGTTGTGGGTAGGAGTGCGTAAGTCCCATGTAGTTCTCTCAGTTGGTGTCTCATATGCACATCAGCTATAGAGTTTCACACTGGATCTTGAGTTAAAGGGACAATATAGTCACCAGAGCAACTACAGCTTGATGTAGTTGTTCTGGTGTCCAGGGCCGCCATCAGGGCATGACAACCGCAACGGTTGTCATGGGCCCGGCGGTCTTGGGGGGCCCGGACTGCTAAGGTCATCCGGGCCCCACATTCAGTGGGTACATACCGGGTCGCAGGGGGCCCTGCGGCCCCGGTATGTACCCACAAACCAGCCTCTTCTCCTGGGGGGCCCAGCAGCCGGTCACCTCAGGGCCCCCCAGAGGCTGGCCCTGACAGCCGGCCGGTGCGCGATGGAGCACTCTCCTCTGAGTGCTTCCTCTTCAGCTCCCTCGCGCACCGTACTGATGCCGGAGCCGGAAGATGATGTCATCTTCCGGCGCCGGCATTAGTACGCGGCGCGCGAGGGAGCTGAAGAGGAAGCACTCAGAGGAGAGTGCTCCTCACCGGCTGTCAGGGCCAGCCTCTGGGGGCCCTGAGGTGACCGGCTGCTGGGCCCCCAGGAGAAGAGAGGGAGGAGGGGGGGAGGAAAGAAATTTGAGGGAGGGGAGAGAGGGAGGGGAAGAAATTCTAAGAGGGGGGGAGGAAGGAAATTTGTGGGGGGAGAGGAAGGAAATGGGAGGGAGAGGAAGGAAATTTTGAGGTGGGGGAGAGGAAGTAAATTTGAGGGAGGAGGGGAGAGGAAGGAAATTTGAGGGAGGGGGGGAGGGAAGGAAATTGGGGAGGAGGAAGGAAATTTGAGGGGGGAGAGGAAGGAAATTTGAGGGAGGGAGGAGGGGAAGGAAATTTGGGGGGAGAGAAGGAAATTTGGAGGGGGGAAGAAGGCAATGAGAGGGAAGGGGAGAAGGAAATTGGAGAGGAGGGGGGAGAAGAAGGAAGTTGGAGGGGGGGAGAAGAAGGAAATTTGAGGGGGGGAGGAAGGAAATTTCTGGGAGGGGGGGAGAGGAAGGAAATTTGAGGGGGGGAGGAAGGAAATTGGAGGGGGGAGAAGGCAATGAGAGGGAAGGGGAGAAGGACATTGGAGAGGGAGGGGGAGAAGAAGGAAATTGAAGAGGGGAGAAGAAGGAAGTTGTTGGGGGGGAGAAGAAGGAAATTGGAGGGGGAGAAGAAGGAAGTTGGAGAGGGAGGGGGAGAAGAAGGAAATTGAGAGGGTGGAGGAGAAGAAGGGAAATTGGAGAGGGAGGGGGAGAAGAAGGAATTGGAGAGGGAGGGAGAGAAGAAGGAAATTGGAGAGGGGGGAGAAGAAGGAGAGGAGGGGAGAAGAAGGAAATTCGAGAGAGGGAGGGAGGGGGAGAAGAAGGAAATTGGAGGGGGGAGAAGGAAATTGACGGGGGGAGGGGGAGAGATTGACATACATCACACACACACACACAATGCACCCTTGCACACAGAAAAACAAACAATGCATTACACACAGACACACATACACAATCAATGCATCCCTTACACACAGCAACACACAATGCACCCCTTACACACACTCAATGCATCCCTTACAGACGCACACACTACATCCCATACATACACAAACTCACCTTGCAGCCCTTACACATACAAACACAGATTCACACAATGCATTCCTTACACACATCAGGACATCCCCCCCTTCCCCACACACACTCCACCCCCTGTGAACAAACTCATTGGTGGAACATGAAGGTGGATCCTGGGACCCAGACATTGAGCTGTGTAAAGGGCCCTCAAAAAAATGGAGCTTCTTCCAGTTGATCCCAGAACATTGATTTTTGTGACCACAGTTACAAACCGCCTCCAGAGAGCCTGTTCTACACCAGACCAGTGGAGCCAGACGGGAGCTAGAGCCCATCATCATCCTCATCTGGTTGTAAGTTGGCAATCTAGGATATTATTTGTGGCACTAATCTCTAATTTACCTCACATTAAAGGGACACTATAGTCCCCAGAACCCCTACAGCTTAATGTAGTGGTTCTGGTGTCTAGCCTGTCCCTGCAGGCCTTTTAATGTAAACACGGTGGCACTGCAGCATTGGTGTTAGTTAACATGGCAGATCATATGGGTGAGGCATTGTGATGTCACATGGGGGAGCGGCAAACTTTACTTTTGCCTAGGGCGGCAAAAATCCTTGCACTGCAGACACTGCATTCCTGTGGGCGGACTCGGGGGGGCGGGGGGTTGCAGCACTTTGGGCGGACTCGGGTGCAGGCACCGGGGGGCCCAGACCTTGAGCTGTGTCAGGGGCCCCACAATTTCTGATGGCAGCCCTGCTGGTGTCTACAGGATGTCCCATCAGGATTCCAGAGAAAAGGCAGTGTTTTTAATACTGCCTAGAACCACGTCTAGTTGCAGTCACTCAGAGAGCCCTGCATGGAGGCACTGATCATTCCCCTTAGAGATACATTGATTTAATGCATCTCTATGAGGAGATGCTGATTGGTGCAGGGTGGCGTTTTTCCTCTCATGGGCAATAGCTGTCAATACGTGTAAAGTTTCATGATCTCAGCCACGCGGCCACCTTGTCCCAGGGGCAAGGGGGCCAGGGGGCCAGGAGCCTAAATGGTGAATTCAAAACTATAGTGACAGGAATACATGTTAGGATTCATGACACTATAATGTTTCTTTAACTTTCATTTTCTCAGCTATCTTATTTATGCATAAAAATATTATACTACAACTGTAACTGTTTTGTGTCTGATAGTTAAGAGTGTACATCATTTCTAAATAAACCTAAAAACGTTATAACCCAATTTGTAGTTGCATTGGATTATCCCATTCCTCACCAAAAGCTGTATTCAGACAGGAAATACTTTTGCTGTGCTAGGATAGTGAATTTCTGTTAGTTTGTCCATTTTTATTTTTATCTGTTTGTTTAGTGCAATTTGTAAGGTCGCCCCCTGCTTACAAATAGTACAGGATGTTTCAATGGGGGATATCATTCTTATAGTCAGAGAGGGAGATGGAGAGGGAGAGGAATGAGTTTACCATTTCACTGTCAGCCTTACATTAACATTCCAGAGATTGACAAAATTTGTATGGCAGTTAAAATAGCTTTATGTTATACATATATGATTTAACTGTATATACTGTATGCAGGCATTATACTCAATTGTAGACATTCTTTGTACATTCTATTGAATTTTTTAGTGAGCTGCACTGTTAGTGATGCCTTCGGGATCCTTAGAAATACCTATACGGAAGTTTTTTTTATCATTTTTATTTATGTATTTTTGTCACACCTACTATATATGAGAAAAAAATATTTTTTATTTTTATACCTACGACGCTGTCTAAATTCTTTCATTTCCCAAATAGTTTTATGAAGGAAAAACAAAAAAAGTAATAAATAGATATTGTTCAAATGTACATGTGTTTAATTTTGAAGTTTATCTTAAAAGCAATCTATATGCAAAATTGTTGTGTTATAGTATGTTTATTTGCCATCTATGCATTGCTGTGTTTGCATTGTGTTTTTCAATGTGTTTATTTTTTTAATTGTGATGTGTTTTTAAATGCAAAAACTGGGGGACTCAAATCGATTAGTCAGAGCACTCTTGCAGGCTGCAGCAGTGGTGTATCCTGGTTTTTTACTGCCCTAGGCAGGACAAAACTCAGACGCCCCCTTCCCCCCCCGTGCCACCCCCATCCAACCTTCTAAATATACACACACATTCACTGACAGATACGCATACACTAGCTAACAGAAACACACACACACACACTAACAGACACACTCACACTCACTAACAGACACACTCACTAACAGACACACACACACACACACACTAACAGACACACTCACACTTATTAACAGACACACTCACACTCACTAACAGACACACACTCACTAACACACACACACTCACTAACAGACACACTCACTCATTAACAGACACACACACACACACACACACACACATTAACAGACACACACACAGCGAACACACACTAACAGACACACACACACACACACTAACAGATACACACACACTCACTAACAGACACACACACTCACACACTAACAGATACACACTCACACACTAACAGAAACACACACACACTCACTAACAGACACACACACACTAACACTAGCACTCACACACACACACTAACACTCACACACACAAACAGACACACACACTAACAGACACACTCACACACTAACAGACACACACACACTAACAGACACACTCACACTCACTAACAGACACACTCACACTCACAAACAGACACACAAACAGACACACACACACTCACTAACAGACACACTCACTCATTAACAGACACACACACACACACTCACTAACAGACACACACACAGCGAACACACACTGACACACACACACACACACACTCACACACTAACAGATACACACTCACACACTAACAGACACACACACAGACACACACACTAACAGACACACACACAAACAGACACACTAACAGACACACACACTCACACACTAACAGACATATACACACACTCACTCACATTAACATATTTTTTTATTTTTTATTTAACCCTCCCAGCCTCCTTACCTTTGGGAATGCTGGGGGTGGAGTTCCTCTCTCTCCCTGGGGGTCCAGTGGCTGCCGGTCGGGCTGATGGGCTGGCTGCTGGGCGGGCGGCTGGCGAGGGAGCACTTCCTCTGAGCTCTCTGCTCAGCTCCCTCGCGGGCAGCAGAGTGAGGGTGGGAGCCGGAATATGACATCATCAACCCGGCTCCCAGCCTCACTCTGCGGCGCACGAGGGAGCTGAGCAGACAGTTCAGAGGAAGTGCTCCCTCGCCAGCCGCCCGCCCAGCGCCCGGCATGTCAGTTAGCCGCGAGGCTAACAAGGCATTTGCACTGGGCATTTGGGGGGCAGCTTTTTTTTGCCGCCCCCTGGAAAATGCCGCCCAAGGCAAATGCCTTGTTTGCCTCGCGGCTAATACGTCCCTGGGCTGCAGAGCGATTATGAAAATGTGGTCCAGTGTTACCAACAAGTTACAGGACTAGGAACAGTTAGGGGCACCTGTTCATCACACAAAAAGATATCGGGACCTTGGACGGACTATGTGGAAAATAAATTGAACCAAATATATATTAAGGACTAGCACATACAAAAATACAGTTTTACATTTTACAAGGCTACTTATAATCACCTATCTCATAAATATGGGGATACAGTTATACCATATGGCCATACTGTGTGAAGCCCACCACTACGTCAAATAAGCTAGAGTGTATTTTAACAATCTGTTGCAAGAGCATTGTGAATACATATAATGCACAATTAATGGGATAAAACACATAAATGAAAAAAATGCAGGGTCAAAACTAAAAAAAAAAAAATGAAGTGATAGTGCTTTGATGTACATACTAACAATGCATATCATATATTTGCTCTATATCAAATAATTATTATTATATGAATAGGAAAGAAGAGGCAGTGTAATTTTGAAAAGGCATATCTGATTTCTGTAAGATTGTTACCCTCCCCCTCAATAGGAGATGTGTAAGATTTATATATATATATATATAATATGAGTCAAGGCTGGGGATAACACAAGAGTCCTTCAGAATCATTAGCTACTTTGTATTTGTTTCATTATTTGTTTAATTATTTGCTGAGAAGCTGACATCACAGCTCTTTTTAGCGCCTGTTACTGATTATGTAGTGTCTGCGTATTGTTTTTATCTCTGTAGCTACTGTGTTGTTAATACAGAGTGTTTATAGTTTCCTATAATACTCAGTGAGCCTCCCTTCTAGCATATCTGTCTATAAGTGCTCAGAATAAAAGCTCTGAATTTGCATTAGCATTTAACGCTGTTTTAATTATTCACAAATCAGACATATACTTCTGACAGTTATGTAGATAGCTATTATAGTTGCACAGTGCAGTGTATTCAAGGCAATATCCCTGCAATTGTATAATGTTTATTGTGAGAAGATTCCTCACTGTATATTGTGTTAGTTATTTGGGTGACCTCCATATTAAGAGTGGAATTTACGGTAAAGGCTGGTGTTTTGACAAAGAGGAGTAAACTAGGAATCTTGGGTTACTTGGAATACTAGGGGTAATTCAGGTGTAGTCGTGCAGTGAGACGGGGAATCTGGGCATTGTGGGCATTATATTAACAATAACCTCCTCCTTGACGAGGACAGAGAGATTGTGCAGACATGGATTCTATGAGCCCCTCCCATAATGCATCATGTTAGTTATGGAGCGTGTACGTCTGTGTGTGCATTAGGGTTACGGCTAGGGCAAAGAGAGTTGACTGTCTGTTACACTTCACTCTTGATTTGATTAGTATTCCCTTGAATTTTTATCTGAATGCCAACAACAGACTCTAATAGATGATCTGGAATACTTTTCCAACTCAGCTTTATTGACAGATTGGCTATTTTAGCCTGAAAGATAATTTTAAGTTTACTACCATTTGACTTAAAGGAACACTACAGTCACCTAAATTACTTTAGCTAAATAAAGCAGTTTTAGTGTATAGATCATTCCCCTGCCATTTCACTGCTCAATTCACTGTCATTTAGGAGTTAAATCACTTTGTTTCTGTTTATGCAGCCCTAGCCACACCTACCCTGGCTATGATTGACAGAGCCTGCATGAAAAAAAAAACTGGTTTCACTTTCAAACAGATGCAATTTACCTTAAATAATTGTATCTCAACCTCTAAATTGAACTTTAATCACATACAGGAGGCTCTTGCAGGGTCTAGCAAGCTATTAACATAGCAGGGGATAAGAAAATCTGAATTAAACAGAACTTGCAATAAAGAAAGCCTTAATAGGGCTCTCTTTACAGGAAGTGTTTATGGAATGCTGTGCAAGTCACATGGAGGGAGGTGTGACTCGGGTTCATAAACAAAGGGATTTAACTCCTAAATGGCAGAGGATGGAGCAGTGAGGCTGCAGGGGCATGCTCTATACACCAAAACTGCTTCATTAAGCTAAAGTTGTTCAGGTGACTATAGTGTCCCTTTAAGTCAATTTTGTTCCTTGTGTCTTTTTTTGTCAGATTGTGCTCTTCTTTGTGAATGGGAATATTTCATGTGTTCTTTCATTTATCTTAAGCAATGTGTTGCACTGTGTTTTTGGTTTTGTGTTTTTATTTTTTTTTAACTTCCTCATTTACTCCAACATCACTGTTTACTCCTTCTGTATAAGGTTTACAAACCAGACAGGATATCTCTTCTCCACATATGTAGTCTACTCCCCCGCCCAGGGCCTATGCACACACTTGTTGCCATCAGCACTCATGTAAAGATAAAAGTTTACTTCTACCTTCCTCCAAACCACTTCCTGCCCTCTTAATTATAATGTAAGAAAATCTATTATTCTAATGAATAATTAATAATGATTTATCATTTTATATAGCAGCATTAAAATCCATAGCTTTGGTATGCATAACTTAATGAAGCCATCTGTGAATCTTAGCTTTTCTTACTGTTTTGCGTTCATTTTATCCAGTTTGTAAACATCTTTTCAGTCAAATAATCCCCTTTGTTTATATTTTCTTTACAACCTCTGGACTCTAGAATCCAGGTGTAGTATTTTACTCAATGCCATAAAGACCTTTTGGCACAACGGACCAAGCACTTTGAAGCCACATTATTTGCTTCTTTGGCATTGTTGACTTCATGGAAGCCATTTTCTCTTCTCCCTTTAGTATTCCATATACCTTACACACTAGTGAGTAATGCAGTCTTCATCTGGTTTTAATAATTCATTATAGGAAAATTGAATGAATGAATGAATGAATAATTACTGAAACAAGGCTATGTTGTAATTATTTATTTGCATGTGTTTTAATTACTCAGCTCAATCATGCATTAAAGGGTTACTGAACTTAGTGATTTGAAGTGGTCATGGTGTCTGAAGTCTGTATGTGCAGAGTTTTGAAGGAAAATGTTGCACATACAGAGTTTAACTCCTCTCCACCTCTGGCAGCGTCATTGTGGTGTCAATAGCCAGCTAGAGTTCTAGGCTGGCTAATGTCAATTCTGTGCAATTTTCAGTGCAGATGACAATCTCAGCCAATGAATGACGATGGTCATGGTTTCGATAGCTCTGCATAAACCTGAAACACATCGCCAAACCAGCGGGTTTTGCATTGGTGCCCAGTGTGAACCCCACTAAACGGGCCAATAGTTGCTAAACGGCTGACCCATTACTGAGGACTTGGCCAGTGTACTCCTGGCATAAAAACCATTACAGCGGGCTGTAGTAGTTATGATGATTGGAGACACCCTTTAATAACGGAAGTGCGCTCCAGCCTAAAATGTTCCTTTATGAGTTCTCAGAGCAGTGATTGGACAACAAGTAGCTCTATATATGTGGGAATACATCTACCTGTTATCTACTCTTACCTTAGAACAATGTAATAGTTATAACATTTACCCTATACACTGCAATTATGAATGATTTTTTTATGAGCATGCTATATTCTATTTCATTATTAATCCCTTTGAAAATAGTAAATAAGTTTAGGTATACATACATGGTTAAGGTGTGCATATATGGTGTATGTTTTTGCTGTTTGTGCATACCGCACTGTATCAAACCCTTGAATGGTAGATACATTTTTAATCCTTATTAACCATAAAAGAACAGACAGTTGCATGTTTGTGCTTGTGTCTTGCAAATTGTTGTTAGTTAAATTGATATTGCCAGCTCTCTTTATTTACATTCCTGTCATGGGGCCTATATTTTACCATTACTGCCATCAAGAAGTAGCCCTGCCAGAAACATGCACAGAATGTTTGCTACCCAGCCTCAGGACCGGTAATGTTATCCAGTCAAAGGAGCAAAGGCTGGTGCCTTGTAGAAAAATGACAACCTCTGAGGTCTTAAAAAAGTGCCATTCAGTCTGGTTAATTCAGTAGCATCTAGTCAAACAGACTAGATAGTTTAGAAACAGTTAATCACACTCCTCCCCCTGGGCCCACACCTTTCCCTTCCAGACCCTTCCCAATCACTGTTCTTCCCCTATACCCAATGAGCAGGTTCTTGTGCCTTCAACTCCAACTGAGACAATAATGGCATCTTTAAGAACCATTAACTTATCCCTCTTACATTATGGAAAGCCATTCTTGAAGGGAAGGCCATGTGTGAATCATGTGTCAGTTGTTTTGGAAGCTAAGGATTTCAGACTGAACAGGAAACTCTATTTCAAAATGTGTAATGATTTTTGGTTTATGTAAAAATGTAGTCCATTCAGTCTACCCACAATTTAGGGAGGAGCTGAACCTTAATCCCTTCAATATGGTTGATCTGAAACTCAAGTATAATGTGTGGTTATCTTCTAGGCCAACTTTCAGCTCCCCAGAAGCAGTTTAACTCAATTTAATATCAGAACTGAACGACGGGAGTAAGACAGGGAACCTTTCTGTACATACTTAGTTAAGTAAAAAGTTACTATGAGCACAATGACCATTTCAGTGATAGGAAGTGGTCATGATGCCTGGAGTCTGTATGTGAAGCGCTCTCTATGAAACACTGCACATATGGAGTTTAACCCCTCTCCTTCTGAAGGTGTAACTCCACAACCAGCAACATCATTAGGGTGTCATCAGCCAACTTGGAACTCTAGAGGCTAATGTTAATTCTGTGCTACTTTCAGTGCACAGAGTTGCATTAGTTAGCAGAGAGTGGTCAGCTAACGGTCTGGTTCTTGTAGCTCAGCAGAAGCCAGTAGTACATCAACGGACCACCAGGGAGCATTGGAGACTGGCTGTGCACCATGAAAGAGGGCAAATCATTGGTAAATGGTTTTCACATTAACAGGAATGAGGCCATAGTACTCCTCACATAAAAAAATACTACTGCAGTCTGTGTCTACCACACATACTACATTGAATGGGACTATTGAATTTCTAGCAAAAGCCCATTTATTAAGGCAATACATGCATCCAAATAGACTATTTCCTAAACAATGCTTATCCCCACCATGTAAATATTTAATAAAGCCAAATCAAATTCTTGAGCAGAATTGCCTGGCTAACCATAATCAATCAGTTGTTTTTTTGCACATGTGAACATACTTCCCAGTGAACTGATAAAGTTGTGATCCTCCCATAGAGTTTAAATTCCTCAGACGTGACCCATCATTAGAGACCCAGCCCGCAGTACCTGTGCATTGTCAAAATCTGGAAATGGCTTAACTACCTTAATACAATGATAATAGTGAAGGTGCTTTCTGCTAATACTAGGAGGCCTTACAACCAAGCATTGGCAGGATTTACAAGATGTATAACGAATTTCCAGGTAGAAGACCGTTTTACTATGCAAACCTTATTTCACATTTTCCCAGCACCTCTCCTTCAATTCCACGTTCTCTGTTACCAAGTTCTCCCTGCTATCAATATTTGAAGTATAGATGATACTCCACCAACCATCGTGAGCTACAAATAGAGAGACCCTTATAATATACAAATACTATAACATAGTTGAGAGTAAACATTAATTTAATATTTAATAGTAGATTACACACAGTATGTTTATGTGTAACCTATGTGATTATTATATCACATAGGCAGTCCAGACCCACAGTAGGTTCTCTTTGGGATACTGTAGCACCCAGACAATTCTAGTTGCAGTATTTTGGTGTATTGTTTGTGTACCTCAAACTATAGCCAGCCGTTTAGTGACACAGATGTCTCTCACAGATATCATGTGTCTCATCTCTGTGCTGCATGTGCTATTTGTGAAGATGATGATAGAGTAAAAAGAAAATTGCATGCATAAGTAAGCATGTTTTAAAAGGAAGTCACATTATTTGGGGTAGCAGACAGTCCAGTCACAAGCTTGCAGAATCTGTGTATAATATTTAAATATTTTACTCCTTTCCTGACTTCGTCTCTGCGGCCATGTGAAGTCACACTCTACTTCCTCACCACAGCTTACTGATTACTAGTTGAATACAGGAAGCAACAGCCTAAAGACATGGCAACATTAGGCGTTAGAAGATCACACAATAACTATAGCTTTATATAGATTTTGTAGTGCATGCTTACCTTTTATTTTGCATGTGCATCAGCCTGCAGACCATCTAGAGGCAACTTAATTCAAGAGCAGTTAAATACATCTCTCTTTACTGGCTACAGATTGTAGGACTTTTAGTATTTTTGTAGCCCATGGCAACTAGAAATCTGCATGTATCAAATTTGGATATATCCTTCTAACTCAGTGGTTCCCAAACTTTTTAGGTTCAAGGCGCCCTTAATATTTCAGTATTTTTTCAAGCATCCCAAGTCAAAATTTCTAGGTTTACATTTACTGATCACAGGATCCTCATATATCTTCTCACTCAAGAACAATGCAGTGTCCAGATGATTGGTCCCCTTAGCCACCAAGAGTGATGAGTTAGAGTGAGCAAGACCCCTCTAGTTCTACCATACAAGCACACGTTACCCTGGCAACTGTTTCAACACACACCTTTTACCATATTTTAACAACTTTGGCTTGTTCCCAAAAATGTCATATGATGAGTTATGACATTTCAGTGAAATGCAAAAATTCCTTTTTTCACAAGGTTTCTATCAGAGACAGTACGTTTATGAATGTGACTAACGCATTGACTAGTTGCTAAAATAGTAAATGACCACAAAGTGGGTTTCCACTGATGTTCAGTCATTTATGCATGAGTAGATTCTAAGTGCAGCATAACATTTCAAATAATACATTAATTGGGTTGTTAGAAACAGTAGAAAATAGTAAATGCATTGATCACATAGAAGGTTTCCACTATGAAGTAATTAAATAATTATTTAAGTGTAGGTTCTACATACAAATAAAACTAAGCTGCATCGGTTCCAAAGAATAATCTTTTTTTGTAGTTTGTATTGTTTTCTATTGCATCTTCCACTACATTAGCAGGTAAAAGCTGAATAAAGCATTTCAAAGGAAGCTGTCTGATTAGTAGGAGAATGTGTACGTGTGGCCAGACAGAACGATATGTAAATATAAATAACAAAATAGTTAGAGGTAGTGGCATACCTCCCAACTCTGGTGTCCTGAGAATCATGACACCAGTGAAAGAGGAAAAACGGTGGGATGTGCCCTGTCACTGGAGATTCCCAAAGGGGGGAAACCTGCCCAGAAAGGATTGGCTGGTAAGCCTGGTGTGCATGTACTGTTTCAGTGCTTTCTGCAGAGCCCTAAAACACTGAGCATTGTGCTCATGCTATGTTTGTTGGGCACAGATCCCTGGTGCCCCAGAAAGTGGGACACCAGGGAACAAAGTTGGAATAACAGGACAGGACCTGAAAATTAGGTCATTCTCTCCAAAATTGGGACAGTTGTGAGGCCTGTAGTGATTTCCATGTTAGTATATCTGGTCTCAGGATTTTTTCAGGCCTCTCCTGTCTTGATATCACTAAGGCAGCCCCCCGATTCAGGGCTCCTGTTTTGGTGTCCTTCGTTTGCACAGCACAAGTGCATCGTCAGACATGCCACACTGTGATAAGGGCAGAAAGCACTGTAACAGTGCATTGTGCATGGTCCACCCTCACTGGGGCCAGCCAGCATGAGTCCCAATCAGCCTGGTGTATTGAGAGGTATGGTTTTTTTTTCCTGTTTAGCAGAATGTGGCCATATATCATGTATCCACCAGAATTGCAAATCAGATATTTTCTAAAAGCAATTCACATCTCTTTTTCAGAAAAAAGATAGCGTCTGCTTAAAATCAATAGAATGGTTTACCCCAAAGTGCTGTTAACAGGCCCTGTCTGTCAGGCCCCTCTGCCTCCTACTCAGCCTTCCACGATGTAGCTGGGGTAAGATTTGGGGGAAGGGGTGGCAGGGGGGAAGGAGAACAAGCATCATTTAGAACACTTTGGGTTCAACTGTTTGAAGCTGGATTAATCCCTTAACATACAATGGTGCACATGATGTCCAGACAACATAACAACTGTTGGGCAGCTGTTGTATTATGAACAATTCCACTGTCATTTGCCTCAATTTATTTGTTTCTTTTTTAACTATGTAGTTGCTGCTTGCTTGGCCAGTGACCAAATGTTGGTCCTGGGAGATTCTAGAGCTATATCATGCACTTTTAGAGCTGGTTGAGTTGACTAAAATAAATTCCACATCAAAGCTCATCTTGATCAATTCAGAGTCATTTTGGTAAATTGCAGAAGATATTAAATCTAGTAAACTCCATAAGAAATTCATCATACAGATAGGTTAGGTTGCAAGCGAGGAATGGATTGGGAAGGTTGTGGGCTGGAGAAGCACTATGGTTAGTTGGCAGATTTGTAGAAATTTGGGAGAACAAGGAGGTTTAGTGGAAAGACGGTCATGATTTATGACAATTAGTTGCTGGGCTGGTGAGAGGAGAGATAATATAAATGCCAGTTTGAAAAAGGAATTATGGATGTTAGATATAGGCTGGGAAGAAAATACATATATTACAGGGCAGGCTAGGGAGGATATGATATGATAATCAGGAGAGAAATAATATTGTCGGTGTGATATTTGACAAAATGTGTCCTGAGTTTCAATCAGTCTCCACCGCCTCATCTTGCCATTTTCTGACACTTATCTCAATTTATTTTCACAGGATCATCTATGGATAATCCTGTGGTCTTACTGAATCTTCCATAGACTTGATTTTTTTTTTTTTTCTGGTGGGGGCTTATAAACACAAGTTTGGCTCATTAATGTTAAAGTTGGCTGTCCTAGTCCTTTTCTAAAATATTTGCATACATTCACAGCGTTCTTTATTGCCTAAATTAGCAATAAAAATATGTATTTTACAAATTTCATCTGCAAACACATAATGCCTGCCAGAAGCTGACAAAAAAAAAAGGATGTAAGTGAAAAAAATATCAATTTTGTATCCATGGAGAATTTGTGTCTTTTAATCTAAAAAAATATATATAAAAAAAGTATGAAAAAAGCCAACTGTTTACTTAATGCACCTGTTGAGTTTATAAATTAACCTTGAGTTGAATGAGTACAGTACAATATGCTTAATGCTACAGGAATGATGCTGCTTATTTAACACAGTACCACGTAGAAGGCTGCGTAGAAGGTCATAAATATAATTTTTAAACATGAGTCACTGGTACATCAATAAATACAATCAATTTGCTTTCATAGACTCTACGGAGCCAGAACATTCTGACCCTTGCTGAATAATGTGTAAAACGGGAATCATGCTAATTTGTAGCATAATCTTTAATATGAGCCATAAAATATCTGAACAGTACATCAGTCTGACAGCCAGAAAAGACCTCTTAGATGTGTAACTTGGCAGATGAACAGATCACCATCCAACAGGGGGAGTAGTACTTCTAATAGCTGCCTACGTTTGTATTTGTGCCTTAGAGAGGCAATATTTTTAAAATTTGCAAAAACACTCATTTTTGGCTGATTCCGATAGAAATGAACCTCACACTCAACTATTACAACTCACATACACACTTTGAGAACTTCTGTTAAGCTATGTTGTAGAGAGGTATCTAACTAGTATTCCCTCCTGCATGTTACAGCTATGCTGTATATATTTTATCAATAAAAGTATGATTTGATCATTTAGAACTATACGAGTGAATTGAGTGATTGTAGCTTGTTTCTTGAAGTTCAAGTCCTGTATTATATGACCCCAAACGTATACCTGATAAGAGAAGCACTGAAAGAATGTTGGCATTTTATAGCTCTCTATGAACTGTGCAAAGCTGTTATATAGCAGTGAATCTGGACCCAAGTAAGGGTTCCTGATTAATAAGGTTTGGCTAACAGCATTGTCTTCATTAGCATCTGGGGAAATGTCAACAACAATTGTTGACTGGCATTCTCTATGCAATGGAGACACCAGTGTAGGAATCAATGGAAATGTGTGTGTGTGTGAGGTGAGGTGCAGATTTTCATAAAGTTATGAGTTTAAAAGCTATACAATATTTTCTGGGGGTGATAAATCCCTCCAATCCCCCTAGTTCTTACACCCATGAATGGAGATTATTTTAATATTGGGAATATTGTATATATTTTATTACTAATTTTACAACTGAAAAGGGCTCCCCAGATTTGTGTTTTCTAAATTATTTAAGCCCCTGTCAAAAATGATTAAGAGTTCTCATAATGCCAAATGACGTGTACTTTATTAACCACTGTGTAACTTCAGCATTACTGAGGCTATATGTGATCTTTTCCACCTGCAAGGTTTAAAAGCAAGTAAAACACTCAGAACAAAACTTTGAATTAACAGGGGAAAACTATTAAGCATCCTTTCAGTTAGAGAGGACACATACTCTTAACCGT
This sequence comes from Pelobates cultripes, assembly GCA_933207985.1. Taxonomy (NCBI): domain Eukaryota; kingdom Metazoa; phylum Chordata; class Amphibia; order Anura; family Pelobatidae; genus Pelobates; species Pelobates cultripes. The sequence continues at coordinate 83,418,521 of OW240913.1, read as the reverse complement.
TCCCATGGCAAAGAGCTTTGTATATTCCCCTGGCACATATTGGTTTATCTTGTGAATTTATCATCAGGTTAATTAGAAAGCTTAAATGTTTCAAAATTACATTTGAATTGCAAATAAACATGAGCTATCCATTTGCAGAATAACATTTTTCTGTGACTGTCACAACAAACAGAATGGCTTGTTTTAATATTTATAAATGGAAAGGGCGACAGACAGCCAGCAAAGACAAAACTCGGGGAAATCCCAGGATAAATCCACCTGTCTGCAAATAAATTGGACTTTTTTATTTCTTTTGTTTGCAGATTAGGACTAGCAGTTCCAAATGATCCTCAGGGTGTATTCTATGCCTGATGTGATCTTGTTGCATCCATACAGCAAAGTCCCATGAGAAATCCCATGATCATTCTGAAGCAGATGTATGTGATCAGTAATTCAGCATGCATGACAGTTGATGATTGTTCCTTATGTTTTTATTAGCAATTGTAACAATTGGCTTGTTAAAAGTCTGCCACGTGTGCGTTGGTGGAAATCTTGTCTTTTTGGCCTCCGTTGCGTTTATTGTACAAAGATCTTGGAGTTTTCGTAATGAAAGAAAGAACACTTTGCACTACACAGGGAAGACATAATCCTCTCCCCTTACCGAGGGTATGCCTACACAGAATGTCATAAACCATATAACTTTTACTAGAGTGATTATCTAGTTGTTTTTTGTGGGAGGGGGTGGGGTTTAAATATTGGGTCTTTTGTTGTAGTTGTTGGGTTTGTATTGATATTTATGATGGGAGCTGCAGCAATTTAGTATCAGGTTGTGTCACTGGGACATCCGGGCTGTATGACAGCTTTAAAATGGGGTTTGCACATGGCTGGATTGGCTCCTACAAGCATTACTCTGTAAAAGATTATACACTTAAGAAGGCCAGGGTTAGGCAGCCTTTTTCACTCCAGATCTTGTAGACTATGTCTCATTTAACTCTCTTACAGCCATAGAGTGTTCCCTTGCTGTGGGCAATCTCTATCCAATCTCTTCTATTATAACACAAGAGGTTCCAGCATAGTGTTGCAATGTTATCTGAAGCATCTTGTATAAGGATGTGAAGCCTGTGAGACCTTCAGGATGCACCCAGGGTGGAGCCTGCCTCTTGCATGCCTAGTAAAGCACTATGGAAACTCCTATTTAACTTTGCTGTTAAAACTGCTTTAGGGAATATCCTTTGTATTCTCCTACGTAAGTCCTGCAGTCTATTCAATACCCTATAAAAGAATGGGCTTCAAGGGTGAACTTGGTGTCTTTAGTCTTTTTTCAAGACAACTATGTAAATATTTGGCTGGCTTAAAAAGCTCTCCTGTTACCGTCTGGAGACCGTCTACGGGGTCTAGTGGCCCGGTGGGCAGGCAAAGGTGAGTTCTAGTTACCTAATCTCTGGGATTTCTATTTTTTTTTGTATATATATATATATATAAAGAACTTTATGAACCATCCTGCTTTATTTTTGTTTTCTAGGTAGAAACGATTCCCATGGGGATGCACACCCTCTATTCCACAGTGCCTGAAGAAGCTGAGCAAAAAGCTACACATTTGTTGGTCAAAGAGGTAAATATCAACCACGTATCCCCTTCAAATCTTGTTCTGCTTTTACAAAGTTTATGTTATTAATGGATGTTGCATCTGACAATGAATACATTTTATTATTTTATTCCAAATTGCTTTTAACTCCTTCAACATGATGTACATGTGACACCAATTTTCAAGATGACTTATTTGGTTTAACCATATCTAGCTTTCAAAGGGTTTCTCACAAAACCTCACAGATGTCACTGTGCATGGTCCTACTCATGTGAAGCATGTTATGTATGTATATAGAGAGAGATTTGGCAGGTAGAGTCTCCTGGAATTGTGAGGTTTACCATAACATATTCCTGCACCCACCACCAGTATGAAGGAACATTTACAGAGACCTGCGCCAGTGCAATAGATGCATACCCTGTTTCCCATTGACTATATTGCCACCAAGCACAAGCATTTTGCTATGAATGTCACGCTCAATGTCTCATCCCGGGTCACTGACAACGCATTCAAACACTTTCAGTATGTGTTTTACTTCCCTCTGCTACCTTATTCAACCCAGTATTATGGGTGACATCTTCACCCCCCACCCCCCAGTAAATGTTTCTAATCTTGTGACGGAACATGAAATTGTCACTTCTTGAGAAGCAATAGCCCCACTTTAGAGGAACATTATAGATTCAGGAACACAATCATGTATTCCTGACCATATAGTGTTAAAAACACCATTTAGGATGCTTGCCCCACCCCTTAATAGGTAAGAAAACATACCTTATTTTGATAGCTGAAACTACCACTACTACAACACAAACACACATGAGCCTTGAACTGGGTCCCTAAACACAGTAGGGTCTTTCATGCCCTGATGACAGCCATGATAATGGTTACACTATGTTCTACTTATAGTTACATTTCCAGGTCCTATGGACCTGCATGTGGTTAACAGGGTTCTCATAACTGGGACTAAGTTCCTGAGAATGCACAGGAAATATTTATTTTCAACGCTGTAGTTGGGATGTAACTGCTTAGTGACAATGTATCCTTCAAATTGTTATTTTAACTGTAGCCAACTATGCAAAATCTTTTGAAATAGTCTCCCAGTTTGCTCACAGCTGAGGAGAGCTATATCATCTTCACATTACCCTGAGATCCACACTGAGCTTTTGGTAATTTGATCAGAGGTACGCATCTATGGCTACTCGATGCCGGATAGCGATATAAAGCCGTTTACATCAACAACAGACTCGCAGTAAAAAAAGATAAAACCTATTTGCCTAAAGTGTGCCAAATTTAATTTAAAAGCAGATAGTGAAATTTGTCATTATTAAATCAAGTCAAATATGTTGAAGATGAAGTGAAGCAAGGGACAATAATTCTCATTCTTTTGAGAAAGATCTTCTACAGAGCATTATGTAATGCTGTGTTATCTATTTGATTTAATTGAAATAGTGTTAATGGTGTTAAGATTTATTCATATCTCAACTCTGGGCACTTGTATATCATCACACTGAACACATAGGAAAATAAATATCTACTGCTCAATTCAGTAAGCAGCCTAAGTTCTACTATAAGGACATTTTTCATGTACATCCACAATTCAAGCATAAGAGTATTCAATACCAATTCATACAGGCTGACTTCCCAATGTAGTGAGCTGTTGTTGTTATGGTGCTAAGAGTGTTGTTTAAGATAAGTAGCATGCAGCACCTGCCCACTGCACCCCACTGGCTGGTGTCATGAGTTTGGAGGGTTAAAAACATGATACCTAACCATAGAATGCTGAAGACCCAGTTACAGAAGTTGTGTCAAATTAAAGAAAAATAACAACACAGAGAGCCGTATGGATATCTATGTCTATATTGTTGTTGAAAGTGACCCCCATTTCCGACAACAGTGTAGCTAGATATGTATAAGTCTCTGACCACATATGTTACTAATACTATGTCCGAATTTTATTTAAAAAAAATCTAAATTAAAAAATTATACACAAAATACAACTTTTTGCACCAGTGACCAGGTAAGTGATAGTCATAATTTAACTTTTTTTTCCAAACATGTGGCACAACCCTAGCACAGACTTTTTGTACTGGAGTCTTCCATGTCCTTCAAAGTAATAAATGAACTAAATGTATGTTTGTACAATATACAGCAATGCCGAATAAAGGCCTCGTTTTCTCACAAACTGTACTGAACAATCTGTCACACAAGCAGCACAAATGCAATAGATTAGTTGTCTACTTTGATTTAACTGTAAATTGTTTAAAATATTTATATATAAAAATAGCAAACAAAATCAGTTTTTATTTCTTTTATTTATACACTAGGAACACATAGATTGTAGCATTAAAGTGATACTCCACATCATAACAACTTCAGCACACTCTTGTTAGAGTAGGTCCGAGCTTACCTAAAGGAGTTTAACTGTTGTTTAACCCCAAAGATGTCAAGTTGGAGCTCGATCACTCTGCCCCTGTACGGTCTCTCAATGTCCGAGGCTTCAACTAGGAACCCTCGGACAAGGCGATCTGATACTTTCAGCCTATCAGTAGCTCCCCACTGAGAAAAGAGAGCGAAAAAGGTACATATCGTTTTCAATTTTTCAGGTAACTAATTTCCAGTGATGTTATGGTGCCTTGAGTGGTCCTTTAAATAATTACCCATACGTATACATCATACAGATTAAATGTGCATCACCTCTCATACATAGTTAATGACTAAATTAAAAACGGCCACTACAAGAGACTGAAAGACACTAACAAAACAAAAACAACAAAAATTTACACATTGCCCTACCTTGATGATATTTGGTTCTGTACATGGGATGCTATACTAATTGATCTTAAAATATGGATTTGCTTTGGTAAGTCTTGTATTTATTTTTATTTTTTTATAAATTTGAATGCCTGAATTCCTTTTGTTTTAAATTGATATTTACATGAATTTGTGGCAGATTGTTAAATGGTTGAATGGTGCTTACCTTAATAATGATTGAGGCTGTCCAAACGGCTGTAATTCATTCATTGATCAGATTAGATCTTCTGCACTCTAAGAGTTAAAATCTGTACAAGTCAATACATTTATAATATATTGATATTGATCTTTTGTACACTTTGACAAATGTGTCTCGTAAGAAAGAATAAATTGATACCTGCTAGTACACGATGATCAGGAAGCATTTTGGATCAATAGCCTTTTAATGATTTATCATAACAGATATATCTAATTTCCTTCCAAAAAGAGATATGCATTCCGGCATTAAGCATATGATGTGTGTATGTTTTCATATGTAGTGGAGAAATCTGTGTCCGGATGTAGCAGATGTCTGGCTGTTTTATACAATGTCAGTATTGATCTATCTATGTACCGTGTTAGAGAATACACCGTTAATATTCTTTCTTACATTATATTCTGAAGCAAGCAGATCTGATTTGGCCGACTTGTCCTCGTATGCCCTTATCATTGTAATTTATATTTATTTTATCTCCTGGGTTATTTAAAAAAAAATGTAATTAATGAAAAATAAACTGAGCAATTCACATTAAATTGCATACTTCTGGGAGATTACTTCACTTATAAATACAAAAATGTACACCTTATTGTGGGTAATTGTGTACTTTAAAACCTACCAGCACAACTAAATTATTTTCTTGCATGGAAGCCTATGGGAAAGAGAAATCAGTGACCCATTCTACACCGGCGGTTAAATTTAGTCCAACTCATAGTCGAAATGAATCCACCAAAACTCAGTACTACAACAGATGGTCTCATTTTTTCAAATGTGAAAAACATGTTAAGCAGTTAACAAGCCCTGAACCTACAATACACTGATCTAACCTCACATGTACTAACTTAACACTTTAATTGCTGTAGCACCAAAATGCAACAAACTGAAACTAATATTAATATTAATGTTCGAATAGGTATTTTAAAGATTCCCTAATTCAATAGAGGGCCAAAGGATACCCAGTCCCCTAGTCCTAATATGAGACAGATCAGAGAGTTTACAAGCTCAGGCCCTAATAAAAAAAAAAAAAAACAACAACCTTCCTACCCTATCGTTAGTTACACAAAAAAACACCCAGTTTCACCACTGATGAAATAAATATGTTTCTAGCTACACTTTCTCCCTAATAAGTATTAAGTGAAGAGATCTAACCAAGTTATAAATTTTTTTAAAAAGTATATTTTGCATACATTCCAGTACATTCAATGAAGGTATTTACCAAAATTGTGTGAATTTTGCTCACATATTTTGTAATAGATAGCACTGATGCAATATATTGTGAGACGTGGTTTCTAGGACATGCTGGCTGAGTATTCTAGGCTAATGGTACCCTTGCTGAGTACAGTGAGTACTCTAGTAAGTGAAGCAGAATCCTTATGTCTTGGCACACTTGCTGGGCACACTGGGTTCTCTGGCAAATAAAGCAGTCAAGGAATACGCTGCGTAAGGTTGAGCAGTGAGAAATGAGCACTTGCTGGGCACAATGCCATAAAAATTGGTACTCTGGAAACGTTTCCCTACAACTCTGAGCTGTAGGAGATTCTGTTGGACTTTATTTGACGTTTGCATTATACTACGAGGAAAAGGCTGCAAAAGGTATCAAGGCTTTCTGTCCGCATTCCACATAATTTAATTTATACTTTTATAAAATGTGTGCTCAATTCATTGTCTGACTAAATACATTTTTTCTTGCAAAAAGCAAGTACTCTATGGGCGATCCATGAAATTTGCTTCAAAGGCTTGAAGGAACATGCACAACTTAACAATCATTTTTTCAAACTAGCAAGGAAATATAAAGCAAGAAAAATGCATCTAAAAAAACGTATGTAATAAAATTTTATAAACTATATAAAACTATAACTATGAACAAGATAGAATATAGAGAGCTGTCATAAAGTTGTCAGATCAATAGATTTGTAATAGTCATTATCAGTATCTGAGCATGATGCAAAACTAGGTAAGGTAATACAATATGAGCAGGATAGTACTTTGCTGCAGAGGGATTTAGATAGATTGGGGGACTGGGCACTCAAATGGCAGATTAATTTTAATGTAGATAAATGTAAAGTTATGCACTTTGGTGTGAAGAATTTCCAAGCAACTTATACTCTAAACGGTAGTGAATTGGAGATAACACATGAGAAGGATTTGGGAATTGTAGGAGAAAGAAACCTAGCATCGGTGTCTGCTCTGCATGATCATATTAATAAGACCTACTCCCTTCGCCCCCTGTCAGGATGTTGTAAGTTATAGAGATCTTCCAACTGCACATGTGTAAATCTGCCAGGCAGGCCCATTATACTTTTCCAGAATTTCTAGGGATAGGGCACACATTGTTTAGATTAGTGTGTCCATCAGAGTGGCTTGGAAACATAAGAAAGAAAAATTAGGTAAATATGAAAAAACAAACAAACTAAAAAAAATCTACCCGCAGAGTGACGTAACTGTCTCATTAAAAACTAAATCTTTTGAGTAAGCCAGTTGTCTCAATTTGATGCACGTCTCTTGTGCAGTAATTGTATTCTCTGTTGCTCATTATAAATTATATGCAGCACTGTGCATTCCACTCCGGAGGAGCCAAGATGCTCAACTCTCCGAATCCATTTACACACACTATGCAATTTAGAGAGATATACAGTACATTGGAAATCTTTGTAAAACTGCCTAGCATTCTACGGCAATGCATTTTTTCCATTTGTGCTGATACATTGTGCCACTGAGACATCATTATTTTATATCTGCCTAGTCATGTTTGTGCAAGATTGTTTTAATGTTCCCTTCCCTATCATTATCGCTCAGCAGGAACTTGGCAAGTGTTTTAGGGATCTTTCTGTTTTTTTGTTTTAGATTGTTTCATTTTTAAGCGTGTTTAACTGACTTGATATTTCTATTTTTCCAGGCTTGTAAATATTACAATTCTCACTGGCATGTGGTGAACTACAAGTATGAGCTGTATTCTGGGGACTTCCGACAGTTACAACAGTAAGAGTCATTGCACACTTCTGTTTTCAAAACGTTGCCTATTATTTGAATTCTGCTTTCTCACACTTGTATATGACTTATTAAAAATCCCTAAAATCTTCTTATAATGCAGTAGTCCTTAAAGGAATCCAAAACCGAGACCTTATATTATTAAGTATATGTTATTTTATGATTAAAGAACATGCAAATTCCTGTCCTAATGTGTTTTACACCCCACCTCCTATAGAATGTAAGCTCGATTGAGCAGGGTCCTCTTCAACCTATTGTTCCTGTAAGTTTATTTGTAATTGTCCTATTTATAGTTAAATCCCCTCTCATAATATTGTAAAGCGCTACGGAATCTGTTGGCGCTATATAAATGGCAATAATAATAATAAATAATAATGTCAGTGAATTAATTTTACAGATGAATATTGAGACATCAAGCTGAAGCAATGTACATAAGCTTTTCAAATGATTTGATATTTTTGGATAAACTTTTAAAATATTTTTTTTCTGAATATTTATATACCAAAAATATATCATATATAAACAATGTATCAAAATAATATAAATATTTTGCAAAATATTTTTCATAATATTAAATGTTTTTGAAATGTATTACAAAATATTAAATCATTTAAAAAGCTTATCAAGGACTTTGTTTGAAAAAGTTTCACCTCCCCTCTAGTTTCGAGATTAAGATTTTTAAACAAGGACTGAAATGGGTTCCTCATGGTCTCGATTTAAGGAGAGTCCTTAAAGGGGCACTCAAGACCCCTAAAGCACTTTAGCTTGATGAAAAGCTTCATGTGTAAAGAGTGTGTCCTATTTTATTCATTTTGCAAAAAGTGCAGATTTCAAAAGAAATGAACACTTTTATAAATTATCCTGGGTACACCTCCTGGCTGTTACTCAGACAACAAGTTCTGTTACTCCCTGGTTTTGATTAGCTCAGTGGAGCTAAACTCAAGAGACAGCAATTACCCAGAGCACCTGCCTTGCAAAGACTTCTCATTAAGCTGCATTGGGAAGTCTGTGATTGGACAGCCACAGAAAGTCTGGATGGGGTTAGATGGGGAAAGCATGTAAAACCCTCAGACAAGAGAACTGCAGCTTTTGCAAGTTGTTTTTAGATATTCCCAAATTGAAAAAAAGCATAATTAAATGCATGGATGTTTTCACTTGGATCTACTAAACAGTGATTTTTATTGTTTTGTATTTGGGCAATGGAGTGTCCCTTTAAGCGAGTTAAATACTAATATGTTTTCCTCTTGTCCATAAAATATTTAAATTGTAGAACATAATGTTCTGTGTTCTATTAGTTTGTTTTTTAATTTCCAGTTTTCACCTTAAAGGAACACTATAGGGTCAGGAACACAGACATGTATAATAATATAATGTGACCCTATAGAGTTTAACCCACCATTTAGGTGACTTGCCCCCTCTTAGCCCCTTATAAAAGTTTAAAACTTTATTTTCAGCGCCGCACTGGCTCTGCCCCCCTTGTGACATCATCAAAATGGACGATTTCTAGCCAATCCAATGCTTTCCAATAGGGAAAATCAGCATGGGGGCGGTGCCAAATGCCATTTTGGCCAATCAGGACCTCCTCATTCGGCGTGCAGAGCGTGGGGAAGCTGAATGTCAGGGCTACTTTTTTGGCAGCACTGACCCAGGAAGGACCTCCAGTGGCCATCTAAGGAGTGGCCACTTGGAGGTGTCCCTAGAGGCAATGTTTGCATGAAAAAAGCCTGAAGTGAACTATTATACTCACCAGAACAACTACATTAAGCTGTAGTTGTTCTGGTGACTATAGTGTCCCTTTAACCTTTTTATTCCTTCCTTCCATTCTCTTTAGTATCATCAATTGTTCATAAATCTTGTTATGTGTTTGTATATCCATTGTATATTCTATTTTGACTACATTTTGTTTTAATGCATGCATTCCCACTGTATATTTTGTTTTGGGGTTATCTTTTAATGTTCAAAATGTAAGAAAACTTTAAATAAATCAAAACTCTAGAGCTACTGGTATAGTGAATGAATGACAAAGAGTAATGCATTTTCCTCTTAATGAATTGAATTGAATCTAATATTAGGGTTCTTGATTAGTGGTAGTCATCTTTACAGACATAGAAACAAAGTAAAGAAAGAAAAGAAAAGAAACGAAAGAACAAAAAAAACCAACAAAATATAAAAGTACCAGGGATCGAGGAGCAGAGGACATGTAAATTTATCTTTCTTCTCTATTGCTCACTTTATTGCTACCATCGTGCCCAAACTTTGTGAAACGTGGATAATATGTTTCTCACCTGTGCTGTTAGCTTGTCCATAGGTACATGTCTTTTATTTTGGAAATAACCTGTACTTTCAGTGGGACCTCAGATTTAATCCACAACTGTGCAATTGCTCACTGTGCCGCCAGACTGAGCATATTAAAGAGCCTTTGCTTCCTTGTGGGTATTCCCTCTAGGGGTCGAGAAAGCAGGGATTGCCAGGGGCTCAGAACAATGTGTCTTTGGAAACAGTGGACATTAGTCTGTGACAGTGCTTTCACTAGTAATTAGATAAAATAAACATGGTTTTCTGTCTCTGTTTTAAAGCATACATTTTCCAACAACTTACTAGGAAACAATAGAAACTACAACGCTATTAGCTTTTTATGAAATTGCATTCTGTTTGGATGAAACCACACTTTACATGTTATAGCAATTTTAACAGTATTATCGGAGACTTCGTAATGTCACATGCTGAAGTATTATCATATGTAAGAGGTAGCCAGCATGTTGCTATCATTCGTCTAATATAACTCCCATAACTCTAATATAACATGGATGAAGTCCAACACAGTTGCTAACTGAAGTTCTTGAGAATTTTTGTTCAATGACAACCTAAGAGTTCTGTTTTGGTGCCTGGGCAATAGGTACTGATGAAACCAGGGTACTATGTAAAAAATTAGTATTAATTTTTTTTTTTTTGCTTTTTCATATAGATATTACTCAAAGACAGAAAAATTACCTTCGCATTCATTCGAAATTGATCATGAAGATGCAGACAAGGATGAAGTAAGCTCTGCGAATTTCTCCTTTCTACATTTAATTAGAATCACAAAACACTTTTAAATGCTTACTTGGGCAATAATCTCACTTGAGTGGATTGTGATAACTAATACAGTAACGGCATGCATTCTTCCCAGCTTTCATGAAAAATGTATGATTGTATTTTATTCAGGATACAACATCCCTCTCGTCTTCGAAGGGAGGTGGTGGCGGAGGAGGTGGATCAGGAGTTTTTAAATCTGGCTGGCTGTATAAAGGGAATTTTAATAGCACAATAAACAATAGCATCACTGTCCGGGTAAGTAGAAAACATTACTCTTTCTGTGTGTGTAATTACGGCATGCAGCCCCCTCATTTTCCTCATTTTGAAAAGAGTTGTAGATATTATGTGTATCACACTGATGGTGTCTTGTGCAAGTTTCAGAAAACCATTTCTTTGATCTTGTGATCTTTTCTTTACAAAATGTAAGCCACTATTCACTAAACAAGGAATTAAGTTAAAATGAGATGCCAATATGTTGATCAAATTGCTGAGATGCTAAAATAATGTTGCTAGCTTAGGCTATTAAATGTATTGGCCTGGTTGTCAGGTCACCTCAGGTCTTCCAGAAAAGAAATCAATCCCGATGCCCGATTAGATATAGTTTGATAAGGCCCAGCTGGTTTCCAGCGGAAAGTAACCTGTTGCTAATGCTACTGTTAGCACTCGTAGAACACTTTAGCAGTACAAAAACAGACAGCAGACAGAAAGCGAGAACCTCACACGGTAAGGGGAAGGTTATGGAGGGAGCACTAGAGTGGCAGCTAGTATTATTCAGGGAATATACTATGAAACAAGAGGAGCCTTACTAATACATGAGGTAGGACAGAGGAGACAGCTGGGGAAATAGGGATTAGTACTGTGAGGATAAAGAAGGAAGAACTAAAATGTTACTGACAGAGTATTAGGGAAATGTGCTGATATGGAAGGGTTAATGGGTGAATATGGAATAAGAACAGATAGGAACTGGGATCCTGAGATCATATCAGATCTGACGTAGAGGGATCTGGTATTATTATTATTTTATTAGTATTGGCATTTATATAGCGCCAACAAATTCTGTGGCGCTTTACAATATTATAGGAGGGGGAGATTTAACAATAAATGAGACAACTACAAAAACTTACAGGAACAATAGGATGAAGAGGACCCTGCTCAAACAAGCTTACAGCCTATAGGATGTGGGGTATAAAACTCAATAGGACAGCAGATAGCAATCAAATAAGGTGGGAGTGAAGCAGAGCTGGAGGAGATAGTAGAGTACTGCCCTTTAGGATAGAGGAAAGGATAGATATGTGAGGTAGAAATTACTCTGGGAGGCCATAAACTTTCCTAAGGAGATGAGTTTTAAGGCACTTTGTAAACGATTGAAGACTAGGGGAATGTCTGATAGTGGTAGACAGGTTATTCCAACGGAAGGGAGCCGCCTGCGAGAAGTCCTGCAAGCGTGAGTTGGCCATACAGGTGTAAGCAGCGGACAGGAGAAGGTCATGGACAGAGATGGACAAGGGGCATACTTATTGATCAGTGAAGAGATATAGGAGAAGGCTAGAATTGTTCAGTGCTTTATAGGTGTGGATTAGTAATTTGAGTTGATTCCTATAGGATACAGGAAGCCAACATTTGCTTCTAACCAATGTTTCGGTCCAACTACCTTGACATATTAAGAAATGTTTGGTAATGGGACTGAAATGGTGAATGTATGCTGTTGCACAACTGTAAAAACAAATTACGTTATCTTGTTGATTTTGAAGTTCTATGAGTGTGTTCTTCACTTTGGCTGAGATCATCAAACTTGATGATCTCAGCCAATCCAATGCTTTCCAATAGGAAAGCATTGGGAGGCTATTGTGCATGTGTGACAAAAAGCTGCACAGCCAATCAGCATCTCAATGGGACGAGTTCAGCTCCTCCATGCAGACCCAATCTAACACACTGTCCCTCTTCCCATTCTAATACACTGCCCACAAATCCAATACATTGCCCCCCTCCCTCCACTGTTATACACTGCCCTTTTCACCCAATATAATACATTGCCCCTTAATTTAATACACTGCCCCTCCACCCTCCACTTTAACTGAATACACTGCCCTCCCTACCCCTAATTTAACAAACTGGCCCCCTCCCTCCCTTAAATAAATAAATACACTGCCCCCTCCTTCCTTCAAATACACTGGCCCCCTGACTTACCCAAATTAATACAGTGCCCCCTCTCTCCCATTAATACACTGCCCCCTTCCTTCCATCAATACACTGCAGCCCTCCCTCCGATTAATATGCTGCCACCTATCCCCAATTTAATACACTGACCCCTCTCTCCCCCAAATTAATACAGTGCCCCCTCCCTCCCATTAATACACAGTCCCTTCCCTCCCATTAATACACTGCCCCCTCCCTCCCATTAATAATCTACCCCCTCCCTCCCATTAATACACTGCCCCTCTCCCTCCCATTAATACACTGCCCACTCCCTCCCATTAATAATCTACCCCCCTCCCTCCCATTAATACACTGCCCCTCTCCCTCCCATAATCTACCCCCTCCCAATAATACACTGCCCCTCTCCCTCCCATCAATACACTGCCCCCTCCCTCCCATTAATACTCTGGCCCTCTCCCTCCCCCAAGTTAATACACTGTCCCTTCCCTATCTTAAATTAATACACTATCCTCCCCCCCCACACACCACTTGACAGTGGCCCCTTCCGCCCTCAAGATAATACACTGCCCCCCTCCCTTCCATTAATACACTACCCGCCTCCATCCCATTAATACACTAGGAAGGGGGAGTGGATGCTCTGGTCTGCTCTGCAGACACACAGCCACTCTGCCCTCTTGTGGCTGGGAGAGCAAGAATCAGGAAATATTTTTCCTGTCTTGAGGCTGGTCGCAGCCACAGCTGAAAGCGGCCCCAGGGCAGCCGGGCCACCAAAATAAGCATTGTGGGCCGCATGTTTGACATGCTTGCTCTAGACCATAAGCTAGTTTGAGCAGGGTCCTCATCAACCTAATGTTTCAGTAAAATTGTTTAACTGTCTCATTATTTCCCTTTTTTTATAGAATTGTAAAGCGCTGCGGGATAAACTGGTGCTATATAAATGCCAAAAATAATAATACTACTATTAATAATAATAATGGGGACTGAAATAACAAGAAAGGAAACTATAATAAAAGAAGTGTGGAAATATAGAATGTGTGTTATGATATGGAAACCAATACGCATGGGAGGACTGAGATGCAGGCAGAAAAGGAATGGAAATACAAATAAAGATAAGCAGGACATGTTAATGAGGAAAGCAGGCAAAGTAATTTAAGAAAAATGGAAAAGGATACATAGATAATAAAAGGTTCCATGGAAATAGGTTTGGGCACATTTACTTATTTGACTTTGTCTGCGGATAGGTTGTCAATGGGGCTGAGAAATCTATAATGTGAAAGCAGTGATATGTAAAAAAGTATTTGTTTTCCTTTCTTATTCTTTGCAGTCCTTTAAAAAACGCTTCTTCCAGTTGACGCAGCTCTCAGATAATTCATACATTATGAACTTTTACAAAGATGAAAAAATATCAAAGGAACCAAAGGGATGTATATTTTTAGACTCTTGCACTGGAGTTATCCAGGTAAGTGGTGACCACCCTTTAACGACCTTGACCGATATCGAGCTGCTGGGGACCATGAGCTGAATGAACAGAAGAAGTATGCTTCTTAACTCTTTAAACTTAAACAAACATGAGATGCGTGTGAGCAACATAAGTCATCAATCCATGAATATCAAAGAGAAAATGGTTAACTTGGTCAGAAAAAAATTTTGAGGTCTGAGTTTACTTACAGAAACTAGTCTAATGTGAGCCGTAGGGATAGAATAAACGTTGGAAGGTCTCAGAAGAAGCTTCCTGTATATACCTTGCAATTCCAGCTGTGACTCCATCTGGTGCTGGTTGCCAGTTCTCCTAAGTCTATGATCACTGTGCTCGGGGGTGTTGCTAGATTCCGGAAACACCTGGAGCTTGAGCCCAAAGGAAAACTTGATGACCCCTGACTGTAATAGAGATGTATGACATATCACTGCCTCTCAATGTTATGTCCCTCTCTCTCTCCAATGAACAGCGCGCTGTGAATGCTATTCAGAATCTCCATGAAAGCACAACTGGTATACTTTGCACAGCGAGCAGTTCATTGTGATCCTGCTGCACTGCCTAACTAATAGAGGGGTGTTAGATAAAAAAACAGGGAAGTGTGTAAGGCGCTTCAAGAGGTGAATAGGTGTCAAAACAAAATTAGTATATGACGTGCTTTCCCCAAACACTTAATAAGATATCAATGAAGAATAAATATATATACTAGTAAGCAGAAAACCTAATGACACAAAAATGAAAATAAATACAAATGTATATTCTGAATATGACAACATAGTGTGAACTTTTTAAAAGCATACAATAAAAGGGATTGGGTATGAATTCCACTCACATGACTCAGAGCCGTCCCAGGCTCTGTATTATGCGCTCTAGGGTGCCACCGAGGGCTATATGATCCAATTCCCCAAGATTTCCAAGGAACTGTATGATGGATCCTCATTATTTTCCAAATACAATTTATTGAGTATTAAAACAAGCAAGCAATATACTTAAAATTGGGTACTAGAAATAGAGTGGTAGTGAAGTAGATAAAATACACAAATGGTTACACTTATGACTTATTAGTAACCCAAACAGAAATAAATATAAAGTGCATGAACAGCTGTTTGGGTTGTGTATTTTATTTACCTCAATGCCACTCTATTTCTAGTACCCAATTTTAAGTATATTATTTGCTTGTTTTAATACTGAGGATCCATACAGTTCTTTAGAAATCTTGGGGAATTGGATCGTATAGCCCTTGCTGGCACCCTAGAGCGCATAATACAGAGCCTGGGATGGCTCCGAATCATGTGAGTGGAACTCCTACCCCATACCTTTTATTGTAGGCTTTTAAACAGTTCACACTATGTTGTGTATTTTCTGTTTTTAGGTTTCCTGTGATAGTCATATTCAGAATATACATTTGTATTTATTTTAATTTTTGTGCCATAAGGTTTTCTCCTTACTAGAATATATATTTCTTCTTTAGTAATAGAGGGGTGTGCAGCAAAGTTCTGTCCCCCAGTAATCTTTTCCACTAGTTACCTGGAGCACCAATACTTGCCCAGCCTGAAAAGGAACTAAACTATAGACGTGTCCTTTTTAATAGGTGGCTGCTGTGAGCAGAAACTACCTGTGTAATTAACAACAATAAAATAATAATAATGCCATCTTGCCCCTTCGACCATCTTTAGAAACCCAGGGCTAAAGAGCAATACCTATGACTTTGCGGAAAAAGGATTATACGTGGTAGTTGTAATTACGAAAATGCAGGATGGTTGCATACCCATGGTATTTATAATAGCAGAAAGATTTTAATTACAGCTTTCAATCCCATAGAAGCTTTCAGTTTAATGCGTGATTTGCAGAAGATTCTTACTTGTTTTGCTTTAATCTAGACTCTAGTTCCTTAATTAATAATAGTAATTAATTTCTAAAATGCTTTGCTCCCCATAGGGACCAAAAGTACTTTTCGAGTGGACACTCTTGAATTTAATAATATTTCAATCTGATAAATGTTTATTACTATTGTGTGTTTCTTGTTATATGCACATAATATGGCATACTGTAGCCCTAGAGTGACTTAGATTTATGTGGGTTTTATTCTAAGACCTTCCGAGAGGGTCACAGTTTGACAGTTCTGCTCAAGTAAGTTTAAAAGTAATTGCCTGCCCTTGCCTTAAATGTGATATCTAATCTGGAACCATTCTCCTTTTCATTGAATCAGAATAAACAGCTTAGAAAACATGCCTTTGAGCTGAAAATGAATGACCTGACATACTTTGTGCTGGCAGCTGAAACAGAGCAGGACATGGACGACTGGATTTCTACTCTTAATAAAATATTGCAAATAAATCCCGAAGGAGCCATTCCAGAGAGGAAAAGTGCAGATCTAACAGATCATAAACTGGGTAATATTTTTTAGCCAACTCAATGAATTTTGACAACAGAAATATACATTCCACAGTTCGTTTGGTAGCAGACATCTAGTTCACAGCCCTTCCGATGACTATCCACCAGACCAAATAGTACTTAATAACTGTTTTATCATCTCTACAGCCATCTAAATGTGTCCTGAAATAACACCGGCTGACGGCTGTTAAATATAACAATATGTGATCGAGGCCGGCACTCTTATTTTAATAGCAGAATTATGTTCAAGGATTTGTCCTGCAAGATGCTACTACTGGGTCAAAAACGCTGATCCAAAAAGGAGTCTTTATTTCTAATCTAGTTCCTAATTTCCCTATAATTAACAGCTGTTCACAGACAGAATGCATAAATATGTATGACAATAGAGAGAAAATAGAAGAAACAGAGATAAACAGATTAGTCTGCATTTTTTGATGAGGGCACCTTCAGACCAGCACTGTTGTTAACTTACTTACAACAGAACTGTGCTAAGCATGGTGAAATATACTCTATTCAGAAATTGTTTAGAGTTCCTTTACTACTTTACAATTCCATAGCACAACATAGGAATCTTTCATATTCTACTCTGTAAAGCAAATTTTGGAGAGATGACTGTTCAAATAAACGTGGATCTTTTTGCATTTTCTAAACGTCAGTTCCATTCTATGTTATGTGTAGAAACATAACAAATATTGACAATTTAAATGCAAATGCATGGCAAGGACAATGTCTTCAAACATATTTTACCACCTACACCCTGACCCCCCCCCACCGCCACACCATACAGACACACACAGAGATACACACAGACACACATACATACTTACAGACACACATACATACATACATAGACACATACATACAGACACATACACACAGATACATACAGACACATACACAGACAGACACACATACATACACACACACAGACACATACATACAGACACACACACACACACACACAGACAGATACAGACACATACATAGACACACACACAGACAGACACACATACATACATACAGACACACAAACACACATACATAGACACACACATAGACACATACATACAGACACACATACACACACACACAGACACATACAGGCAAACACACACACACACACACACAGATACATGCAGGCACATACATAGACACACAAACAGACACACAGACACACATACATAGACACACACACACAGACACACACATACACACACACAGACACATACATACAGACACACATACACACAGATACATACAGACACATACATAGACACACACAGACACATACATACAGACACACACACACACAGACACATACAGACACATACACAGAGGCACACACATACACAATATTTTAGTCACCATCCTATTACCTACCTTTTAGGTGCAGGAGGGTTACTTCCCTGGGGTCCAGTGGCTCACGTTGATGGGATTCAGAGTTCCCACTCTGACTCCCTCTCCTTCCTCCCACGTTGCTCCCGGTGGTTGCTGGGAGGAGTGACCGGGTCAGTCACTTCCTCCCAGCATCTGACATCATCCGAGGGGGCCCTGTCGCGCTGTTATCGGGCCCACTCTGATGATGATATTAATTTCCTTCAGGTGACTCTAACAGCATGGGCCACCCGATGGACCCCTTCGCGTGCGCCCCCGTCAATTATACCCCTGCGACCATGGTATGTACGCCACGGGATCAGTCAAAAAAAATTAATGGTAGGTGTATTTTAACAGTGAGAGACAGAATAACAAAACAAAAAAATCCAGAAAAACGCATGTCAAAAAAGTTATAAATTGATTATAAATATCGGTGGTTCAAAATCAGCAGGAGATCAAATTATTTTTTCTCTCACTGTATAACCTATGCCAAGAAACACTATATATAGCCCCATAATTAATAATATTTTATTCTCCTATTGACAAATGAAGGAGAGTTAGATTTAAATCGAATGTATACAGTAAATACTTAACTATATATCAACCTCATCTTAATAGATCTAGTCTAATTCATTGTTGTATAATATTTTGCATTCTGTATATACAGGGAAACTAACCAACTTTTTCATTGTTACAGTAGGAGATCCTGGAGAGACCGTAATGAATTTTGAAACACAACATGAAGAAACAGATTCGGCAGAGAATTCCTTACATCCGGACCTTGCAAAGGTGGCAAAAAACTATTCTCCTTACTTTGTAACGTGCAACTAGGTTCATAAGTCACAACAGAAAACTGAATCTGTGTACCAGCTATCTTCTACTGGCTGCTCATTTTGGTCTGTTTCAGATTTAAAGATGAACTGCCACAAAACTGCTATTACATTGTATAGTTTTTTTTCTAATAAGTAACACTGCCTATAGGGGTTTTTCACATAGCAATCACAAGGTGTATATGAGATAAACTCTGCACCTTGAGTAAGGTTCTGAATGTCACCCTTTTGAATTCATCAAATCCATCTGTAATGTAAATACTGTCGTTAGTTGGAGAGTACGAGTCTAAAATTAGTGTGGGAATTTAAGAGGGTTAATTGCAACTCTTTTTTTTTTTTTTGCAAAGTTCAAGTGGTATGTCATGCATGGTTGCAACATTAATGAGTTAGATGATTATCACAATTTCAGAGTGCATATAACCTTTATTCCAATTTTTTTTTTTGTTATAGTGATGCCCTACTGGCCATTATTTTTTAGGTCACTTCTTATAAAGAGCTAAGCAAAGTTATAAACAAGGCTTTACTTGCCTTAATCTAGCATCAGGTGAAGCACCCAGGGCTGCTCGGGACATCCCATTGTGACATCACAGCAGCTGCGCGGAGGTCCAGTCAAAGGCTTCTCGTAAGAAAGAAGGAGGAGGAAAGAAAAAAAAATAGCAGATGGAATAGGGAGGAGGAAGGGCTGCTATTAAGCAGGGAGAGAGAGGAGACACGAGAGAGAGGGGAGGTGACAGACATATAATATATTTAGGCAGTCCAGAACAAAGTTCTAGAATGACTAAATCACATGTGCAGGGATGTAACTAGCCCCCAGCACACAACTGCAATTAACTCTAGATGTGCAGTTTTTCAAGCTGAAACACTGCACATCCAGGCTACTACCACCATGACCATGGTGGTTGGAGTAACCCTTTAAGTAGGAACACATGCAAAATATGTACATTAGAGACTCTACTCTTTATTTGCATGAACTTTTTATCATGTTTGCTTGCATTGGTGGTAGCTATTGCACTATTATTAATAATTAGATGGGAGTTTGCATTATGGGGCAGAAAGTGTTCATGCGTGGAACGTTAACAGGACTAAAGTCAGAATGCAAAAGTGAATTCAAAGTGAATCCTAGAATCCTAGAAGGGATACTTTGTAACCAGGGCTCCCATTTATATTTTTCATTTACACAATTATATTTTTTTTAAATTATACATTTTGAAAAAAAAAACTAAATCAATGTATAGCTAAAAATTTATTGCTTACCTTAATTAATTTCAGTACATCACAGAAACAGAAGAAACCACCAGAGCTGCTAGAAACATGGATCGTCTCAATCTTTTTTCCCTTGACCCAGATATTTGTGTAAGTGTTTCATCCATCACTAGTACACATTGGCAGGCATAGCTCTTACTAAGTTGATTAAGTTTTTGTTCTGGAGATTATCTTCTGTTGAACTTTTTTGAATGTCAGATACGTTTAAGATAATGCTTACTTACACTTCTGGCAGGAAACCATATTAGGAGGAATTCCACATAAAATAGAGGGTACAGTGTGAGAGTCTGAATTTAGAATTTAAGCTATTGTTTTGCTTTGTAATCTACTTGAGTTAATATTTTTAGGTAACAAAGCTCCAGAACTCAGCAAGCGACACTGCCATCAAACCATTCGAGGAAAAGACAGCAAAGAGGATTATGATATGTTGCAAATCCCTCAGTCTGAATCTTCAAGCCTGCCTCACAGAAAATGACAGCGATCCCATAACAAATGTACGTCGCAGAGAATTATCTGATTGTATTGCGCACTAATCTAATCTGGGAGGGTGCATCCAAACATAAAATGGTGTATTCCTCCAATAATATTATCTTTTCAGTCTGTCATCTAAAGCAATGGTTTTCAATCAGCGTGCCTCAAGCCAAGAACACATTGAATTCAGGGGTGTAATAGGCTGAATTCACTCCTTTTTTAAATAATTATCAGTATCAACATTGGAACTCCAATTTGGCAATTATCTAAAAATAATAGCTCGATTTGTTTAGATATTGTGTCATGTGACTTTATGTGATCTGGTTGCATGATGACATTGTTGCCAAGGTCATCAATACATTATAATGTAGGGTATTATTTACCTTGACAGTAACGTAATCATGTAATCACTTTGTCATGTAACACTATGCAATGTGAGCAGCATATACAGAAAGTGAGGATCTGTACAAAATAGATATATCAATGTTATTTGAATAGTTCTCTTTATTATTAAAGTTCTATTTCATTATTTCATAAAGGATTACTTTTGACATATATAGAAATATTTCAGAATTAATACTTGTGTCTATATATATATATATATATACACACACACACTTCAAACAACTGATGCTCTTGCAGGTCTTTCTAAATAATAGTAATAGTATTTAAAAATACCTCCAAGTGCTTTAAATGTATGTCCTAATACATTTCTGTTACCATCTTTTCACCAATTGGAGGAGCTACATGCAGGCAGTCTGATTTTCAGAAAAAGATTGCCTTCAGATGTACAATCTGTAGAGGAATGATGCATTGTACTGTAGCATATCGTAGAAATGATAGGAATAAAAAACCCTATTCATCACAATGGGTTCCTGATTTTTAACTCTTTTATCCAGAACAGCTCTCATGGTTTCAAAATGTTTGATTCTGTTACTGCCTTCTATTAGTGGTTGACCTTCTTCTACCACTTACTTCTTGTCTTTTGATAATACTGGAAAACGGAGGCTTTTCCCGTAAACACTCAAGAGTAACTAGTGATACATGGGCAGCTTCTCAGTCTCAGTTACCTTCCTTTTATAAATCGTAGTCAGAAGCATGTTCTGTTACAGAGCAGTAGAAATGCCCTCTTATGTGATCTAACAAGTAGACACACTGTGGGAAAGGAAGATGAGAAAAGACGATAGCTAGTTTTCACACACAACAGGAACATATGGAGTCAGATAAAAACTGCCACATTTACTGAACCACAAACCATCAAATACAACTGCATGCTTCTCGCAGCTTCAAAATGTTATTTACCCTACTGCATGCATCACTTCATAGGCCTCACTTTACATGGGTGACCAATTACTTCTTGAATATCTTGAAATATTAGGTCAAGTAGTGTACAGTACAATATACAGACATTGTTAGTAACCAAACAGTTACACAATCAATCTGAGTGTAATAACAGCATCATGTTTCTGGGCTGTGATCATGGCGTAAGCTCATCTCTATCTGTGTTTAGTAAAAATAGGGTTATTCACTAAACTGGCAATTTTGGGTTACAATATGGTGCTCAAAGTGCCAAAGTCAATGTGTTACAAGTTACTCTTTCCTTGTGTACATGTTTATATCCCCTAAATTTAAATATTCAGTATTTACCAAGCTTAACTGGCAGCGACCATTTGCAATATATTGATGTCCTTATAGCATTATAGTATTAAGGTGTTTTGTACATATCTGTTTTTGTTTTTTTTGCAGATTGAGCCTTTTTATTTGTCTGTGGCTTTATTTGACCTCAGAGAGGGGAGGAAGATATCGGCAGATTTTCATGTAGATTTGAATCATGACATTGTAAGGCAGCTAACTCCTGGCTTAGCAAGTTTAAATGAAAACGGATCAACTTCCCCTTCTGTCAGCCAGGCTAAAGAATTGGAAGAACCTCAGATCAAAGGATTTCCAGAGAAGTGGATGAAGTACCCCAGACAGGTAAACACACATATCAGCAGGGCTGGTGCAAGGATTTTTGCCACCCTAGGCAAAAGTAAAGTTTGCTGCCCCCCCCCATGTGACATCACAATGCCCCACCCATATGATCTGCCATGTTAACTAACGCCAGTGCCGCCGTGCCGCCGTGTTTACATTAAAAGGCCTGCAGGGACAGGCTATAGACACCAGAACCACTACATTAAGCTGCAGTGGTTTTGGGGACTATAGTGTTTCTTTAATGTAAGGTAAATTAGAGATTAGTGCCACGAATAATATAATAGATTGCCTACTTACAACCAGATGAGGATGATGATGGGCTCTAGCTGCAGTCTGGCTCCACTGGTCTGGTGTTGAACAGGCTCTCTGGAGGCGGTTTGTAACTGTGGTCACAAAAATCAATGTTCTGGGAGAACGGGAAGCAGCTCCATTTTTTAGGGGCCCTTTACACAGCTCAAGGTCTGGGTCCCAGGGTCCGCCTTCATGTTCCACCAATGAGTTTGTTCACAGGGGGTGGAGTGTGTAGGGAATGTCCTGATATGTGTGTAAGGAATGCATTGTGTGAATCTGTGTTTGTATGTGTAAGGGTTGCAAGGTGTGTTTCTGTGTATGTACGGGATGCAGTGTGTGCGTCTGTAAGGGATGCATTGAGTGTGTTTAAGGGATGCATTGAGTGTGTGTAAGGAATGCATTGTGTGTTTCTGTGTGTGTAAGGGATGCATTGTGTGTAAGGGTTGCATTGCTTGTGTGTGTGTGTCTGTGTGTGTAATGCATTGTGTGTTTTTCTGTGTGCAAGGGGTGCATTGTCTTTGTGTGTAAGGGGTGCATTGTGTGTGATTGTGTGTGTGTGATGGATGTCAATCTCTCCCCCCTCTCTTGTCACTCTCTTCTCCCCCTCTCCCGCCTTTGTCACTCTCTTTCCCCCCCCTCCCTTGTCACTCTCTTCTCTCTCCCCCCCTTGTCACTCTCTTCTCCCCCCTTGTTTATTTAAAAGAAGAAAAACTACCACAACAAGAGGACATAGTCTTAAATTAGAGGGACAAAGGTATAAAAATAATATCAGGAAGTATTACTTTACTGAGAGGGTAGTGGATGCATGGAATAGCCTTCCAGCTGAAGTGGTAGAGGTTAACACAGTAAAGGAATTTAAGCATGCGTGAGATAGGCATAAGGCTATCCTAACTACAAGATAAGGCCAGGGACCAATGAAAGTATTTAGAAAATTGGGCAGACTAGATGGGCCGAATGGTTCTTATCTGCCGTCACATTCTATGTTTCTATGTTTGTCCCTCTCTTCTACCCCCCTCCCTTGTCACTCTCTTCTCCCCCAGTTGTCACTCTCTTCTCCCTTCCCCCTCCCCACTCTCATTCCCCCTCCCTGTTAATACCCCTCCCTGTCAATTTCTTTCTCCCCCCCGGTCAATTTCTTTCTACCCCCTCGCTGTCAATTTATTTCTTCCCTCCCTCCCTGTCAATTTATTTCTCCCCTCCCTCCCTGTCAATTTATTTCTCCCCTGTCAATTTCTTTCCCCCTGTCAATTTCTTCCCCCACAATTTCTTTCTCCCTCTGTCAATTTCTTTTCTCCCCCACTGTCAATTTATTCCCCTGTCAATTTATTTTCTCCTGTCCCTCTATTTCCCCTGTCAATTTCTTTTCTACCCTGTCAATTTCTTTTCTCCCCTGTCAATTTATTTCTCCCCTGTCAATTGCTCTCCTGTCAATTTCTTTTTCTCCCACACCCTCCCTGACAAGTCTTTCTCTGTCAATTTCTTTCTCCCCCCTCTCCTACCACAGTTGTAGCGTGGCCGAGCCCTGTATGGTCCGCGGGTACAGGGAACTTTTGTTTCCTGTACCCGGCCGGACTAAAAAGGAAGTGCACTTCCTGTTAGTCCAGCCGGGTACAGGAGACAGATACTCCCTGTACCCGCGGACCGTACAGAGCTCGGCCACGCTACAGTGATGGAGTGACAGGAGGGAGCACTGAGCACTTCCCTTTTGTCAGCCCCTCTCCTCATGCTTCGCCCGGGCGGTGCGCCCTCATGGACGCAACCGGCCCAAGCACAGCTGCAGCCGCCTGAGGCTCTCTACCGAGCGCTCGGGCGGCTGCAGCATGAGGTGGGCCGGTGCTCCTGGCGGCGCCCCTTCCCAAGGGGCGCCCTAGGCGGCTGCCTAGTCCGCCTAACAGGTAGCGCCAGCCCTGCCTATCAGCAGTCCACAATGTTATAGTAATACAATATTCCTGATCATATATAATGTATCTCTTCCATGCAGTTGACTTCAATGCTGCACAGTAATGATGGACTCCTAGAATTGACCCCTATTTTTAATATCTAAAAATGTAAATAAATGCATTGAATGTTCTGTAAATCTGAAGGCTTTCTTACTGAACCAGGAAATGTTTTATACAACCAGGTCGCTCACATTCTGTTCAGTGGAGTCTCAACTTGTCCCATAAATTCCTCCTAGCAGCTGTTTATGGGATTAGTATTTCTACACTCGAAAATAATTCCATTAGTCACACATGAAGGAATGGAATTTGTGTCTAAACTGACAATAACTGTACCACTGCTGCTTTTAGGAATTCTTTAATAATATACTTTTCCATCATATGTTATAAGACTTCGAAGTAACAAGTTATCAATCAAGTTACCACTGGAGAGATAAATTCCAGGCTGCTATTATCTCTCTTACTTTACATTTATTTGTCAAATATGATCTGCATGTTTTTAATCCAGATGTTTTTAAAACCTAAGGGGTTAATCATTTGCTAATCATTTACCCTTTCATATTTGGCCCACTATTAAAAACATTCTATATTTCTCTTTCAGGCTATATTTTCCATAACAAATACACACTCTGATGTGGTTTTGGTTGCCAGAATAGAAAAAGTTCTCATGGGAAACATTGCAAGCAATGCTGATCCATACATTAAAAATTCAGATTCCAGCAAGGTACTTGTATACAAAATAACATTCCCAATATTGTATATAGTTTTTTTTTTCCATTTGAAGACACATTTGACTTGACCTTCCATCACCCAGCAGTTTCTACAAACAGTCTCTGGGACTTCCTGTGGGCAAATTAGTCTATTGAGTCACTGCAACCTCTTGAAAGTGCCTTGATGGTTTCTTCAGCTAGCTCTCTTTGACAGAAGATACGTAAACACACAGAAGCATATGCTTTATTAGTTCGTATTTCTGAAAAACTGGAGAACCATGCATTTGCTTCTGAAAAATTAGATTTATATAATTGATAAATACGTCAAACAATTCATAAAGAACAGGACAACAAATCCTCTGGGATGTTTGTATCGATTCCACCGTATAATGCTTTATCCCTTTGTTATGATATATGTGGCCTTACGTTGATCCACTATATATTTGGTAGGCTTCTATCAGTCAATTTTTTTTGTCATTTGAGGACAATAAAAGTGACCATTAATAAATGTAAGTTGTTGTCTTTGGGCAGAGTCCAGCAGCTAGACTGTCTCAGTGACTCCTAGGGGTAATATATTTCAGAAATAATTTATAGCAGCTCTCTGCCTAAGAGCTAAAATGCAGTAGAGGTTCAAGGACGGAAGTTCTTGAGCTTGTTCATCAACAAAAATGCTTATGGCTATTTGCGACCTAGTTATAAAGTTTTTCATATTCTTATGTTTATGTATACAAGTTAAAAGAAATATAATAATGCATACATTTGACCACTTAGTGTTACTTTTGCATATATAACATGACAGAGTTCCATTCAAATTACTTTTACCCTATACATTGTTCAACATGCTTAGCAGATGTATATCTGAGGAGGAACAGAAAGATTTGTCAATACATGACATACTCATGGCCACACAGGAAGCCTCACAGACATTTTCAGGGTGCAGGGCACGTGGCAAAGCATGCCACACAAAAAAGCATACAGCTCGATGTTAGAATGGAAGAAAAAGGGATAAATTAATAATAATAATTATTATAATACTATAATAATAGTAACTTGTCAAGCTAAACTAAAAGATAATAAACAAAGAGTTTGAAGTGAACTCTGTCATATTACTTTAAGATAGTGCTGGATTAAAGAGACAGTATAGTCACTAAAACAATTTTATCAGGCTTCTGAAGTCTCACTGCTCGATTCTCTGACTTTTAGGAGTTTAATCAATTTGTTTCTGTTTATGCAGCCCTAGCCATAGCTCTCACAGTCTGCATGAAAACAATTGGTTTCATTCTAAATCAGATGTTAACTTACTTTAAAAGTGTTTATCTCCTACTCTGTAGATTGAATGTTAATCACATACAGAAGGCTACTGCAGGTCTAGCAAGCTATTAACAGAGCAAGAGATAACACATTCTAAATTAAACAGTATTTGCAATTAAGGAAGTGTAAACATTAGATTTAATTTCATAGGAAGTGTTTAGAAAGATTGTGCAGAGAGGTGTGACAAAGTGATTTAACTCCTAAATGGCAGCGAAATGAGCAGGAGCATGATCTATAACAGAAAACTGCTTTATTAACCTAAAGTGGTTTTGGTGACTATATTGTCCCTTAAAGGGTTTTCACAGACCTGGAGCTAAAAAGTTTGATGGATGTATTAACATAAGTTAAACTTCCATTTTCATGGCAACCTTTAAGAAAATGTGTGTAACATATAGCAAACCTACATCTGGACCCCGTGCCCTATAGATTTTTCTGTCTGTGTGAATTAAATGTCAACATGTCTTAGAAGCTCCGCACACAACAGGAACACCAACTGTGCAAAGTACACATAACAAATACGTAATGAGTAGAGGGTCAAACACCACATGTATAATAACTGGATACAAAATTGCAACTGCTTTGGTACTATTTTAAATCTTAGACCTGGAATATACCAACTAGCTGCTAAAATCATTTAAAGTGACACTATAGGCACCAAAAACAACTTTAGCTTAATGAAGCAGGTTTGGTGTATACATCATGCCCCTGCACTATCACTGATCAATTGTCTGCCATTTAGTTGTTTAATCACTTTGTCACCTTTGTGCATGTGACTTGCATAGCTGTCTTAAACTCTTCCTGCAAAGGAACATAGATATTTTAGGATCCTGTATTGCATAGTCTGATTTAGTTAGAATTTTTTATCCCCTGCTTTGTTAATTGCTTTCTAGGCCTTGCAGGAGCCTATTGTGTGTGATTAGATTTAAAGTTACAGAGCAGGAGTTAAAAACTTCTAAAGCAAGTCAACATTTGATTAAAAATTAAACCAATCTGATTTCATACAGACTGTGTCAGTCACAGCCAGGGGAGGTGTGGCTAGGGCTGCATAAACAGAAACAAAAGTGATTTAACTCCTAAATGGCAGAGAATTGAGCCGTGAGATTGCAGGAACATGATCTATACAGTAAAATTGCTTCAAGTTAAAGTTGTTTTGATGCCAATAGCATCCCTTTAATAAAAGTCCATTATCTGAAGGGGGAAAATGTGAGGGTTGCTCCCATAAAAAGCACTAAAGTTGTGGTTTAAATGCAATGAAAGCAAAAGCATATAAACACCTTTAACACATGGGTGTGAAATGGTTTTGCAGCTAAACAGTTAGCCAGCAGTTTTACCATTTCACAATCTAAGGCACTAATTTAAGTTTAACAATAATAATAATTTATCAATATATAAGTATAAATAGAGATTGATATAAACATTTAGATATATTTTAAAGTGGATATATTTTGGGGGTCTCCAGTGACTGCTGGGTGCACTCAAAGGTAGGTTTCACTAACATGAAACTGACCTTCGCTGCTGCTGCCATCTTTGTTCTGTGAACCCTCTTTTTCACATGTCGGTTCATCTTCCAGGAGCCAGAGGAGTGCTGTACTCTTACTCATGAGAGTACAACAGTGAGGTCTTGGGAGAATCCCACATGTCTAGCGGATCATCCATAGATAACATCTCCCGACCAGCGAGATGATGCCTGAAGGCCATAGCCGCCACAGCCAGACTGGACAAAAGTTCATGGCGGAGCTAAGCCTTTTGTCAACTTTGGCGAATCCCAGGCTTGTCCATAAGGAAAAGTAGTCCCAACTTTGTCTCATGGAATATTTGGATTGTGTTGGAATTTCAATGAAATGTAATGAAATTCCAACGCAGTCATCATTGATATTTCATAAAGATATTTTATGAAATACTGATAAGCGACAGAGCCACTTTAAACCTTTAGATTCTCTTAAAAAGATTTTGACTTTATATATTTAATCAACTAATTCTGTAGATGTGACAAATATAACTCACTGATTGAAAGAAACCATAATGCATTCTGCATTTTATTGCTTGCTCCACTAATTAATATTCTTTTATTATGTATTTTTAGTCAGCACAGAAATTATTGAAGTCAACAAAGCAATTTTGTAGCAAATTGGGAAAATACAGAATGCCTTTTGCTTGGTCCATGAGGTAAGTATAATGTTCTTATTACCACCAACAGGCTCCATGTAAAACTAGTGGTGATATAGTCTTCCGTGTTGCATTGTATCTGCACAGCCAGCCTGGGGGCAAAAGAGAAACTTGGCGAAATTAAGTTTGGTGTCTGCAGTGTACTATATTCCTAAACTGAGATGTTAAACATTTGCTGCAACATCACTACTAAAGAAGCAACTTGTTATCTTTGTTTTTAGTCTTGCCATATTAAAAATGCATATATATTTTTTTTAAATACCCATCAAAATGGGAATCATTTATTTTAATGTACTGTCCTTTTTACATATGTACTAGCACCCAAGATCAAGCAAAAAGTAATAATATATGTCTGGTATATTTATGCAAACTTTGTTTATATATGTCTAAAAATACACGTCTCTTCTTCCTCATGCAGACCAGTATTTAAAGACAACTGTGGAACCATTGATCGAGAGTCTAGATTCTCCCCTTTGTTCCGACAAGAGGGTAACAAGATTGCTACTGAAGATCTGATTAAACTGGTGTCAGAATATAGAAGGTTCGATTAAGTAGTCTGTCTCTCGACAACATGTATGAACTAGTATTTAACTAAAGATTTTTCCATTGTAAGCAGTTTAGAGAGACTTCTATTATACTTTTGTACTGATGGCATCATTGCTTTTTAGTTCTCCTTGTGGTATTTAAAGGTATTCAGTGCATGTACTTCTACTCCTAGTATACACCGTGCTAGCCACATGAGTCTCAAATTATTTAAAAAAAAAAAAATACCAAAGATGTAGTAACTACATTGATCCTGACAAAAAAAATGCTGTCTGGTGCACCTCAACTGCTGGAAAGAACATCAAATATGGTTATGCACACATCCACTGCACTGGCCATCTTGGAGAATACAAAAGCCATCTCCAAATAATTATTTCTTCTAATCTATTTATTTTATGGCAATTTCACTTTTTTATTGTATAGTTGAAATACCCCATACCGACCAATTATGACTTTTTATACACATATTTTGTAACTGACAAAGAACGTTTGGTATAATTATACATTTTTAAAACCTGTATTATTTAACTCACATTATGTGATAGACTGCAAACTCCTGGCACTAAATAAAAATGTCTGAAAATCAGGAATACCCGTGCAGTTGTTTTACATCTATTTGTATAATGCACAACTGATATATTCTTATCTAATATAACGTTAAGGACATGTTCAGTTGGGTTACCCAGGTCAAAAGCTGTTAGTAAATTAATTGTGTTTACATCACCTCATGAGGTCACATGGCAAGGCTGGATAAGGAGAAAGACAATAGCCAGAGCGATTATTCATAGTGATATATTTCATATACAAGCTTTCAGATAATAAAACAGGTTTCCCATTATAGTAGACATGTCAACCACAAATCAATGCATGGCTAGGTCCACTTAAGGTAGAATATTAAATTCTGTATACATGGAGTTACTAATGTAGCTAATGAGATGACAAAAGGTGTCTTGTGGTTACGCAAGTGTTTCTATTAGACTTGGGAATTCATTTTGGTCCGAACTGCAATTCATCTGAATTTAGGTCAATCGGATGATCGGTCAAAGTCCCTTGCTCGAAGCCGAATCACAAACCAACCGAAACATGCAATGGCAGAACATATTTGTTTCTGGGTCATGATTCTAAATTCTGCCTATGATGTAGAAAAAAAAAAGTTGGTTGATGCGGAAAAAAGCCACTAAATTAAGATTTTCTTTACAGATCAAGTGAGAATTAATCAATAGAGGAAAAAAAGGGAGACAGGAAAATATCTATATTTATATATTATATATTTACTGATCCTCCTGTTTTTTTCCTCTATGTATATATTTAGTAGTGCACTGGTTAGCACATTTTTGAGAAGTCTGTGATTAGAAATCTACTGAAAGTCTTGGTGGGGTAAGAAGGACTTGCGAAGGCAGCAGACAAGAGATCTGCAGCTTTTGCAAGCTGTTTTTAGCTATATCCCCAATGAAAAAATAATTCATAATTAAATGCATGCATGTTTTTATTGGGAGTATATCTACTAAACAGTGGGGGTTTTTTGTTTGTTTTTTTCTATATTATTAGGGACACTTGTTTTGTGTCGCTACTTTTGTTGTTCTGAAAAGAGTAAACAGGTGA
Source organism: Pelobates cultripes (assembly GCA_933207985.1). Taxonomy (NCBI): domain Eukaryota; kingdom Metazoa; phylum Chordata; class Amphibia; order Anura; family Pelobatidae; genus Pelobates; species Pelobates cultripes. The sequence continues at coordinate 83,387,393 of OW240913.1, read as the reverse complement.
CAGGAGGTTTGCTTTTCATATACACACAATGTGGATTTAAAGTGATGATAATGTCATCAAAACAAGCAAAGTGTGAATATGATATTAACTCGCACTGTCACTTGATTGGCAAGATTTTGGTTTCAAAAAAACTCACTCTACTTCCCAGCTATATTTTGATTGCTAGGTTTTTTTTAAAGGGGTGAATTTTTTTTTTTTATAAATTTGACACTATAATAGCCAAGCTGGCGAATAACTGCTCAATATTCCATATTGGTTATATTTTGGTCTAAAATGTGTAAAAATACTTGGAATTTGATTGCTTAGTGAATATCGACATAGCCAATAGGATAATACAAAAATATATTTTCAAAAAATAGTAGCATCCCTTTATATCCATACTATAAATCAGTGTAAGTCAAACCCATTTCTCATTATATTAGTTCAATTGAATGAAACAGATTTGTCCTCTATTTTAATTTTTTGTTATTTTTTGCTGATCATAATATCCACAGTTGACATGATGTCTTTGACAGTGCATGCTGTGTTTCTATAGCGTAATGAGACTTTTTAAATTTATTTATTTTTTTAACTTTTGCCTTGTCAAATATGATTCAATGTTGTGATGAGTATATTTGCCATTTTGGAAAATAGAGTAGGTTGTATGCATTAATATTTAATGCACAGTACTATTAAATTGTTTGTTGTTCCTTTTACAGCAAAGCAAATGTTGTACTAATACTACACTGTCTCTCTCTTTGGCAACATATACATCTGCAGTATGGAATGTACTTAAAATATACGATGACGCATTTATTTTATCTTGTTTAGGGTTGAGAAGATTAGCAAAATACAGATAATTCCTGGAAGTCTGGAAATATCAGTAGACATTGTTCCCATGGAACATCCAAGTAAGACATTTTTTAATTCTTATGAAATTATTGTATCGTTAATAGTTACAGTCAGTAACGGGCATATAGAAAATGTAAAAATATGGAAAAATATATAAAAAGACATACCTCATCAATTTAGATTTAAAAAAACAAATATTGCAAGGGGACGGAGAATTACCATAGCGATCCTACTCCCGTTAAAGGGGAACTATCATTTCTCTAAAAACTAACAGTGCTGAATAGAACCTGGTAAATCACCTATAACTTATGTTAACCTTTATTTTATATGATGTGTCTTGTTTTCTTTGCTGACTTTAAAGAACAGAGTTTAAAAGGGTAGTTTTCATGATAAATACATTTAATCTTAAATGATAGAGAATCAAATGTAATCTAGACATTGAGAGAATTGCAAGCAAATGCTTTAATTTCTCAGTCAGTTAGTTCCACCTGTGCTGAACCTATGATAAGAAAGCTATATTCTACATAACCTGGTTTCGATCGTATGTTTCAGACCAATTGCAATATGTGGCCATTTTTGATAGCGCTTCCCTCCCTCTTCCAGTCACATGTGGTGTTCCCCAAGGCTCCATATTTGGCCCCCTACTATTCACATTATTTATAAATGATCTGCCTAATGTCTGCAAATCCTCAACTTTACACATATATGCAGACGACACTGTAATCTACGCTAGTAAACCAATTCACAGAGGTAGAAAAGAGGATAGCAGATAACAAACTCTTCCTAAACACTGCCAAAACTGTTACAATGATCTTTGGAACTGTACCTAGATTAAGTAAACTACAAAATCAACAACTGTGTATCAGAACAAATTCAAATAGCACACTGACACCAATCTGTTCTTAAATATCTAGGTATGTTGGTAGACCCCAATCTATCCTTTGGCCTTCACACTGAAAAAATCTCTTCAAAACTTTACCCAAAACTTAGTGCCCTGTACAGAAACAAATCCTGCCTAAGCCCTACAGTAAGGAAACAGATAGTGCAACAAATGCTAATGCCGGTCGTTGGTTATGGGGATGTAGTGTATGCCCCTGCACTGCAAACTGACCTTAATAAACTTAATATGTTATCTAATTCGTTCTGGAATTCATCCGAATGTACATTCATCCGAATGCACCAAAGGCTCATTCTTTCGTTAAGCCATTTGGTTTTTCTGCTCATTTTTTCGTTGAGTCATTTGTTTTCATTAGTGAGCTAAACTAATGAATGAACACCGAATGAATGAGCCATTCATGCATTCGGTTGACTGCACAAATGTCTCATTCTTTCGGTGCTAATTTGTTATTTCAGCTCAGTCCCATCAGATATGATGGGAGTGTGCAGAAAGAACGAATGGTTCACTAAAAGTATGTCAGAGTGGAGCCGTAGGGAGAGGTAATTATGGTCCTCTACAGCAGGAGGTGCAGACAATACTATTCACCATTGACCAACAGCCAGCACTGGACCAACAGCCATAGGCCCACCAACAGAAATTATCTAGTGGGCACTCAAAATAATTATGCGAGAGTGGACAAATAGATACATTCCTTCCAACTAAACCAAATGAAAGCCAATCCTTGTGTAATGCATTCCAATAATTAGATTTGTATGGTTGTCCAAATAAAATGAACATTTTATTTATTTTAGAAATATTTATTTAGGAATAGGCCAGTTTACAGCAGAGGAGGCTGCAAAGCAGGGCAGTGTGTGATTTTCTCACAAAATCCAATCCTTTAATAGGAACAAGACATTGCATGTAGGATATTGGCAGAAAGGGGACACCAAAACAGCAGGATTATTTTCTGTGGCTGACCAGAAATGTCAGAGAGAAGGTTTGTAGCTCAGACAGGACATAAAGAGAAAAAAGCTCACATTATGCCAACAAAAAAGTAACTACTATAGTAGTACACAGATTGGTAATTATTTTGTTTTTACCCATAATAAAATAATATTAACATGACAGATAGCTCCGTGACAGGTTTTGGTGCCAACATACATTAATATTCGTAATAAATTCTCATCTATAGCTCAGGATGTTACAGTTGTTAAAAGGACACCCCATGCACCATAACAATGTGTAGCTTATGATGCTTGTCACATTGTGGCATCCAGATATACACTAATTTTTACAGTTGCATGCAAATAATTACCTATCTTCAGGTGGAAACATAAGAAGATCCCTTGAATTTTCCTTAACATCACAGTTTCATTTAACACTTTACTTCCACCCATCATAATATACATTGAACCTGTGTGCCATTTTAATGATACACTGGTAATATCATACAGCTTGGGTTAGTGTATTTTAGCTGTCAAGTATTTAAAGAAAAATTAGAAAGTGCTTGTGGTTAAGAATTTTTCAAATATGAATCAACAGTGATGTAGAGAGAATGTCTCACTGCACACTCATTATACCCCCTATACACACACAGATACAATACACCTACTATACACACACTACACCCCCTATACACACAGAAACAATACACCCACTATACACACAGTATAACCCTGGGCTCAAACACTCCATCCTTAGGCACACACGCACACTGCACCCCTTATAAACAAACACTACAGCCTCTATGCACACATACATGAACACTACAGCCCAATAAACATGCCCACAATGCAATCCCCATACACATAGATACAAACATATACAGTCTACAGTCCCTACTGACACACACACACATGTACACTCTATAGCCTCTAGACACACAAACACACAATCTTTACAGCCCTTAGACATGCATATTCGCACACACACACACTAAACACTTCTAGATGTACTTACATTACATCCTGACATTTAACTTTTCAGGACTGTATACCTGAACTTTAAAGCAGCGCTGTCACTGTTTGGGGATTTACCGAATTCGCAAAGTCCCCCGATACTGACATTTCAACTGGGGGTTTGTTGACCAAGGGGGGCAGGTAAAGGTAATTTTACTTGCCTGAACATGTCCCTTACATGTCCCTTGCCTGAACATGCCATCTTGGTACAGCATGGTCCTCCTTGGTGCTGATGACACTGCTGTACGTTCGGAAAGTCTATGGTGGATCCCGTAAGACTGCAGGATCCTCTATAGACACAGCCAATTCCCTGCAGTTGTCACTGATAACAGTTGCAGTGATTGACACTTAGGTTCCACCTTGTGTCAAAGAAAGGCAGGATGAGGAGTCCTTACTTTGTCTCTCTATTTCTCTTGGCTGACTTGGAATTTCAGTGAAACTCCAACATATTATTATTATTATTATTATTTTATATTTATATAGCGCCATCAGATTCCATAGCGCTGTACAAAGGCCATAGTTAGTATTTCATAAAGATTCTATAATGAATCATTATGAGTATTTCATAAAGACTATATTTATGAAATACTAATTTTTCAGAGGGGTGATGACAGTGCCACTTTAATGTGTTTGTATATCAGTTTTAAAACTATTGTTTACTGCTGTTTTATATAATAATAATTATACTTATATTGCACTTACAAGTTTGTGAGTTGTTTTTTTGTTTTTGTTTCCATCAAGCTTTCTAATCTCTTTTTGGGGTTAATAAGAATAGGAGATTTTAAGTGGCAGAAAGTATTGAATGGGGGGTATAGTCAGCCTATGGCCAGCATTGGCTATAATCATTCTAATACACTACATATAATCAGTGCTATTATACAGGTCATCATACCTCGGTGCTTACTGTAAAACAATACAGCACTAAGGAGACAGAGTGGGAACATCAGAACCCTTGAACCTCTTGTGTGGGGCTATCTCCAATATTGTTGCAAAACCAAAGCAACAAACACCTCTGGGAGGATATATTTTATTGAATGAGTAACATGAAAATCAGAGGGTAGGGAACAACCCTACTTCTTCCAAATCTAATCATAGCCTACTAATGATATTAATCATACATCTACAGAGCTTATGACTAACATGAAGGTAGAACATTATGGTCACAGTCATTTGCTCAACTGGTTTGTGATTGTTCTGGGTTCCTGATAACATCAAATTTTACATGATTGCATTTAGATAATAGTGAAAAAGACATTATAGACAAGGTAAACAACTGTAAAAAATAAATAAATGCTGAAATCACCAAATATAAGAGATAAGAATGGGAGGAAAAGGTAGTAGGAACACTACACTGCCTGAAATAGATAGACAGCAGGAAATTAAACTGATAATGAACGAGTTAATACAGTAAAAGAAAACCAGACTAATTAATTTGAAAACACAAACACAAAGGGGACCAACGTCGGGTGGGTATCCAATTGCAGTCTTAACATTGTACTAAATAAACCATCACAAAATATATAGATTAATGTATATACATTCCTGAAGAATGCATGCACCTCATTCATTGTGATGGCCATAATTGCATTTTCCATCTTCTAAATTTGTTTGAGTAGTTTGTCTTCAATCTTTGTAGCTGAATCTTTGTCCTAATGATCCCTAATAATTATGTGTCTTGTTGAGTTCCCCATAGAATGGCTCTCCTATTCATATTTATTTTTCATAATGCATCCCTGGCAATTGTCCAGCACAATTAATTTCCTATCAAAATAGTCATGTAAACAACCAGTGTTAAAGGAACCCTCTAGACCCCTGAAACATTTTAGCACTTTTTATTAGGGGTATATATACCAAACAGTGATTTTTTTTTCTATTTATATATTTATAAAATACAAAGCCAGCGTCCCTTCAAGTGTAAAAGTACTGTTAAATGCAACATTCTATTCCATGTTATTCCAAAGTGCCTCAACACTAACATTTTGTTGTTTACCCTAAATATATGGGAAAAACTATGAACATTAGAAAAAAAAACAGAATTTACGCTGACACAGCCTGTTTGCATGAAATATTGCAGAGCGTTTTCTGTTGTCAGCATATGTGTTTTCATGTTTCTTAAGTAGCTCTTGGCTTCATGTTCAGTATGAATTATCTGTGCACTTTAATTCAATTGCTCAGATTCTCATTCACAAAAAGCCGCCAAGAGACACACAATGGGCTGGATTCTATTTCACGATATTCAGTTTATCACTGCTTTTTATCTACAACATTTCTGTTGCACTCAGTGGAAAACCTGATGTTCAGTCTCTGGAGATAAATAATGTATGTATTATCTAATACAGCCATATATCAGTGGGAGCGGGTTATACCGTTTGAGGACTGGTTACACATGCTTATACAATATGATTTGTTAAAAATGGTCGCCAATTAAAAAGATAAAAACAATTATTTACCTGGTACATTTTCCAAAATTTCCATGTGCAAGACAAATCACATTTTGTAGACAAATTGAGCTTTTCTTTTCAAAAATTGTGTTTGCTCTGATTTTACAGTTTAATATATTATGGCTGTTTTTCCATATTTTTATAATTGTTATTGTTACAATTGCGAAAGGAAAATACGCACAACTAAACCTTATACAGTTTAGCTTACTCTGTTAAAGATGACCTGTACTGTTAGCTTTTTTTAAAAGCCACTTCTTACTGTGGTTGGCAGCCATCTTGTAATAATTTCTATAACTATCCCACCACACCATTAATCTATACCATCCTTTTGGCTGCTTTGTCCTGGCAGCTGTAGTAGGAGACATTGGAGAATTTAGTTTAGATTAGAACATAAGAGTAAGAAACAATATTTAAAATATATATTACATATATATATATATATATATATATATATATATATATATATAAATGCACAAAAAATATAGCATAAAGTAATTTTTTTGTTTTGTTTTTTTAAACAAGTCTTTCAGATGCTCATCCTGCTTTTGAAGCTCAGTTCTCATCACCAATTTTCTGTCTGGGAATTCTGGGAATTGGAGACAATCAACAAGAGACATCAAAACAAATAGGAGTTCAAATGCCATAAAAACTCACATTAGATGCTTTGATGAATAAAGAATGACAGATACTAGTGACTTGCAAGGATTGTTACATTCAGGAAGCTGTACCTGTGTTTGGAGGGATTGACCTAATTTGATAGATAGCAAAACCATCACAGTAATGAATGGAGACATATTGGACTCAGTGTTGGAGAAACAAACAAGCAAACACACAAATTTAGATATATCATAGATCACATGTACTGTATAACCATAGATTCTACAGTGCTATATTCTACCACACTCCAGTTTGATAACAGTAATAGGCGTCAACTTGAAAGAAGTTTAGTTTAAGGTGTATCTGAACAGATACAGAAGTGGGTAATGAAAAAACACACCAAATGACAAAAAATCAGTTGCCATGTAATATAAAGTGAAAAATACACACTGTACAAACCTTTAAATTAAACAGGTGCTCTAAGCACTATAACCACTGCAGCACACTGTAGTGGTGTAGTGGTTATTATGCCAGACGTTCCATGGTGCTGTTCTACTCTCAGTTGTCAAAATGTATATGAAGGGCTTGACATTTACCTGTCTTTGTCAGTTACCCAGAGACCTTCTAGTCTGCATTGATGTGATAAACCCGAAATTCATACTTTGACCTGTGTATTATCAACTTTATTGGAACTTTGGCCTTTTTTCATTGATTGATCGTGACAGATAATAATCATAGTTATATTGGTGGCCCCCATCTTATTCCCGATTCTCATCCCAATCTGCAAGTTAAACAGCTTTTTCAAAGTTCCCCAACATACCTACCGTTTATGTGTTTGGCATATCCCTTTCTCCAATGTTCCCACTTCCCTGCCCTTTGGAAACATAATATAATAATATATATATTCTAAAATTGACATCAGTCAATTAGACCTTTGCTTTTTCTATGCTTGAAACACTACAGTAATAGTTGATTTATTAGATCTGTTATGCAGATTTATTATATTTGGTATGTATTTGGAGTTGTGATCACAATCATATTTATGCTGAATAAGGTATGAATTACACTTGCTCTTTTTATGAATGCATTAATCCAAATAAATAAATACATTGTCATCTATCGTTCTGTCTTTCAGACTGTCTTACCTCGTCTCTAGTACCAATTAAACCATTTTGTGACATAGAGAAAAATCCACCCACAGTGGAAGTTGAAGAGTTTGTTCAGCCATCAACCAAATATTCCCTGCCTTATAGAACCTATAAAAACCAAATATATTTATATCCCAAACATCTCAAGTACGACAGTCAGAAATGCTTTAACAAGGTGAGTGTGTACAATGCCCGCCCTTACTAGTTGAATGGAACTCCCAAAAATGATATGAAGTAAGGCATAGCTTAATCAACTCAACTGGTCTTGATATACAATCAAAGTTATTTTAATTAATAATGCAGTATAAATGACAAATGATGTTCTCTTAAGTCATTGTAGTCTAATTCTTCAGTTAAGGGGATCTTATACTGTATATCAGTAAACATAGCATAGATATCAGCCTCATTATTATTAATGTAAGGAACTATAATTGTCAATGACTGTTTATGCCATTCTAATAATCTGGTCTTGACAACTAACCGGCCCTCTTCCTCCATTGAGAGCCGGTAGCTTCGGTTAGCTCTCCATAGCTTAGCCATTCTGTGCATTGCCAGCTCATTGGCTGAAAGATTCAGTTGTATTGCCAGGCTAGCTTAGAGCAGAGAGCCTCTGACTCTCTGTGGAGGAAGTGACTTGTGTGTAACACACCACCTGCTAGTTTAAGTGCTTACATTGGGGGAGGGTGGGGCCATGACCTCTACACTATGCTCTAGTGCAGGGATAGGCAACATTCGGCACTCCGGATGTTTTGGACTACATCTCCCATAATGCTCTTACACCCATAATGCTGGCAAAGCATCGTCGGGGGTGTAGTCCAAAACATCTGGAGTGCCGAACACTATGCCTGCGTCTATTGTTTATGGTTCTTGGAGTGTTCCTTTAAAGATGCTTTTTAGAATTGAAAATACCAGTTGCTCTGCTGCAGGACATTCCATGCTAGTACAAAGTCTTTAGGGAACAGACTGTGAGGTGGAAAAAAATAACATTTAACTTTGGGTCTACATCTGAAATATGTATTCACAATATTCTAATCACATCATATAACAGTGAACTTTGTTTATGCCAAAACTGGGAAATAGGATTTTATTTCATCAATACTGGTGTGTTTGTACAAAACTACTAAATCAATTTTCAGACTATTTTAAAATGTACTAATTGATAACTTCACTAGAACCTGTTACTTTTACATGCTCAGGAAAAAGATAAATAGTGAGCAATGAGAATAAAATGGCAATGTTTATAGTAGTTGTACTCTCTGCAAATGTTTGCTACCTTTTCTTAAAACATATATGGTTCTATTTAAAAAAAGCAATGCAAAATTATTACATGTTCCTGATGATACCTTCAAGTTTGTTCCAAAGCTAAATCACAAATCCCTTGTCTTGACGTCATTGCAGGCAAGGAACATAATGGTGTGCATTGAATTTAAGAACTCTGATGAAGAAGGAAGTCAGCCTTTAAAGGTAACTAGAGATTATAAGTAACAGTTTAGAAGACAGAACGTACAAGGTACTAATACTTTCATGTTACCTTTCAGAGGGGATTAGGTGGACAAAGGACAATGAATTGTACTGTAATCCACATTTAGATAAGCTCTTTATTTCTGCAGGAACAAGATTTCATTAACACTATATTTAGAGAGTTTCAGGGAAAAATTTGTTCCATTTTGATACATCCATTTTCTAATTTTGATTTGTTCAAAATTTGGAAAATATTGATTTGAGCTAACCAAATTTTGTCTGAAAAATTAAATTTTTGAAATTTGTACGCCTCTTATTCCTTATGATGAATGCATGAGGTGGCAGTGAAAAAGTTACAAAGGACCAGTTTAGGGAGTTATCGTCTATACTGCTGAAAGATCAAAATTAATAAAAACTCTTTCCTAAATTTTTCACTTTCTGCTCCCTAATGTGGTATCCTTAATTATGGCAATCCCACATATGGATAGCAAACTAGAGAGTTATCTACTAAAGAACGGAAAGAGCAAAAATAAGAAAAGGGCTTTTTTTTAACATTTTGGATCTTTCAGCTGTTTGGTGGATAGCTCTCTAATTTGGTATCCTTAATTATAGCAATTCCATGTTTGCTTTGAGATTTGGAGTAAAGGAGATGAATGATGGGAAAAAGATGGTTAATAGCTAGGGTACAGTCAGTACATGGTTCTATTCACAGATCAAGTGAGAATTGACCAACCATGAAATAAAAGGAGGAGCACTAAAAAAAAAAAAAATGTATATTTATATATTATAGATTTTCTTGCTTTTTTGCCTCTATTCGTTACTTTTTCTCACTTGATCTATAAACCAAATGGAAGGGAAATGTGCTTATCAGTGTACTGCAAAACATATACGTAATATTTATATCATTTATATATGTTGCAGTACACTAGTGCATATTCAAGCCATTTTCGTTCTTCTGAATTGTTTTCCTGAATTGTTTGCATGGGGGTAATTGGTCCAAATCGTCCTATTTACGAATTTCAGACTACCCAAAGTAAATATAATTTTTTTTTTGATGAACCAATTTGTGTCACCATGCATAAGTCTAATGGCAATTATCTTTGAATAGCTTGAGGTTTGTAATGATAGAAAAGAACTCCATAATCAAAAAACCAATAGCCTTTATGTGTACCAGTAGTAAATTATGTGATGAAGATTTTACAATGTATTTCTTTTTATTGAGCAGTGTATTTATGGAAAACCTGGAGATCAATTGCTTACAACAGCAGCATATACCACAATTCTCCATCATTCTCAGAATCCCGATTTCTACGACGAGGTCAGTCCACGATGGAATTGTCAGTTATTGTTATGGACTGTGTGGAACTTGTTTTATTGACTTGCTCATTCTCACATCAGATCATATTCATGTGCAAATATCAATGGGATAATTACATAGTTTATCAGGCTTAAAATACACATACTCTATTAAAATGTTGTACCCATATTTGTTAAAGCAAAAAATGGCCGAACTGACATACTTTACACTTTTATTTTAATGGGGACAATCTTTCTTGATTTAGTAATCATTCTGTAATTTGGAACATTACCTAAGAAAATAAAAATGTGAATAAAAAATGTTTATATACACCTCTATATATACTATATGGGTAGAGATATACATGTATATAATATACATGGGATGTTTGTGTCATATGCATGTAAGTCATTTCACCTTATAATGGTAATAAACTGACCAGTGACTCCGGCTGTAAGTTAAAGAACCACTATAGTGCCAGGAAAACATACTTGTTTTCCTGGCACTATAGTGCCCTGAGGGTGCCCCCACCCTCAGGGTCCCCCTCCCGCCGGGCTCTGGGGAGAGGAAAGGGGTAAAAACTTACCTTTTTCCAGCGCTGGGCGGGGAGCTCTCCTCCTCCGATCCTCCTCTTCTCCTCCCATGTGGCTGAATGCGCACGCGCGGCAAGAGCTGCGCGCGCATTCAGCCGGTCACATAGGAAAGCATTCATAATGCTTTCCTATGGACGCTTGCGTGCTCTCACTGTGAAAATCACAGTGAGAAGCACGCAAGCGCCTCTAGTGGCTGTCAATGAGACGGCCACTAGAGGATTAGGGGGAAGGCTTAACCCATTCATAAACATAGCAGTTTCTCTGAAACTGCTATGTTTATAAAAGAATGGGTTAAGCCTAGCTGGACCTGGCACCCAGACCACTTCATTAAGCTGAAGTGGTCTGGGTGCCTAGAGTGTTCCTTTAAGTATGGCAATGAATAAGTTAATTGCATTTTTGTGACTATATGCTAAAGTATATTATCCAAACAGATCTGTATTGAAAAGTAGCGGTTTGTTAAATGGATTCCAGTAAGACCCTCTATATCTATGTCCAAGACTTGCTGGCATGTATTTCAACACCTCGGAGAGGCCATTTAAAATGAGAAATTTTCCATTTTCTAAAATGGAAGAGATGAAAGCTAGCCAGCGAAATCCATAAACCAACCCTTTATGTTATTACATATAAAACTGTGCATTTCATATAACTCAGCACCATGCATAATTTTCATATACTGTGAAATTCCCTTTCTTTTTGGAAACTGTAAAATCTAAATCATAAATTGTAAACTGTAACATATGGCACAAGGTTTTTTTTATATTGTAATTATGTTAGAAAATAATTGTGTAATTTATTACATTTATATTGCAGCTGTGGAATACATAGCTACATGCTATTTGTAAACACTCAGCTAGCCAATAAAAAAAAATACAGATTGTAAAAGGGGAAATTATTTTTAAGCTTATTTAATATGATATATTTCTTTAAATTAGCTACATTTTAAAATGTATTTACTAAGCGCCAAATTCTAGTGAATTGAAATACAAAATTGTAGAATTTAGTCCAAACGTTCTCATTTGGAAAAAACAATGTTCAAATCAAGTGCAATTTGCCCTAAAATTTGCAATTTGGTTTTCAATTCTACAATTTAGTGTACAGTAAATAAACCTCTTCGTATCTTTACATTATGCGATCACGAGATTGGTCTCTTCCTGAGATTGGTCTCTTAACCACCTCAAAGGTAGTTTGTTGCAACACTGAAGAATTCTGGGAACCTTTTTTTCCAAGCACAACATTAGTGAAAGAAAATAAATATATTTCAAGAATGTAATGTCTGGAGAACAATCTAGAGACAACTGATTAAAGGGACACTATAGTCACCAAAACATCTTTAGCATAATTAGTGTATAAACCAGTGTCTCACTGCTCAATTCTCTGCCATTTAGGAGTTAAATCACTTTATTTATGCAGCCTTAAGCACACTTCTCTGCGTGTGACTTACACATCTTTCCTAAACACTTCCTGTAAAGAGTCATCTAATGTTTACACTTTATTCCAAACTCTGTTTAATTTAGAATTTCTTATCTTTTGCTCTGTTAATAGTTTGCTAGATCCTGCAGGAGTCTCTTGTATGTAATTAAAGTTCGATTTACAGAGCAGTAGATACAAACTTTTAAAGTAAGTTAAATTTGATGGAACAGGAAACCATTTTTTTTCATACAGACTGTAAGTCATAGCCTGGGGAGGTGTGGCTAGGGCTGCATAAACAGAAACAAAAGGGATTTAACTCCCAAATGGCAGAGATTTGAGCAGTGAGACTTCAGAAGCAAGAGCTATACACCAAACCTACTTCATTAAGAAAAAGTTGTTTTGGTGGCTATAATGTCCCTTAAAATGGATGTAGGTAACTAAGCAGACAAAATAAAATCAATATTTTTACCACTATGTGGAATAGTTGTTCTCTAATGGGGTATTGACAATGTACTATTTTCCTAATAAATTATGTAGAACACAGAATCTACTGATGTCCAAGATGAAAGTATCTAAGGAGAGATGTAATATTTTACATTTCAGGTGAAAATTGAGCTCCCCACTCAACTTCATGAGAAACATCACATTCTGTTTTCATTTCATCACGTCACCTGTGACATAAATGCAAAAGCTAATGCCAAAAAGAAAGAGGCTCTGGAAACTCCAGGTATCTTTAGAAGGTTTACATTCATACACTGCATATTGTAATCATCTCATAGTATTGTATATTCTCATATGTAAATATATGAATGTAAATTTTATTTCTCATTTCCACGTCATTGATCTTCATAAGTGAACTTGTCCATTTCTGTCATCGAGCCCAATCTGTCCGGTAGTTATGACCATCTTCTTGCCTTCTATTGTTCTAGTTGGATTTGCATGGCTACCTCTATTCAAAAATGAACAGCTCATCTCGCAAGATCACATGATCCCTGTTGCCACTTGCTTGCCTCCAAAATATTTAAGTTATGAAGATTCTGCATCAGGAAAGGTAATATCTCAGTATTCTTTTTTTAATAAAATACCAATATTGTAAATATTGTGGGGCCTTTCTTTCTTACTGTGTCATCACAAGTGAACTACCCTCTTTATCATAGTTATCATATCAGCATGGTCATTCTAAAAAGTGATTTATTTGACTCTTGGCATAAAGGGATTGCTGATCACTCCAGGCCCATTTATTTAAAAAAATCAACACAGTAATAGAATTTCACATGTATGTATTATTGTATGTTTTTCTATTTAATACCTTTAATGGAGCACTGTAGGCACTATAACCACTTCACCAGATTGGAATTTATTCGGTACCTTGAGTCTGCGTTCGCCAGGTCCAGCAAACTATTTACTTACTATTTAGTAGAGATGCTCGGTTTCTGGCAGCCTAAAACCGAGTCTTCAATGTTGATATGGCGGAAGCGTGGCTATACTTCCACCATTCCAGGAATTAGGGCAGTGCCCTGGCCCTCTCAGCCAATCACTGACTACTACCTCAGACAGATTGCTGAATACATACACACAGCTTGCTGAATACACACAGACTGCTGAATACACACACACACTGCTGAGTACACACAGACAGACTGCTAAGTACACACAGTCCGCTGGATACAGCGGAGGAGGGGGATGTTGTGTGTGTGAGAGGTGCTGTGTGCCTGGGGGGGGGTGCTGTGTGTGTGAGAGGTGCTGTGTGTTTGTGAGAGGTGCTGTGTGTGTGTGAGGAGTGCTGTGTGTGTGGGGGTGCGGTGTTTGTGTGTGAGGAGTTCTGTGTGTGTAGAGGAGGGTGTGCTGTGTGTGTGGATGGAGAAGGGGTGTGGTGTGTGTGTGTGTTTGCAGAGTTTGAGCGGTGCAGGTAGCAAATGTGTTTTTTTATATTATACTATACATAATAAAATCCTCGTCCCCCACCTTTCTTCTTGCCTTTGGTGAAGGAGGGGGGACACAGCCAGCCCTGGTGGTCCGCTGGTGGTATGTTCTGTACAGCCTTCAGCCAGCTGTCTTCTGTCCTCCCGTGCGCAGAATGCTGTGTGGAGCATTGCCATGGTAACGCGTGGTAACGCGTGGCAACACTCCACACAGCCTCCTCACGGGAGGAGCAATCTGCCTCCCAGGTCCCTCCTCTCTTCCTCCGACTCCTCCCTCCCTCTCTCTCTCTGATCTCTGATCTCCTCAACGGCCCAAGAGGGGACAATGTAAGAAAACAGGGCTGCCTCTCTATGGCCCGGCAAGGGAGATCAAAAGATCTCCCCTGCCGGCCTTGGCACATGGGCAGCGCGGTGGAGCCCCCATGCCTGTGGGGCCCCTTGGCAGCTACCCTGTGTGTCCATTGGGAAAGATGGCCCTGGCTGTCTGGTAGCCTTCTAGTGGCTGTCTGATATAAATAACTGCAATAATAATTATTAGAGGGTTAAACTGACCGGGGCATGGCACCCAGACCACTTCAATGAGCTGAAGTTTTCTGGGTGCCTCTAGTGTCCTTTAACCCCTTAAGGACGGCATGCATGCTATGCCGTTCTTGGGGACCTGGCTCTAAACGCCCACGCCGTCCAGGGGACTTACCTGCTCGTTGGCGATCGTAATGGGGAATTTGCCTGACATCCCAGGGAGTCCTGCTGCTGCTGATCGGGCCCTCCTGGGCCATGTGATTGCGAGGACCTCATGATCACATGGACAGAATAGACGTCCATAGCAATGCCAGCAGGGGGGTGCCTGGACCTGGAATGACAGGTAGTCCCCCTGCTGCCTTAAAGAGTAAAATAAAGTTTTAAAATAGTTTTAAATAAAATAATATATACTTAGATCATATATATATATATAAATATATATATATATAAAAACTTGGTAGTCCTTGCACTCACACTCCAAAATTAATGTTACCGGGTGCATACTTAAAGCCACGTGCCCAAAAATATAAAATATATAATAACTGGCTTGCCCTCACGGTTTCTTTAAAGTTAAAACAATTTCTTTATTGTAAATTCATAAAAACGCTGATCAAAGAGTTTTTATGAAAAGAGGATCAGAGTTTTTATGAATTTGCAATAAATAAATCATTTTAACTTTAAAGAAACCGCGAGTGCAAGCTAGATATTATATACTGTATATTTATATATATATATATATATATATATAATATCAAAATACACGTAGAATTATATTGATTAAATATAGATATATATAATTATAATTATTTTATTATAATCTATTTTATGATCCTGATGAAAGTCTTAAATGACTGAAACGTTGATCACTTGATGTTTTAAATTGTTTTTTCATTAAACTTTGGACTTTTAAACCGTGAGTGCAGCCATACATTTGGATTTTCTTGGATATTGAAGCTGTCTTTGGTTGGCACCCGGCCATTAAGGGACATTGGAGCGTGAGTGCAGGAGCTACTTGTATTTTTGGTATAATTATAATTATATATATATTCATATATAATATAAAATAAATAAATCCTTAAATACATTTAAAAAAAAATAATAATAATTAAAAATATATATTTATGTGTAATTTTGTTCTAACTGTATTTTGATATTAGTATATATATATATATATATATATATATATTGATATCAAAATACACGTAGAATGAAAAAATATATATATATCTATATACATAAGTATATACACATATATCACTATATATACCTATATATAAATAAAAATTATATATCTATGAATATATATATTAATTCTACATATATATTTACGTAATATTTTTACATAATTAGATAATTTTATTAATTACAATTTGCGGGACCTGCCTGACAACCCAGAGAATTTAATTTGCTAGCACTATATTTAACCCTGTGTTCAGCAAAGTCTCCCATTACAGTACCCCTCATGTACAGGTTTTATGGTGTTTTCAAAAGTTACAGAGTCAAATATAAGGCTTGCATTTCATTTTTTTCACATTGAAATTCACCAGATTGGTTACGTTGCCTTGGAGACCATATGGTAGCCCAAGGATGAAAATTACCCCCATGATGGCATGCCATTTGCAATAGTAGACAACCCAAGGTATTGCAAATATGGTATGTCCAGTCTTTTTTAGAAGCCACTTAGTCACAAACTAAAAAAAAATCATCACTTAAAAAATGGTTAATACAAGTTATAGGTGAATTTCATTGTTTTATTCAGTGGGGTAATATTCAGAGAAGTCACAGCTTCCCTTTTAACACATCATCATGTTAAAAGCAATTATTTTAGATTAGTGCCATAAATGTTCCAATTAAAGGACACATTTTTCCAGCTCTCTTTATATTTGCTCTTTTATCATTTATGTAAAAAAAAATTTGAATCATTCCTATTCTTCAAAGGCATGAATGTGTGCATTTTGTAGGTCAATTGTTAGCAAACCTGAATAGATTTCCATCTGCAATATATTCACAAGTACAGTTAAACACGTTTAGTAATTTTAATCTGATTTTCAATATAATTGCAGCAAAGTGGAAGTGATCTCAAATGGGTGGATGGTGGAAAACCACTTTTTAAAGTATCAACGCTTGTTGCATCAACTATATATACTCAGGTGAGTTTTTTAACTTTGTTAATACATTTTTTTTTTTATTTGGAATGCTAATGACAATTACATTTATACAAAACAATGATATTTGTATAGTCTGTCAACACTTAAAGGGTTGATTATTTTACCCCCATTATATTTCCAAGTGGCTTTGTGGCATACACAATTTTGCACATTGTTAAAAATAATTCTATATTTTGCAGAGTATAAGACACACCTATATATTTTGAGTAGAAATGTTTTGGGAAAAAATTATAAAACCACCTATACCTTAATTACAGTAAACTTTTGTTTATGTGTATAGGAGATGTACTTTGTGTTGGTACAGAGGGATGTAGCAAGTTTGTGTGTATAGGGGATGTGTTGTGTATTAAGGCAATATACCGTATGTGTGTAGGGGATATAGTGTTTGTTTAGAGAATGTAGTGTAAATGTCAAATAGGATATAAACAAAAACACAGCTTTGTACAAAATGTGTTATTGACTTTCTGTAATAGTTAGAAACACATTAGTTTAATTACAGCATGTGCCTGTTCCCACATAAAATATTTGATTTCATTCCATACTAACGTGTGTCTGTTGTAAGCAGTGACTTACTTGATCATATTAGTTCCACAATTGGAAATGTCGCTCCTAAAAAATAGTGCAGAGAACAATAACTTGTACTTGAGTAGCTAAAGTGATTGGGAGATAAAAAACAAAATGCATTAGTTGGCAATCCTAAAATGTGAATCATTAATGCTGTCAGTGTGGTAAATCTTGACATTATTGGTGGCTGAATGATTTATTAAAGGCTGTCAATCAGAGATACACTCAAGTGATTGACATGATGGTTTTGGTTTATTACTGACCCTGACCCACAGGCCACACCTGTATTATGGCCACATTAGTCTGTTTAAAGAAGGAGAGTATGTACTTTAAACCTCGTGTGTGCCATGGCATTGCCCAGTACCACTATACTTTGTATCTCTTTCCCTTCATGGGATATATATATCCAAATTCCTTCTGTTTTGCAATATACGATTTTGTATGTGAATCTGTTGCCTATTTGTAATTAGTGCCCATTGAGACCAATAAACAATGTATACCTCCCAACTGTCCCTATTTAAGAGGGGCCATCTCTATCTGGTCCCAAATCCCTCTGTACTATTTTCCATCTTAATGTCCCCCTTTTCTAGGAGCTCCATATTGTTGAGTGTATGACAGATCTCCACAGTAATAATACTCACAGTAATGTGTCTCTAAACTACAATAAATGTGTTTAGAAATCAGTCTGTGTAAATAATATATTATTCTTGTTCTAGATTACATTCTAGTTGCAAAAATTGTTATTAGTAAATCAAAGAAAATTTCTCAGACCAGCCTTGCTCAGCTACACGTCGACTCACACCCCTAAAATGACATTGTCCCTCTTTATTTAGTTAAATGCTGGGATATATGACAATAACTCCAAACTGGAAGCAACATTGCCTTTGATTTTAATTTATTTTGACTTATACTTTGCCCTTGAATTGGTAAATTGATTAATAATACAGATAAATAAATATGTAAATCAATTGAATTTTAACTCCTGTCTGCATTTACATTCAATTTACATTCATCACTAACTTTATCTTTCTTTATCTTACAACTTTCTCTTACTTCGAATTTATTGCATCAACTCATAGAACCTCAAATGTGACGTTTAGACTTCTAGAACTCTTTTAGTCTTGCTTTCAGTGTCTTACTTACCTTCAATGTTTATATAGCCTCCAAAAACGTTATTTTATTGCAATTTTGTTCTCATAGGATCCATATCTGAATAGTTTTTTCCAGCAATGTCAAAAACGAGAAAGTGATCAAGTGACGGCTACATCACCCTCCTTTATTACATCTTGTAAGGTACAGTTAATCCTTAACATAGTATTATGAGAGGATAAAGTATTCATTCCTCAAAATGGGCTGTGACTTTCTGATATCAGTCAAATCTGCATCATTGGACAAAAAACATTTCTGTATGGGTGAATGAATCATAAAAACATAGAAACATAGAATGTGACGGCAGATAAGAACCGTTTGGCCTGACTAGTCTGCCCAATTTCCGAAATACTTTCATTAGTCCCTGGTCGTATCTTATATCTATGATAGCCTTATGCCTATCCCACGCATGCTTTAACTCACTCACTGTGTTAACCACTTCAGCTGGAAGACTATTCCATGCATATCTTAGTATCATCAGCAAAAAGAGATCCCTTACCATGAATATAATTATCAATATGGATACCGCACTCTCCTGGATCCCAGGGTGTAACAATGTGATTTGCAAAAAAGTAATGATGGTCCAGGCACTGTTGTGAGCTGAAAAGTTGCTTTGATTCTGCTCCAATAAATCTGCCCACTGGATTGAACTTGAGTGCCTGGACCATCATTCAATTTTTGCATACCTTACCATCAAGAATTTCTGCAATAAAACTAATAAACAAATCATTGTGTTGTAGAGGAATTTTCCAAATATTATGCTGTGTTTAACAGGGAACTATTACATCTTTGAAGAAAACATTGAAAGTCATCTGTAATTTGTTTAACCTCTTAAGGACACATGACATGAGTGACATGTCATGATTCCCTTTTATTCCAGAAGTTTGGTCATTAAGGGGTTAAACTTTTTTCAAGTGATTCCCTGTTTTTTTTCTAAATGTTTCTAAAATATATTCGGAAAATGTCATAATATTTCAGTTCTGTCCAGGCACAGCCAGGAAATATATTGGAAATAAAGATGAAAAATAGAAACATGATTTTATATCTCCTCTTCTCTGTATGTTTTTTATATACTGTCTGTTAGGTGCAAAGGGCAAAGCATATAACAATGATTGACAGTGAGCTAAGATGGAAGCTCAGTTTCAGGGTAAAAAATTGTAGATTTCTACTTTTAATTTTCTATTTAAACATAAAATTAAATATTTCAAAAACTGACAGATGCCCTTTATCCTCATTTTTTTGCTCAATTCTTGAGGAGAAAGTGTACAGCATAAAACTTTATCAACAACTGTATTCCCTCCATCAGCCTACTGCAAATACATAACAGCCAGTTAAAATATTTATGTATGATTTTTATAAAATGTTTTTGTCATAAAATAAGAAATTGAATAATAAATTATACGTAGGATATTGCCTTTAATATGTCATATTGAATTACAGGCAAGGTACATATCAAAATATACTTCAGAATATTTCCTTTTGTTGGTCCAAATCATAGTGACCATATGAAGCATTCTGGATACAGATACACTATCTCTTTCAGCTTATATTGAAGTCTGCATTAAATAAAATACCTAAAGAACACATAAACATAAACCTAAACGTTCTCTATTTTTATTTTATTTTCATCATGTCCCCTCGTCATCACCAAGTCTAGTTATGGCAGAGTTGTAGTTTGGTGGTGCCATTTCAGAGATCTCTGAGCTTGCGCTTAGTGTCTACCTACAGTACATGGTAGTCATCAATCCTTAAGGCCCAATTAAATGTCACACAAAGTAGTTTAGTGTCCTATAACATCAACCATTGGTATCATGTTGTAGTGCTGATAGCAGCTTTCAAGTTTACTACCTTACCAGACATTATTGCAGTAGTATGATGGACATCCCTCTACGCTAGACCATTAATTGAACATAGTAAAATAGGTTAAGGTTACATTTTATCTCTGCCACTAGATGATCAAGTTGATCCCTTTAGTGCCAAACCTGTCTTCCATTGGGTTATACAATTGACAACTTTTATTTTTTAATTGCTTATTCAAACTGTCAAGCAGTACAAGGATTATAAATTATTTATTTTTTCTGCAAAGTAACAGAATGTGAAGCAATTATAATAGCTTCCAGCATTGTACTCTGCAGTGAAACAGCTTGATTAGTGGCCAGATAAGTAACCCACCTAAAACATATTTACAATGTACCTTATTCCTTTATTTATTTATTGTGAGCATAATTAAAGTACACGCAGAATCACATGTATGCAGTAAACATATTACATGTCGATAAAAGCATAGATAATATACATTCCCACTCCGCCTCCACCCCCTTATTAATTTTTCTAATACATATTATGGTGGTAATGCATGAAAAAAAGATAGATAGCTATGTAGGTAGATATTAATTAAAAAATAAAATAAAAATTGACCCTACAGATTCAATAAGGACCAGGAAGAGACTGATATCTCTGCCAATTCCTTTCTTCACTTTGCTTACTGGGAGCAAACTTGGGATTCACTCATGACCATATGTAATTGCAATCGCTGTGATACCTTATGATTTTCATAAATAGTTGTTAAAATAATGATCAGATATTGATAGGTTAGAGTGAAATTTCACAATGTACTGTGCTCATTTTTATTTCTGTTTACTCTGATTCTAGAATTTACTGAATATAGAGAAAATACATGTGATTATAAACTTTCTCCCTGTTCTGCTAAATCAACTCTTTCATGTTCTGACCCAAAATATTGATGATGTCATCATCACCACCACCACGAGGTAGACTTTTTTTTAATGGATACCATTGATATCAAGATATGCTTTTTGTTCTAGAATAATATGTAGTGTTTAAAAAATATTACAATGAAACACTGTTTACATGCTTTATTTTCCCAGTGCTAACCATTATTTGTTTTTTGCATATACATTTTTCTGTCATTTGGTTTGTCAGACAAACTACAACTGGGGTTAATAACATAAAGCTCTACTCATAAATCATGTCTAAAGAACAATTCTGTGTTAAAATTTCTAAAAGTAGAGAAGGATCCATGAAACCAATTGTATGTCCCTTCTCCATGTTTAAAATATCCATGCTCTATGTTTAGAATGTTCCTTCCCCATGTTTAGAATATCCATTCTCTATGTTTAGAATTTCCATCCTCCATGTTTAGAATGTCCCTTCTCTATGTTTAGAATTTCCATCGTCCATGTTTAGAATACCCATTCTCTATGTTTAGAATGTCCCTTCTCTATGTTTAGAATATCCATTCTCTATGTTTAGAATGTCCCTTCTCCATGTTTAAAATATCCATGCTCTATGTTTAGAATTTCCATTCTCCATGTTTAGAATACCCATTCTCTATGTTTAGAATGTCCCTTCTCCATGTTTAGAATACCCATTCTCTATGTTTAGAATATCCATGCTCGATGTTTAGAATGTCCCTTCTCGATGTTTAGAATGTCCCTTCTCCAGGTTTAAAATATCTATGCTCTATGTTTAGAATGTCCCTTCTCCATGTTTAGAATATCCATTCTCTATGTTTAGAATGTCCATTCTCCATGTTTAGAATGTCCCTTTTCTATGTTTAGAATGTCCCTTCTCCATGTTTAAAATATCCATGCTCTATGTCTAGAATGTCCCTTCTCTATATTTAGAATATCCATGCTCTATGTCTAGAATGTCCCTTCTCCATGTTTAGAATATCCATTCTCCATGCTTAGAATATCCATTCTCCATGTTTAGAATGTCCCTTCTCTATGTTTAGAATTTCCATCCTCCATGTTTAGAATGTCCCTTCTCCATGTTTAAAATATCCATGCTCTATGTTTAGAATTTCCATTCTCCATGTTTAGAATACCCATTCTCTATGTTTAGAATGTCCCTTCTCCATGTTTAGAATACCCATTCTCTATGTTTAGAATATCCATGCTCTATGTTTAGAATGTCCCTTCTTCATGTTTAGAATGTCCCTTCTCCATGTTTAAAATATCCATGCTCTATGTTTAGAATGTCCCTTCTCTATGTTTAGAATGTCCATGCTCTATGTTTAGAATGTCCCTTCTCCATGTTTAGAATATCCATTCTCCATGTTTAGAATATCCATTCTCTATGTTTAGAATGTCCCTTCTCCATGTTTGGAATATCCATTCTCTATGTTTAGAATGTCCCTTCTCCATGTTTAGAATATCCATTCTCTATGTTTAGAATGTCCATTCTCCATGTTTAGAATGTCCCTTTTCTATGTTTAGAATGTCCCTTCTCCATGTTTAAAATATCCATGCTCTATGTCTAGAATGTCCCTTCTCTATATTTAGAATATCCATGCTCTATGTCTAGAATGTCCCTTCTCCATGTTTAGAATATCCATTCTCTATGTTTAGAATGTCCATTCTCCATGTTTAAAATGTCCCTTCTCTATGTTTAGAATATCAATTCTCTATGTTTAGAATGTCCCTTGCCCATGTTTAGAATATCCATTCTCTGTTTAGAATGTCCCTTCTCCATGTTGTCCCAGAACTGTCTTTTATGCATAGCCCTGAGTGTGTCAGAGAGATTGGCAGTGCATATACATGTAAATGTAATGAAAAGAAAAATCAGATCAATTTTTAGTAGCCCTACCGGTCATCATGAAATGTGACACAATGCAAAATTTTGACTAAAACAGCCAAGCTGACCAAAGCTTAGTTGCAGGTTTCTTCCAAATCAGCTTGTTTTATTTTTGTTTTCAGCTAACTACAAGTCACATTTTATTGAATAAACCTCAGATGAATTTGATGTAGTACAAGAAGGGCTTGTATTACTAGTGCTAGGAATTTAATATTTGGTGCATTATTGTTCCAGAGTCCTCACTGACATTGTAGCTAAATGTCACGAAGAACAGTTGGAGAATTATGTCCATTCATACATAAAGGTAATTCAGAGCTACATTTAGCATCGTTACTGAGTGAATGCCAAACATAATTGTCTGTCCACGTGACATCAATGTTTGTAGATTATTATGTAAATTAATATTGTGTTTATATACTATGCAGACAGGGGCTGTTCTAGTTTTCCATAGATGGATTTCATGATTTAAAAAAGATTAATAATTAAATACATTTTAAATACATTTGTGTCTTACATAAGTAGTTCTCTTTCCATTTCAAGTGGGCTTGGTAGGTCTGTAGGGGGCTGTAGCTGTTGTATAATTGTATTATATAATTATGATTCCTATATTTCTGAGTAGAAATGCAATGTATCATTTTGCTGTTTAAGACACACTAGCTTTACTATAGTAATAGATTTTCTATGTTTTATTTTTAATCTGTATCTTGTATTTACCATTACTAGTATGTGTTTAAAACAAAATCACATGGAGACTGCACAGTCCACGAGGAACTAGCCAAGGGTTTGACAAGCCTCTTAAAGTCCAATGAATCCAGTACAATAAAGCATGTTTTAAGGGTAAGATACTTTTTAAAAAAATAATTAAAAACATTTTTATACATTGTATGAATTTAAAGTGAACAACCTAGTTTAAAATGGGGCTGGAATGAAAAATGTGTGTGGCAAAGTATAGAGAAAACTATATATGATACATCTATATTTCTGTTGCAGATTATCCAATGATATATAAAATGTAAATTTGTAAATTTGGATCCTTAAGAAACTGGAAGCAAGATAAAAACTTTTAAATTCTTTAAAGATAAACTCACTTCAGTTGTTATGTTGCAATAATTTTTTGGTTCCCAACCCGCCAGGCTTGTAAAATTGTTTTTAAATTTGGTTTAACAAAAGAAAAACTACACTCCCTCTGTGCCTACCATCTCCTTTCCAGCTACTTGAGAAAAGCAAAAGTAATCCTCTGTAGATTGCCCAATTTACCTTTGAGTGCAAATAATATCTTGAGAGTGCTGCGAGCAGGTTATCCACCAACATTTGTCAGGTGGGCTGGATTGTAGCTGCTGGGAGCTGTTTACCTAGGTTGGTTCCAGTTCTTTAACATTCAGTCAATATACTTTCTCCTACAGGTTGCTGTAGATGCATACACACAACATGGGGAAAGTTAAAATGAAAAAGAGAGGAAAATAAAAATTATTATAAAGTCTGGAATAAAAAGATGGAGAGCTGAAATGTGAAATAGGTGAAAAAGGCAGACCTTCACCTCTATCTCACATTGTGGTTCCCAATTTCAAATAACCTAACGATAAAGTTTCTAGATGGTAAACTTTCATAAGCTATATCTTTCTATCTATCTATAAATCTATCTGTCTGTCTGTCTGTCTGTCATCTATCTATCAATCTATCTATCTGTGTGTCTGTCTGTCTGTCTGTTTATCTACATGTCTGTCTGTCTATGTATCTGTCTGTCTATCTATCTATATATCTATCTATCTATCTATCTATCTGTCTGTTTATCTACCTGTCTGTCTGCTGTCTGTTTATCTACCAGTCTGTTTATCTATCTGTCTGTCTGTCTGTTTATCTGTCTAACTGTCTATCTATTTATCTATCTATCTATCTATCTATCTGTCTGTCTGTCTGTTTGTCTCTCTGTTTATCTATCTGTCTGTCTGTCTGTTTGTCTCTCTGTTTATCTATCTGTCTGTCTGCTGTCTGTTTATCTACCAGTCTGTTTATCTATCTATCTATCTATCTATCAGTACTTAAGTAAAACACATTATTATTTTATTATTATTACACTTCATTAAATAAATTATCTCATTATTATAGAAAATACATTATTATATTGAAGAAATATAAATTTGCAGTACGTGGGCTCCACATTGATAAATACTCTTCATTTATGGACAGGGTTGTAGAGATGGCATCTAATGGTCTGATTCTTAGAATGCTCCCAGTTTTGTCAGTAGCTAGGGTTAATTATGCATGATTCTTGTTCTTCCCACAGCACTCCTGGTTCTTCTTTGAAATCATTATCAAATCAATGGCTCAGCATCTACATGACCTGGACATGGTCCAAGTAAGACATAAATATTATTATTTCTTTCTTTATCATTTCAGTGGTTTAATTAAATCGGATGGTTATGCTTGTGTATTTGCCTTGCTTACAGGCAAAGCTCTAAGGAGCATGATCATTATGGCAATAAGTAATGTCAAGAAATTTCTTAACAGCAGGATCTGTAATCCAGGGATGAATAATAAAACAAACATTTAGACTTGACTCCAAAAGAAATGGGAAGACTAATTAAAACAGCTCCTATTGTGAACAGCTTGTTCTATTGTGAAAAACCATTGTGGGGCAGTTTTTAGAATACACTAACAAAGCTTTTATAAGTATTTATATTAATAAATCTAAATATTACAAATAATTGACTTTCTCGCCCATCTGGGTGGTAATTTGTGTATTCCTCTTTCTTGGGCCCTCTACCAGAAGCCTAGGAGTCTGAGGGTTTTGCACAGTTGGTACCTAGAATTGTGCTCTTCTGTACAGTGATCTCAGATGTCCCACCTGGAATCTGCTGAAGCCACCCACCAATCTTCAAGAATGAAAAAATAGAAATGTTAATAGTTTATTTTTCTATCAGTTAATAAAATATAAAGTCAGTGAACAGAAGATAAATTTAAATTAATATATATAAGGTGGACCATCTTGGCCACCTCAATTTTTTTCTTACCTGTATAAAACTTTTGCACAGTACTGCCTTTACTTGCTTTTGTTCCACTCTTGGATGGTCATTTTTGCAATATAAGGCATTAGAACGGGGCCACAAATTATAGTTTGGCATCCTAAAGATATATTTGATAATAATAGGTTCTGAGCTAAAACGGACATCATTTAGAGAGAGTTGCAAATATGAAAACAAATATTTTTTTAACTTTTGTTTTTTTAAGCCAATTTTGCTTACAAACAAATGGATTCTGACAAGTTGATGCTGTAATTTGTGGCTTTAAATCATGGTGTGTCAGAGAACAGTCATTCCTTTAACTTTGAAAAACAGGTAGCTGACAAAGGATACAGAAATCCAAAAAGGGAGGCATATATTAACTATTGTAATTAAGGTTGTATTATAGAATACTGTGACATCATTTCATGACATCCAGCAAACCCCTAGTTATATATCTGTGCTCGGTGTGCTTTCACAACTCCAAAGGAAGTTATCATTACTTAAAAGCCTTGAAATTATAGTGTGTCTTCCTGTAATTCGCATGTAGCTGCTTTTAAAGACATTTTTTATCTGCTTGTTTTATGGGTTGATGCATATTGATGCAAAGTTCCATCTTTTTGTAGAGTTTTCTTTTTTTTCGATGATAAGAATGTTTCCCTGCTATTTTAATAAGGTTCAGCGCACTAAGAGGTTTCCTGAATCGTTCCTCAATGAACTGGACTCCCTTGTGATGGGCTTCTCAGATCACATCATTTGGAAATACAGAGATGCCATGGAAGAAACGAAAAAAGCCAATTTGAGCGTGGCCTGTTTTTTAAAGGTGAGTATATAATATAAAGTTGTTTTTTTGTTGTTGTTTTTTTTTTTTTTTTATGATTATGCATATCAACACACCAAGCCTGCCATCCTAGCATTAACCCATGAAGTTCCTCAGGAGCCCAATGCCACCATTTAAATCTTGTCCTTAAACCTTTACATTTTTGTTGATGGCAAGGTCTGCCCCATGTAAGAAATCAGATATTCTCTATGTGTTGTGGTAGCCCAAATTCTACATTAGTATAAAAACAACTGCATAGTCCTTAGTTTTGCTTTCAGTCTGGAGAGCAACCCACACTGTACGTGGTGTCAACCTAAAATGCAGTTGCATTTTTAAAACACACCAAGTTCTCTCTTGATGTGAACAAGTACCAGTGCAGACTAGTCTTCATCTAATGTTAGAGTGTCATACAGGTAAGCTCTTGTAAATGTAGGTACAAATAATTAATCTATAAAAAATGTATGGCAGCCATGATGAACAGAAGAATCTGTATCTTGTTTTAAGAATAAAAATGTAAATGTGTTTCTTCTTAGGATCACTATAAAGATGAAATATCCTAGTTGTGGCATCACCTATATAGAAATGTAAAGAAGCAATCTAAGCAATGTTACCACTACAATTTTTTGTAACGGTTATTGTAAAACGGGTCTGTTTGCTGGTCTGTGTGAAACCATTTTCAAGCAATTTGCTAACCCTCAGAGATCTCCAAACTATATCTTTGCGTTTTAAATAGAGATTTTTTATAAACTATTGGGGATAGTCTAATGTTCTTCACATACGAAGAGCAGGGTTTAAAACCTCAAGTCCGATGGTACTAGCCAGACCTTAAAAGTTACTTGCCACTGCAAGCTGTAGTATACCCTTCATGGGTGAATTTCTACTTGCCAGGGCTAAATTTTCACTCGCCATTGGCAAGTGTGTGAGTGGAAATTATGAGCCCTACATAGAGTTTATGCTTTGAACCTAGTTTAGGCTTTACACAGAAATGACCTGAAGGAAATATACAATTCAAGGTCAATCTCTAAATAATAATTTAGTAAAGACCTGGGTTGAGTTATTCTCATCCAATTTGTGTAATATTTCTGAAATTTCACTCTTTGGATTCAGAATCAACCTATAGTAGGGAACTCCCAATGTATCAAATCACAACACATTGTTGTAGTTTTGCTTTAATCGCTCTATTTGAAAATATCTGGGTATGTTTAGTTATAATTTTACTAGTTAGTAAAAAAGGAAATATTTATATTTTTCGTTCAAATTGTTTTTATTAACAGATTTTCATAGAACAATACAATATCGGAATAAAATACAAACTTAACAATTATAATATGGGGTAACAAAAAGGGCGGGAAAAAGAGGGGGATTCCATCCTTATATATCAAAATTGGAAATGACAGGTGTTTAAAGTCATGATGTATAATACACTTTTTAAATGCTTTTAAAAAAAAAAATTGTAATTGCTTCAAAATAAATAAATATTTATATATTAACATTAATTGTGATCACTTTGTACTCATACACTAGAAAATTGTGTGCAAGTTTTAGACCAAAATAGCTTAGCAGAAAAAAGTTGAAACTGTATAATTTATTTTGACCTAAATGTACAATAACCTTGTTAGTATTCTGACTAACCCTGTATGTATTCATAAAGTGTTATAATATGTATGACTAAGTAGATCACAATCTGTGTTTTCTGGGTGCCTGGTACATGATAAATATAAAATATTCTCTAAATTTGTTTCATAGCGTTGCTTCACGTTTATGGACCGTGGTTTCATCTTTAAAATTATCAGCAGCCATATCAATATGTTTAGCCCGGGAGATCACAAGGTAAGAGACAAGATCACTTACCGTCATCTACCTTGTTTAACTGAGCCGCTATTACTGTGATATAACTGTATGTTATCCAAAAATTATTCATACACATTTAGTAGTAATCTGCCTGTGCATTCGACAGCAATATATTTTTTGTACATCTGCATCAATGCGTCTCCTTGCATGTCGATACTCAAAACTTAGAACATAATCCCTGTGCATCCCAACACACCTGTCCAGGTCCAAAATAAAAGAGGAAAGAGGTTTCTAGCGCTTACAATGTCTAAAAGTAAAAGGTAGCTATTACCCCCAAACCAGAGTCTCTCTTGTCTGGCCGTTGATGTGGAGTAGAGGAGATGGAAAAATTGGGAGAAACGCCCTGGAGGGGGGGATCAAATTCCAACTGGCATGTAGTGGAAAAAGAGAGGAGAAATATATGGTGGAGTATGTCAACTTTCCAAATTAGCTCTAATTGTAGCACCTGGGCAGTTCAATGCCTGCCTATGGATATATTGATGAAATCTTGCTCTGAGCGAATCAGGTATGCATATGTAACATAAACACAAGAGCAAAAATATTGTGCCATATGTTAGGAAACCCAGACTTAATACATAGTATAAAATGCACATTTACATTTGTTGGAGCCCTCTAATGGCTCCTTGTATATGGCTTGGAGTGGAATAATCCCCACTCTTGGGATATAGGCAGAGACTTGTTTTTTTCTATGGGTATGTACAATCTTTTTTGAGAGCAACCTTCTATTACTACTTTCTATAGTAAAGCAATCCTATTGTAGACTGTAGAGTAACACATTTCCCCAGAGTGTGCTATTCAAGGGCTTCATAGTTACTTTATACTAGCACACTTCATTTTGCTTATAATAATGAAGGTACACATTTGCCTTTCATGTTTTTCCTTTGTTTTCTTGTTTGGTGTATGTATAATTATGTAGATTTTTTGTGTGCAAGTACATGTGACAGAGTTGCCCACTTTGTATTCCGCAAAGATATTAGATACATGCTCCACAATGATATATTTAAAAAAACTTCTGCGGCCTTATTTGTACAGTTTTGTTATTTTATTTTATCACATTTTGCTTACTCTCTCATTGAGGACTGTAACGCGTGTAACACAGATGACGTGACCGTAAATTCTCAGTGCTGTTGATGGTTTTGTATTTCAGGACTTGTATCAGTATAAGTTTGAGTTTCTTCAGGAGGTATGCAATTACGAGCACTTCGTCCCACTCTGTCTACCAATACGATCTGCAAATATTCCAGGTAGCTCCATACCACTTAACCTTTCCCAAGCGAAACACAAATTAAAGTTATAGATGAGTAGTTCCAAGGTCTATGTATTCTGAAAAGTTGAGGTTCCTTTCAATTTTAATTGAAAACCATCTTTGGTTTTAATTTGTACAAAAGTACCAGGAGAAAGGAGAAAAGGAGCCTCAATGCTATATTATAGTTTTAGATTTGTATGCAGAATTGACATCTGCTTCTTTGCATTATACCAATGGAGTTCATTTTATCCTTGTGGTGGTGAAGCTGAGCATGTCCTTCTGGCACTTATACTTATTATAGAACAGACAGTACTGATGGCTAACTACAAAGAACCCTGTATCAGAAATAGAGGACACCCAGAGAGACATAATAAGAATATAATTAACCATTATAGTTTCTCACACAGGTTGTGAAATTAAAAAATCTTTGTTAGTGCCCATTAATATATGTTCTTGGCACAACACAAAGGCTCAGAGACTCGTGTAAGCTGTAGGCCGTTATTTTACTATGGACAACCACCGTCATTTGTAGAACATTGGTCAGTGCTGTTGGGGCTGTTGGAGCTGAGACTGTGTGCATTTGAAAAGGTAGTCTTTCTGGCATAATGGAGCTTGGATAAGGAGGAGAGCTTGTCATTTAGCATTCTGCAAAACATTTATTTATTTTTTCTTCAAAACTTCAATGAAATGAGCATGTAAAAAATACATCATATTAATAAGTCCAAAATCTGTCAAATACATTAAATCTTTTAGTCCTAGACATTTCATGAAAGCCATGCATTAACACATCTGGTGGAGATATACAGTATACTAATATGAAGTCTGGGGAATTTCATAATCATGTACTAATTATAATGTTTTCCCCCAAAAATAGTGCCTAAATATATAATTTTTTGCTTTGCTTACTTCTCATCTAAAAACTTTAGATGCTGTTACTCCTTCAGACTCAACCAAAGCTTTGCATGCTTCAGGTAAGTGTTTGTTTATGATTGTGGTAGTCCAGCCTGGAGGTTTTGAGTAGTTGATGAGCGATCTTGTATACCTCACATAAGACTCATTTTCATTCTGCAATTCTTTACATTAAACCATTAAATTGTAGATTTATAGATTTAATTAGCCACTCGTTCTCACATATAGCTAATTATTTACACACCTAATTATGCACATACTCAACTAACCACACACTCAAATGTCTAGTCATTCTCTCTCTCTTTCTCTCTCTCGCACACACACCTAAGTAGCCACATGCACTTCCCTATATCTGTCAGTGCCTATTAAAATATGGTCTTTGCACAATACAGAGACTCAGAAACTCATGTAAGCTGTAGGCCGTTATTTTACTATGGACAACCACCGTCATTTGTAGAACATTGGTCAGTGACCTAGAAAACATTTCAGATCCAATATTCTGTAACCGGGTCCTAATAACTTTGACTTTATCTCCTGACAGTAACTGATGTAAATGTTCTGCTTACTTCTAATTAAGATATGCCAGAATATACGTTGACTGATGATTTCTGTCGAAAACACTTCCTGATTGGGATACTTCTTAGGGAAATTGGATTTGCCTTGCAAGAAGACCAAGATATCCGACATTTAGCCTTGGCGGCGCTAAGAAATCTCATGACTAAACATTCATTTGATGATCGTTATGCAGACAAGGTATCTTTTGTTTGTGTATTACATGTAGTTTGTAATACACCAGAAACTGGAAGGGGACTTACTATGAACTATGAGCCATTAAAGCAGCTCTGTCAGCTCACGGTCAATTGTTGCACTAAATCTACTCTATGCTGTAGACTTCATATTATTTTATATTTTTTATTCTGTCAATAAGCGTTAATATATAAGGAAATGTAGGGACAACTTTTCCTTATGTATGTATGTATGTATCAGAATTTGGCAAACGTTGATCATGAGTGGAATGTAGGTCAATAGGTACAATTTAGCTTTGCTTCTGTTGGCAAGTATTTTTTCCCATAATTTTTACCTCTTTTATCGTGTCCCTTGCATTAGATTTTGAGTTGTATTTCTCTGTGTTCAAACTGGACATTGATAAATGATAAACTCTTAGTGGGTGGTCTAACTGTGACCCACGTGACAAGTAGCGGCATGCTCTGTCAAACATGCACAGAAGGCTAGATGAAGCCAGGAAATGCATATCATTGCAGGAGGAAACAAGATAGCAAGAATTTGAAGGAAGATCTGTCAAACCACTACTTATTAAAACAACATTAAAATAGAATGGGAGCGAGTGGAAATTGTTCTGGGGATACCCATTAGTTAAACATTTCGATGTGTTTTATAAAAAAAAAAAAAAGAAACAGCTCAATTTTAAAGTGCAACAGTCACTTCTCAATGCAGTATTCCATGGTGTAATGTCCAGAGAAGTGGTGGTTCCCAATTAAGTTAGTTCGACTTCTAGTTTTGGTATATAGATAACTGAGATGACACATTTCACGGCAAGAGAGCTGTGTTCTCCCTATTCTGCTCTCTCGTGCCGCGCAGGCTGTCTACTGATGCAGGAAGCCGAAATATGACATCATATTCTGGCTCCCGGCATCAGCAACCGGCGTGTGAGGGAGCAGAGTAGGGAGAACACAGCTGCCTCGCCACCTCTGCCTGGAACACAGCCGCCCGCCGGGGAGGTTGATTAGGTGGCCAGTAGGCCACCTCTTGGGCCCCCTTATGACAGGAGGAACACGGGGGGCGGCATCCCGGTCTGACAGGAAGTGCTCTCTTAGTGAGCACTTCCTGACAGACCACTCGGCCACGCTACACACAGGCAGGAGGGGAGTAGCACAGCTCTCACCTTCTGGTAGACACCGGGAGGTATCCAGGGGTCGTGGCTGTGGCTGGGTCATCTGGAGTGAGGGGCCCAGTCGCAGTTGCAACCCCTGCGACCGTGGTAAGTACGCCACTGCAGGCACCAATACTTATTCAATGCATTTGATAGGGTTTGTCCTCACTAATATGCAACGTTTTGCAGAATGCTGCACCATAAGCCCGCCTCTTTAGGCACACCCCATCACATTTCAGAAAAAGACTTCCTTATCAAAAGTATGCCCACAGTCCAGCCAGTGGTCTGAACGACT
Organism: Pelobates cultripes; assembly: GCA_933207985.1. Taxonomy (NCBI): domain Eukaryota; kingdom Metazoa; phylum Chordata; class Amphibia; order Anura; family Pelobatidae; genus Pelobates; species Pelobates cultripes. Next base: position 83,353,848 of record OW240913.1, on the reverse strand, counting down.
ACTCAACCTGCATTAGAAGTAGAGGATACCCCGGGAGTCATATAATAAGGATATCACTACAGGTTTATAGTTTATCTGAATGACTGAAGCCAGGTTATGAATTAAAAGCACTTCACTCAGGGTTGTTGGAACTAGGGATGTGTTCATACATTTGATAAGGACATCTTTCTGACATGAGGGATCATGGCTAAGGAGGCAGACTTATGGTGCATCATTCTGCAAAACGTTTTTTTGTTTTTTGTTTGCAAAAAGTATAAAGATTTGATACAACATATAATTGAGGTCAAAATCATGAAAGTTGTATTGGTGCCCGGAGTGTTCCTTTATTTAAGCTTAACGTATGTAAATACCAGAGAAAATAGACCAGTTAATACAGAATAAATCAACATATCTCTAATGTATTGTTGGTCAGGATACGTAAGCCTATGAGATGGATTTTGCTGTTACTTATTTTGATTAATAAGATGTCCAATATTTATTGTGATAATGTCTTTGTTTTGTCTTGATTTAGGAAAAACAGGCTCAAATAGCCATACTTTATTTACCTCTCTATGGACTTCTATTGGACAATATGCCTCGGATTTTCATGAAGTATTTTTTCCCATTTGGAATAAATACATCTAACCAGGTTTGTGTTTAAAAGGCATCTTTTTCGTGTAGGCCTAATCAACCCCTGGTTTGTCAAGTAGGGCACAGCATAGAAGACAATAGTCCGGCTAGATGCTGGCAGCTCAACTGCAGAGGATGTGCATGTTTCAGATATACCTTGTGGCTCATCTCTGTGTCTGATGACTTCTGGTATGTTAGTTTTAACCTGTCCCAGGTTAATCTATGGTCTTTTTTCCTCCCAAAGCTCTAGGCGCAGTAATATACTTTTCTATCCCTGTATTCTGCTGTTAACTACACCCTGTGCGTTCAGGTGTATACCTTACTAACATTCCAGACAGCCTTCAGACCATTTACCCTGGCAATCCAGCAATGGCATTCATTGCCTAATATAGAATCACACAGAGTGGGTCCTGGCAAGTATGCTAATCATCAGACCCAATAGCTGGAACATTAATGATTACCAGATAATGGTTCTGCTGGGAGTGATGAAAATCATGGGTGCTGTACTTCACAATGCTTGCAGTGTCAAAGATAATCCAACATTATGATAAGAAAATGTTCCCTCTAGAGAATTGTCTCATATATGCATGTTTATTTTTTGTAGGGCTCCAGGGATGACCTGAGTACAGCAGCAGTCTCTCAAAGCCAGTCAGCCTTGAAGCATGCCACATCCGCTGACACCTCATTCTCCAAAGATGTTCTAAACTCCATTGCTGGTAACATGATACTCTGGATGCATTTTAAAACAATGTAATTTAAAGAGGATCATTTTAACTCCCACGCTGTGCAACTCATTGTTATTATTTCCCTGCAAAGCAATAAGAGGAATTAAATACTCAATGATTGGTAATTTAAATTAGCCGAAATGTACTATCTGCTAAGAAACTAAACTAATTTGTTTACAATAATAGCACAAACATAGTGCTGGCCTGTTAATTCCTCAAAATCAGGAAGTTACTTTGCAGTATTAACTTATATTTCTTGTAAATCCATTCAGCATGTTAACCCTTAGAGAAACGAGCAATGCAGATCACAGTCACTACTATCTCTATACTGGAGTGGTCAGGATTATGAGAGGGATTATGTTCATCCCTGAAAATGCTCATAGACACAAAGTCTAGATCAGCTTTTTCAAGCTATTTAATCAAATTATCTAAATTCAAATCTAGTATGTGCACAAGTATCCGTGATGTGACACAGTATTACGCACAAACAGACATAACACGTGCACAAAATATCTGCTGACTGCTAGATTTTTCAACCATAGAAATCCAGGGACAGAAAAAATCAAATATACATATATATTGTGCATTGCTCAGGTCTTGCGGGAGATAACTCATTTTGCAATCCACAAAATTTGCACATATTAAAAATAGTTTTAATATGTGCAAACATATAGATGTTGCTGGGGGGCAGGGAATTGCATGCTGAAGCCCCAGATTTCTACTGGTAGTGGACGGTGCACAACAATGCTAGGTTTTAAAAAAAAAATAAAAAATGTATTTTACTGAAAGCAGTCATCTGATATAAAAATAAAGACCACTGAAATAGTGCTCCACAAGGCTACTAAGATGGTGGTTGTGATGCCACGAGATAACTATTGGGAGCAGTGCTGGTGGAAAAAAAACATTGTTGCACACAACTCTATTAGTTAGGTAGTGTGGCAGAATCGCATTGAATGCCTGGCTGTTCATTATGTGCTTATTTACCTGCTTTCATTGAGATCAGATCCTGGGGAGCATATGCAGATTTATTTCTATTGGTAGAGAGGAGGGGACATAACACAGAGATATGTCATGATATATCCCCACCGCTCTCTTAGTGTAGGCGATAGGGGGTAACAGAATGTTGGGGCTCAAGCCCCAGGTGTTTCATGATCCAAGCACTGGCCCTGTCAAACCTAAACTAATTTAACCAAAAGCCCAATGGACTCATTGGGAAGAACTTGTTTTTAATACTTGCTGTTGTATGTGCAGATTATCTTGTTTGCACATAGATGTTTCAAGCTGTTCTCTTAATAATCTGTGCTGCACTCTGTGCTCTTGATTTTATTTCCGCAGCTTTTTCTTCAGTTGCCATCACGGCAGGAAACAATGCTGATTCTCGAGCATCTCTAGCTAGTCTGGAGTCTATTCCTAGCACAAATGAGAAGAACAGCGACAAGGCAGAGAACTGTGAAAAGGTACACATGGTTCTATAGAGGATCGGGTGGACACACAAATATGAATACTATTATATATGGTCTCATTCTGTCCTCTTGTTTTTCAATAACTCCTTTTCATATTTCAAGGAGAAAACTACATTGTAGTGGCTGGTGAGAAGGCATTGTACATTCCCTATTTACAATCATCCTCCTTTCTTGTTTTTTTTATTTTTGTCTATTCCATTGTACTAAGCCAGCCATCTCTGCTGGAGGGTTATTACTCCTGAAATGACAGGTAGAACTCTTGTTCAAGAGATCTTCTTTATTTTAAGAAATCTGAGTTGTTAAACATGCATCATATGTAAAGCATACCACTGGTGCATACAAATTACGCTATTGGAAATTGACTTTAAAAAATTGATAACTTTTCCAAGCAGTTTTGACTTACTTACTGCTAAACGACTATGCTTCACAATTAAATTCCTAGTTACTTAATGAATCCTTTTCGCAAAGCAGAGAAATTAGTTATATTTTGAAACGCACTATTGCACATATGCATCTGGGCTTAGAATTTTACAATTATACAGTGTTGAACATGTGTATAAAAATGATAGATGTGTGATTAGAGTTTCAAACTAAAAATCTTTTGGAACATACGGGAAGATGAGATTCGCAAGTGATATGCTCTTGAATTCATGTTATTTCCGATTGTCTCTCTATTCAGATGTAACAATACTCTTCATAGAGTGTTGTTATATTATGTAACATTAAAGCATATCTCCCCATGGGTGACCATGTCTAGCAACGGAAATGTGATATTATGCGCTTACTCTACGCTAATTATGTGATGTCATACTGATGGCTTGGTTGATATAAATGTATATGCTTGCTATATGCATAACTGGAGTCATTGTTATTGGATTGGATGCACTTTCCCTTTTTTTTGTTAATTTTTTCTTTTTGTATTGTATGTTTTTGCCCTCGCTAATTGTATATTATATTTATTAAACTTAATAAAAAAATGTGGCCAAGTTTTAATTCCATTGCATTCTTGACAACTGTCACTAGAATTTTGAAACCAGCAGTTAAAGTTAGGGGCCAGGTAAAAATGGCATTATCCATTTGAGTGCCCGGTGTAGATTTATCTCTATCAATCAAATGGTTAAAGAGCAACACACAAGCATGCTATCAGTTACTAATATTGTCTAAATCAGGGCAGGGGGGAGCAGAGTTTCACCATATGTGCATCATGGGAATTGTAGTCCATAAGCAGCAGTGCAGTGACTTAGAAATTAACTTAGAACTCGACGATTCTCACTTTAGTGAATAACCCTGAATATCTTTTTGCCCTTGGAGAAACAATTTATGAATGTTTTGAAAATAATGCATGGTTCTTCATCTAACAGATTGCAAGACCATTGTCTCTGATTGGCTCAACGCTTCGATTTGACAAACTTGACCAGGCTGAAACCAAAACTATATTGATGTGTTTTCTTCATATTATGAAAATGATATCAAAGGGTAAGAAGTGGTTCGTATTTTGGATTCTGTAACGAACTTCTCAAGAATTAAATTTTTCATTTGTATTTGCAGAAATGTTAGTCTCGTACTGGCAGAGGGCTCCCAATACGGAGATATATGACTTTTTCAGCATTCTGGAGTAAGTACATTCTATTACTGTTAGCCTTGCTAATCGTTCATTTAAAACAGGTTTGTAATAAGATAATATGTTGCGAGGATGAAATGTAGAAAGAAGATTGGCTCAAGAAAGACACCCCCCACTGAACAGCTACTTACTCAGTAAACCAAATAGCGCACAAATACGCTAATCAGTATTCATCAAAATATATATGTAATTATAGTTTGCAGTACACTGATTGGTCTATTTTGTAAGCTTTTGGTTCAGTCAAATAAAATATTTTTTAAACGAATGCATAGATTAAAGTCACCCGAGCCGAAACACTATATGTACGAATCATGATTTTTTATTTTTTTTTCGAGATGAATCAATTCGGATTAACAACATTTTTTCACAATGTGCAAGTCTATTAACCAGTATAGTATATACATATCCAATATTTACACAAGCTACATCACAAAGACTATCTGTGGAGTAAGAATGTGAACAGTTATGTTAATACTTCCCTAAAGAAATTGTATACAGGGTTTTTTTATTTTTTTTATTTATTGGAGTACTGTTAGAATACCCAACCAGTGCCCAATACCCAAAAAAAAAAAAAAATATATATATATATATATATATATATATATATATGTGTGTGTGTTTTCTATGATATTGAGAAATAAATCCATTGAAACATTGATAGATCATCCCATTGCATTGCAAACAGCACTTACGATCGTATAAAATTCTTTCTGTGCCAATAAGTATTTTTTTCGGATGGGTTTTTACATAAAACAATATTCGGTGTCTGTCTTATATGTTAAGACTGTTGTCAAAATAAAGCTATATCACACAGCCATACTGATTTTCTATCAGACCACCTATAAAATAAATGTATTTAGCAAGGTACATACTAGTAAAATGTAAACAATTACAACAAACTATATTGATGTATGTGCAGTTATCATTATTAGTATTTAATCAATTAAAATGAAATAACAATAATAATCAAATATGAATTATTGAAACATTTTGCCATATTGAAAATATATTTACAAGATAAAACTATTTAATGCAATTATTTATTTCATGCTAAAAATACATAGTGTGTTTTCAAATGCTAGTAGTTGGGAGTGATATTATGTGTGCATATTTTGCATTACTATTATGCAGTGCAGTTATATTTTCCATATACATATTTATTGATTAAAGCATAAACACAAATTAGAACAATCTTTATTGCCACTGATTTTTCTCAAATTAAATTTTTACTTTCATTTTCTAGTTATGGAGTTTTTCTCGTTTAACCTTAGCTACAGGATATATAGTTAAAGGATCACTATAGTGTTAGGAAAACAAAGCGGTTTTCCTGACACTATAGTGCCCTGAGGGTGCCCCCACCCTCAGGGTCCCCCTCCCGTGGCGCTGAAGGGGTTAAAACCCCTTCAGCAGCTTACCTTATTTCAGAGCCGGGCTCCCTCGGCGCTGGTGACCTCTCCTCCCACGCCGACGTCAGTGGAGCCGGATGCGCATGCGCGGCAAGTGCCGCGTGCGCATTCAAATTGTCCATAGGAAAGCATTTTTCAATGCTTTCCTATGGACGCTCTGCGTGATGGAGGCGAAATGTGCCTCCAGCGTCGCAGATGCGCCTCTAGTGGCTGTCCGGAAGACAGCTACTAGAGGCTGGATTAACCCCAAATGTAAACATAGCAGTTTCTCTGAAACTGCTATGTTTGCATCTGAAGGGTTAAAACCTGAGGGATCTGGCACCCAGACCACTTCATTGAGCTGAAGTGGTCTGGGTGACTATTGTGTCCCTTTAATTGTCTTTTTTTATCGCTAATTTTGGGCCTGGAACTCATGCTTCTATGCAGACACAAAAAAAGTTTATTACAACTACCGGATATGAAGAGGAGAGGTGATATAAAATATTACCAATAACCAGCCACGTAATTGACGTGGCCCTCATTACTTTAAGTGTATGAAGAACTGTTTTTGTTTTTACCTATTTGTCTATCCCATCTAATTACAGGAACATCTTTTCGTATTGCTTTAGAATATTTAATGTGTTGAGTTTGATGACCGGTGTATTCTAACAGTGTTCACTTTCATTTGTTAGAGTATGTCTTCAAAACTTCAGATATCTCGGAAAAAGAAACATAATACGGTGGGTTGTATACGTCTGTTTATTAATCTTACTCAAGATATCTATATATAATAATGTTACAGGAATACATTTGAGCAACATCTACAGGAAACCCTGGTAACCAGGTAGTACAGACCTGGCTGTCTCTTCCCTCAATCCTTATGTGAGCTATTGATATAAATTGCAGGGGGTCTTCAATAAATATAATAATAATAATAATAATGTGCCTTCTGTGTTTGTGGCTGTAGGATGTAGGGGCCGCACTTGGGTACTACTAACAGCCCTCGTAGCATTGCTCCTGCCTCATAAATTTGTCTCGTGATTAGGAGGTAACTCTTTGCTGCTTGCCTGATTTATACGAGTTAGGAGACACTACACTTGTTTTATTTAGGTCCTTTTTTTAAGGTAGGGAATCAATAACACTATACCAGTTAAAAGTTGTCAAATGTATTTTAATTTTATACAATTACGAACAATTAAATGAATGTCATTCATTTATTGTTTCCCATCTATTATTGCAATTGTAACCACATACCTCTTTTTCCACATTATGAGATTCTGATTTATCAATTGTTTCTATTTTTATTTTTTGCCTGTTTACACAGCACATATTTCCAATTGTGCAATGCAAAGCAGACCTTCTCATGCATTAAAAATATAAAAATGTTACTGCATTTCTTTAGCCTCTACTTGTTGTTTTTTTTTTCTTTTTTGGTGCAAATAATTAATACATTTATTAAAGAAATAAATATAAATGTGAAAACAAAAATGAACAATTTATTTACTGAGACTTTTTCCAACAGAAAAATCACTGCAGCTTTCAAACTTGCCCAAGCATCTCAGAACAACGGGACCCTGAAAGGCTCTAATTCCTCTTCTCAAGCGGGACTCCTAACACAGTGGTATTCTTGCACATATTGTTTTCATTGACGTAATATACAGTAAATTCAATTTACAGCAACTAATCCTTGGCAGACAATGCGTAACACAATGATCTGCATTGTAAGAGGATGCTGTTTATGAATACTTCCCATTATAATAGTAATTCCTGTTCATTCGACTTTTTTACAGTGTGTAACAATACTATTTTTGTCTGTTTAAATTCTGTCACTTTATACAGAATTGATTCATTGCTGGCAAGTCGTGCAACGTGAATGCATCTGATAAAAATAGCCTGTTAAAGACAAATTACATGTAAAAGCTAGATTATAAAACACTGGAATTGTGTGCTTTGCTGTTCCATTCTTTCACAGCATCATAAGAGTACTGCTTTTAATGATCCAGACAATTAAGATAATTCTCAACCTCATTGTCCATGTTCCGGGTATGTGAAGTGTCTTTATTTAGTGAGTTATATTTGGTGAGGTCGTAGAGTCTATCTGTGGAGTCTATGTTATTGACTCCAGCTCACATAATTCTCAGCCAAACATAGGGTTAAAAACAGTAGGTGCATTTCACAAAATCTAAGTTTTTTGCATTTGGTTAGGGCACTATCCTTGGGGTGTAGGTAAAATGTGGTACTTATGTTCCCTAAGGATGCACTATAAAATGATGTAGGTGTTATGAACCCAGCTGTGAATTTAGTGGCACTGTTCAATTTAAACAGGACATTTAGAATGTAATATTTTGAAAATAATTATATTTCTGTAATACAGTAGAAAATAGAATTTGAGTCAATTTTTCTACAAAAATGAAAGAGATCACTAAATGCAAAAATATGTAAAGGAAACAGCAATCAAGAGTTGTGGTGTTAGATTACTCTAGTTTTTTTTTTTTTTCATGTGAAATATATTGGCTCCAAAGAGCTAATTGCGATTTTCATGCATTCTCCGACTTAGCATTTTATTTTAAAGGCTGCTCCTTACAGTGAATACGATGGTGGTGTCCAAACACATGGAAATGAGTGGGTTAATGTAAAGATTCCCACTGAAGGCATTCTGCAGAATTGTCCCCTCATTTTCCCACATTACAGTCTCTGAACACCTGCTCTCCGAGTTCAGTTCTCACATTGTGAAGCAGGCTCTTGGCTTTTGGACAGAGAAAATGAAATACAAGGACACTTCCGGGTTACTCTGTATCCAAAAAAAAGCAAAAGCTTATTTTCACAGCTGTAATACCAGTAACTTGAAGCATTTCTATCCAAGTACTAATGCACACAGTAACTGCTACCAAGCTATTGTCCATTCTTTAAAAAGCTTGAACTTTCTTTACTTAGGGTAGAGAGCTATATTTACAAATGGGTTGTAGTTGAACACAGTGGAGTTTATTAACTGAATACTAAATTGTAGTGAAACAAAGACTGAATACCAAAAGTGAGACGGAAATATATATGAAGTGCAAACATTCCCCAATTCATCTAAGTCACAGCTAGTTTTTTACCCGTAATGTTGCAATCTGAGTTCTCTATAATTGGATTAGTTTGTATATATAGCAGGGATAGGCAACCTTCGGCACTCCAGATGTTGTGGACTACATCCCCCATAATGCTCTTACACCCATAATTCTGGCAATGCATAATGGGAGGTGTAGTCCAAAACAGTGCCGAAGGTTGCCTATGCCTGATATATAGAACCTATGACCTGATGATCATTTTTTTTTTACAATAATTTCTACAACTCATCCAAATCAGTCAGAGTGTCGTCATATCATAAAGTAAGATAGAATTGAGCCTTGCAACAACTCACCTTTGATGTTGGACACGAATAGAAACATGTTTGTAAATTGAAATAATATAAATTGCAAACATATTCTGTGTAAGTCCTACCATCCTAAGACAATAAAACTGCAAAGTGTTATTAATTTTATTTTCGATTGGTGGTTTGTTTTTTATATTGGGTAATATCTACATATATTGGCAAGTACCCTATTTGTAAAAGCTATCAGAAGAAACAGTACTAGACATGCATGAAAATTGTGAGTAATGTATACTCTTAAATGAGTGTGATGATGGCATGCCTTGTGGCCCGGTCTTAAGCTGGATTCCAGTGTTTTTTAATCTATCCTTGAGTATCTACAGGGGCTTCCATGTCTCCTTCTAGACCAAATTGCATATCTACTGTTCCTTAATAAAAACACAAACAATATAATTGGTTATTTTGTGAGAACTGACCTATTTCTTGGAACGTATTAATACGACAGCTTGATGAGTTCTGATTATCAGAAATTCAAAAATGTAATTTCTCTAATAACCTGAGCATTTATACTGAGGACCTGGATAACTCTAAGCACTCAAACTGCAACTTTTTATGCATATTTAACAATGCAGTTACATTTTTCTTCCAGGATACATTCTGCACATGATGGCCAAAAACATCCAAGGTCACAAACGTTGCCCATCATTCGAGGAAAAAATGCTCTTTCTAATCCCAAATTGTTGCAAATGATAGAACTCACAAATTCAGCAGCCAGTAAGTATTTCATAATCTATATATGGTGTCCTGTCTTATCATCTCATCGTGGATTCCATCACTGACATTCACAGTACAATTCTTGTAAATCGTGATGTTAATGTCTGTTACCACGGTGACTTTCTCTGCACATGTGGTATTGCTACAAGCTAACATCTCTTGTTCTTACCACACATGGAAACAGTCTTAAGTCCCTATGTTATTAACAGGTATACCAAGTGTACATCATGAGCTCAATGTCCATGTATTCGTTCAAATCAGGCTGTAGGTTGTATATAAACTACTGTTTTGTTGTTTTTGTTTTTTTTTTTTTGGTTTTTTTTTTTCAATAATCATCTTATCAATTTAAATATCACTCTTTCATCATTGTAGCGTTGCATTGCAATGACCTAAAATGAGCTGCATAATACAGTAATACACATGTTGTAAATGCTTAAAACAAACTGCAGATTTACTTATTTTGAAATCAAATTTTAAAATGTCCTCTTAAGTTCCTGGCAATTACCATGTAGTGAAGAATCCTGGTGGTACATTTAGAAAATGTGGTCATCATGAATACACTTATTTCTATTCGCCAGAGGTTTGTTGGCGAGTGAGTTCAAGTAAATCAAATGGAGCTGCCATCTAAAGTGTGTACAGTCTACCAGACAGAAATAAACCCTCACAGACACACACAGATATGTATTCAACATAATATTAAAATCACACTATGCTAATCATAAACACAAACAGTCACACTGATAAACACATACCTACTTATACACACACAACCTATTACATATATACACACAACCTGCTACACGTGCATTCTGCTACAGAAACACACTGCTGCACACATACACACTGCTAAACACACACCAAGCTACATACTTTGCTACACAACTCACTACATACACACATGTGCCTCTACACATACATTGCTAAACACACTCCCAGCTACATCTTTTGCTGTGCAAACTTACTACATGCACACACACTCTGCTTCAAACATCCACTGCTAAACACACACCCAGCTACATACTTTGCGTACTACATGCATGCAAGCTCTGCCACACACATATATTGCTAAACACACTCCCAGCTACATATGTTGCTACGCAAACTCACTACATGCACACACACCTGCTCTGCTACACACATACACTGCTAAACACACACCCAGCTACATACTTTGCGTACTAGATGCACGCCAGCTCTGCTACACACATACATTGCTAAACACTACATATTTTGCTACACAAACACGCTACATGCACAAATACTCTGCTACACATGCATATTCTACAACATTGCTTCACAAACACAGTTTTACACACACACTTGCACTTATCCAGCTGGAAGTATTGTCTCACAATGTGATTTGGTGGTTATAATAGACATATTTATAGAAGCAATGTACTCACTATAGTTTTTATGGTGGTCAGTTTGTAGTAATATAGGCTATGTGACAAAAAAGCAATCCGTACATTATAAACCAACAGCAGTGTGTATTACTGACTCAAGGCTTACTTGATCCTTGCGTTGATGTCGGTTATGTTAAATTCCGAACCCTGCCTCATGCATGTCACATCAGACATTGAGATTCATCAGACAAGGTGGCATTTTTGATACCTTCAGTCTTCCTGTTTTTGGTAACCAAGTGTGTGCTTCTTTTATTAGCAAACAGTAGAGTGACCTGTTGTGATCTTCTGCTGCTGTTGCCCATGTGCTTCTAGGTTCAATGTGTTGAGTTCAGAGATGCTGTTCTGTTGTGAAGTGTCATATATGAGTATTTTTGGCATCTCTGAAAAATTTTGGCCATTGTCTAACCTCTGTTGTACTTAAAAAAAAAGGCAGATCTGTCTGGCCCAAGGTGACAGTTGTTGCATTTATGATGGAACCATGACATCTACCACCAACAACTTAATAACTTACTTGACTTTCCTATTGTAATGTTTCATATTACCTGAACCTCTTGATCATGTCTGCATGCTTTATATATTGAATTGCAGCCACATAATTTACTGTTTGGCTATATGTGTTAACTAAAAATAAAAAAAAATAGCAATATACTTATATATTACATATTGGGTGTTTTTACTGAATTTACTGATCAAATTTAGATTTTATTGAATTTTCCTATTTTCTATAGGGTTTGTTGGGTTTCTTAACATGTCGACACTGCACATTATTTTACTTAAACTCTCCCAAATTGCTTTTATTTACAGGTAGTTCAAATGAAACAGATATTGTGCATCATCTTGATACAGAAGCCAACATTGCCACAGAAGTTTGTATTACCGTTCTTGACCTATTGTGTCTGTTCAACGAGACCCATCAGGTAACACTTTAATTATTCGTATCTGTATTTGTTGATGGTGAGAACCTGCCCATTTTATTTGTGCTCTCAGAAATTGCCAAAATAATAAAATTGATTCTTCTGAGTAATTACTTAATTGCTCAGATCAAAACCTAGTCATAAGTTAGTTGAGACTAGTGGACCAAATTAATAAATGTTCATAATGTGCAATATTTTCTCCTGCACAACTATCCCTTAGTCCCATATCAGTTCTGCAAACTGTTATTAATATAGTCATGTTCAAATGTGTAATAGCCATAGGATCTAGCATATGTGCTTTAACATTTACAATTCAATAGTTCCAGTCATGGTGATTTTTGCACAGAACAAATTAAATTATTTTGCCTGGGTATACATACTATGAAAACTGCCAGAACAAACCTTTGTGACTTTGCTGTGCATTCACCTGTTGTCAAAAGCACAGTTACGGACAGTGTTAACTTTGTCTATTAACAATTTAGTCAAATTTTAATTGACTAAAATTGTTGAAATTAAGTTGTCTAAAACTAAAACAATTCAGATGACTAAAAATAAAAATAAAATAGCTTTGTAGTCAAAAGACTATGACTAAAACTCAATAGAAATTTGCTGCCGAAATTAACATTGGTTACAGGGAGCTTTGCTTTCTAGAGTGTCACACTGGAGTAATAGAGTAATAGCTGCATTTTATGCCCCCCCTGCTTCCAATTGGCCCCTGCATTTTTATTGACTGGTTAAACAGGTCCACCCCTTTGCAGGGATAAGCTGGGTTTTAACCCACGCCCATGCTTATAGGGGCCCCATGGTAAATTATTAATCTCCAGTACGAGTGGTCTCTTTACCAAAGGAAAGGAAAATAGACATAGAGGAAAAACTTGTGATATGTAGGAAGTTTTTATAGCAGGACTCCAAAATTTTTGTTGCCCAGAGCTCAGCAAATGTGAGTATTTCATGCATCTTATTTGATTACCTTTTTTTTTCTCCAGAAGTTACAGCCATCTGACAACCAAAGTGTATTGATGAAGAAGGTTTTTGATACCCACTTACTTTTTTTACAAATCAACCAATCAGCGGCTGCCCTGCGTCATGTGTTTGCTGCTATCCGGATGTTTGTAAACAAGGTACCTGATTGTGTAAAGAATCTATCAGTGTATGAGGAAAGTTAAGGTTTATAAAACCCTTTATATTTCTTAAACATATAAATAAACTAGCAGACTTGAGAATGATAGCTAGATAGCTGCAGGGAAAAAAGATTAACTGTGCTAATGCATAAACATACAGCCAAGATGTTAATTGATTAATTAACTATTCCACTATCTTGCATCAATTTGTATCTATTTCAAACATACCCAGGTGCAGCTGGCATTTTACCAGATATTGAGTGCGGGTGACCTTTTTCTGTAAATTAATAAAGTAGAATCTTCACTAATAGTCTTTGTTGTACAATACATTGAGTACCATCTGTTAGTATTTTTATGAACCCTGATTTTTATCTAGCAAAAGATAATTAATTCTAACAGGGTAGTCGGATTTGATGCATAATTTTTAGTTCACATTACTGATGACGTCTTATGTCTTAGAGACAATCCAAGTCCGTATTATCTGTGTATGCTTACCATGCTATAAAATAATATGTAGAATTTTGGAAAATGATTACATTGACGATGGCGTCTATTTTAGTTGTTAAATAGTGGATCTGATTAGGTCTGAATTTTGGCTTTGAGTTATCACAAAGTTATAGTTTTGTGTGTGTCCCTCGTAATATCCAGTAAAGGGAGCAAGCCATGATTAGATTGGTCATCCATTAGGACTTCAGTTTTACTTATAAATGTATCCAAATGTATTCCAAATTGGTATCTAATAGTATGTATTCAACTCTTCGTCAGTTCCCTTCTGCGTTCTTTCAAGGACAAGCTGATCTTTGTGGACCATTTTGCTATGAAGTTCTTAAATGCTGCAACCATCACTCACGCTCCACCCAGACTGAGGCATCGGCTCTGCTGTATTTTTTCATGCGAAAGAACTTTGAGTATAACAAACAAACGTCAATTGTGAGATCTCATCTACAAGTAAGATTGTATTCTGTGTATTCACAATAAAATCACTGTGCTTGTAATGAATTGCATGTACTAATCAGCAGTGTATATTTCACATTTAAAGGGACACTATAGTCACCAGAACAACTACAGCTTATTGTATTTGTTTTGGCAAGTAGAATCATTCCCTTCAGGCTTTTTGCAGTAAACACTGTCTTTTCAGAGAAAATACAGTGTTTACATTACAGCCCAATGATTACTCCACCAGCCACTCCTCAGATGGCTACTAGAAGTGATTCCTGGGGCAGTGCTCCACAGTGTGCAGTACTGCCATTCAGTGTCTTCACCCTCTACTCGCAGACACTGAACTTTCCTTATAGTGATGCATTGATTCAAATTTTTGCACAAGTCTAATAGTTAATAAGTAGCATACGGATATATCATTAAAGTGTCACTACTCATTACTCTCAAATTTAGAACACCATGGGTTTACTTCAGGGAGATCATGCCAAACTAATCTTATTGATTTTTTTTGATTGGGTAACTAAAATAATAGATCAGGTTGATGCAGTAGACGATGCTTACCTAGATTTCAGTAATGCTTTTGACACTGTTGCAAATAGAAGGCTTATCAATAAACTGCAATCTTTAGGTTTGGATTCTAATATTGTTGAATGGGTAAGGCAGTGGCTGAGTGACAGGCAACAGAGGGTTGTAGTCAATGGAGTATATTCGAAGCATGGTCTTGTCACCAGTGGGGTACCTCAGGGAGCTGTATCCATTCTCTTTAATATTTTTATTAGTGATATTGCAGAAGGTCTTGATGGTAAGGTATGTCTTTTTGCTGACAATACTGACGATAAGATATGTAACAGGGTTGATGTTTCAGGAGGGATAAGCCAAATGGCAAATGATTTAGGTAAACTAGAAAAATGGTCAGAGTTGTGGCAGCTGACATTTAATGTTGACTAGTGCAAGATAATGCATCTTGGACATAAAAAAATAAAATAGAAACCCCAGGACAGAGTACAGAATATTTGATAGAGTCCTAACTTCAACATCTGTGGAAAGGGATTTAGGGGTAATTATTTCAAATGACTTAAAGGTAGGCAGACAATGTAATAGAGCAGCAGGAAAAGCTAGCAGAATACTTGGTTGTATAGGGAGAGGTATAAGCAGTAGAAAGGGGGAAGTGCTCATGCCATTGTACAGAACACTAGTGATACCTCACTTGGAGTATTGTATGCAGTACTGGAGACCGTATCTCCAGAACGATATTGATACTTTAGAAAAAATTCAGAGAACTGGTTCAAGGATTGTGGGATAGTGATGTCCCAAACTGTTAGCCGAACGGTTCGCGAATGGTTCGCCACGAACGGTTCGCCACGGACTCATCATTGAGTAAACTTTGACCCTGTACCTCACAGTCAGCAGACACATTCCAGCCAATCAGCAGCAGACCCTCCCTCCCAAACCGTCCCACCTCCTGGACAGCATCGATTGTGAAGCTGCATTCTTAGTGAGCTGTCCAGGAGGTGCGAGGGTCTGGGAGGGAGGGTCTGCTGCTGATTGGCTGGAATGTGTCTGCTGACTGTGAGGTACAGGGTCAAAGTTTACTCAATGATGAGTCTGCGGCAAAC
Source organism: Pelobates cultripes (assembly GCA_933207985.1). Lineage (NCBI taxonomy): Eukaryota > Metazoa > Chordata > Amphibia > Anura > Pelobatidae > Pelobates > Pelobates cultripes. The sequence goes on along the minus strand of OW240913.1, from coordinate 83,337,926 downwards.
CGTTCGTGGCGAACCGTTCGCGAAAACGTTCAGGGGAACAGTTCGGGACATCACTATATAAAACTTACCAGGAAAGGTTAAAGGATCTTAATGTGTATAGCTTGGAGGAAAGACGAGATGAGGGGATATGATAGAAACATTTAAATACATAAAGGGAAACAACACAGTAAAGAAGGAGACTATTTCAAAGAAGAACAACTACCACAACAAGAGGATGTAGTCTTAAATTAGAGGGGCAAAGGTTTAAAAATAATATCAGGAAGTATTACTTTACTGAGAGTGTAGTGGATGCTTGGAATAGCCTTCCAGCTGAAGTGGTAGAGGTTAACACAGTGAGGGAGTTTAAGCATGTGTGGGATAGGCACAAGGCTATCCCATCTATAAGATAAGGCCAGGGACTAACAAAAGTATTTAGAAAATTGGGCAGACTAGATGGGCTGAATGGTTCTTATCTGTCGTCACATTCTATGTTTCTATGTTCCTATGTAACATGTAATATTTAATTATACTTTCTTGTAGTCCAGGGAAAGTATATGATGTGTTTAGGTGCAAAGCCCTGACTGTCAATAATTGTAATGGTCACATTGTTCTTCAGGATCAGTCAATTGGAATACTTGGCCGGTATAATCTTATTGTATAAAACGAAAATATCCACCTTCCTTCCTTATTAACTTTATAGCTCATCAAGGCAGTAAGCCAGCTGATTGCAGATGCAGGAATTGGTGGCTCTCGATTTCAACATTCATTGGCCATTATCAACAACTTTGCTAATGGAGACAAACAAATGAAGGTATTGTATGGTTTACACAATCACACATAAGTCATGGTCCAAAGGAAGTTGGTTTCTGTGCAAAAATACTTTTATTTTTGTTTCAAAGAACACTCCGTTTCCAGCAGAGGTGAAAGATCTCACCAAACGCATCCGGACTGTTTTAATGGCAACAGCACAAATGAAGGAACATGAGAAGGACCCAGAGATGCTGGTGGACCTCCAATATAGCTTGGCAAACTCGTATGCCAGCACGCCTGAATTACGTAGAACTTGGCTGGAGAGCATGGCAAAAATCCATGCCAGAAATGGAGATTTATCAGAGGTAAATAAAAGAGTTTGGGACACAGTCAGTGTTATTTATGAAACTAGGACTTGTGAAATCTTGGCAAGGGAATTGCAAATTGTAGGTCATAGTAGCTGTATCCGGGGTTAAGAAAATTCTAACTCTGCTTTTACCAGTTTAGCTAGTTAGAACTAAAACGTACAATTAGATTAACAATTGCCCAAAATCTATGGATTAGTGAATAACCACCAAAGCTGAATTCTATGGGTTGTTTTTGCTTTTTTTTTTTTATTCAAAAACATTAAATCACAAATTTGAAAGATTTCACCATCTGTTTTGCATAATATTGTGACTTCTAAAACTTGTATGGGTACATTCACCATCTGCATACACAATAAAAGTAAAATTTTCATAGATTTTTCAACAGTAGGCAATGATTGCCCAATGCAGATGGTGGTTTATAATTCACATATCTGCGGGGGCTACAGTAAACAGCATACTGCATTTGTTCAGTTATGCCAAAAAAACTGTAGAACTGTATTATCAAGAGACGATCTATTCCAGTCTTTTTCTAAATAAGTACAGCTGGCTAAATACATAAAAAAATAAGAATAATGATTCTGATAGCCATAGGCGTGCGCACAGGGTGTGCCGGGTGTGCCTGGGCACACCCTAATCCCTGTGGCACGCCTATGGATTGAGACCGGCAGGGGAGATCTCAGGATCTCCCCTGTCGGATCATGCAGAGCCTGCGCTATCCGAGCGCCGGCTCTGCTCTAAACCTCCTCTCACTGACCCACAGGCAGTAAGGGAGGCAGGAGAGGACCCGGGGAGCTCTTGCCAGCAGCTCCGCCAGGTTCCTCTTGCGAGGTTGGAGCATTGCCGTGGCAACACTCAGATCTTGCGAGAGTGAACTCTAGCCCCGCAGGCTAGAGTTCACTCTCCACTGGACCACCAGGGATGTATGGCAGCAGCAGCAGGATCCCCCCTCCCAGGCATAAGGTTAGAAGGGAGGGGGGATATTTACTAAACGGCCCCCACACAATACACACAATCACCCAAACATACAGCATACACACACAGCATCTACACATATACACACAATGCACCCTCACACATACATCACCCTTACACACACAGCACCCTCACACTAACAGCACCCTAACACTAACAGCACCCTTACACACACAGCACCCTCACACTAACAGCACCCTCACACACAGAATACACTAACAGCACTCTTACACACACAGCACCCTCACACATACACACCCACACACATACAGCACCCTTTACACACACACACACAGTGCCTTCACACACAGCGCCCTTACACACACACACAGCACCCTTACACACACACAGCGCCTTCACACACACACAGCACCTACACACAGCACCCTCACACACACACAGCAGTATATGTGTGTGTATGTGTATGTGTGTATATATATATATATATATATATATATATATATACACGGCGTGTGTGTTTGTGCTTTAGGGTGCACACCCTTATACAATATGCTACGTACGCCTATGCTGATAGCTGTATTTATACCAAACCTTTACAAATATTTCACCTCTAGGCTAGGATCATACCCACCAACCGTTTTTAGATTAGCCGTGTTTTACCACTTACAGAGCATAACAAATAATATTGTAAAGTGCTGTGGAATATGTTGGCCCTATGTAAATGATGATGATAATAATGATAATAATAACTATAATCCACCCTTGTACCTTTAATATGCCACCATGGGCCTCCATGCCGGGATTGGCTGACCCACAAGGTACATAAAGAACTATTGGCATTAAGCTGGACAGTGCAATATTTTTGTTAAATATAGGGGGTAAGTAAACACAATATTAAAAATTCTAAGTAGTGACCATTCCCCTTTAAGAAATGTGTATCAAAGCATTTATATGTACAGGATATACCTGGAAATTATAGAAATCTTAAGGTGTCACTTCTGGCAAAATATTATTTCTGACTAACCGTATATATTATATATTATTTATACAGAAATAAATGTTAATAACATTTGAAACCGCATATTCAGCTATTAGCAAAGCTAATAGATTTATTATAAAACCATAAGCAGATACATTTCCTGTAGAGAGACGAGCCAATAATATTTTAATGGTATTTATGTCCATAAGATGTGATCCAAGTTCACGTAAAGGATAGTTACTGCTTAGCAACATGCACAGTTTGTAGAAAGCAAAGGCATAATAGGAACCAAACAAGCCTGACCATGTAATGCGTGAATAAGCCAATGTCTAGACAAAACACAGGAAGGACGGTCTTTCTCCGTATCAGTTGTAAATGGGAAGCAGATGGTTCTAGTTATGAACTGTACGGTGCATTCAAATTTGTGATTTTCCTTCCAAGATTAATGCTGCGTCCCGAGTCACAGGTGAAAACTGTGTTAGAGACATATGTGTCCATTGTGTGTCCAAATGACTCAATGTGAACCTGGCAACATTCTATCACTTGTACACAAGAAAGCTCTGCCGAAGACCTGCGTCTATCCTCTGTTCCTACTCCCACCTCTGATGCTCGCATTCAAGACTTCTCTAGGGCTGCACCGTTCCTGTGGAACTCCCTTCCATTCTCTGTTAGAAGCTCACCCAGTCTCCAGTCCTTCAAAAAAAAAATCATTAAAAACTCACTTTTTCACAAAATCATATCAATTAAACTGTTAATGGCTCACAAAAACCCCACACTAAGTTTTCATTGAATACTATTCTACCAATCTACTTCCCTAACACTTACCTTACCTTTTGTGTCACTTTACCCCACTCCCTCTAGCATGTAAGCTCATTGAGCAGGGCCCTCAACCCCTCTGTTTCTGTGCGTCAAACTTGTCCGGTTACAACTACATGTTTGTTAGTCAACCTTTTGTAAAGTGCTAAGGGATTTGTTGGCGCTATATAAATATAATAATAATAATACAGTATTTCACTTATGTGAAATAGTGCATAGTATACATTTTCAGACAGAAAATTGTGTACATTTTCATTTGTTGCTAATTGGCACTAGCTGGCATTTCAGTTGTTTGATAAAAAATGTTTTGTTTAACCTCAGAGAAATATAGCTGTCACAATGAAGTGTTTTCTGTATTGTTAAATAAGATAGCTATAAAATAGTTTTTTTTATATAACTGTGCAACAAAAATAATCTAATACAATTCATGTGTAATGAGGGAAGAAACCTTAAACCTAATTTACCATGCAATATCATAACAGATAGTGAGAATAAAATAGCTCTTAAATAAGAAATCTTCATTTAATATTAGATCTCTTTAATGGCATACTCCTCACAATATTATAAGATATAATATCAAATATCTATAATTAAATATAGCTTTTAATGGCAGACCACCTCTATAAGAGATGAGAGATAAGAGAATAAACAATATACATGAGAACAAAATCTGTGTGATTAAAATATACAATATACATGTATATATAAATATACATGGTGCATACTCCCACCATAATTATGTATTTCATAATAACACATGTCCATCCCCACAGTAACAGATCTATTTTTTTTTTTTTACAAGCACCAGCAGTGTTTTTAAGAAAAGCTGTTTTAAATATTTGGTAGTAGGAAATTAAAGACTAATTGATTTGGTCACCTTACATTCTTCCCAGTACTTAAAAACACTGACATTAACTGGTGTCTTATGGACAGGACCGCCATCAGGGCATGACAACCATGACAGTTTCCTATGTGCACATGTATATCGAGATTTTCACTGCAGTGGGGGCCCTCAGCACACTCCAGCTTCCCTTCCCAGCACTTCCTGGGTGTCTAAAACTCGCAAGCACCGCGGCCGTCAGACCGTTGCCACGGGTTACAATGGCTGCTGTGAAGGGAAGCTCAAGGGTGCTGCGGGCCGCCACTGCAGTGAATAGCGCCAGGCCACTGTACTCCCCCCGCCCCCACTTACTGCAGCTCCAGTTTTACATACAATACATACCAACACAAACACACACATACATTATGCATTTATAATATACACACACACAGAGACACACACTATGCATTCATAATACATGCACACACACACACAGTATGCATTCATAATATACACACACACAGACACACTATGCATTCATAATATTCACACACACTATGCATTCATAATACACACACACACTATGCATTCATAATACACACACACTATGCATTCATAATATACACACACACTATGCATTCATAATACATGCACACACACACTATGCATTCATAATACATGCACACACACACACACACACACACACAATGAATTCATAATACATGCACACACACTATGAATTCATAATACATGCACACACACTATGCATTCATAATACACACACACACTATGCATTCAAAACACACACACACACACACACTCTATGCATTCATAATACACACAAACACACACACTATGCATTCATAATATACACACACTATGAATTTACAATACATGCACACACACGCACTTTGCATTCATAATACACACACACACTATGCATTCATAATACACACACACGCACACACAATATGCATTCATAATATACACACACACACTGTGAATTCATAATATTCATACACACACACACACACACACACACACTGTGCATTCATAATGCACACACTGTGCATTCATAATGCACACACACGCCAAATGCAGTCACTATACACACGCTACCTCCACTATACACACTACATCCACTATGCAAACACACACTATACATTTATTATATACACACTACATCCCTACACAAACACACACTATGCATTTATTATATACACAAACACACACTATGCAGTCACACACACTGCATGCACTATACACTCTACCTCAACTACACAAACACACTTTCTACATTCATTGTATACACACAACATGCCTACACAAACATTCACAATATATATACACACACACTACCTGCACTATACACACAACATTCACTACACAAACATACACACTGCACTCACTATACACACCACATCCACTATGCAAGGACACACACACACACACACACACACACACACTGCATTCACTATAAACACACTACATCCACTACACAAAAACACACACTACATTCACTATACACACTACCTCAACTACACAAACGCACACTTGCATTCATTCTATACACAGTACATGCCTACACAAACACAAATTGCATCCCTACACAAAAACACACGGCATTCACTATACACACGCTACATCCCTACACAAGCACACACTCTGAATTCACTATAGACAAACACACTGCATACCTGTGGGTGGACTCGGGGTGGATCCCGGGGCCCAGATCTTGAGCTGTGTCAGGGTCCCCAAAATTTCTGATGGCAGCCCTGCGTATGGATGAAAAACATTGCAGACACGTTTAATATTTTCATAAGCGTCATGAATTTTGGAGAAAGTTAAAGCTGGGGTAAAATCCACAAGGGGACATTGTATAGTTAGGCTATGTAGCCTATTTATATGATCTTAGAGTATTACTCTGTAATTTAGCAACTTTTCGCTAGCTTTATATGTTTAATGGTTTAACAGTGTCACTGTTCTCTAAGCATGCAAATGAAACATTACAGACATAGGCATCTAGATGAATTACATTTGTGGATAATATCTCATTGTACACTTATTATTTTTTTCAGGCTGCTATGTGTTACGTCCATATTGCTGCTTTAATTGCAGAGTATTTGAAAAGGAAAGGTAAGGTGATATCGGCAGAAGCTGTTATTTCTTTATTTAATATAATGTGATAGTTATCTCAGCATTATATATTGAGTCATGTACATATCGAGATTTGGGATACAGCTGTGCATCTATGAGAGAATTAGCAACACATAGTGAAGTATTGTTATGTATGCAAAGGTTAGCGCTATAATTGTTTGCACTCACAAGATAAGTGAAATAGTAATGCCTTCTCCAATGTGGATTGGGGGGCTCAAGCTTCCTTCTGGTAGAGATAAGTTCCAATCACAGCGATTGGATATCCAATATCCAGGTTGGTGTACAAAATTTTAAG
>OW240913.1:83317928-83330729 GCA_933207985.1 Pelobates cultripes | reverse complement strand
AAAATCAATGCCGTGTACACGTCCACTGATAGGAGACGCGGAAGGTATTAAACTGATCAGAACAATACTAAACACACCACTCCCTTTTTTTTGGTGAGGCTTTACAGGACAGAGTGCTTCTCCACGGGACATGTTAACTCACGGGCAGCTAGCTCATCAAGGAACCAGAGCAGCTTTCCATGTACAGGTAAGACACGTGCAGCCGGTAAGGGTTCAGGCTCTTCTTCCTGGAGGATACGCTGCAAGCCTGTTGAACGAGGTGACCTTGCTCGGGTCCCAGGTGTACGGTTCCTAAAATGGCTGCCATATACACGTCCACTGATAAGAGACGCGGAAGGTATTAAACTGATCAGAACAATACTAAACACACCACAAATAAGGTTTCTCTCTTGTATGGCTCCTCAAATGATGCTTAAGATTAGAAGCGGCTGAAAAGCATTTCTCACACTCCGAACAAAAATATATATTTTTTAACATTCTCTCCACTTTGAACGAAATGACGTTTGGGAAGAGATTAACATAATTAAACACAGGCAGTAAAAATACAGATTTTAGCCATACACTGTAACTTTAAAACTACACATCCCATCTTCATAATTACATATTTGGAATCAGCACACTTAAAACATAAACATAACCAAAAATCAGCCAAATCCATCCAGGGGTTAAAAAGTTAGCTGGAGGTCCCTTTATGACCGACCCCAAGCACATTTTCCTGCCCAAAACAGTTCCATAGATTTGGGCTGTGAGGTCGGTCTATTTCAGGCTGAAAAAACGACTAAGTCCCATAGCGAATGGGACTTAGTCTCTGCAGCTGAAATAAGGCTGAAAAAAACGGCTGAAAAAAAGACTAAGTCCCATCGCCGAATGGGACTTAGTCTCTGCAGCTGAAATAATTTCCATTTACTGAACCAAGTGGGAAATAGCAAGGCAGGCACAAAGGGTTTGCACCAGGTCTGGGGACACAGGGGACACCGTCTTAAAGGGGCCGTGTCCCCAACAAGTCTGGGGACACGCCCTTAAAGGGGCAGTGTCCCAATCTTCCTGATGTCCCAAAAAAGGTGTTTAAAGGGCCAGCACCAGTCACATAAAAAGTCCATAAGCCCCAATATGCCCACCGACAGTCTTAAAGGGCCATACACACCAAATAAAAGTGCATACATTTCACAATCTCCCAGGGGCCATAGTCATGCGGGAGGAGGCTGGCAAGTAGGCTTCTCCACAACCCAGGGAAGCAGGGCAATTTGCCATTTAAAGGGCCCGTTACAAATAGCAGTTTGTAACAAGGTGTCAATCCATATCTGCCAAGTGACCCGATGTAGGGGACCAGTCCTATTCTGCTCTGTGTCAGTGTGTATCAGAACCTTAGGACAGGTGTCAATCCATATCTGCCAAGTGACCCTATGCAGGGGGAACAGACCCTATTCTGCTCTGTGTCAGTGTGTATCAGGGATCCTTAGGACAGGTGTCAATCCATATCTGCCAAGTGACCCTATGCAGGGGGACCAGTCTCTATTCTGCTCTGTGTCCGTGTGCATCAGGGGCTCTGAGGACAGTTGTCAATCCATATGTCAAGGTGTCAATATGTCATATGTCAGGTGTCAATCCATATTGATTGTGATTTAGGAATGTTGGGTGATTTCTGCCCTTTATGGATTAAAACCAGACTCTGTATCAACTGTGTAATTTTCCATGGGAGTTTTGCCATGGATCCCCCTCCGGCATGCCACAGTCCAGGTGTTGGTCCCCTTGAAACAACTTTTCCATCCCTATTGTGGCCAGAAAGAGTCCCTGTGTGTTTTAAAATTCGCCTCCCCATTGAAGTGTGGGCGTTTGGTGATTGCATGCGATTCCTTGTGAACATTCTTGAGGAAGTTAGCGTTAAACCATTCCTTGAACGAAAATTCGGGTTGACATCATAATGGCAAATGATTTAGGTAAACTAGAAAAATGGTCAGAGTTGTGGCAACTGACATTTAATGTGGATAAGTGCAAGATAATGCATCTTGGATGTAAAAACCCAAGGGCAGAGTACAGAATATTTGATAGAGTCCTAACCTCAACATCGGAGGAAAGGGATTTAGGGGTGATTATTTCTGATGACTTAAAGGTAGGCAGACAATGTAATAGAGCAGCAGGAAATGATAGCAGAATGTTTGGTTGTAAAGGGAGAGGTATTAGCAGTAGAAAGAGGGAAGTGTGCATGCCATTGTAGAGAACACTGGTGAGACCTCACTTGGAGTATTGTACGCAGTACTGGAGACCGTATCTCCAGAACGATATTGATACTGAGAGATTAGAGAGAGTTCAGAGAAGGGCTACTAAACTAGTTCATGGATCGCAGTATAAAACTTACCAGGAAAGGTTAAAGGATCTTAACATGTATAGCTTGGAGGAAAGACGAGACAGGGGAAAATTATAGAAACATTTAAATACATAAAGGGAATCAACACAGTAAAGGAGGAGACCATATTTAAAAGAAGAAAAACTACCACAACAAGAGGACATAGTCTTAAATTAGAGGGGCAAAAGATAAAAAATAATATCAGGAAGTATTACTTTACTGAGAGGGTAGTGGATGCATGGAATATCCTTCCAGCTGAAGTGGTAGAGGTTAACACAGTAAAGGAGTTTAAGCATGCGTGGGATAGGCATAAGGCTATCCTAACTATAAGATAAGGCTAGGGACTAATGAAAATATTTAGAAAATTGGGCAGACTAGATGGGCCGAATGGATCTTATCTGCCGTCACATTCTTTGTTTCAGACCCTTCACGCATCCACACTAACATTAACCACTCCTGATCCTGTTATTCTCACCCCCTCCAAACTCACTTGCCTTCGCTCTGCCATACTCACCCTGTCAAATTAACCCCCCCAATTCTGTCACACTCATCTTCTCTCACTCTGTCACGCACTCCTCCGAACCCTGCCACACTTATCCAATCACATTAATGCCTCTAATCCTGTCACATTCTGCCACACTCCTGTCACACTCAGTCCTCCAACCATGCCACATTCATCCTTCACCCCAACCCTGTGATACTCAACACACCCCAACTATGCCACACTTAACCTGTCTCATTAACCCTTCCAATCCTGTCACATTTGTCCCTCCTATCATGCCACTATTGCCCTGATACACTTACCTCCACTTGCCCTGTCAAACCATGTCATTCTCACCCGACCATATTCTCTCTCACAACCTTCCACCCTGTCCTATTTACCTCCTTCGTCCCTTCACACTCTCCCTGCCACTGGTACCCCTTTACTCACTCTGTCACAGCACCTGCTGAAGACATACATCATACACACTTCATTATTTGGTGAATGATTTTTTGAAAGATTTTTTGCTCAAACAAAATTTTCATTTTTGTTTTCAATAACCCCTTCACACCAGTACTTACGTATACACGACTGCCAGGCTAATCAACCATACCCCACAAATGTGTAAAAACGATTGGCATAATTGCAAATTAAATTTATTTATTGCAAATTTATTTTGTTTGCAAATTATGCTACAACTACAGCAAGAGATCTGACAATGCAAGGGTACAGGAAGCCGCAACACTTCAAGCTTCTGAACAATGAATGCAGAGACTAACTCTCTGTATCCAGTGCTGCAAGCCTGCCTTTCAATACAACGACTGCTCCTTACACACACACACAAAATACAACCCTGTTATTTTATACTTTGGGTGTTAGTGGGGCTTCATGCTTGAATTTCGCCTAAGGCCTCATAAAGTCTAGAGCAGGGCTGGTGCAAGAAATTCTGCCTCCCTAGGCAAAGACCAATTTGGTGCCCCCTCTTGAGATTTCCATTGTGTCACAAGTGTATTCACTATATGCGAAAGGAAGCATTCCACTGATTTTTTATTCCACACTTCAGTAGATATACCCACAAAGAAAATATTTTTTCTGTATGTCCTCCAATCAGAGGCTTCTAATTGTGCATGCGCACATTTGTGCTGGATCCATAATTGTGCGCATGCACACTCGATCAGAGCTTTGCTATGTTTTCCATTGAGCACTAGTTCAGCTCATTGAGAAAGGAAGAAGGCAGACACACGCTAGTACAGCACGTCTGCCTCTTCTGATAGCTCTGCTAAAGGTAGTGAAAGAAAATCTTCCTAGCTGTGTGACAGACAGGAATGTGTTTTTGCCCCAATAATAAAAGGTCATTTTTTTTTAAAATCAGCATTTTTATAAACTTTCAAGAAAATTACAAACTCCAGACATATAAAGCACTTCAGCAAGCTGAAATACTGTATGTGTGTGGAGTATTCCTCTCTCTCTCTTAGTAAACCGTCTATACATACACAAACCCACAAACTGCCTTATACATAAAAACACACACACACACAGAAAGTGCCTTATACATACATGCACACAAACTGCTGAATACATACATGTACCAACACATACAAACTACCTCGTACTCACACACTTCTTAATACATACACTCACACACTCGCAAATACATACACACACTGCCTCACCCACACACGTTCACAAGTTGCTTTATCGATAAATACAGGGGTATGGAATTTTTTTCCAAGGGACTAAAGTAGACCCATACACAAACACACTGACAGATACACAAACTCACTGCACACTGAGCCATATACAATCACACTGACACACACTGACTAATACAGACACAAAGTACACATTGTCTGACACTCACACACAGCACGGATTACCAGCAGCAGCAGCCTATCCCATGCTCACCCTGGCCTTTACAGAGTGTTGGCCGCTGGGCATGATGTCTTGCTAAATCCCATGGTGGCCATGACTCCTGAGCAATGTAAGGAGCGGCTGGATGCTGCCGCTCCTCACGACTCACTGTGAACTGCAGCCAGGTCCATTTACAGCATCCTGGTATGCCTGCCTGAGATACACTCCCTGCCAGGGAGTTACATACAATAGGGGCGGGGTTAATGTTTTGTGGGAGTTACCTTTGTTAGATACATGCTGTGTTCAAAGCCTGTTACACAGCCGAGGAGAAGGGCAGGAGCAGTGAGGGGCGGGCGCTGCCCGCAGCTCTGTCACAGGGGGAGGTGGCACTCGCTCTGCATATTCTCACGGGGGTTCAGATGAGTATTACAGCCCCTGCAGGTGCCCCCTCCAGGAGTGCGCCCTAGGCCACTGCATAATTGGCTTTATGGAAGCGCCGGCCCTGGTCTAGAGCCACCTCTGCTCTAAATATATAGCATGCTCCTCCAGCTGTTTGAGATTCTCACCAAATTACCTCTTCATTCCCTTAACATTTTACCAATAGCTGCTTCTCTCTGTTAACTCTTTTAGCCATCACCTCCAAATTTCCTTTGCTACCTTTTGTCTCAAATCCCCATGGTATCCTTTAGATTGTAAGCTCACGGGCTATATAGCTAAGCACTTTGTATAAAAGAGCTCCAATGGCTAGATAACAGCTTACGGGCAGGGCTCTCTCTACCTCTTGTATTTGTCTGTGTATATTGTACGTTCTCCACTAATTGTATAGCGTTGCGGAATCTGTTGGTGCTTTATAAATACCAGTAATAAATAAATAATAAATAAATAAATACTAAGTCGAAGGGTTCAAGTGCTTATTTCACTCATTGACATGCAGATCAATTTATAACTTTTTTGACATGCGTCAGAATTTGATATTGTGTCTCTCACTGTTAAAATACACCTATCGTTAAAATTATAGTTTGCAGGAATAAAAAGGACCATATTGCCTGGTAAATGGGGGTTTGGACATCCCCAGTATGGCTGCCTGCTTTGCAAGTGGAAAAAAATTCCAGATTTCCATAGGTTGCCACCCACAGTCCAACTTCCTCTACCATGCATCCCCTTACCTTTTGTTCATCACACATGCAATCCCTAGATTATAAATGAGCAAACACATGACCCTTTGTCCTTCTGTATAAGTATGTCGCTATATGAAAGTTTGTTAAACATCAGCTTGACTGTAACCCATTAGGGTATAATCTTATGTTTTATGCTGTTTAATAATATGCATGTTCTTTGATATTTCAGCACTGTGTTGCCATTTTATGAAAAAAAAATAGTTTACACTAATTTTATTTTGAAAATTGCATTTAGGCATCATGGGTGCAGTGGCAATGGATTTTTTCAAAACTGAAATTTCAATGAAAATCATTAGCCAATCAGATGAGGAAGAAAGAACTGGGAAAAAAGAGCACATCGTGTTTCTGGTCACCCAGAGATCATCAATTCCACCCAAACCCAAGCCAACACCGTCTTCTCAACAAATCAAGAAACAGGTACTGCTACGATAAAACTCAAACAGATGGTACAAAGCCCTATTTAACAACTTACTGCAGTGTTTTCCAGTTCAGGTTTGGTCAGGATTCCATAGGAGCAGAATTGGGAATACTTTTGTCCTGGACCATTGCTGCCCCATGAGTATTGTGTTAGGAACCACACTTGTAAATTAAAAATTGCAAACTTCAGGCTAAAGTAAAAAGGAGGTAGATCTTTCCCAGTTCTATATTTTTTAATACACAATAAGAACCCCCCCCCCCACCCACACACACACACGCTGCGTTTAGGGAAACGAGAAGATACTGTTCTTTATTTTTTTTTTGAGATTTTGGCCAATGTCTTCTAGTTGCAAGGTAAACAAAATAATAAAGAATTGTGCTGTGTAAAAAATGTATAATTACCAAATACCTAGATAAATTCCCAAACACAGAAATATTCAAAATGCAATACCCAAAGCTGTGTTGGGATGGCTATAAAAACTGAATCTACATTAAAATAAAATAAATTAGTTTTTTTAAAATCTTGATTCATATTTATCACGTGGTTATCTTTTAATTAGATTTTAGGGTCTTTTCATTATGGGCAATGGCACCCCTTCAATAATTCATAATTCTATGTATTTTAAGATTAAGAAGTTGGGATGCCCTTTTGTAAGTTGTTAGCATTATACCCCTAGTAGCAGTTCTGCCTGTGTGAAGAGTTTGGGAATGCTGGTATGTCATTCTGTGGCAAATCCCTTATTTTCTTTAATTCTTTGATCCTTGAATACAGCCTTATTAACCCAAACCTTAAAACTTCCTTTGGAACCTTAAAACATTCTGTATACCCTCATAATATAGGGTAGATGTATCCAATAAGTGTAGATGTTTTTTGAAGTTACGATATTTTACTTGATATTCCTATAATATGCAGAGAATATATGTAATAAATTTGGTTGGGAGTTGTTAACTCACAGTAATGAATTGATGCCTGTATAGATATTTTCTGAGTAGTTAATACCACTTCACTATGGCAATCCATTCCGTAGTTTTCCTATCTCCTTTCAAACCATTCCCCTGCCATTGTTGGCCCTATCTTCTAAGTGGCGTTTTAAATAACTTTTTTGGCTAGGAGTGGATTTTTAGTTCCCAGCCATATTGTAAAGCGGAAACAACGGGCCAAAACCCTCCCTCCCCTCTTCCCCTTTAATATGAGTGGGATTGAGGCTTTTTAGTGTGTGGCACGATCAATATTTAAGGTCAACTCTGACTAGAAAGATTGTTAAACTCCTCACTTTAAAGAGGGATGGCACCAGTAATGAACATTCCGGCATAATAAGGGTTAACAACTTACGTAACATTATCACACACAGGTGCAGGTAATCTTAATCTTAATTTAGAGGACCCTCACTTGGAGTGGACTCATCCTATATATTTTCTGAATTTCCCATGACAGTTTATGTTGAGAAAGCACCATAGAGGTGCAAAATGCGTCCAGTGTACTTATACCACATGTTGTACTTTTAGTATTTGCGAGGGTTGCCATGACTATTTAATGCCATTTGTTCATTAGACATGTGCATGATACTTCCGAATGTCGGTATTGCCAAATTTCCAAAGTGCCAAATTTGTGAAGTGATGAACTGAACCGAATTGCACAAGTACCGAATTGCCGAAGTGCCGAATTTCGGAAGTGCCGAAGTGCTTTGGATTTCTGAAAAATGACAAAACAGGAGAGGGAGGGAACTACGAGTTATTGGTAGGGTTACTACCTCTAACCCTAACCCTACCTCTAACCCTACCCCTAAACCTACCCCTAACTGCTAACACTAACCCTAATCCTAACCCTAACACTACTCCTAACCCTAGATGTGTAAGTGGTTGTGGTGGTTAGGGTTATGGGTAAGGCTAGGGGTAGGTTTAGGGGTAGAGGTAGGAGTTAAGGGTAGGGTTAGGGATAGGGATAGGAGTACGGTTAGGGAATTGCCAAAGTCCAGAAGTGCCGAAGTCCAGAGGTGCCAAAGTCCAAAATTGCAGAAGTCCCGAATTACCATAACAACCATAGCAGTTTTTATTATGGTGCTTGGAATGTTCCTTTAATTCACCAAATGCATACAAACACAAAACAACTGTAAAATACAGTTATATAGTTACATAGTTACATTGCTGAAAAGAGACATGCGTCCATTAAGCTCAGCCTTTCTCACGTTTGTAATGTCAGTTTTGGTCTGTGTCTATTAGAGGCTGTCTGTTAAGTTGCAGAGTGCAACCATCATGGGTATAGGCTCCATCCATGTTAAAAAATTGTTAAATACTTAAATAAAATGCAAGAAAACAAGAAGGGGGATTAGTTGAGTGATAATGGAATGTATTATTATTATTAGATACTATACATACCTTTCCAGGTCGCACTCGTCCACTTTCTGTAGACTGAGTAGGCTCTTTGTGTATATTGAGAATGGAATGTAGAACCACCTAATCGTGACCAAGACTGTTTTTTTATGGAGAATAATGCAAACTTGATGTCACTCACTGCGCTTTATGGGATCTAAAAACATGCTTTAAAAATGTGTGTCTACAGTCTTTCTCCTTGTCATATTTCTATACTTTCACTAGAACCCTACATACCATAGATAGAGAATATCTATATTACTTTGTTCCATTCATTTATGTTTATATTGACATTGTTATGAACATATTACAATCTTTTGAAAGCAAACCATTTACAAATAAAATCTGATTGTTAATTATAAAAACATTCATTTAATTCTTGCAGAAAAATCTACTATCTTTGTTTCACTGCAATGCTACTCAAACATTCTTTTCAGATCCAATCTGGACTCACATATGTTCTCCTCCTGGATTGCAGTATTGATACTGAATAAATTATGTGCAGTGTAGCCCAACAAATCATTCTAGGATGGATAATTAAGCTTTATTTTGCACCTGGGTTCCTTTTATGTTTATTTGCATTGCTCGTTCTTGACATGATAGCTCAATGCAATATTTGTTTTGTAATGTGATAGCTATGTAATAGTAACACTTGATTCATATTATAGCTTTGCCTTTCATATATTGAACCATTATACATGGCATAAGACAGAAATCTATTTGACACTGAGGCCAGGCTTCGATGAATGGAAAATAAATGAAGGATATATCTTGCAATATATATATTTCATTTTTCCGTCATTTTTTAATTTTAATGTGGTATGCAGGATTGTGATGAAATAAATGGAACTCACTTCTATAGATATAGCTTAGCTGAGTAAAAGCACTGTTATCTCAATGAAGATCCTCGTATGTTGCCTTTTTGCGGCAATCTTCATCAGATCTTTAAGTCTGCAGGACTAGCTCACAATGAACAGAGACTGCTAAAGAGGCCAAACGTTAGATGGATATAGATAGAAAGATGGAGAGGTTGAAAAAATAGAATAGAGAATATAGGCAGTTGTAAATGAGAGTTGAATTTTGTAAATGGCTGGGATATAGTGTGAGAGAGAATGGAAATGAAGTGGTCCAGGTGCCTGCTACTTTAAGACTGGTTACAGAATTCTGATGTTTGGTTGAAAAAGCTGAATGTCTTGACCATGTCTGCATGCTTATATGCACTAAGTTGCTGCAACATGGCTGTCTAACTAGATGTTTGCATTAATTGGCAGTATACACAACCTAATGAAATGGCATGTGTATGTTCCAAAAATGTTTAATTGCACAACTATTTGTAAATGGGTTACTATGAAGCAATTACAGTGATTTATTTTTTTATAGCATAAATGGCTCTTTGATATGATAACCTATTGATTTATCATCTTGCAAATCCATCCACAGAATTTTGAAAAGACTTTGAACAAATTTAGAGACAGAGCAAATCAAGTGTCTGTCTGTCCTATAAAAAGGAAGAATCACTGGGGAACAATACGAGGGATTGTTCAACTCGGAAAAGGTATTGTCTCAAACCATGAAGGTCGTGTATATCTGTTATCTATATATTATATATACCTTTCATTTTATTTCATGGATAATAATAAAGGAAGCTGGCCAAGCAGTTATTTTCTTTAATGTTTCCATAAAATATCTGCCCTTTGGTCTTAAGTCCAAAAACACAATATCTACCCTTTTGTATGTGCTTGGGTTTAAATGTTTTGTACTAGAGCACAAGTTAAATCCCAGTGTAATTTGTAAATAAATGTTTGAATAAATTGCATTTCCTAGTCTCATTGCACAATGTCAATAACGCTAAGATGAAGCAATCTGAGAAAAAGAACTAATAAAATTCACAATGGAAACAATAAAATATGTCCTCTTGTCATAGTCGCTTGGCAACATGGGGCTTCCAGAGTCCATTTCACGCCATCAACGTGGGATCTTCTAATCTAGATTTGCATTGGAACTCTTAACTTCTACATTAATGTTGAGCTGGCATAGGGGGCAACAGCACATATTCTTTTTTTGTTTGTTTCATTTAAATACAGATATTTTCAATTCTGTGTAACTGGTTTTCTACACATAATGTTATGTTATCTCTCATCACACTCTAGTGTTTGGATGCATGTCATTTCTTGCACCCTTCCTAGGATGCAATATAGTCTTTCAGGAGAAAAATACACTTCAGGCCAGGTTACATAAGATACTGGGTGAGGTTCACATGAACAGAACTTCAGTATGGCCACCCTGCACGTAGCAATCCAATCAGATTTGGGGTAATAAATTGCATGCTAATCTATACATTAACTAGGAGAAGGGGAGCAAATAAATAATTTTGTCCAAGGGCTTAGGATGCTTTGAAATCACTGCAGCACTGCATCCACAACCTCAACAGTGGTCAACATGGATCAATCACTTCTCTTTGTGCAGGAACCACAGAATCACAAAAAAGTGTATTGAAATTGCTTGCATGCTGAACATGTCACCTTAGAAGGAATGCTTCTTGGTATTTCTTAAGGCGCTATAATCAGTTCCATAATGTAGAATATAGCTTTACTATTATATGTGATTGCCAAAAAAACAAACAAACCTGAACTACTGGCAAAATTTACAAATTAATTGAATAATAAAATTTTTATGAATAGTGTGCAGAATATATTAGTATATCCTATTGATTAAAAATGACCTTTACATGTTATTCTAGGTAAAATGCTACGAGGGTTTCTGCCAGTTTATCCAAATAATCTGTGGGTTGATGTAAAAACATTTTGCAATGGACTCCCTTTTCATATTGTTTTTGATGAAGAGGTAAGAAGATGTCTTATTACTTGCATTTGTTGTATAGTATTGATACACTGAATCACTGCGTTCCTTGTAAATTACAAGCAATCAAACCTGGGTAAATCTGAAAAATAAAATGTATAATAATAATATGTATATTACCTTTATATGACATGTTCACTTTTATATTCAGATATCCTGTGAATTATATACGCATGAATTATATGTTCTGTGAATTTATCTTTTTTCCTTGTAAACTCCACCTCCCTATATTAAATAATAATTATTCAGTTTTGTCAGTTTATGCAGTTGCATATTTTAGATCTTTGATAACAATATCCCTAAGGAGGACTGAGGATGGTAAGTTTACAAATGTTTTTACAGATGCCAGAATAGGAGGCGCTGTCATTTATAGATTGGGTAATACTGTGGCATTTGTTAAGCCATGTCTATTTTGTGAGTGTACTATACTATTTGTTGTAGTCTTTCTTTTATTTATGTATGTTCTAGATACTTGTTTTTTTATGATTGCTTAGGCTTAGTGAAATTTTGTTTTCAATGATACTTAGAATCTTGTATAACTATTGTATTAATTTAATAAAAAAGAAGTCTGTTTTTAAATGTGTCTGTTTACGTAAAAATCCACCACTGTACACCTTATGTCCATTCTCTTGGGTGAAGAAAATATCAGTTATATGCATATTGTTTTAAAAATAGTATACCTCTATCACTCCTGAAGTGGAAATGTGTTTGTTAAATAAAATATATTTATATATATACAGTAGTGGGACTACCGCGGTTGCAGGGGTCGCAGCTGCCCGTCACGTCACTCCCTTCCCGCCGGCTAAGTAATGCGGCCCCGGCCTGCGTGGTGTAGCAGCCGGGGCACACTGAAGGGGCCCATCGGGTGGCCCATGCTGTTAGGGGCCAGCCAATGCTATGTATTTCCAGGGAGCCCCGTCAGTGCTTTAAGAGCGAGACTGGGCCCCATCTGATGATGTCAGAAGCTGGGAGGAAGTGACTGCCCGGTCACTTCCTACCAGCAACCACCGGGAGCTGCGTGGCAAGAAGGAGAGGAGGGAGTCAGAGTGGGAACTCTGACTCCCATCAGGTTGAGTCACTAGACCCCAGTGTAAGGTATGTGTGTCTGTATGAATCTCTGTTTGTTTGTGTATGTATGTCTGTCTGTGTGTCTGTATCTATGTTTGTGTCTCTCTGTGTGTATCTATGTCTGTGTGTGTACGTATGTATGTATGTGTGTGTGTGTCTGTCTGTGTGTCTGTATGTGTGTATGTCTGTCTTTCTGTGTGTCTGTATATATGTGTGTCTGTATATATGTGTGT
>OW240913.1:83226381-83317522 GCA_933207985.1 Pelobates cultripes | reverse complement strand
TGTGTGTGTGTTAGTGTGTGTGTGTGTTTGTGTGTGTGTTTGTGTGTTAGTGTGTGTGTGTGTTTGTGTGTTAGTGTGTTTGTTTGTTAGTGTGTGTGTTAGTGTGTGTATGTTTGTGTTAGTGTGTGTGTGTTTGTTTGTGTTAGTGTGTGTCAGTGAGTGTGTCTGTTATTGGGTGTGTGTCTGCTAGTGAGTGTGTTACTGTGTGTGTCTGTTACTGAGTGTGTTTGATGTCTGTTAGTGAGTGTGTGTTTGTCAGTGAAAGTGTATGTTTTGTAAGTGAGTGTGTATGTATGTCTGTCGCTGAGTGTGTCTCTGTCAGTAAATGTGTGTGTCTGTTAGCTAGTGTGTATGCGTCTGTTCGTGAGAGTGTGTGTGTGTGTCTTCAGCATTTACCTTTCTCCAGCGTCGGACTCCCTTGGCGCTGGGGATCCCTCCGCCTCTCAGCTCCGAATGCACATGCGCGGCAAGAGGCGCGCGCGCATTTAAACCGCCCATAGGAAAGCATTACTCAATGCTTTCCTATGGACGTTCAGTGTCTTCTCACTGTGATTTTCACAGTGAGAATCGCGGAAGCTCCTCTAGCAGCTGTCAATGAGACAGCCACCAGAGGCTGGATTAACCCTCAGTGAAACATAGCCGTTTCTCTGAAACTGCTATGTTTTCAGCTGCAGGGTTAAAACTAGAGGGACCTGGCACCCAGACCACTTCATTGAGCTGATGTGATCTGGGTGTCTGTAGTGGTCCTTTAAGTGTGTGTGCATACCGCGGTCGCGGGGTCGCAGCCCTGCAACCCCTGCGACCAGGTGCCTGCCGCCATGTGTTGTGGCTCCATCCCGCGCCGAGTAAGCGCGGGGGGGGCCCACTGATCAATTTTCGCACCGGGGCCCCATGGGTCATGTGTACGCCACTGGTGGCACTAATCTCTAATTTACCTCACATTAAAGAAACACTATAGTCACCAGAACCTCTGCAGCTTAATGTAGTGGTTCTGGTGTCTATAGCCTGTCCCTGCAGGCCTTTTAATGTAAACATGGCGGCACTGCAGCACTGGCATTAGTTAACATGGCAGATCATATGGGTGGGGCATTGTGATGTCACATGGGGGGGGGCGGCAAACTTGACTTTTGCCTAGGGTGGCAAAAATCCTTGCACCGGCCCTGCTGAAAACCTTCTTTTCTAGTTGGTGCTTGTACCAGTTGTGACATAAAGGTGTCATTTAACACATTCAAAAACCGGATTCCCCTTGCTGAAGTTCTAGTCCCTCTATCCCAATTTATGTCCAGGTAATTAAAATCTCCAATAATTAATTAACCCCGATTTGTAGCTTTCCCAATTTGCTCTAACAGCAGCAAACAGCAGCGATATACATACATATGTGTGTATATTAACAAATGTCACACATATAGACATAGATACTGGAATGCTTGACCCTATCGAAGGTCAGCAAGACCCCCTCATCAAGAACTTGATGGGAAAGTGGAAAACAATTCAAGAAGCCAATTCCAGGACAATAACACAAGTGAACATCAAATGAGGCATATACCAAGATGATGTGCCATCCTCCAATGATGTCCTGCATAGGCCTTGTGACGGTAGTCACCATCACTGGTGGCAGAAGGACACTTTACAATGGTTCCTAAATGGCTCCTGTGTCTCAGTCACCCTGTGCCCGTTATAATGTGTTTGTGTATAGTGTTAAATGTTTTGCCTGCTCTCCTGGCATATCAAGATGCTGATTAGACAGCATGATTATTGCAAAGGTGTGCCTTAGGCTGGCCACAATAATGGCTGTAATGGCTCTTCAATGGCTGTGCAAAGTTGCTGGATATTGGCAGGACCTGGAACATGCTGTCGTATACGCCGATCCAGAGCATCCCAAACATGCTCAATGGGTGACATGTCCGGTAAGTATGCTGGATATGCAAGAACTGGGATGTTTTCAGCTTCCAGGAATTGTGTACAGATCCTTGCAACATGGGGCCGTGCATTATCATGCTGCAACATGAAGTGATGGTCATAGACGAATGGCACACCAATGGGCCTCAGGATCTTGTCACGGTATCTCTGTGCATCCAAAATGCCATCAATAAAATGCACCTTTGTTCTTTGTCCATAACATACGCCTGCCCATCCAATAACCCCACTGCCACCATGGGCTACTTGATCCACAACGTTGACATCAGCAAATCGCTCACCCACATGACGCCATACACTCTGTCTCCTATCTGCCCTGTACAGTAAAAACCGTTATTCATCCATGAAGAAAACACCTCTCCAAAGTGCCAGATGCCACTGAATGTGAGTATTTGCCCACTCAAGTTGGTTACAACGACGAACTGCAGTCAGGTTAAGACCACGATGAGGACGACAAGCATGCAGATGAGCTTCCCTGAGATGGTTTATGACAGTTTGTGCAGAAATTCTTTGGTTATGCAAACTGATTGTTGCAGCAGCTGTCCCGGTGGCTGGTCTCAGACGATCTTGGAGGTGAAGATGCTGGATGTGGAGGTCCTGGGCTGATGTGGTTACATGTGGTCTGCGGTTGTGAGGCCGGTTGGATGTACTGCCAAATTCTCTGAAACGCTTATGGTAGAGAAATTAATATTCAATTAACGGGCAACAGCTCTGGTGGACATTCCTGCAGTCAGCATGCAAATTGCATACTCCCTCAAAACTTGTGACATCTGTGGCATTGGGCTGTGTGATAAAACTGCATGTTTTAGAGTGGCCTTTTATTGTGGACAGCCGAAGGCACACGTGTGCAATAATCATGCTGTCTAATCAGCATCTTCATATGCCACACCTGTGAGGTGGATGGATTATCTCGGCAAAGGAGAAGTGCTCACTAACACAGATTTGTGAACAATATTTGAGAGAAATAGACATTTTGTGTACATAGAAAAAGACTTAGATCTTTGAGTTCAGCTCATGAAAAATGGGGGCAAAAACAAAAGTGTTGCATTTATAATTCTGTTCAGTGTATATATACATACAGAATAATTACTTGATGTGTGGCATGTTGAACCCACGGACCATGTATGTGGGCTGATAATTAAAAATGGCTACATTACTATGACAACAAAAAAGACCCATTCTCCTTACTTCTAGTAATCTGCTCTCAGGCGGTCATATTAGAAGGTGCCACAAAATGTTAGGAAAATCTTTTAATATGAACGCTATGCTTTATATCCATGTCAGCATGTACCTATGAAAGTAATTTTAATAGAAAGGCAAAACATGCTTGTGGTATCTGTGATCTACTCGTTCCATCTTCTTTCCTTTCTCTATTTTCCTCAAGGGATGATTTGTAATTAGTTTTCTTGATGTACCTATTGTTAGAAGTGGCCATAGGGACCTATTCAACAGTAACGTCTGTTCTTTGATTTGATACAGTAGATGAATGCAATGAACCTTAATTATTTTGGTGGAAATAACCATCTGTATTTAAGCCTATTATTTGACAACATAGTGACTTTCTGAAATATTTTTCTTTGTGAGAATAAGCTCTGGCATTTCTCATCTATCATGCTATTTTTTTTTGTCTTGTCTCAATAACGTTTTTGTGTCTACACATCTCTAAACATGTTTTGACTAATCTTTTTAGCTATAGGAATTCAGTGATTTTTTTTCATTGATGCAGCTTTATGTGAATTTTTGAATTTATCTAGTTTGATTTCATCTAATTTTCCTGAAACTGCAAAGTTTTATTTTCTGATTCACTCTGTGTTGATAAGTTTTAGTACCAATTTTATTTTTTAGTTTTCTAAAGGTTACATGTTATTTTTAGAGTGATGTCTCTTCTCTTGATGTTTCTGTTTCTGATTCATTCTTTTGGATGCCTCTCCCTGTCATGTTAATGCCATCTTTTAGTTCTGATGCATTTGTTTGTAGTTACATTTTTCAAGTCAAACTGGTACTTTTAATTTAACTATGGTGCTAGGTGTCATACATCATCTGTGCATGTTGTATTTTTTTAGTTTCATCATGTATCAATAAATTTTTTTGAGATTCTGAGTTGTCTAATTTGTTCTTGCTTTCCTTTCCTTTTTATTTTCCTTATCTTCCATTTACACTTGCTTTTTTAACTATGTTTTTATTGATATATGACAAATGTAACAGGTCGCCATATGCCATTATGTATATAGCAATGTTATGGACAGTACACCTATAGTTTAAACATTTTGACAAACTTAGGGATCAATTTCAAACGCATCTGCAGTTATCTTCCATAAGTTATTAACAATGCCAGTAGTTATTAGCAAGCTACAATAAATTACAAGAGTGTTTACAATCATGTCACTATATTATAAAACAGCCTACCACTAGAAAATTCAAGAACAACCTATAATGATCACCACAAAGTGATTACCAGTGTGATAATGTAAAACATACATGGAACAATAAATTGTCATAATAACTTTAACCTTTCAGTGCCTGAAAGGAACACTATAGGGTCAGAAACACAAACATGTATTCCTGACCCTATAGTGTTTAATCCACCATTTAGGTGGCTTCCCCTCACTTATCCCCCTTAGAAAATGTTAAAACTTACCTTATTTCCAGCACCGCGCTGGTCTGCCGAGCTGGTCCCACTCCTGATCCGCCTCCTTGGCGACATCATATGAAATTTCCACTTTTTAGCCAACCAAATGCTTTCCTTGGATTGGTTAAAATTCAGGAAGGAGGCAGGATGGGGACCAAGCAGCACCTCATCATAGAGATGCATTGAATCAATGCATCTCTATGAGGAAAGTTCAGCATCTGAACGGCAGTGTTGCCTACTGTGCAGCTCTGCCCCAGGATGCAATTCCAGCGACCATCTGAGGAGTGGCCACTTGGAGGCAATGAAAATGCATGAAAATGCCTGAAGGCAATGATAATACTCACCACAACAACTACATTGAGCTGAAGTTTTTCTCGTGACTATAGTGTCCCTTTAATAGAAGTTCAGCTGTTGTACTGAAAGACACAGAAACATGAAAAACTAAATTATAGTAACCATGGGCAGAAGCCCGACAGGTGACCCATCACCCTGTCCTAGGAGGAAGAAGAGTAATGGGTCCTGCAGGAAATGGCTAGTCCCCATGGCTTCTTTGATGTTCATATAATGTGGCCCAAATAGAAAAATGGGAATCCTACGATCTTGCTGGTGGCTAAGGTCCCCAAGTCCCTAGCCACTCCTCTTTACCACTTGGGAGATCCAAAAATAATAACGAAACACTGAAGTGTAGCACAATGAAACATTTTAATTAAACATTAAAACACATTAAAAAGCTGCTTACAGGGTTAGAATGTGAGTGCCCAAACAGATCTTAGTCATAACAATGCATGGATCTGTGGTTTCCTTGGCTTGTTTGTTGTCCTGCAGTGTTCTGGACCAAGCTTTACCCCCTCCACAAACTTTACAAAAATCCATCATGAATTTTTTTTTTTAATTCACAAAACAAAATTGCTAAAAAAAAAATCAATAAAAGAATAACAGAATTCTTCTTTTGTTACATCCATTGATAAAAACTGGATGTGAAGTAGATACAGTAGTTATTTTTGAAGAAGTGTTCTCAAAATAGCATACAGATTGATCTTTATGAACAACTGTGATGATTACCTGGTGGTGCAGGTGAGCCAGTTCAACCTTTCAATAAGACTGTCCAAAAGTGGCTCCCACCTTTTATTGCTCCTGAGGCTTCTCAGACAGAATTTGCTTACATAATGTAAAGATTGTTAAAGTTATTGCAAAAATAACTACACAGTTACCTGTTTGCCTACATTTTTTTTTTTTTGTGAGTTGTTGGTGTACAAAATTTACACAGCCTGTGGAACATTAATTTTCAGTTGAGCAAATGAAATCTAACATTTTTTGTACCACAAATATGAAGAAGCTATCTTTTTTACCTATGGTTTTCAGCTATGTTTTTAAGGAAAGAATATGCATTGGTTTGTGGTTTAATAAGTGAGATGTAATACAGGTTTGAAGCATTAGGTCTTAAAAGTAGTCATTAAAAGATTTGCAATCAAACAAAGGCTGATGAAGCCTAAAAACACTTTCTTAGTGAACGGGTAGAAATGTAATTAGCTCGGAATTTCTGTTGCATTGATATTTGTCTGCCTTCCAATTTTCTTATGTTTAAATCTTCAGCTGAGAATTAAGCAAGCTGGTGTGAGCATTCAGAAGATTGTCCCTGGTATTCAGATTATGGGAATACGCCTTGATCAATATTTCAATACAGTTCATCCAGAGGTCACCTTAACCATTTCTAATGTCCGAAAGTTCATCAACAGTCAGTTTGTTTTCCGGACAAAGAGAGAGATGATGCCAGAGTCCTGGAAAAATCGCCCGATGCTTGAATTAAGAGGTATATAGAATGGAACTTTGTCAGCAGATATGGTAAAAGATACTTGGCAACATTTAACTGTATAGCAAAAAAAGGGACAGTGAAAATAAAGTATGAATAGCGTCAGCATGAGGATTTGCATGAGGATTTGCTCCACAGGGGGTCCTATGAGTAAGGACTTTGGAGTTTGAAATGTGTTAACACATTAGGACGTTAAGCTTTTCCTCCTCCTCTGTGGTGCTGTTCATTGTGTTGATGTTCTTCATACTAATAAAGCTGCAATGATTTGTGTTCTCTGCTGGAGAATGGTGTTTTTGTGGTAACCGAACCATTGATCTCTTCTATCTGGCCAGCAGCAGCAATTTGGTGCGCATCTGCAATTTCTTTCTTGTGCAAGTCGAGTTTGTCTGATTTATCCCTTTTTTTCTATACATTTTTTCTATTAATAATTACTAGTTAAATATGACTGAATTACTATTTCTACGCTCTTCGAAGACTAGGTTTGCTATTTTGGGATCTTTTGTCCATCTTCAAACCACCTGCAGTCTATGCCCGTTTTGTGGAATCTTTATTATCAAGTGGTGAAAATTATGCACAACTATTTTCTACTTTGGTGGAAGCCTCTGTTCCTTTTTTAACAAGTGGGTAAAAGTAAAAGTAGTAAAAGTAGTTTTTTTTAATTTAGTTGATCATTTTGCTTTCAGGTCAGATGATATGGATGGAAAGTCTTCAGTGCATGTTATACCTGTGCTCTCCTTTGCTGCGTTCCTTGCATGAACTGGAAGAACGTCAGATGCATATCTCAGACATAGCACCACATGATGTTACAAGGGATCTAATTCTACTGAACCAGCAGCGATTGGCTGAGATGGAACTCTCCAATCAGTTGGAGAGAAAGAAAGAAGAACTGCGTATCTTGTCCAAACATTTGGAGGAAGAAAAGAAGAAGACAGAAGCTCTGCTCTATGCCATGCTCCCAAAACATGTGGCCAACCAGTTGAAGGAAGGCAAGAGAGTGGAGGCAGGTGAATACAGCAGATACAATACCATAAATTGCATATTTGTTGACGTATGAAAGAATTTAGACATGTTGTGCCCCATCTGGCATTTATCCTGCAGCAATGTAGATGATTTAATTTTAAATCTGTTTTCTTTTTATTTAATATGACATGCCACTAATATTTTGTTTTGGCAAATGCACAAAGTTTAAACAATAAAGCAAATGATCAAAAGCCGGATTGTCCAACTTTGACTCGTCAATAATTGGACTGTGGCTCACAGAATTTCCAGTGATCAGGATATTAAATTGAATTTAAGCGAACAACATTTCCAATCTAGACATTAAACTAGCAAGTGTAGATCAAGGGAAAAATTGGGGATAAATCTAGTAGCCTGACCCAATGTTTGCAACCATAGACTAAATCTTGATGACACATCTGAAAAAAAGAATCCACCAGAGAACAATGGCTGCTGGACTTACAAAAGATGTTATTGTCTTCTGGATTTCTTGCAATTAAGTTGCTATTCTACAACAAATTTCCTAAAAAAAATAATTAAAGTGATGAATACCATAGTGATCTCATCATTAGACATGTGCAATTCGTTTTTGTCCGAATTTAGGCAATTCGAACATTCAGATGCTTCCGAATGTCCGAATTTCGGAAATGCCGAACCGAATTGCCGAAGTGCAGAATTTCTGAATTTTTTTCAGAAAAGTGGCAAAACAGGAGAGGGAGGGAAAATGAAGGGAATGATGACAGGAATCAAACGCTAACCCTACCCTTAACCCTATCCCTAACACTAAACTGACCCCTACCCCTACCACTAACCCTACCCCGAACCCTACCCCTAACCCTTACCCCAATCTTCCTCTAACCCTAACCCTTACCCCAACCTTCCTCGAACACTAACCCTTACCATAGGGTAGTGTTAGGGTTAGGGGTAGGATTAGGGGTAGGGCTAGGGTTAGGGGTAGGGTTAGGGAATTGCCGAAGTCCCGAATTACCGAAGTGCCGAATAGCCGAATTCCCAAATTTCAGAGTGCTGAACCAAACCGAAGTGCCAAAGTCCCGAATTGCCAGAGTCCCGAATTTCGGAAGTGCCGAACCGAATTGTTTGCCCATGCACATCCCTACTCATCATTGTCACCATAGACATCCTGGATATTAGTCTGAATTTTAAGCATTGTTTAGTTATAATTTAACACGATAGTAATACAATTAATTCACTGAACATAGAATAGTGTAAAATTGTAATAATAATAATAAGTATTAACGTTTGAAAAAGTACTATTGTTAGGCTGCGATAAACAAACATTGAAACAAAACTGAAACTATGTGAAGGTTTATTTGCTAGAATTCAGTTTTCATTGCAATGCATGGCAAAGCCAATGATATGTATTCACATTGTCAGTATTTAAGGATTAATGGACAGACCTGGTTAGTGGTTTGATTATTCATGCTCTAATGGTATAAGGATTTTAGTTTTTTTCTCCGGTAAGGAAGTGTTTTGGAAAGTTTGATAGTCTAAGATGGGAATGTGATATTGTAATGTACAATACTATATTTTATTTGTTTGTTTGAATACACATTTTAGACATCTTTCATTCCCTCCAGGTGAATTCAAGGAATGCACAATACTATTTAGTGACGTGGTAACATTTACCAACATTTGTGCCCAATGTGAACCCATCCAAATAGTTTCCATGCTGAACTCTATGTATCTTCGATTTGACAGATTAACAAATGTTCATGATGTCTATAAGGTAAATTATATGTACCTGTTTTGGGATTTCTTTTTTCTCTATTTTTATATAGTTATAAGCACATTTCCCATGTTTTACCATGTGCTTGTGTGTGTATAAAATATATACATATACAAAAAGTGACAAACTAATAGCGTAAAGTCTGAATAAGTATATTTTAGTAGATTGAAAGCAACACTAACAAAAAAGTCAACATTTTAATTCACAATCTTGTGCAATTGTGTTTTAAGGTATTATGTAACACACCCAATATTTGTGTTGAAGTTATGAAGAGTATAGTATGATTTTGTCACCAAACATTAATTGAGAATATTGCACTTTGAACTCAAAATTGATAAGTTAATTTCTTCAGACTGTTGAAAGAAATGTTTACCTGATAAGATTTGCATGAAGCAAAAGTTTTCTCCAGGCACACTTAACTACTGAAGCAATATGTTGCGTTCATATTGTTGAAATATATTTGCCTTGTTTACAGACTGATATTTTGCAACTTGTTTTGAAGGTGGAGACGATCGGAGATGCCTACATGGTGGTAGGTGGTGTTCCTATACCTGTATCTACTCATGCTGAAAGAGTCGCTAATTTTGCACTCGGAATGATACTTATGGCAAATGAAGTAAAGAATCCAGTCACTGGGATGCCTATTCAAGTAAGCGAACAGCAATGCATATCAGAGTACAGCATTGAAAATGCAATAGATTTATGAAGTTCGCTTTTTGACGTCAACTGGAAAATAGCTATCAACTGCACATAAACATAGTAATTGGATAGCTTTGACTTGGAAACAAGCAGCTCTAAGACTTAGAGGAAGAATATCTATGCAATTTGTGTTGTTACTATGGTATATCCAAACCATGTAAACACATTACTTAGCTCTAATCAACAAACCTTCTATCATGGAGAACTTTACTTATCATTCAAAGGATTTACCAAATAAACATTTTTTTTGAATTGGGATGTTTATGGCATTTGCCATTATGATGTTGGACAGTTCTGCTCCACTATTTTACAGCAGAAACACGTATTTCAAGCTGATTATAAGTGTGTCATGTTTGGATGTTTAATATTTTTAATGGGTTGAGTAAAGATAAAAATGTTAGGGGCATTTTAACTGTTCCTTTAAAGAAGCAAATTTAAGGTGCACCTTCTGCCTCTGCAGCCTTTCAAATGATGGTGGCTGCAGGGACAGCTCTACTTTGTCACAAATTCATATTGTAAGCCAGCTAATCATAGTTATCTGACTGAGCTCGTATAGAGTGGGAAATCCCTTATAAGGAGTTTCCCCACCTTGGCCCCATGAGGCTTACATGGATTTTTTTATTGTGTCATGTTTTCTAATTTTTTTTCTGTTTTATTTTTTGTTTTCAAAGTTGCAATGGGACAGTATAGATATTTATTTAGCCTTTTTGGGGGCTGAAGATGAAATAAATAAATAAATAAATAAGACATCGAATATAAGTATAATTTTTTTTCTGTTTTTAAAATTTGGATAGGGTGGATAGCCCCCTTGCGGAGTGGGGTGGACATATATTTTTTGGGAAATATTCAATCCACTAGAATATTTATGTAGAGCCCCCACCCACTGCTTATTAGAGAAGGGATGTATGGGAAGGTAGAAAACTTCCCTTGCACTAATGTGGGGGTCATGTTTACACCAGTAGGCTTATTTTTTATACTATTTAATGTGGTTGCTGGCTAGCTAATTAGCTTTGCACCGCCAAGGTGTCCTGTTCAGCCGAATCAAATTTTACAACTGAATTTCAGCTGAACTGAGTTGACCGGTGTTGAATGACAGTTCGGTAAATTTTGTTCAGAAGAGTCAAAAAATCATGCTGTGTATGAGTCTTATGTGCTGTGTGTCCTCCGTGCTTTTCTATAGACAGCATTTGATTGGACAAATGTCATCAGCCTTGATAACCTCTCATGATGAGGATTGGGCTTCATTAAGGAGTCTGTCTCACTGCTAGAATAATAGCAAGTTTACGTTTCTTTTAATGAAAAAAAAAAGACAAAACAAGGAAGAAGAGAAATTCAAAATAAGAAAGGAACACGTAATTTAAAAGGAAAAAAAAAATATGTATATTTTTTTTTTATTTAGTGTGTATATTTAAACTAAAGCAAATGTATATAGGGCTATGCAAAGTAATTTAATGAAATGTTATCATAATGATAATTATGGGAAAATTCTAATTCTGTTTGCTAGTTTTGCTTTTTTCCCTTGAGACAAATTATCTACGCTCCAGTGATAGTCTCTTTTTCTACATTTGGATTTTCTTGCCAGTGCCCTGAAGGACAAATGCAGTCATCAAAGCTTGTTATATTGCATGTAGAATCCCTGAAAAAGCCCATAGGTTCTACTGCATTAATTTAATATCATGCAATCCCCCAGCCTGCACACATAGAATAGTGGAACAAGAGGAATTAATAAACTTGATGCTGTTTGCCTGCTTTCATTCATTTGAGCTGTGTAATTATGTATACGTTAGTTGTGTTTTTGTTTTGTAGATTCGTGTTGGGCTGCATACCGGTCCAGTATTAGCTGGAGTTGTTGGAGAGAAAATGCCTCGATATTGTTTATTTGGTGATACTGTAAACACAGCATCTCGCATGGAGAGTCATGGGGTTCCTAATAAAATTCACCTCAGTCCAAACTCATACAGGTAACACCTTTTGGATTCATTTCTCTGAGTTTTTTTTTTAATAAACGTGAGATGTGAAAGTGTCTCCCCTATGCGCCTCACCCCTATGCCGCAGGAGAAGCCTTGCAAATTTCTTCTCACTTTTAACCAATACACCGGGCTGTGGGATGGTGGAAAAAAGGCTAAATACATGAAGGGGAATCTTAAGTCTATCATTTATGTGTTGCAGGTCAGGAGTTAAGTACCATATTATTTGGAAAGGGATATCAGTCGAGAACATTTTATTTATTTTAATGAGTTTGGGCATCTAGGGGAATGTGTATATTTTATTTTCAGGATATGATTTGATAGACCAGTGATAATGGGGAGAATTATACACCTCTTGATCACTTTAAAGGTCACATCAATGACCAGTGACTTAAAATAGCAACGGTCTTGAGGTCACTTATGGTGCTTTTAGTTATAAATAAGGGTCTGATATTTGGGCCAGGGTTATTACTAGCTTCTAGATCATGTTGGTAGTTGGCATCAATTAATCTTTACTTGCTTCCACCGGGCATTAGAGGAATGCTATCAGTTTAGTGAATAATTACGATGGCAGAGCTGTAAAAGAGGCAACTTGAGTTTGGCATGGGGAAGTAAAACGCGTAGTTGTGTGGTAGGAGTTAGCTAGAAGTACATGTGGCAAAATTGCATACTGTGGAACAAAATATAACATCAACAACATCCTATTAGTCTTGGAAAGTAAAGTCATGAAGAGTGAGTTAGCCATAAGAAGTCAGAACTGCTTCAGAATTGGGCAGAGCTTTAACATGTAACCAGAATTATTACATGCATAACAATGGCATAAGGTCCTATCTCGCTAGATTGTAGACCGGGCTTTCAGATTAATATATCCCAGCAGATAAGATTCTATTTATCGTTTAATTGACCTTTACCAAATCCAGTGAATGAACAGTAGGATGATGTATATTCAAAAACATGACCACTTAGAGATTTTGCCAATCTGAAATTTCTGAGTGCTGAATGCCTGCCAACACCAGTTTCTACTAGTTTAACATGTTACCATTCAGGAAGAGACAAAAGTGGTAACTTGCTTTATTAAAGGGACACTGCACTGCACCAATCCCCCCCTCCACTCCCCCACAAAAAATAAAAATATCTAAGATTAATAGATGTACCCCCATGAAAACTAGCAGGCATTTAATTATGCATTGTTTCACTCTGGGTATATCTAATAGAGATGTGCACTGGTGAAAAATGTGTTTAGTTTAATTTAGCTACTTTTTGAATTTCGTTTCATTTGAAATTTGGAATAAATCAATTTGGACGAACTCAAATTTATCTGAAAATTTCATTCATTTTCAAAATGTAGACACCTGTTGTTTCCTGTGAGGTACGAATGAAGGAGGCAGTCACACAGTTACAAAGTACCAATTGAGGGAGTTATCTGCTAAAATGCTGAAAGATCAAAATTAAGGGGAAAAAAGCCCTTTTCTTAATTTTGATCATTCAGCTGTTCAGTAGATAACTCCCTAATTTGCTATCATTACCAGGAATGTCCCTATTTACGTATACCAAATAAGGAGCTATCTGCTAAACCATACCTTAATTTGGTATCCGTAAATATGGCAATCCTACATAAGTTTACCAATTTTTTTTAGGAACTTATCTACTAAACAGCTGAAAGATCACAATTAAGGATAGAAAATTAGGGAGCTATCTACTAAATAGCTGAAAGATCACAATTAAGAAACATACTTTTCTTAATTTTGTTCTCTTTGCTTTTATTTGATAGCTCCCTATTTTGCTGTCCTGAAATATGGCAATCCCATGTAAGGTTAGAAAATTAGGGATCTAGCTCTACCAAACAGCTGTAAGATCAAAATTAAAGGAACACTGCAGTGTCAGGAATACAAATACTGTGCAGCACTGACACAGGAAACACCTCTAGTGGCTGTCTGAGTGACTATCACTAGAGGTATAACTAGCCAGCAATGTGAACATTGCATTTTGTCTGAAAAGGCAGTGTTTACAGTGCCAATTATTATTATTATTATTGCCATTTATATAGCGCCAACAGATTCCGTAGCGCTTTACAATATTATGAGAGGGGGATTTAACTATAAACAGGACAATTACAAATAAACTTACGGGAACAATAGGTGGAAGAGGACCCTGCTCAATCGAGCTTACATTCTATAGGAGGTGGGGTGTAAAACACATTAGGACAGGAATTTGCAGTCAAATAAGGTGGGCTGCCCTTTAGGAGAGAGCAAGAGACAGGTATGTGAGGTAGAGGTTACTCTGGGAGGCCATAAGCTTTCCTAAAGAGATGGGTTTTAAGGCACTTCTTAAAAGATGCAAGACTAGGGGAGAGTCTGATGGCGGTAGGCAGGCTATTCCATAGGAAGGGAGCCACCCGCGAGAAGTCCTGCAAGCGTGAGTTGGCCGCATGGGTGTGGACAACGGACAGGAGGTGGTCACAGGCAGAGCGGAGAGACTGAGAAGGGACATACCTATAGATTTGTGAGGAAATATAAGAGGGGCTAGAGTTGTTCAGGGCTTTATAGGTTTGAATTAGTACCTTGAATTGACTCCTATAGCATACAGGAAGCCAATGTAAGGCCTAGGAGAGGGGTGAGGTGTGAGAGGCTGCAGGGACATGCTGTAGACACCAGAACCACTACATTAAGCTGTAGTGGTTCTGAAGACTATGGAGTCCCTTTAACAAAAGTCATTTCAAATCTGCAGGGACATGCTGTAGACACCAGAACCACTGCATTAAGCTGTAGTGGTTCTGAAGACTATAGAGTCCCTTTAACAAAAGTCATTTCAAATCTGCAGATCTCTTGTCTAGAACCTTTGCAATACCTCACAATATTTCCAAGCCCAGACTTTCTCTGGCTTTGTAATCACGTACTTCCAACAGAGCTTAAAATAAGACACACTCTTCACAAACACACACACTGGTATATTCATTGACAAAAATGGTAATTTAGGCGAATCAAGATGTGACTACGAATTAATTATAACATTAAATGGACACTACTCACCGCTAAAGCACTTTAATTTGCTGAAGTGCTTTGGAGGTCCGTAGTATCCATTTAATGTTACAATTCATAGTCACATCTTGATTCACCTAGGTTACCATTCCTGCGAATAATTATACCAGTAAACTACCAACTAAGCTGTAGTAAAATAAAAATAAATAAATAAATAAATCAATAAATAAAACACCCAAGTGATTAATTACCTCTGACCTCCAACTTCTGTTTTTTTAAACAGCAAAAATAAAAATAACATTTCCAATCAGAAAAATAGGTAAAATGACTATTAAATGTGAGTTTCACAAACTGCTCTTTTCTTTAAATATAGGTGCCTTAAAGACAAAGAATTTGAAATAGCTGAACGGGGAGAAATTGATGTGAAAGGAAAGGGGAAGATGTGTACTTACTTCCTAATACAGAATCTGACTGCAAAAGAAAATGAAATTTTAGGACGACCTATAAAGGAGACTGATTCAGGACGGGAATCATCTCAATCTCTTCATGATGAATTAAACAAAAAAGACTCAGAAACACCTTGCCCTCCAGGTAAAACTGGTAAAATAGAGCTTGAATTGAGTGTTCTTATGACCGCTGTGCCGCGGAAAATAAATGTAAGATTTCATAAAATATATGATTTCCTATACAGTCATGCAAGAGGACTTAACCCAAGAAGTGCTTCCAACTATACCAATGCAGTATGCTGACAGACCACTCATCACCAACAAGGAGAGAAGCCCAGGAATTAAAGATTTACCAGGTGCATAACATTACGTTCTAGGATAATGCTGAAATAGACAGAAATCTGACAGATTTTGGCCACATACTTCCATGTAAAACTTGTCGGATGATAATGGCATCATTATATTAATCATAAATTCTGTATTTATGTGTTAACCAAGTCGGATCTGTAGTTCACTTCAATTTCATCCTAGAAATCTGGTTAAAGGATGAAATTGATGGATGCAAGTCTTTTTCATCCTATGTAACCATGTAAAATTAATGATAAAATGTGTGTTCATTTTTTTTTTTTTTTTGCATACATGCTCAATTTTAGGATAGGAAACATGCTTTCTCTATGTGACTTTTTAGGTGATTAATAAATGGTAATAATGATCAAAAATAGAATAGCAGATATTGAGCTATTTGCATATCTCTCACTAAAGGTTACAATGGATTTTGATGAAACATCCATCTTGTCTGGCATTTAAATGTTTTTTGGAAAGTGCTGAATGTCTCTTCCATATCCTTCCCTATTAGTGGTTATAGGGACAATTACAAACACAGTCACGATTGCAACATCTCATTGTCTAGCTCTTATTTGAAGTATTGATCAGTGACCAATTGCTAGTCAGTTTATTTTGGATTCATTGACGATAATCAGACAGGTCAGCTGCCTTAATCCAGGAAGCTAGAAGAACGATAAAGGAGAAGTGAAGAGCAACATTGTCCATACGTGGTTATGTTATTTTTTTACTTTCCTTCAAATAGAAATTCTAAAGTCTTTCTAATATCTCTGCACCATTTGACATAAGGACAGATGTAAATACAATGAATGCAAGTTCTCCAAGTGTTCTTCTATTCATTGTGTAAACACTTGTGAAGTTTATATTTTTAATGTGATCTGCATTAAAGGTACACCCCACGCACCATGTTACACAGCTTGCTTAAGTAGTTATGGTGCCCAGAGTAACCAGGCACCATCTCAGTGTAAACTGTCAAATTGCTTTAGCATGGTTTAAAAACTTACCTATGTTGTGTTTTTTATTTAAAAAATTTTTTTGCCCACTTGCTCCTTTCACTTTCTTCTTACTCTCCTGATCCCCCCATCCATCCATTCGTACCTTCTCAGTCCTTCCATGTAAGGCCATGTATCTTCAGTCTTTTGTCAATAATAAACCAAAAAGTCAAAGTCATCCTGCAATTCTCACTCCTTTTTATAGTGTGGGATTAAGCCTTGGTATATGATGGAAAACCCAATGAAAGTGATTCTTTATCTCTTTCTCTGTCCTTGCCCTAATTACTTAAGATCATTGAAGTATAACGCTGTACTTCAATGTTACCAGTGACCAATATTAATATGCCTACTCTTCTACATTACACAAATGTTCCACCTCTTTCAAACAAAAACGTTTATTATTCCTATATTCCTAGTTTGTTCATGGGCTACTTAGATCAGAAACTTGTCCTTTTTTTTTAGAATATAATGTTGATATAATATTGATTATGTGATATCTGGTATCACCTCCAACTAATCACGGACACATCTTTCATACATCTCACATTTCATATACTAATGACAGTGAACCTTTCCTTCCAGGAAAACTACGAGATTCCAGGAGCCACAAGAGTCTTCACCTTACCACGCAGCAGTCACAAGACAAGCAAATTAACATGGGAGTTGTCACAGAAAGCAGGCCACCAAGTGGAAATGTTAGGTCACATTTCTGTTCTTTACTTTAAACTTCTCTTGAAGTAGATGTTTGTGTAAACCCAGAATATTTTATTTTAAAGCAATATAACCTGGTTTTGACAACATGTGGAAACAGTTTGAATTAAAC
This sequence comes from Pelobates cultripes, assembly GCA_933207985.1. Taxonomy (NCBI): domain Eukaryota; kingdom Metazoa; phylum Chordata; class Amphibia; order Anura; family Pelobatidae; genus Pelobates; species Pelobates cultripes. The sequence continues at coordinate 83,300,176 of OW240913.1, read as the reverse complement.
CACATCTTAACTGTAGATAAAGTAATAACTTTTTAGATGAAGCGTAACAAGTGATAAGTGTGGTGCGAGAGCTTTTAATCCAGTGAGAGAAATATTCCCAGGTCCCAAACATGGATTAATTAAGGAACAGTTTATCCAGGTAACTTTGATGTAGAAGCCTCAGTTCAGAACCCAGCATACAACACTTATACCTACTAGAAGACACCACAGACACATGTACCCAAAACCCATATAATACTATAATAACACAAGTCGATATTGAAGGGGACCTAATGGTATTCGTTCTTAGCCTGACCCTGTCAACACCAGTGTTACTCTTTGGAGTTTACACAATATCCAAACTTTCAAATGACCAAACGATGATAGTTTTGTTTTAGACATTTTATCTCAAAGGCGCTATTTCTGAATTGCTGATAATTGCTGATGTAAGTCATTTAGAGCGAGATCAAAATAGACACATATGTACATGTCTAATTTATTGTGTTGATATGGGCTTCTGTGATAAAATGTTATGCAACATATATTATTGGATCATAGGAGAAGGAGGATGCTTGGATAAGAATGAGGAGCAAATGGAAAAGTATATTGAAAAACCTGCTCTTTACTACAAAAATAATTGAGCACTAGAATTGAGAACTAGAAAAGAATAATTAATATTTTACTACTGCAATTCAGTTTTCAAGCTTTCTTGATGCCTATAGGTGACAATATTCTCAATTATTTTGTTCACTCTCAGGTTAAAATTTATACAATAATACGTTCTGCATATGGCACATTCCCAAATGCAGATAAAGCACTTCTGAAAGTGAATTATGGCACATTTATGGAGAACTGATCAACTCAACTATTTCATAGTCAAACTGTTTTGCCTAAAATTAGCAATTCTATTAGCATGATTGGAAGGCTGAACTTGATGGTCTCTTTTCAGCTTTGTAACTATGTAACTATATAATATCACAATCAATTATTAAACTCTAGCTATTGTTTAATATAATTATTCAAAAAAGATTAACAAAGAGGAACATTGGAATATACTTTAATATAATTTTCACCTAATACTAAGCTGATCCAGTAGTAAATTAGTTGAATGCAAGCATGGGATTACTTTCCCTGATAACAACAAAAATTTTCACATAGCCTTTAAAATAATCTGCGATCCATGTTTGGCTTTACTGTTCCATTAAAAATCAGAAATGTAGAATTTCTCTCATTGAAGTGAGTGCTCTCTCATAAGCCAACTGAGTATAATTAATTACTGCAATAAATTGTTATGTGTATTTGTCTGATGAACAAATGAAACAGAAGAAAATGGCATTGCCTCTTGAAAACAACACATGCATATTTTGTAATGTGTGTGCTGTAATTTGTTACATTAAATGTTAAGTATATGATCTATGTCCAATCTGTGCCAAGGTTCTAATATTGTGTTCTAAAGTAAACTCGGGTCAATAATTCTGTTTTCATTGTGTATTGTTAAGTGAAAGGCTGCTTGTGAAGCCCAAAATAATAGCCACTTATCTGTTTTATGTTTCGAAATGTTATTTTTTGCTAACCTGGATCCATTGCTTGAGATCCATGATTGTTATGTATTAACTTACTGTGCAGGACTTCAGCTGCAAATAACCCTTTGTCCATGTACTTAGTACAGCTTTGTGTAGTAGCTTTGTGAACTGTTGCAGGTTCTCTTATTCAACATAGAGTATAAATAGAGGTTTTCTTCTAGATACTGGAGCATAACTAGACAGTGGGACCTCATGCATATACTCTACCCACATACTGATTGGCCCTTTCCCCCGTTTTCCTGCTCATTGCTTTCCTTAGGGCATGTAATGCAGAGGCTTATCTTCAATTCCAAATGGTCTTCATGGCATCATAAGGGATGCTTTATACCATCAACAGTAACTTTTCTTAGCTGTCCCATTTGGGTACACACTTGGTTCTGTTGCAGACAGTAAATTATCTACAATACGATAGGAGCATAGATAAAAGAGGAGTAATAGTCCGGTGTTACCTGAGTGACAGATAGGATGCTCACCATGAACAACATCAGGTATAGATGAAGTCTTGTTCTCTATATATTCTAGAACTAAAGAACTGGTTACAACTACGCTGTCGCTGTCCCTATTGTTAAGCTCTTTATTCAGTGCCTGTAAATGCTAATATACAGGAGGATTTGTGGACTAAAATATCAATACTGGCAAGTATTCTGCACTTTTTGTGTACTTGTCCGTTTTAAGTAGTCTATGTGCATGTTCAAATTTAGTGGCTTCTTGCATTTGGAAGTTCGAGTAATTTCATGACCTGTGCTTTTTTTTTTTTTCTTACATTGTGGCACTTAGAAAGCAAGCCCTGTAGGAGAAATAGTGTGCATTGTATGCATTACTTCCAGTGATGCTCTACATTAAGGCTTGAGTGTCCTTCAGAATTATCTGCAATGGTAGACTGGAAGTGCCATAAAATTAAGAATAAAAGAAGTAGTATAAAGACTGTGAGTAGTTTTTAAGCTATATGGCTACCAAAACATTTAGAGCTAAAATATCTGTGTCATTTTAAGGGATCGATTCCCTTGGATGAAATAATGTGCCATCTGTTTACATTTTTATTGTAAGTCTGTATGAATGCAGTGTTGTTAGCAATAGTGATTATATAATAAATAACAGAACTATTTAGTGTGTGTGACTTTCAAAACTTCCAATATTTTTATGGGCATTATACAGATTAACTTGAGAAACATATTATCTGTATGTATTCTATTTTTTGCTGGTTTTAATAAAGACATTTTTACGTGTAATTTGTTAAATGCATTTGCAGTTATGTTTCTTCCGAACATTGCAGACACCGTATTTTTCTAGAATAATATAGTTGTTCTAAATTCATGTGTCATAAATCAAAAGCTATTTTAATGGTATTGAACATTGTATTTGTCCAAGTCAAATGTCAGCAATGAATTGTTTTATGTAATTTACCTCGCTTCATCAGTGCTTTAACTGTGTATATTGTGCCTCAATGCACTACTATTTTTTCACCAGTTTATGTCAAAGTTTGTGGTAAAAATAAATCAGGGCGTTTTTTTACCTACACATTGCTGGGATTTTGCAAATCTGATATGTGCCGCTATTAATAAACCACATAAATTATGCACAACTAACTCTTCTAAATAAGACAATACCCACAATGTATGTCTTAGTCACTCTCTTGTAACGTTACAGTGTCATATAAAAGAGTTATTTCAGTTATTAAAGTTAGAATTTATATAGCTGGATTGAATGGGCCTATTCTGCATTTTCAGACATTGTAGTAGTTTGACAGTTTAAATTATCCCATAAATTCATACTATTTGTGAAAGTAGACACCACGGGATATGTCATATGGCGTATTTTGAGCCTTATTGTACCATTATTTTAGTACCAATGTTATGATATTATTCAATTTCCTCTTTTTGTAAATTAGAAGTTTAATTTGTAATCCTAATGTGTGCTACATTAATAAAAAACAATAAATTGTGCTCAGCTATGTCTCCTGAGTACAGAATTACCCCCTCCATATACCCTTGTTGAGTTTTTATGCTGAATCTATAACCTGTCCACTGAAGTTATTTTTAAATGGCATATTCAAAATGGGTTTCTGCTGCTAAAATTATTATTTTTTTTTATCATTCTAAACTGAATCTAAACTATGGCACAGTGTAGATGGAGTTTATCTTGATCTTTTAGATAGTTATTTAGTTTGAAAATGTGGAATTATTGTTCCTTCATTACACAAGGGAGCGTTTCCCCTCAGCTTTGATTTGAATTTGTAAGAATGAACTTGGGTGACTTTGAATTTATTGGTTGTTTCCATGTGCACAAGAACCTGAGTTCTGGTGAGAATTTTGTATCTATTTTTCTTTCATTCTACTGGGTAGATGATTGCTATTCATTCCTGGTAACAAACGTATATAGATAAATTACGAACATTTATGGTTAAATTGCCAAATTGTATTTTTAAAATTGTTTTGTTCAGAATTTAGACTCTAAATTTCATTTAGCTATATAACACCTATAACTCCCCATGTCCTCTAGCTTAGTGATATTTATGAAGGATGTAATATGATATTGACATTTTGAAATTGATTTGAGCAGAGAATTTCCCTTGCCGACCTTAATCCTAACTTGAACCCTAATCCAAAAACTAATCTGGACTCTAATCCTAAACCTAATTCTAAATCTAACCCTTTACATAAACCAAGTGTGAAAACAATATATATACCAAATATACCACTAAACAATATAAAATTAAAATAGAGCTCTAAAAGTGCCTCACCAAAAATACCCCAAATTACATAAAAGGAAAATACATATAGAGAGTATATAAGGAGAACCCTATGTGAATATAAGATACAAAGTGTATATACAAAAAATATACAACCTGATAAGGCTGAAAACAAACAATCTAGGAGAGAGAAATGATACAATATTGTAACATGTACAAAAAGGAAAAATACATCAGGGTGGAAGAAACGCACTCACAAATATACAGTCAGGTCCATAAATATTGGGACACAATTCTAATCGTTTTGGCTCTATACACCACCACAATGGATTTGAAATGAAATGAACAAGATGTGCTTTAACTGCAGACTTTCAGCTTTAATTTGAGGGTATTTACATCCAAATCAGGTGAACAGTGTAGGAATTAAAACAGTTTGTATATGTGCCTCCCACCTTTTAAGGGCCAAAAGTAATGGGACAGATTAACAGTCATAAATCAAACTCTCACTTTTTAATACATGGTTGCAAATCCTTTGCAGTCAATTACAGCCTGAAGTCTGGAATGCATAGACATCACCAGACGCTGGGTTTCATCCCTGGTAATGCTCTGCCAGGTCTCTACTGCAACTGTCTTCAGTTCCTGCTTGTTCTTGGGGCATTTTCCCTTCAGTTTTGTCTTCATCAAGTGAAATGCATGCTCAATCGGATTCAGGTCAAGTGATTGACTTGGCCATTGCATAACATTCGACTTCTTTCCCTTAAAAAACTCTTTGGTTGCTTTTGCAGTATGCTTCAGGGCATTGTCCATCTGCACTGTGAAGCGCCGTCCTATGAGTTCTGAAGCATTTGGCTGAATATGAGCAGATAATATTGCCTGAAACACTTCAGAATTCATCCTGTTGCTTTTGTCTGCAGTCACATCATCAATAAATACAAGAGAACCAGTTCCATTGGCAGCCATACATGCCCACGCCATGACACTACCACCACCATGCTTCACTGATGAGGTGGTATGCTTTGGATCATGAGCAGTTCCTTTCCTTCTCCATACTCTTCTCTTCCCATCACTCTGGTACAAGTTGATCTTGGTCTCATTTGTTCATAGGATGTTGTTCCAGAACTGTGAAGGCTCTTTTAGATGTTGTTTGACAAACTCTACTATGGCCTTCCAGTTTTTGAGGCTCACCAATGGTTTACATCTTGTGGTGAACCCTCTGTATTCACTCTGGTGAAGTCTTCTCTTGATTGTTGACTTTGACACACATACACCTACCTCCTGGAGAGTGTTCTTGATCTGGCCAACTGTTGTGAAGGGTGTTTTCTTCACCAGGGAAAGAATTCTTTGGTCATCCACCACAGTTGTTCTCGGTGGTCTTCCGGGTCTTTTGGTGTTGCTGAGCTCACCGGTGCGTTCTTTCTTTTTAAGGATGTTCCAAACAGTTGATTTGGCCACACCTAATGTTTTTGCTATCTCTCTGATGGGTTTGTTTTGTTTTTTCAGCCTAATGATGGCTTGCTTCACTGATAGTGACAGCTCTTTGGATCTCATATTGAGAGTTGACAGCAACAGATTCCAAATGCAAATAGCACACTTGAAATGAACTCTGGACCTTTTATCTGCTCCTTGTAAATGGGATAATGAGGGTATAACACACACCTGACACAGCTGAGCAGCCAATTGTCCCATTACTTTTGGTCTCTTGAAAAGTGGGAGGCACATATACAAACTGTTGTAATTCCTACACCGTTCACCTGATTTGGATGTAAATACCCTCAAATTAAAGCTGAAAGTCTGCAGTAAAAGCACATCTTGTTCATTTCATTTCAAATCCATTGTGGTGATGTATAGAATTGTGTCGATGTCACAATATTTATGGACCTGACCGTAGATAAAATACTTTGCCAAGCAATTTATAAAGTTAATGCATATAAGAATCCATTAGTATTAAAGAACATAAGCTTTAGAAGAAGTTGATCCTCCTTCGTGGGACAATGCTGCATGTTTACCAACAGCTACAGTTTGAGACAAACCCTCTGTTAACAGGAGCATATAATTCACGATGGGAAAGAGATAAGGAAGATTAATTTTGGAGAAAAGAATGACCTTATGGCTTCATTTCTGTGACTGAAGAGAATAGCTTGTACATAGGTAATGGAACCAATCAAGCCTGTATCCATATTGTATTTCACTCAAAAACCCTATACTTTGTGCTTATTACTTTGTAACATCGTTACATTTTATACATATATCTGCTTAAGTAAACTCTGCTACATAATCAGTGTGCACTTTCATTCTATGTTAGTATTCTATGTGATCAGCTGAAGTACCTTGAAATACTGCAGTTTTTATTTTGTTGACTTTTTTATATAAAAGATTTTGTATGTGATTTAATTTATATGACATTTTTAATTTAAATGAATAATTTGTAGTATTGATGTTATCCTATTTAATATAAATGGCGTAGTCAACAGGCTTTCACCTGATCACTAGAAATTAATATTTGACTAAAGTGCAAATGTCTAGGAGAGATTATTCACTGAATAGTAAATCGTCTGACCCTAAAATGCAAACCTAGCTAGAGACAAGGTAGGTATGTGAACCAGTCCTTAGTGTGGCTGGGCTAGCACAAAGAAAAGTCAGAACATCTGCAAGAAAACACAGAATGCACATAAATAAGCCAAGGTCAGGGATAACAGAGGCACGCATAATCGAGAAACAAGCCAAGTTCAGGGTTACAGAGAGTAAGAATGGTCAAACATTGGAAGGTCAGGAAATGGAATATGTACAATCATACGACGAACTCTAAGGTATACAGAAACCATGACAGGGCAGGGAACTAGGGACAGCCTGAAATGTATTTATGTTATACTATGTGGTGATTGATTACAGGTAAGTGATGTCATCCTGGAGTATAGAGGTAATAAAATAGTGCCATATACCTTTAACTAAAAAAGGGGCACATGGCAAGCATTCCAATTCACAGCATGGGCATGTGCTGGGGATGTCGGAGTTTGGTTGTGCAAGTTCCACCTACTGGGAATACGTGGCACCACAGCAAGGTAATGTAACAGGTGGTAATATTGAATTTATGTAGAACAATATTAAGATGCAATGTATGTATGTATCACCTAGTGATTGAAAGTGATCTGTCACTGGTAGCAGTGTCTGTTAGTGTCCCTTGGTCATTTCCTCCATGAGTCCTGGATTCAGCTACAGCATACAGTGATTATAGTTCTCTGGAACCTTGTAAAATGTCCCAGTATAGTAGACAAGACCAGTCGTATTGGTTGAAACAAGAGAACTGTTTATTTCAGGAAAAAACTAATTTTTTTTATTCCCCTTTAGCCAGAACAATGCAAACCATTCCCTGGCGTCTTCGTTTCTGGTACATAATTAGGGCAAGACATGATAACTTAATTTCCTGCTGGACACCAAGACACATTGCACAATCGCTGTTACATAATATAACGAACTCAATAACTTTAATTAATTTCAACATTTTACAACGTTTCCCCACATTCTATATATATAATTTTAAAGTCTGTGACCAGGACCATAGTCTGTGGGCAGGAGGCTAGCTGTTATGCCTCTCCAGCAGGCTGTGGCACGGGAGCTTCCATGACATGATCTAACCAGTAAAATTATTATTGAAAATTGTGTGTAACTGCAATAATAAGATGAAATACCTGTTCTTCTGTCCCTCGTACAGATTGGTAGGGATCTGAAGAAATTGCTTTTTTTCTAGTTCCAGTCTCTGAAGTCCTTTTATTACATGTGAAGAAATTGAAGTTTGTCTTGAGACTTATGCACTTGGCAGCTCCAGTGAGTACGATAAGGGGAAGGAGCCCCATCTATGGGGGAGGGTTTTGCACATATTGGACATTTTGGGAGGAAAAACAAATTTACATTTTTTTTCTTCTTGAAATGCGTCATATGTTTTATTCTGCATTTTATTTTTTCTTTCATTTGTTTGTTTTGTTCTGCAATGGTACATTATGTATAGACAATACACATAGTTATCTTGTATGTTGTGATACCACCAATTGGGAGAATTACAGTTTGATCAGTTAAATAATGCATATATTTTATTTATTAAGAGGTGGAATGTTGCACATATGAGCTTTGCTGAGTAATTAATAAACATAATGGCTGTAGGAGATGATAACCCATCCCTCTAGTTTAGACAAAGCTGCATATATACTAATAACAGCCGATAGAGTATATATGTGCTTACAGAAGAACAAAAGTGGACATTTAAGAAAGAACACTCCGTGCTGAAACAAAGATAAGAAGCATCCTTCATTTTGTATGTAATAAGATTTGATTGTTTAGCAAAAGATAACAATACACAAAAAGAAGAATTATAGTGAATTCAAGAGACAAAAGTAGAACACACACACATATATATATATAGTATCTCACAAAAGTGAGTACACCCCTCAAATTTTTGTAAATATTTTATTATATATTTTCATGTGACAACACTGAAGAAATGACACTCTGCTACAATGTAAAGTAGTAAGTGTACAGCCTGTATAACAGCGTAAATTTGCTGTCCCCTCAAAATAACTCAACACACAGCCAAATATTTTCAGTAAGACACAGAATTACTGGCACAACATAATTTTTGTCCACATGGTTTGCTATATAAATGGTGAAGACGGACCTTATGTTAAGAGACCACGTTAGGGGTGGGTAGACCTCTCCTCCAGAGAGAATAGCAATCAATAGAGCAGTTTAGCTCTTTATGACAAAGCCAATGCAAGGGGTTTCTTACACAAAACAGCAGGGTTTTCCTCCCCTGTGCCTGAGAGATAATTGAGTCAGGAACTGTACTAACTCAATTATCTCCAGGTGCAAAAAAACACACAATTTACTAATTCTGCCCAAAATAGTTAAAAAGTGGTAGAGATAAGTAAAGAACAATAGAGAAAAGTGGTAAAGGTCAGTCAACTTCATTAGCATAAAAACTAAAGAACTACCGAACATAGTCTATATATGAACCATGGAGCTTGTTCCCCTCATTCAGATGAACGATTCCACCAAACAGTGTTCTTCTAGGACATACAGAACCAAACGCAGACGATAATGGAAGTCCAGCGGTGTTCAGGAGTTTCAATGTCCGATTTTAGTTCCATGAACTCAACGACCAAACACTTCTGCCTGCGTTCATGCGAACAAGATGGCCGCGACCTCATGGTCATTCATACAAACTGTGGAGATCTAGACAAACAATTAGAACACTGAGTTGATAATCGTTGCCAGGTGTCAATAGGGTTTAACAAGCTCCCGGGTGGTTCATGGTTCGTTCATCTGTTCGGTTCCCGAACAGTATAGGGAAATGGCACGAAAAAATTTATTTGAAGTGCCGTAAAGTAAGGCATAGTTTGAGAATTTGCAATACAAATTCAGTTAGGTGACTTATCTATTTGGGATATTCTTGGAGAACTCTGCGCATTGCCTGCATCCCATTCTTGTGAGTCCTGGGTCAGGCATAGTAACCTCCATCATTTTTAGAATGCCAAAAGGCATGTCCTTAACACCAATGGGTAAGGACATAACTGAATCCTTGAATAGAGAGTCCAACCAAATGCCTGTGGGGTCAAGAAGACTTTCAATTGCCGAGATTATGGAATATCCTGGAGGATTATGTGGATATTTATATATCTTTGGCAGCAAATATAACACAGGGCATATTGGGTGTTTTATACGATTTCATATTACAAAATCAGCATTTCAGTCTGTAACTTGGACTTTTATAAATACAAGTCTTGATAAAAGTCCGAGTTGTGGGCTGAAACACGGAATCTTAATCCATACATAATTCATAATGAAGAAAATTAATAGATGCAATAAGCACACTGGCTGGATAACTGGCGTAAAGAATCCCACCAGTGGATTCCAGATCAATCAGAAACAAATTAGCCCATGAGGTTCTAGAGTGAATTTGTTCTGTAATGAAGAAGTGAAAAAATAGAATCTACATATTTTACAAAACATTTCATAATATAATTTAAGAATTTTAATAAGCAATACAATTTATAGATTCAAATCACTTTTATTATTTATTTTTATTTGTATACAGAAATTATTTAACTTTCCATGCTATCTGCTAATTACTATATAGTAATAAAGACTATAAAGACAGATATTAATACAAGTTATAATATATTAATGACTGATGTTGGCAATATACTACACGGTATGTTCCTTTAATCTCTGTGATAAAATGTAAATTAATTGAGGGAAGTTGACCACAATTAACATACAAAATGCTTAAGAAGACCATTACAATATATGCATGAATCTGATCATTAAACAATAAAAGAAAATAACAGCTCTTACCATAGAGTATTAACTACATTATCAAATAAAAATAAATACTACATTACATTAGTGAAAAACTATAGGTACGATCACAACCTAATACTCTTTGGACTGGCCTCAGGTTTCGAATAACAAAGGACCAGTGACCCGAAGCAATTGTTTTGTCTATATGAGAAGGCAGACTGCCAAGCATTGTGTACAAAATGTAACCGAACACCCAGCTATCATTTTAATGGCGTCTCATCATAATGAGACAGAAAAGTCTTTAAAAATTCACCAGGTCATGGATCCTTTTCAGTTATCGTGCTCAAGTGATTTGCGCTTTGATTTTGAGGGCTCTGGAAAGCCATATGATTTTCAGTGTATTCTCTCATATCCACGGGCAGTAGAAAAGTAACAGCTTTTACTCTACCCCTGAAAAGACAGCAAATATAATAACAAAATACATAAAATAAAAAGGATAACAACATAGATTTGTGGCTGTCAGGGGTTTTGCCTATAAATGTCTACCACTTCTCCCATTTCTGTTGGTGAAAACAGAACTGCAATCCTATGCTTTCTCTCCTTTTGCTGTTTTTAGATTTCTTGTAACAGTCATGGTTATACCAAGCTGAGCCTATTTTAAGCCTGCACTCTTGATTTAGGTAAAGAGGTCTGTTTTAGCCTGCAAAACTCTACCTACAAAACTCTACTATATCTTTGCATAATTGGATACTATCAGTTGTTGGGTGAAGCAGATTGGTTAGTATTACTTACGGTCAGGGCCGGATTAACATAGGGGCTGATAGGGGCCCAGGCCCATGGAATAGGCCCATTTAAAATAATAAAAAGATAATAAAAAAAAAAATTGTATTTTTTTTTTTTTTTACACCTTACTCTTAGGTTTTCCTCCTGACTGGTATTTTACTGGCACAGATGGTATTTGAGGCTGCCTGGCCGTGCCGGTATTTCAGTAATATCGCAATACAAATGCAGATATTTTTCTCAGTATAAACAGAGATTACTCTGCAATACCAGCGCCGGCCAGTAGGGGGTCAGTGTGTGTGGAGAGAGGCAGGGATAGAAAGTTACAACATATCCCTCCCTGCCTCTCTCTACTCACTGATCCACGGGGGAGCAGCTACACAGCACAGAGAGTTCAGACAGCAGCTCCCAACATGCAGAGACAGCCTACAGCTTAGGGAAGTGAGGGATGAGGGGAAAGGCTGCAGGGAGACATTGGGACACTGAGACACTAAGGGACACTGGGAGACCTGGGGACACAGACACTTGGAGACACTGGGAAACATGGGGACACTGAGACACATAGGGACACTGAGCCACTATGGGACACTGGGAGACATAGGGACATTGAGAGATACATTGGGACATGGAGACACTAATGACACAGTGTCTCCATGTCTTCCAGTGTCCTCATGTCTCCCAACCAGTGTCCCTAGTGTCTCAGTGTCCCCATGGCTCCCAATGTCCCCTAGTCTCACAGTGTCTGTGTTCCCATGTCTCTCAGTTTCCCTTGTGTCTCAGTGTCCCCATGGCTCTCAGTGCCCCCTTGTCTCCCAGTGTCCCCTTGTCTCCCAGCCATTGTGCCTAGTGTCTGTGTCCCCATGTCTATCAGAATCCCTAGTGTCCCCATGTCTCCCAGTGTCCCCAAATGTTTCAGTGTCCCCATGTCTTCCAGTGTCCCCAAGTGTCTGTGTCCCCATGCCTCCCAGCCAGTGCCCCTAGTGCCTCAGTGTCCCCATGTCTCCCAGTGTCCTCTAGTCTCCCAGTGTCTGTGTTCCCATGTTTCTCAGTGTCCCTAGTGTCTTAGTGTCCCCAAATGCCTGTGTCTCTGTGTCCCTAATGTCTGTGTCTCCGTGTCTCCCAGTGTCCCCAAGTGTCTCAGTGTCCCCATGTCTCACTGTGTCCCCATGTCTCAGTGTCCCCTAGTATCCTAGTGACACAGGACACACTGAGACATGGGGATACTGGGAGCAATGAGGACACAGGCACAGGGAGACTAGTGGACTGGGTGACATGGGGACACTAACACTGTGATACATAGGAACACTGATGTCAGGCTGGCCTTCCAATTCTTTGGTCAGACATGCCCCCTTTTTTGGGAATTTTGTCTCCCTTTGGCAGTTCTGGTCATGTGATTCGTGTCAGTGGCCCACCCTTTTACACCGCCCATTGACTTCCTGCTTCACTGGACACTGCTGTTAGGGGGGATGGATTTACTTGAAAGATGAAAGCATTAATCAGAGAGAGATTAGGATATTTTAAGAGAATCTGCATTTTCTTATAACTGCATCCTATAAGATTCCCTCTGGCACCATCTCCACCAGATACATAACGCTTGAGAGGTATGACTGTTTTAGTGTTTTTGGTCAATATGATTCTTTAATTAGGCCCCTCATAATTGTCAGCACCAGGCCCACTGGGCTCTTAATCTGGCCCTGCTTACGGTACATAATAAATTATATTTATAGAAAATGTTCTTAGCATTTCTATGAGAGATACTTGATAATAGCTACCATGACCCTTCCATTGTCAGACAGCAGATAAAAAGAAGGAGAGGGAGAGATATTTCAAGTGTACGTGTGTTAGTGTCTGTATGTGTCTCAGCATGTTAGTGTCTCTGAGTGCCTGTCATTGTGTGTTTATGAGTTACTGTCAGTGTATGTCTATGTATGTGTGTTGGTATGAGCCTGTATATGTATATTATTGTTTATAGAAACATAGAAACATAGAATGTGACAGCAGATAAGAACCATTCGGCCCATCTAGTCTGCCCAATTTTCTAAATACTTTCATTAGTCCCTGGCCTTATCTTATAGTTAGGATAGCCTTATGCCTATCCCACGCATGCTTAAACTCCTTTACTGTGTTAACCTCTACCACTTTAGCTGTAAGGCTATTCCATGCATCCACTACCCTCTCAGTAAAGTAATACTTCCTGATATTATTTTTAAACCTTTGTCCCTCTAATTTAAGACTATGTCCTCTTGTTGTGGTAGTTTTTCTTCTTTTAAATATAGTCTCCTCCTTTACTGTGTTGATTCCCTTTATATATTTAAATGTTTCTATCATATCCCCCCGTCTCTTCTTTCCTCCAAGCTATACATGTTGAGATCATTTCCTGGTAAGTTTTATCCCGCAATCCATGAACCAGTTTAGTAGCCCTTCTCTGAACCCTCTCTAATGTATCAATTTCCTTCTGAAGATACGGTCTCCAGTACTGTGTACAATACTCCAAGTGAGGTCTCACCAGTGTTCTGTACAATGGCATGAGCACTTCCCTCTTTCTACTGCTAATACCTCTCCCTATACAACCAAGCATTCTGCTAGCATTCCCTGCTGCTCTATTACATTGTCTGCCTACCTTTAAGTCATCAGAAATAATCACCCCTAAATCCCTTTCCTCAATTGTTGAGGTTAGGACTCTATAAAATATTCTGTACTCTGCCCTTGAGAATTTACGTCCAAGATGCATTATCTTGCACTTATCCACATTAAATGTCAGTTGCCACAATTCTGACCATTTTTCTAGTTTACCTAAATCATTTGTCATTTGGCTTATCCCTCCTGGAACATCAACCCTGTTACATATCTTAGTATCATCAGCAAAAAGACATACCTTACCATCAAGACCTTCTGCAATATCACTAATAAAAATATTAAAGAGAATGGGTCCAAGTACAGATCCCTGAGGTACCCCACTGGTGACAAGTCCAAGCTTCGAATATATTCCATTAACTACAACCCTCTGTTGCCTGTCACTCAGCCACTGCCTTACCCATTCAACAATATTGGAATCCAAACTTAAAGATTGCAGTTTATTGATAAGCCTTCTATGTGCAACAGTGTCAAAAGCCTTTGTCTGTGTATCTGTGTCTGTGTATACATATTATTGTGTCTGGGTATGAATTATATTGTGTGTCTGTGTAAACATTTTTGTTGTCTGTGAATGCACACTAAAATGTGTCTGTGTATGCATATTATTGTGGGTCTGTGTATTATATACATACTGAGTGGAAAATGTTTATCGCCCAATAGTAAGGTTGGCCCTGAACTCATTTGCTTTGAGTAATCTTGTGGCAACAACTAAGTGTGATTTATTGGAACACTTGTCTGGTCTCTATGGTAGAGGGCCTTTGAAAACGTATTTGATCATTTACTAAATATTTGGAAGGCAAGATCACACTAATATTTCCACCTGCTAAATTAGATGTAACTTTCCATTTCTGATAATTAGCTCAGGAAAACTGTAAGTGCATTACTTTTCCTGCTCCATTAGACTATGACCCAGTCTTGATTCCTTTATAAAAAACACTAAAAACTCACTTCTTCAAGAAAGCATTACATTTAAACTGTTATTAGCTTTCAATTCCCATGCTTCACTAGCCCACCTTGCTTTCTTTCCTACAACCGCATCATCTAATAAACAGACTCCAACATAAACACTTATAGGAAAGTACTTTCCCTGTACACAAAATGCATTGTATCTTTACTTCTTGTGCCATCTTACCCCACTCCCCTTAGAACGCACCTTGTATGTCCAACTTGTCTTGGTGCCACTACTTGTTTGTTAGTCTAACTATTGTAAAACACTGAAGAATTGTTTGTCATGCTACTACTAATAACAATGATGAGTTTATTTACCTGACAGAAAATTGTAGCAAATTGACAAAGAAATTGCTAATGTGGATAAAAGTGGACAATTTTTCCAACTCTGCAATTTAAGCCTATATATTTTTATACATATTCCTTGTCAATTCAACACAATTCACTCTGGAGCTAACCACAAAATGTTACTTTCATTGAAGCAGTAAATGCTTCAATGAAAGTGGGGTGAACAGAGCAGAGAAGTTAAGGAAACACTTCCTCTTTTACACCTCCAATCCCCCTGTTCCCCCTGCTCTCCAATCCCTTGACATCTCTTGTGGTTATGCACACTCTGGCATCTAAAGGAAAGATGAGAGATACACGCTTATACAACTGGAATTACCTCTAGCATTATTGTTATCTTGCATATGCTAAACATACTACTCTGTGATAGTTAAATCATTCAAATTTACTTGGCTGACAAAGATATCATTTAAAAGGGGGGCAAAAAATATTTATTTTAGTTTTATTTATTTTTTGTGCTACAGTATGTGGTACTGATAAAACAAAAGTGACAATTCTTCTTTAAAACTACTACTACTACTACTACTACTAATATTGTGTACAACTTATTTAACCAGGAATGGTACCTTCAGCTTCTTCTGTATTTTAAGTACACTCTTAAGTAAGGGTTATGATGTAATTATTACCCAACTCAATACTACTCATTTAATTAAATGTGAAAGGAAAAATTAAAATTGTGCTTTCAACAATTCCTAGAGGTGATAGTGCTGAAGTACAGGCCACTGAATTATCTCAACAGCTGTAGTGATTTAGTTTTATCTGTAGAAACATTTATGGTCATTTGTCCCCATAAAGCCAAGGAGTTTGTGAGCTGCAGCCTCAAACCATTCTTCTGCAAATGAAGTTGTAGGAGGTGTGCTGGAATGTCTGTTTGCACAACTCTGAAGGAGTAAAGTAGCAGGCAGGAATTGTGAAGGTCTGAACAAATCCCAGTGAATGTTCTTTTATACTGTGCAGGTCTTGGATGGAGGGTACAGGGATAAAGGATTGTGCACCTCACAACCCCAGCAGGTGCTATCTGTCAAACCTATATATATTACATGCTCCACATGAGTAGGACCACTGTGACACCTGTGCATTTTATGCTCACAAAGGTCATTAATTTATACTTGTCTCCAGGAGCAGTGTAGCCTTTTGACATCTCCATGTCATTTGTCCTCTTCCATCCATCTCCATGCTACATATTTATTTCCCACCCCTTTTCTATTATCCATTCATCCTATTCCAATGTCTTTGCCATTTTATGTGCTAAAGACACCCGCCTCCTCCCCTCCAAACACATTTCATGACTATAAAAGTAAGTAATCTCCAACAGCAAAACACAAATTGATTGTCTACACCTGGGGTAGGCAACCATCAACACTTCAGCTGTTATGGACTACATCTCCCATAATGCTCTTACAGTCATAATACTGGCAAAGTATCATGGGGATATACAGTCCACAACATCTGGAGTGCTGATGGTTATCTACCCCTGGCTTAGACCCTGATGGCTGATCTGTCCTCTCTCAACCCTTCTGCAAAATTATTCATCATACATAAATATATTTGGTACTGTGCCGGGGACTGGACTTTATGGATAGAGTTAAAGGGACACTATAGTCACAAGAACAACTACAGCTTAATGTGGCTGTTCTGGTGTCTCTAAAGGCATTTTAGAGAAAAGGCAGTGTTTACATTGCTATCTAGTAGCACCTCTTATGGCAGTGCTTTCTGTGTCAGTGCGCTGCACTGCTGTTCAACGTCTCAGTACTCTGCATGGAGGGGCTGAATGTTCCTCATAGATATGCATTGATACAAGGTAAGTAAACTCATCTTTTACATTGTTTACACTGGGTACAGTGGAGCCAGAACCTACAGAGTTATTACAGCTATAATGACAGGAATACATGTTTGTATTCCTGTCACTATAGTGTCCCTTTAAGTGTAATTATGGATTCTGAAAAGCAATTATTTCAAAATAAACTCAATTACCACTGTCAATCTTTTTTCCATGTATTCCACCCATTGATATATTGAATTAATGACAGGGAAAATAATACCAGTTAATGTTCAGATGCCAATATCACTTAATGTACAATCCATGCTCACTGATGTAACCCTGCTTCATGTTCAATTACAGCACTAAGCTGCTTTAATTAGTATGTTTGCGATCAAATCACACAATGACCAAGAGACACCTAACATAAGAAAAATATTTTTTTTGTATTCCATCCATCACATCTCTGTTGATTTTGCTGAATCTTACATATGCTGTAACTGAACCTCATATTAATTTGCTAAGATATGTGATTTTATGTAGCGTTGTAAAATGTAAAACTGTATTTTTTTTGTATTTTGTATATAATACAGTCTGCAACACCGCTACTTAGAAATGCATGTTCCGGGTTGCCCCCCAATTCCTCCCTTTTTTTATGTTGAATCTTAACAAGTTTGTCTTTTACATTGACTGGGATATTCACTAAAGTAAGAATTCAAAGTCAATTCAAAGTGAATTTAAAATTTAAAGTCAAAGTAGCTGAACTGGAAGCAGAGCTGACTCTTTCCAGTTCAACTGTTATGGCTGTTTGTGGTGCAGTGCATGTGTCTGGACAGGGGGTATAGTGTGTACGTGGAGAGGATAGGGGCTGTAGTGTGTGAGTTGAAACGTTAGTTTGTGTGTGTGGATAGGGGCTGTAGTGTGTGTTTATGGGTATTGAGACTGTAGTGTGTGTTTATGGGGATTGTGGCTGTAGTGTGTGTTTATTGGGGATTGTGGCTGTAGTGTGTGTTTATGGGGATTGGGGCTGTAGTGTGTGTTTATGGGGATTGAGACTGTAGTGTGTGTTTATGGGGATTGTGGCTGTAGTGTGTGTTTATGGGGATTGTGGCTGTAGTGTGTGTTTATAGGGATATGGGCTGTAGTGTGTGTTTATAGGGATATGGGCTGTAGTGTGTGTTTATGGGGATTGTGGCTGTAGTGTGTGTTTATGGGGATTGTGGCTGTAGTGTGTGTTTATGGGGATTGGGGCTGTAGTGTGTGTTTATGGGGATAGAGGCTGTAGTGTGTGTTTATGGGGATTGTGGCTGTAGTGTGTGTTTATGGGGATTGTGGCTGTAGTGTGTGTTTATGGGGATTGGGGCTGTAGTGTGTGTTTATGGGGATAGAGGCTGTAGTGTGTGTTTATGGGGATTGTGGCTGTAGTGTGTGTTTATGGGGATAGAGGCTGTAGTGTGTGTTTATGGGGATTGTGGCTGTAGTGTGTGTTTATGGGGATTGGGGCTGTAGTGTGTGTTTATGATATGGGCTGTAGTGTGTGTGATTGAGACTGTAGTGTGTGTTTATGGGATTGTGGCTGTAGTGTGTGTTTATGGGGATTGTGGCTGTAGTGTGTGTTTATGGGGATTGTGGCTGTAGTGTGTGTTTATGGGGATTGTGGCTGTAGTGTGTGTTTATGGGGATTGTGGCTGTAGTGTGTGTTTATGGGGATTGGGGCTGTAGTGTGTGTTTATGGGGATTGTGGCTGTAGTGTGTGTTTATGGGGATTGAGGCTGTAGTGTGTGTTTATGGGGATTGAGGCTGTAGTGTGTGTTTATGGGGATTGTGGCTGTAGTGTGTGTTTATGGGGATTGGGGCTATAGTGTGTGTTTATAGGGATATGGGCTGTAGTGTGTGCTTATAGGGATAGGGGCTGTAGTGTGTGTTTATGGGGATTGGGGTTGTAGTGTGTGTTTATAGGGATATGGGCTGTAGTGTGTGTTTATAGGGATATGGGCTGTAGTGTGTGTTTATAGGGATAGGGGCTGTAGTGTGTGTTTATAGGGATATGGGCTGTAGTGTAGTGTGTGTATATGGGGATTGGAGCTGTTTTGTGTGTGTTTATAGGGATATGGGTTGTAGTGTGTGCTTATGAGGATAGGGGCTGTAGTGTGTGTATATGGGGATAGGAGCTGTAGTGTGTGTTTATGGGTAGAGGGGCTGCAGTGTATGATTATGGGGATAGGGGCTGTAGTGTGTGATTATGAGGATAGGGGCTGTAGTGTGTGATTATGGGGATAGGGGCTGTAGTGTGTGATTATGATGATAGGGGCTGTAGTGTGTGATTATGATGATAGAGGCTGTAGTGTGTGATTATGAGGATAGGGGCTGTAGTGTGTGATTATGAAGATAGAGGCTGTAGTGTGTGATTATGAGGATAGAGGCTGTAGTGTGTGTATATGGGGATAGGGGCTGTAGAGCAGTGGTGTATCCTGGTTTTGTGCTGCCCTAGGCAGGACAAAACTCAGGCACCCCCACCCAACCCTTCCCCCCGCCCCACCTTCTAAATACACACACAGTCAAACACACACAAACACACAGTCAGACACAAATACACACGCAGTCAGACACAAACACACACACACAGTCAGACACAAACACACACACAGTCAGACACAAAGACACACACACAGTCAGACACAAACAGACACACACAAAGTCAGACACAAACACACACAGTCAGACACATACACAGACACAAACACAGTCAGACACAAGCACACACACAGTCAGACACAAACACACACACCCACACACAGTCAGACACAAACACACACACACACACACACAGTCAGACACAAACACACACACAGTCAGACACACACACAGTCAGACACACACACACAGTCAGACACAAACACACACACACAGTCAGACACACACACAATCACTCACATTAACTTTTTTTAATTTAAACCCCTCCCTCACAACCTCCTTACCTTTGGGAGTGCTGGGGGGGGTCTCTCTCTCCCTGGTGGTCCAGTGGCTGCTGGTCAGGCTGGGCGGCGCTGGTTGCTGGGTGGGCGGCTGGCGAGGGAGCTCTTCCTATGAGCGGTCTGCTCAGCTCCCTCGCGCGCCCAGCCTCACTCTGCGGGCGGCGCGCGAGGGAGCTGAGCAGACCGCTCAGAGGAAGAGCTCCCTCGCCAGCCGCCCGCTCAGCAGCCAGCGCCGCCCAGCCTGACCGGCATGTCTGTTAGCCACGAGGCTAACAAGGCATATGCCTTGGGCATTTGGGGGCGGCGTTTTTTGCCGCCCCCTGAAAAATGCCGGCCAAGGCAAATGCCTTGTTTGCCTCGCGGCTAATACGCCCCTGCTGTAGTGTCTGATTATGAGAATTGGGGCTGTTGTGTGTGTTTATGGGGATAGGGGCTGTGTAAATGGATAAAGAATGGCAGCGTGTGTGAGGGTATAGGGTTTGTATGGGCTGTTTGTGCTTGTAGATATCGGAAGTAGAGTAGGGGGATATATGGGCTGTAGTGTGTATGAGGTGTGATATGTGTGTGAGTATGGAGAACAGGAATAGTAGAATGTTTGTGTGTGTTTGGGTTTGAGTGTGAGAGAGAGAGAGAGAGAGAGAGAGAGAGGATATAGGAACTGTAATATGTGTGGGCTATATAGGGGCTGTCGTCTGTGTGTGGAGTGATGGTGTACATGGGCTTAAGTCTGCAAACGGAAATGTTTTACCTACAATATATATATATATACATGTAAAATTAAAAATATATATATATATTTATTAATCCTGATACCTAGTGGTCATGTGGGTTCGGCACCTGCTCTGCACTATGGCAGGTGCACAGTGCACCCTCTAGCTGGCACATTAGACAGTATTTTTGTTGTCATGGTAACCACTTTGATATATTCCCAGGTAGAATTCTCTCAGTCTGGTTTGAGGCCATTTTATATAACTACTGCCTTCGCTTGCCAACAACTGTTTATAATCCTTATATGCTAAAATTAGAATACCGTTTCCTTTAACATGTAAACTCCCAGTATTTAAGTGGCTTTGTACAGTAAAATGCATGCTTCTTTTCACATAGTTTAGGTTTGTATCAAATGTAAGCTGTACATTAGGGAAAGGCCGACATTTCTATATTTGTACTGTAGAAGTTTACGTATTTTCTGAATACTTTGACTAAAATGCCAGTCTGTGAATTTTTGACTGATTTCCTTTCATTGATACAAGAAAAGCCTGTTTTACATCAAAAATATACATCAAGCTTGTTGAAATTCAAGAAGGAGGCTTAATTGCATAACTCGTACCTGGGCTGTGTGTTGTAGGTAAAAACATCCGTTAAGCAATAGCATCATTAATACCAATATAGGGGTAGGTTTCCATTTTCTGCCTCTGTTTTTAACATCTACACATTTGCCCCCATTGAAACCGACCAATAAAAATATGTTTACCATTTTCCCTTAAAGATTTATTAACTAAACAGTAAATTTTAGTGAATTAAATACATAATTGCTAAATTTGGGCAAAATTACCCCAGTTACAGTTTGTTTGTTTTTTAACCCAGATTTTTCTGTTTAGTTTGCAGTTCACTCACATCCACACATCCACTTGTGAGTCCGTTTTTCTGGCACTGCAGAATCCTGCAGTGCCCCTCTCCCCCCATGTTGCGGAAAGGTTTAAAACCCCTTCAGTAACTTACCTGAATCCAGCGCCGGTGTCCCTCAGCGCTGGGTCAGGCCCCATCCACGCTCCTCATGCAATGGCAGCGCGAGCACATTAGACCAATGCTTTCCTATGGGGATTCCGACGACCTCCAGCATCATATAAAACACTTTTCATGTTTTAAGAAAACGGAAGTCCCTCTAGTGGCTGTCTGACAGATAAAAACTTATCTTATAAAAAAAAATTATTACACTTGCAGGGTTAAGGGTGATGGGAGTTGGCACCCAGACAACTTCAATGAGCTGAAGTGGTCTGGGTGCCTTGAGTGTCCCTATAACACAGCATGTATACATAGGCTTTACTGCTGAAATTTACTTAAATATGGCAATTTTATATGAAAGTTAATTCAAATACTTATGTATCAGACAAACCAATAATTCTAGAATATTGAAGTTTCTTTCCATTTAAAGTAGAGTGGAGTCAACCAGTAGCTTCTCAGTAACAATGACTAGAGTTTAGTGATGTCTATAATACACGTTACCTGCATTGGTGCATGCAATCTTGGAAGGATTTTGTCTTGGGAATGTTATTTATAAGAACTTGTTCAGATGTTCTCCCAGGTGTGACACCATGGTTCCCAGGATCTGTCTCTACGTCTTTTACAGAACCATTCAGTTTCAAGGTCCCGCTGCTGGAATGTCTTTTTATATTTTGATTTTGCCAGTGGAAGCAGCTGGATAGGAGTGATGAAGACATGGAATACCTGCGAACAGTCATGGCAACACCTGCAATACAAATATAAACATTTAAAAAAAAAAAAAGTAATTAGGAAGCCTATGGAATTTATTAGATTGAAAAAGAGATGTCAAGTGAGCAAACGTAAACTTGTAAATTGTGTATTGCAAACGTGCAATTGTTTAGTTGATATTTCAAATGTTTTATTAGGATTGCAGATATTTCTTAATTTTTAATATTAAGTATTGGTTGAATTGTAACTCAAGGTATCAAAGTGCAAAACTAGCAGTTTATCGTAAAATATTTTGCAAAACTTCTATCAAAATAGCTCTAACCCTAATCTCCAAGTTCTGAAAAGAAGTGGTGAAAGAATGCATAACAGATGCACTGATGTACCTCCTAATTTAATCCTGCTTACCCTGTTTCATTCAAGTGAATGAGAATAATACACATATGCTTTAGAGCACATTGGGGACTCTATATGCCAAATGTTATGTGCTTATGATACTCTTTCGTCACTACCTGTCAGCTGTATAAAGAATGTTGTAAAATTGTAAAAATAAAATATACTTTTCTTTTTTCTGTGTTTCTATATACTAGCAGCTCCTCAGCTACCAGTCTGTTATTGTCTATCCTGAGTTCAACCAGTTTCTATTTTGTAGTGAATCAAGGTGAAAAAAATTCTCGCACAATTTTAGTACTGACAAAGTCTGCATATTATAGGTGTAGAGCAGTGGTTCCCAACCCATACCTCAACAGTCAAGGATTCAGGGATTACCGAGCTGTATCTAAGGTGTTTTTAGAAAGAAGAAAAAGAACACTTTAGACACAACAGAGTAATCCCTAAATCTTGGACTGGTAGGGGGGTACATGAGGACTGGGTTGGGAACCCCTGATCTAGAGCAATGAAACACATATTATTATGGACCTAAGCAGCTTCTGCAAACTGAATCTCTTTCAGAGATCAATGGCCTCATTTTATTTTTTTTTATAACAGAAACTTTTAATCAATATGAAATAAAATTCCAGCTTGTCTGTCTTTTACCAGAGATGTCTCCAATGACTGCCAAGATATAGCAGTATATTTTAACATTTCCATGTTGCAAAGGATTAATCCACACTAGTTGTGGCAGGGCAAACAGAAATAACACACAGAGGCCTTGATATAATGTTTTTTACAATCTTTATTTAAGTGGCATTTTTATCACAGGATGGTAAGGACAAAAATAGCAGAGGCAGAAAAAGCATGTATCGTACATTGAAAATGCAAAGACTCCATTGCAATACAAATATTTAGACCACAAATGAATGACAACATAAAAAGAGTATCAAGCAAAACAAGAATAAAAATAACGGAAAATAAATAAACATGAATAAATATAAATATAAAAGGTGACACTCTTACACGTAAACAGAGCAGGGGACATTATTATATAGACATTTGCTATGTTCAACCAGGTGAGCCAGCTCCCTCAAGCCCGTTAAAACATAGAAAAGTTCTGCAATGTGTAGACATGATGCTTATTCCCATGTTTTTGGATAAACTTTTCAAATCCATCAGAAAAAAAACTTTTCAAATTATGTATCTACATAAATCATCATTCAAGTCTATGTAGTTGTTTTTTAAATTTTTTTTATTATAGATACATCATTTGAAAAACTTTGCTAACAGTTTGTAGTCATCTAAAAAGCTTATCCAAAATAAAAGATCAAGGCCAGAGTCTGAAAGGGTTAACTGGTTTAAAATTAGCCTCTAAAAACATACATTTCCAGATGGGGACAAAACATGTTGGGATAATATTACAATCACTTTATCCCCCTCCATTGCCCTAAACTAAACACCCACTGAACACAAATCAGTCTCTCTCTCCTACAAAGCCCCTACCTCGTAGCACAGAATGGCAGAATAGTGTGTAATACATTGTGTAACAAAGATTGTGTTGTAGATAGCAGGCACAGTGCAGTAGCACTGTACAGGCATATAGTAGCAATACTTGACTGTCCTCTAATCTGCATCCCTGTGTCAGAGTATTTACTGAGATACATAGGCCAGTTCAAGAATAAATTGGGTGAAAATAGTGCATGTGTAAGGAGGCAAGCCTGTGCTGAAGAAAGCTACATTTTTTAAACACTAAAAAGAGTTGAGCAATGACAAAAATCCAGCGTATCTATGAACATAAGTTGTGTTGTCTTCATAGTGTCCTTTAGATACAAATAAATGTAAACATCTCATGTAACTGTTTGTACATCATTTGCATGAGTCCCTCTCATTCATTTTAGGTGAATTTAAGAAGGTGCTGCATGACCATGGCATTTTCCATAGATAGTTTCGCATTTGCCAAAGACATCTATTGCACTTTGCGGGAGATTATGTCGGTTCCCATCAGTTGACGTGGCCACATTGTGACGAAGATTGTCCCTACTTTTTTTGATTGTGCTGGTATTTCAAAGGAATTCTAACACAGTCAAAAAGAGATTTTCCTAAATTTTCTATCTTCATGAAAATTGTGACAGAGCGGCGTTAAAGCACAGTCTATTTAACGTTATATAGAGGACAGGTCACATTAGCAGTTATTGCATTAAAATATGCATATTCTTGTTCTTGATTCCCTTTTCCTTTTTTTTTAATATATATTTGAAGTTTTAACGAGGCTTAGGGAGTTAAATATTCTTCTACCCCACTGGTGCCACATTAATTGTATACATAAAGATAGAGTTAACTTAAAAAGAAAACAAGTCAGTACAGTGTTACTATTACTAATACAGGTAAAAAGACACATTTTGTTTGGACACTGGTTTTCTGCATCGTTGATAGCTATAGATCTTTTATCTGCGATGTGCTCTGATTTACTGTGTATTGGTTACCCTTAATAATACATGCCTGATTTAATATCATCAAAGTAGAGAAGCATACTAACCTAAAAAATCATAATTACTCTCTATGTCATTTTTAAAAAAAATTCTGATGGTAATACATTTCTCTTTGATGGCCTGAGTTTGAATGTGAAGAAAAAGAAAAAAAAAATCAAGTAAAAAGTAATCTTTAATGTATTAAAACATTCTCCCAGGATGAATCATTTGAATATGTTACATGCAGTTCAAACATGCTGCTCAGGATATAGCTTGTCTTGCTTAAAATAGATTATTTTACCTGTCATGGGATTTCTTTTAAGCAGTAATGAGGTTAAATAACATGGTCAGTGATGGACTGAAATGAAATGGCCAGTGCATGATGAGCTATAACAAAAACACATTGGGTCCCATCAATCTCGATAATGTTAAGTAGCTAATGTTAATATAATGCACTTGTATGAAGTCATGAATGTAAATGAATAAGAGATTTAAGGAGCTTAATAAATATTTAACATTATCTGTCTACACTCCTCAGCTCATGTGCCTGAAGTATCATCCTTAGTACCAGGCCAATTAGCATGTGTTGTTGATGGTTCCTGGCAATGATGGCAAAATATGAGCGGCTAAGGGCAGCCAAGAAATAAATTGCAAACACACACACACTTTTTTTTAACAAATATACAAAAATCTACTTTCTCACTTAGAGTGCACATGCCAAAATAATGTTGACAGCTGTACTTTACATTTTGTATTTGTTAGTAATTCAGATAAAAAGTGCTTTAAAGGTTTATTGTCTGCCCCTTGTTATTTTATAAAAGTGCCGATTACAATCAGTCAGCAGTCAGGGTGCTCCCCCCTCGCTAGCTTTGAGTACTCACTCAAAAGTGGAGAAAACCATTGAATCCAATGCTGTTGTACGTGAAGCATTATATTTGAGTAGAACGGCAATTACAGCACATGTGCTGCAGGACCGTAATTCTACTCCGTGAGATGCACTTGATTGGCAAGGAGGTGGAGTGGAGTGGAGATGGAGTGGAGCACTACAAAGAGACCGCCTCAACACTGAAGACAAGGTCATTTTTATTCTAGACATTTTATTGAAGCCTAAATATAAATGGACACTTGAACACATCAGTGTTATAAATTAATTAATTAATTTCTAATGCTGGAGTGTCCCTTTAACAGCCAATGTTAGAATAAAGTGATGTATGTAGTTAAAAGGGACATAAGTAGTCAAGAAAAGAACACAATAGTGCATAACAAAAATAACCCTTTAATCACCAGCTCTAAGTAATGCACACCTTGTTGACACTGAAAATGCCAATAACATTAGATTAAAGATGTATCTGTACATTCTGTGTTAAAATTAAATCAAAGTAATAATCACCAGTGTCGGCCTGGATTTTACTCTCCATAAGATTATTTTAAAATAGTGTTGGCAAACGTTTGGAACTACGGCTGTTCCAAACTGCACGTGTCATGATGATTAGCCCACCAGAAGATTGACAAACCCTCAATGGAAATGTAGTCCATGGCAGTTTCAGTACTAAATCTAAATTGGATATGTAATCATAACTGCTTCCTTTAAATGCTTTTTACATCCAATAGTGTTTCATTTTGATGCATAACTGTATACATATGAGCCTATATAAGGCCTAGCATGAGTAAAATAACATTCCCCAGTTGGGTGATTGCATGGTGGAATCCAATTCATTTTTCCCCCTATCTTAAAATCTGGAGCTACCCTTTATTATCTATTTTTTCCCAAACACCTACTATCAAAATTAGCCGGCATTGGAAGGGGCGCTGCTAGGTGTCAGAAACACAGGTTCTTGCGCCAAAGATAAACTCAATCACCCCTACAGTGACACACATATGGGTTCAGGGCTTATATTTCTAAGTCCTGTGTTACTAGGCAGGCTTTACAAGACATTGCAAGACTCAAGGTCCATGACACACTCACCAGTAGTGAATTTCTATTTGCCATTGCAAACCTTTCCCTTTGCCAATGAAGAGTGGTGGCACCTTTTGAACCTTGGTTTATGCCATGACATATCGCCACCTTTCTATATTATGTGGCTCCTGTCTACCCATAAACAGTGTGCTGCTAACACTCTCTGTGATCTCAAAGGAAGCATAGCTGGAAACAAACGCAAGCTGCACAGCCAAATATTCAATGCAGTCCTGCCACACTAGATAACCTAAAGGTTCTAGTCCCTGATACCACTCTCCCAACAGCAAACTAGGGGGCACAACACACACCCACTATGTAGCCTCAGTGGTGTATCCTGGTTTTGTGCTGCCCTAGGCAGGACAAAACTCAGGCGCCCCCCTCCCCCCCGCGCCACCCCCACCCAACCCTTCCCCCCACCTTCTAAATACACACACACACAGTCAGACACATACACAAACACACACACACACACAGTCAGACACATACACAAACACACACACACACAGTCAGACACATACACAGACACAGTCAGACACAAACACACACACACACAGTCAGACACACACACACACACATACACAGTCAGACACAAACACACACAGTCAGACACACACAGTCAGACATAAACACACACACAAACACACACAGACACACACAGTCACATACACACACACAGTCAGACACAAACACACACACACACACACAGTCAGACACATACACAGACACAAACACAGTCAGACACAAACACACACACACACAGTCAGACACATACACAGACACAAACACAGTCAGACACAAACACACACACACACAGTCAGACACATACACAGACACAAACACACACTCACAAACACACACACAGTCAGACATAAACACACACACAGTCAGACACAAACACACACACAGTCAGACACAAACACACACACACACACACACACAGTCAGACACAAACACACACACACATTAACTTTTTTTTTATTTAAATCCCCCCCCCAACCTCCTTACCTTTGGGAGTGCTGGGGGGGGGTCTCTCTCCCTGGTGGTCCAGTGGCTGCAGGGCGGGCGGCGCTGGCAGGTGGGCGGCCGGCAAGGGAGCACTTCCCATGAGCTGACTGCTCAGCTCCCTCGCGCGTCGGCTGCAGAGTGAGGCTGGGAACCGGAAGATGACGTCATCTTCCGGCTCCCAGCCCCACTTTGCGGTGCGCGAGGGAGCTGAGCAGTCAGCTCATGGGAAGTGCTCCCTCGCCGGCCGCCCGGGATGTCAGTTAGCCGCAAGGCTAACAAGGCATCTGCCCTGGGCATTTGGGGGGCGGCGTTTTTTGCCGCCCCCTGAAAAATGCCGCCCAAGGCAAATGCCTTGTTTGCCTCGCGGCTAATACGTCCCTGTGTAGCCTGATAGAGCACTAAACTACTAATCTTTCATTTTTATAGTAGATGGCTGATATTAGAAGCAGCTGCCTGATGTAAAATTAAAAAAAACCATTCATATCATTCTACCTCCTCTACCACTTGTGGAGATCCGGAGCTAAAGAGCCCCCAAAGTCGTACAGAGTGCCTTCGTAACATTCTTTACCTGTAGCTTTTTTGCCTGTGATTGCCATAAAAAAATTTTTAATGTAAATTGGAGCAATGTGTGTACCTTTTTGCTGTTGTGATATCTGGGCTGACCCAACAGAAGAATTTCGGCGGAGGACTCCTTTGGATAATGTCTCTTCTTTAACTGGACAATTGTAGTTGTCATCATTAATTTTGTCATCCTGCGTAGTTACAGACCTGCTTCCAAGCTGGCTCAGTTCCCCACGCAGTGCCCTGTTTTCTCTCTCCAGCTTATCTATCTCTGAACGCATTTCTTGTACCATTCTCATCAAGTCTGTGTCCCCTTCCATCACACAGTTAATCTGTTTTCCTTATCCAGCCAAACGCCTATCTGCAGTTCTATATTAAGAGTTTGCTGAGCTTTTGAGAGAGCTGAAAAAGTCAACAAATAGTCTTGAACGAGCATTATTTACTAACGAGCTGTCACAATTGCAAGCCATCCTGCACCCAGCATTAGGTCATCTTTCACCAGGAAGTGAGCTTGGATTAAGCGTTTAGACAAGAGGCCTTTAATTATTTAAGCCAGCATTGGCTTTGTTTTCCATGGTAGTTTACTATGACTCTAACTGACAGAGCAGCTTCTGTTTTATTGCTCCCATGATTGATTAATTCTTAAATAGCTATAAGGTGCTGCAGCCACTGCCACTTTTACAATAACGAGCCATGAAGGAAGAAGACAGTTGTTTAATTACAGATTGTATTACAACTTAAATATTTTATATAAGTACATTCCTGACTGTGATTCTGTTTAGGAAATTATACTGTATATATTCCTCTATGATGTTTTCATCCCTCAACAGAGGAAGGCTGACAATTTTTGGACCCGTTGCAAGTACAAAGGAATGGACTGTTTTTGCACACAAACTTCCTAGATGATCCCTACGCATTTTAAGCTATCAATATATTAATTTCACAGACGCAAGCGGTCGGAGGTGTGAGGAGCAAAATACAGATTATGGAACAGCATACACACAACCAAAAAACAGTTTGACATTTTACAAGGCTACTTAAAGGGACACTATAGGCACCCTGCGAAACTCCCACTCTGGAAACGGTCTCACAGAGTTGTTGACAGCTGATGGGCCTTACGTCCTTCCTGGTTCTCAGTCCAGTAGAACACAATGTCGGAACACTTCTGGAGACCTTCGCTGTCACAGGTGAGGTGAGTAGTTGAGCTTTCCAACAGGATTCAACCTGTCTCCAAAATACTGCACATAGAACATCGAAAGCGGCACAAAAATTAGATTCCAAGTATGGGCTCAAGCGCTCAGTCAGAGTGGCAGCCATCTTCAGGTCTCGGCTTGTCAGGGTGAGTAGAGGCTATTCAGCATTATATGTTCCAGTAGCTTTTCCATAGTTGGGACCGGAATAACCCCCACTGGTCTGAGGGGGGGGAATGGGGCTGTAAATGTGAGGTTCACAAACACCAATAGTTCCAGGTTGAGAGATTGTCTGCTTCTCCCTTCCACAGAACCCATAGAGCGGATAGGCTTTAGGACAGTTCTTAGTTACAGGCTATGAGGTGGCACTGCAGACTTGCTCGGGTGTGCTCCCTGATGTTCAGGAACAGGTAGGTGATCGGTGAGCAAGCTCCAAAAGTGTAATCCCCTCTGTAGGTCAGATTTTACAGGCTGCATGTGGGGAGCGCATTTCATGCACTGTCTGCCATGCAGGGCAGGCCCTGCCCCCTCCTTCCAAAATCATTTTTTAAAATAATAATCCTTTCATTAAGTTTTGAAAAGGAAATTAATTCTTCAGCAAAATACATACACTTTAACTCTGTATACTTTGTAAAAAATAACAGCCATAGCAGGACGTGAAATAGAGTGGATTATAAGTATGCAACGTTTGGCATGTAAAATAAAACTATTTAAATGAAGCTGCTAAATGAAGTTTAGGATACTGTCTGGTTTATTAAAAATGAAATGAGTTTAGTATAATCAGATTTTCGTTTTCCCAGGGTTTATATTCTCCAACTAAATTTTCTAAAGCTTTGACAATGCTTTGGTACCTACAGGGGTAATACACATTTTAACACTAAGTATTACAAAGAGAAATAATCGCACTAATTATAGATTAGTTTTGAGTACTGGTAACAAAAAGAAATTGTCCATAATATATATCACTAAAGCTGATGTAGCTTTAAATATAGTAATGCTGGAAAATTATTGCACAAAGGGAAAATGTCAAAGATTAATTTCAATACATTTTGGAATAATTTAGTGCCAAAGATTTTGGAAAATATAATCCACAACATATTATATAAAATGCATTGGACATTGAATTAATGTCCATTGGGGTTTGTGAATGGGGTCATTTAAATATGAAATATGAATATGTGTATCACAGAATACAGCTACTCTGACTTGTTATAGAGAGTCACCGCATATGCTAGGCTTAAAAAAAATAAGAAGAAAGTATTGTAAATTATTAATATAATTGCAATGAATTTAAATATATTTGTTAATGTAATGTACTAGTAATCCGATGGAATTTATGTGAAATTATTATTATTGTTTAATAAATAAAACCTGTATTTTGTAAGCATGAGTATTTTTTCAAAGGTATAACTTTATGTAAGTTTTCATTGCTTTTGGGTGTTTTTGTTTCTTTTAGTGTTATGGGCAAATGCAAATATTGTATTTCTCAAACTGTGTACTTTGTCTTTAAGAGATATTGCAAACTGACAAGGTGTTAGAAATGGAACATATTGTTTTTCATACATGTTTCTTTAAGCAATAACCTTTTACCTACTTTCAGTGCATAGTATGTTGATGCCATTTTGTCCCAGACAAAATACAATAACAATAATGCATAAACAAGCTTCAAGGCTATGCTACGACTCTTTCCGTACATAATATACTGTGGTAACCCTAAATAGTTAAAGATGTTCAGACTTTAAGATGCCATCTTTTCCTAAGTCAGGGAATTTCCCATGAT
Organism: Pelobates cultripes; assembly: GCA_933207985.1. Classification (NCBI taxonomy): domain Eukaryota; kingdom Metazoa; phylum Chordata; class Amphibia; order Anura; family Pelobatidae; genus Pelobates; species Pelobates cultripes. The sequence goes on along the minus strand of OW240913.1, from coordinate 83,268,433 downwards.
GTGTGCACCCTTACGTTTTAGTTATGGCCTTGTATTTTTGTATTTATAAGAGGTCCCTAGAATGAACAAAAACATAAGAAGTATTACTTTTTCATATATGAAGTACGGTAACCCTAAAATGAAGACACCTAAGGTATAAATAGGTGTACTTTTAAATATTAGAGAATACGGAGAGGAGAAATTTGGAGACAGACGCTGCTCCATCTTATATTGACAGAGAGGTTGACATGATGACATGTTCAGGAGGGTATGTTAATTTATTAATGATATTGCAAGCATATAGTTTAATTTTATTAACTCTGCTCTAAATTATTGTACTGGATTATATATGTCTATATTTATATTTAATAAAATATCTAAAAGACAAAACTTTATTGCTTGCAAGACAATCCTTATTTTTATTGTATTCTCAATTATTTATATATGTTAAATAGAGGATTTCTTACTAACTATATAACATTATGGCTAAAGATATCTGTATGGTTAGCCCTGCACAGTTCTATGCTTTAAGATGTTATAGTGGTAAATAAAGGAACCAGCTGCAGTTACATTAGTAACTTTACCTTTAATAAGCACTTTTCATAAATGTTCAACCTCCATCATTTGACATTTTTTAGATTTTGTGTTTTCACCAGGAATAAGTGTAAAAACTCCTATAGCATTGAATATACAAGTTAAGTGATAAGTGATATATTTACTTTAAATTATTTTAGGAGTTGTTATGATAATATTCATCTCTCATCTAGCTGTTCTGATTGGAAGTGTGAGGGTGTTACATACTGTTACATACTGTAACACCCACCTCTGTCCATCCTTCTATCCATCCTTGCTGCCCCAAACAGGTAAATCTTCCTCTCATGGTACCGACTTCTGCCTTAAAACAGAGTGACTGCAGAATGACGCCCGTCTAGGAAGAGCTGCAATTGATGTGATGGAGAACTGGAAAACTGCTCGAAGGAAGGTTCTCCTGCTCTCCTCTCTGTCACTTAAGTCTTGACATAGAGGGCTATAAGGACTTTGTCAGGATTATTCACTAAACACCAGATTTTGTCACAATGGACAAATTCCAGTGAAAATAACTGAATTCGGACCACACTGGCAATTCGCACATATGTTAAAGTCAAATTCCGTCTTTCCAATTTAAAGCACTAGAATAGAACTTTTATCAATGACCCCATGGCGACCGACTATTCCCAATGCATCTGGTAAGATGCATATTCACAAATTATCATTCACTTGCTTTTTGCAAATTAATTGATAACTTGAATTACTATTTGCCCTGGAAGTGCTAGCAGATAGCTAGCAAATAGATCATGTCAGAATATTTATATCAACAGACATTTTGTGCTAAAAAGAAATTAAAAGTGTATATTGCCCAAGTCACTCAAAACAAAGCGGACTCCATTTTGCTATCTTCAGGATAACAAAAACACATCATTTCCTTGATTTCTTCTTAGTTTCACTAACCACTAAGGAATGTATTATCTAAACACAGACACTAGTGACAGAGAAGACTAAGTAATTAATTTTACTTTTTAAATTTTACAAGGTTCCATTGTAAGTAAGCGGTGAAATTGAGTTTAGAACTGTCAATTTTACAAGTTATGACCAAAGTAGTTGCCACAAAGACTGAGACAAACACTTTGAACTGACAGCAAATCTAAGTTATGGTAGTCATTTTAGATAAGCCAGATGACGTCAAAATCGTCATGAGGAAAATTTAACTCTTTCCTGGATAGGAAGGTTTCGTTAAACGAGACTTCCCTCTATGGATCAAATACCTAACTTGCGATCCATCGATTGAATCCACTTACGGCTTCCTATTGGTTTATCAACTAATGACGAACAAAGAGTCTGGCCCTTTAAAAGTAAGGACAAAGGGAAAAGTTGGATACACAGAGAGAGGAGTTGGAAGTTTGGGGATTCTGATTCGGACATGCAGAGAGGGACACTCAACTCACAAACTCTTTGACACTTTCTAACCAACACCACTTTCCACTACCACTCACGCACCTCCATACAACCAATCAAGTTTCTGGGACTATATACTCATCTGATGAGAATATCTACATAACTGGTAATTATGCTGGTTTTATTTAATTAATTTAAATTAATTAAAATTTTACTAATAGCATGATATATGACTGGATAAATCACGGTCAGATTTCCATATTTAAGAAATCTTAGTTAACTAAAGAATATATAGTTATAAACATTCCATTCTGCAGCTGGAATTAAGAATAATTATATATTAATGTGATAGTATCACGTGTTAGCATACCGCTGTTTTTATCCAGGTGTATTGATTTGTATAAGATATCTTTTTAGGCAAATTAAAATTCGGCGTATAAAATCTGGTAGATTATTCTTATTGGATGGTTCCAGGAAATGATTAATGAGTTGGTTCAAATGTTATTTTAATTGAAAATCACAGGAGAATAGGATACTATATGCCTAGGAGGATCTAGCCAGCATTGAAAGGGTTATTCAGTTGTTTTAACTGTTAGCCAAGGTTTTATGGCTCTTCGCTGTGAAAAGCTTTACTTTTTGTCTGTAAAGATACCCTCATAAATCTTAAGTGACAGATGGTGCTGTTAGCCATCGAAACGCGTATAGCCATTCCATTGTATTGCATATTTATGTTATACTAAATACTCGCTGATTATTATCATGCATGCTGCCTAATATTATTTGTTATGTTATTTGTTACAATAAAAATAAATCTATTTTTATAACAGATTGTGATTTATTTATGGAATACTTTTCACTTATTTGATAAACGATCTCTAAGATCTAAGAGGATTGAGATAGTGGGCAATTCTCGACTGCTTAATATTATCATCTCATAAATATCCCCACAATCAGAAAACCTAGGTGGTGTGAGATTATCATGTGGTGGCTAGCCACAAAAATAAATAGCTTATGGGGATCAATAACATCCCAATATTACTACAGTGGAGGTATTGTACATCCATGAGACAGGTAGGGGCATGTTTCCTAAATGTTTATAACTAGTTACTGGGCAGTCATTGCTGTGCAGTCAGAAAATGCACCATTTCAAAGCCCCCATACTCCTATTGACAAAGGATGTGACCGTAATATTAATAGTGGGAGATCCTAGTTTCGACCACACCCCCCGGCTCCCACCAACGGGCTACAAGAGGGGCTCTAATGTTTTCTTGTTTTTGCTGTCAGAGCACTCTAATTGGTTGGCTTATTGTCCAATTTTCTCTTGTTTAGCGATAGCTAAGATAGTGTGGTAAAGCCTATATAAGGATGGGGGCAAAGGCAGAAACTAGGTCCTCTCCCATGAATAAAAGTGTAGCTCTCACTCGATGCACATGGGTGGAGCCCTGTGTGGCCTTTTCTAGCTGCTGTGTGGCAATGGCTACCTTTTCGCTAGTTTTAACTCCTTCTCACCACTTATACAAAGGGGCATAGACACTTAACACATTGAAATATCAATCAAAACAATACATGGGGTGATTGGCTTACATGTCAACACATGCCCTAAATATGACACAGAGTTATTTTCTCACCTTGCTTTAAAAGAGGGGGAGATATAAGAAATATACTGGGTAAATCTGAAATGGAGTGGGTATCCCATTTACAGACGTTAGCATCTTATGGTCTAAATGTGGATTTTTATCTTTTTATTTACATAGGATTTTAGCTTTGTATTAAATGATTAGTCTTAATACACCTTATATAATAATTATTATTTGACCCATTATAACCTCCCTCTTCCCCTCAAAATATGGGCGCTGCTGCTCATGTTACACCCAGTTAGGAGGAGTGGTATTCTTATTCCATAGAGAGTAGGTGGCCAGCCTCTATTTTGTGACATCGGCAATTGGGATGTGTCCGCCGACGTCCAGCTGGCCACTCCCCTTATTGCTGACATCGGTGGGTAAGCCAGGCTCGTCGTCGTCATTTCCGGCGGTTAAGCCACTTCCCTTCATGTCGACGTTGGTGGGTAAGTTACGTCCGCCGATGTCTAGCTTTTACTACAACCCCCAAGACACCTTGCGGCATACTATTGTGATGCGCAAAGCATGCCTGTCATGTGTTTCAGCAATATATGCCAAAATGAACTTATTTAACCCTCGTTTTATCACAATTTTTAAACATCCATGTGTTTTATAAGGATATTATTGTATAGAGATGCTTTTAAAGTTATTTTTATCATCTAATTAAAAGCTGTTTTCTGAGTGGATGCTGTAATTTTGGTGCCAATTTTAATTTGTTTTATACCTAAATAAGCTCTACCTTGCCAGCATGTATGTTTTACTCCATTTGGAAGAAGCCAATTAGGCGAAACGCATTGTGGATGTTAATTATTTGGATTTTAATTAACAAAGAGATTTTTGGTCACTGCAATAGCATTTTGTGCCAATTATCCTTTTATTTTATATTTTATTTTAACATACAACCTGGCATTTATATATCTCATCTTCTACTCCAAAGAATCCTAGGTTGGGATTATATCACCAACGCTGTTACCATAGAGCAGCGAGCCTGCTCTACCTTTGTGAGCATATTTTTATCACCTTGTAATATTCATATGTATTTTATTGAGAACACTATTGTTGCCTTTTTATTTCCTTCTCCATGAGCTCTGGTTCCTTACTACACCGAAGACACTCACATCCTATAAGTGGGGATTGTACGCAAGACATACTAGAGTTAAATATCATCATCTTACCCTGCTTATTATTTTTACACATTACACTATTGGATTTTTCTACCTCTTATCGCTCCATATGTTATGAACAGCTGAGAAAATTGGAGCTAAATCATTCTCTCTGACCTTAAGAATATCTCCACTCTACATCATACTCTGAGAGGGGTATTTCTTCATGTGAAACACTCTACCCCCTTGATTGGAACTATTTTTTTTTTACTTTTAGACTCACTTATTGTTCTTTTATATATTTGTGTGGCTCAGCCCTCCCTTTTTTTGTTTTTTTCATCCAAGTCTGACCCTGTCTACTTCTATGTAATATTTCCGACTCTCTAAATACAAACAAAGAGAATTTTGCACTTAAGGGGTTAAACTAACATAGAACAAAAGTCCACCTATAAAGACACTTAACACATTGAAATGTCAATCAAAACAATACATATGGGTGATAGGCTTACATGTCTACACATGCCCTAAATCTGACACAGAGTTATATTTTCTCACCTTGGTTTGATATGTAATATTTTTTATTCTTTCCCGTGGAATCATATTATGAATAAATTGTTTTTTTATTTTCACCTTCAACTGGAAAATCCAGAAGTATTTAAATAAATGAAATGGATTGTGTCTATCCTTGCAGCAACCAATAAACATTAAATTGCGCTTGCTTTTTAAAATTGTAAAAGTGTAATATTTACATGACGAGGAAAACTGAAATTTGGCAGACGGCAGAACTCTGTCAGGTCAGATGGAAAAGCTTTATATTGAACAATCTTGTGTGTGGCTTGGAGAGTGTCCGTTTAAAGCGGGCAATGACAATGCGCTACTTAGCATAGCTTTCACTGTGTATGTAAATCCATTTATGCTGATGGCACTATTTTTCAGACAGCGAGGCTAATGCATCAATACATAAAATGATAACACCAGAATGATTTCCCCTTCCACTCCATTAAATGCTGAATGATTTGCTGTCATTTACATGTGTTAAGTGTATCTTCCTACTTTGCATTCTTTTTATCACACTCTATATTTAATAGTTGCCACTGGAAAGTTTACTGGATGGAATACTATATTAGCTTGCTAACATGGATTGGGTTCCTTTCTTTTAATCCAATTAAATGCTGTTATATTCTACTGTAAGCTGATTGGGGGGGTTGCCCACTGTTTAGACACCCTCCATCAAGTATCCGAGTATGCCGATTACTTATATGACTTCGCATGTGCAACAAATTCAAAGTAGTCATAACAAATATAATATATGTATTTGTCTTTGGTGACAGATATTCAGGCTGATCTATGTTTTACTTAATAACCCAATTTAAAGGCTGATCTCCAAATTTGCAGTATTTTTATAATGGCAATAAGATGGAAGAAGCTTATTGCCTCTTACCCTTCTAAAATTACCCCAGAATCAAGGAGAGTTCAGAACTAAATGCAAACAAAATATTGGCTACTAGCAGTGCATGCTTTCAGCAGTCATAATTACATAATACACATTGCAATCCAATGCACCTCCTTCAGTTCCCCCCAACCCATGTGTAGGGAGTGGAGGAAATTTCAGTACCTGAGCAGCAGATTTGCTTGCGGCTACACTGTACTCTGAGCAGGAGGTTTTGTTTTCCTAACAATGTTTTAGAGCAATTCTCTTACATCCCAGATATGTTATAGCTGGAGTGCCTTGACTACTAGGTTTATTAATCTGGAGAACACCAGAGATCCATGACCGTCTTCATATGTTACATTCTGTACTCTTTCTGCTAGGGATTTTGCATTTAGGAAGTTGTTTTCTAAAGTTGTTTACAATCCCACCATTGCATGGTCTTGGTTACATATTCCATTTACTTATGCTACAAAGTAATTTATAAAATACATTCTTACCTGGGTATTTCTTTTCATTGATCATCTTCCAATAGCCATATTTTGACTGTAAATTTGAGCAGCATCCTTTTTATTTTAAAAAAAATAAAAATGTATTTGTATTTTTTTTTGCAGGTGAATACATAACAGTAACAGATGTCACAACAGCATACTTGTATATAGACAGGTAAAACAGTGGCATGGATAAATGCACATTTTATGTTTTATGAAAATGCCTTATATTGCTGACATGTCTCAGAGGCGAACAGTTTGTATTCAAGATCGGAGAGACAGGCATATGGTTCTATAGTAAGGTGATGTGAGTGAAATATGCATAACAAACCTTAAAAAATTACATTGAATAGCATGGTATGAGGGTGTATACAAAGTGTGGCACAGATTAGATTTGAACCCATGCTTTTAACTGCAAAGAAAATACCTCCATGTGTTTTATAACAGAAAAAAATATATAACATGCTAGCAAAATATTTTATAGCGGTTCCAAGCCAGGTGCATCCTAAGAGGTCATTGTCTTGGTAAGAGAGTGTAGCGGTGGGGTATGCCCTCTCGTGTGTCCCCTGGTGTGATGCATGTGGTATGCTTGTAGCTTATACATCCTGACAGCGTTACCTGCAGCATCCTTTTTACTTATATCAAGGTAGAAGCGTTTAAAAATATATATATATATACACTGAACAAAATTATAAACGCAACACTTTTGTTTTTGCCCCCATTTTTCATGAGCTGAACTCGAAGATCTAAGACTATTTCTATGTACACAAAAGGCCTATTTATCTCAAATATTGTTCACAAATCTGTCTAAATCTGTGTTAGTGAGCACTTCTCCTTTACCTAGATAATCCATCCACCTCACAAGTGTGGCATATCAAGATGCTGATTAGACAGCATGATCATTGCAAAGGTGTGCCTTAGGCTGGCCACAATAAAAGGCCACTCTAAAATGTGACATGCACGCCCTCTCAGATATACATACATTGACATACATACACACTCACTGATTTGACACACTGACAAACACACAATCACTCTGGCACACACTAACAGACGCATGCACTAACTGACAGACACACGCACATACTAACAGACACTCACTCACTCACAGACATACACTTATAGACACATACACACACACTAACAGACAAAATCACTCACATATACACACACATTCACTGACAGGCAAACATACTCACTCACTGACAAACAGACAAACTCACTCACAGACATACACTGACAGACACCCATACTCACAGACATACACCCTGTTCCAAATTATTATGCAAGTTCTATTTAAGTGTCACAAAGATTAAATATTTTGTTTTTCAGTTTAACTCATGGATGGCATTGTGTCTCAGGGCTCTTTTGATCACTGACAACAATCTCGGACACCTGTGATAATTAGATTGCCAGGTGAGCCCAATTTAAGGAAAAACTACTAAAGGAGGGTGTTCCACATTATTAAGCAGAGCACCATTTTCATGCAATATGGGGAAGAAAAAGGATCTCTCTGCTGCCGAAAAGAGTGAAATAGTTCAATGCCTTGGACGAGGTATGAAAACATTAGATATTTCACAAAAACCTAAGTGTGATCATCGCACTATTAAGAGATTTGTGGCTGATTCAGAGCACAGAGGGGTTCGTGCAGATAAAGGCACATTGAGGAAGATTGCTGCCAGATCCATGCATCGGATCAAGAGAGCAGCTGCTAAAATACCATTACATAGCAGCAAACAGATATTTGAAGCTGCTGGTGCCTCTGGAGTCCCACGGACATCGAGGTGTAGAGTCCTCCAGAATCTTGCAACTGTGCATAAACCTTCTATTCGGCCATCACTAACCAATGCTCACAAGCAGAAACGGCTGCATTGGGCAGAAAAATACATGAAGACTAATTTTCAAACAGTCCTGTTCACCCTGTTCAAACAAGGCTGCGACATCAGCAAGGCGGTGGTGGAGTCATGTTTTGGGCCGGAATCAAGGAAGAACTATGTTTTCCGTAATTAAATCATCTTCATGCATGACAACGCACCATCTCATGCTGCAAAGAATAGCTCTGTATCAATGGCTGCTATGGGGATAAAAGGAGAGAAAGCCATGGTGTGTCCTCCATCGTCCCCTGACCTCAATCCTATTGAGAACGTTTGGATCATCCTCAAGCAAAAGATCTATGAGGGTGGGAGGCAGTTTACATCCAAAAAGCAGCTCAGGGAGGCTATTATGACACCTTGCACACAAATTCAAGCAGAAACTGTCCAAAAACTCACAAGTTCAATGGATGCAAGACTGCTATCAAATAAGGGGTCCTGTGTTAAAATGTAACGTGACCTGTTAAAATGTTTAAAAAGTTAAAATGTTGTTATAAGTTTGATTGAAATAGCTTTTGATTTCAGTAAATATGCTGCAAACACAACAAATGATAACATGAGAATTATGCTGACTGTTATTTACATCAATTATTTAGGTAAATGAGAAAAATATCAATTGCATAATAATTTGGAACTGGGTGTACACACATGCTCACAGACATACACTGACAGACACGCGCACTCACTGACACACACATTCACTGACAGATACACACTCACTCACAGACGTACACTGACAGACACACTCACTCACACACACACACACACTCATAGATGTAAACTGACAGACGCATTCACTGAGAGACACACATGCACTCACTGACAGACACACACACACTCACAGACGTACACTGACAGACACACACACTCACAGACACACACACATTCACAAATTATAATTTTTTAAATTAAAATCAACCCAGCCTCCCTACCTTTGCCTCCTAACCCAGCCTCCTATAACCAGGGGTCCAGAGGGGCTGATGTCCCTGGGATCCAGTGTAGGTGCTGGCCTGAATTGAAGGTTCTGCAGGGTCCTGTGCTCCTCAGTTGGTGGGCAAGCAGGCGTCCGGTCAATGTTGGCAGTGAGGGAGCTGTGATCTTCCTGCTCACCTTCCTCACGCACCGCTTAATGATGCGGGAGCCGGAGTGACGTCAAATTCCAGCTCTGGAATCACCGCTGGGTGCGTGAGGGAGCTGAGCAGGAAGGGCTCAGAGGATAGTGCTCCCTTGCCGCTTGCAATATTAGTAGCTTCCTGCAGAAGTGGGGCAGCAGGCAAGCTCTTGGGCTCGCTATGAAAGAGGCTGACGAGGCATCTGCCAGGGCACGCTTGGGGGGGGGGCCTGCATTTTTTGATGCCCCCCCTGAAAGTGCCGTCCAAGGCAAATGCCTTGTCAGCCTTGCGGAAGATACAACCCTGTTGTAGTTGCTAAAGAAATATGAGGATATTGCTTGTAGCGGATTTGGTATATGTGATGCCTCTCAGAGGTTGGTGGAAATTGCTGGAAAATTGGAGGATATTGCTTACAGTTGATGTGATGTTTTTGAGGCCTCCCAGAGCTTGCTGGAAATTCCTGACAAAATGGAGAATATTGCTTGGTGCGGATTTGAGGTTTGTGAGGCGTCTAGATAGGATAGCATGATCTACACACCAAATCCACTTAATTAAGCAAAAGTTGTTTTAGTATTTAGAGTGTCCGTTTCATGTAAGGTTGTTTTCCTGTGTGTAATATCAGTCACAGAGGCTGTGAATTTCCTATCTTATATACACAGCCCTTTTTGGCTTTAGTTTTCATTATATTATTATTTTTTGTTTTTGTGAGTGAACATAAATGTCGATGTCTTTTGAAGTTTTATTATACAATCAGGATAATATTTTTTTTGTGGGGGGGGGGGATGTGCCTACATATCAACTACAGAAATATTACTTTTCTTTTAGTTCTAAGCTTAACTCTTATTCTGAGTGTGAAAACTACAAAACAGAAGTTATCACAGGGAAAAGACCTTGAGGTATACAGCCTCGTAAAATGTCTCAGCAATAAAACAGTGAGATCTACTGTGACTGGGCAACATTAAGGCATCCGAAAATCAGTTATACACATCTGTAAATTGGCCTTTGCACTTAGATATCAAGACATGTAGGGCATAGTTTGAAACAAATGTCTAGTGGAGAAATCAGACCTTATTTACACGTTTTTTAAATGTGCTGAAATGTTGCTGTCACTGTCATATGTTTGAGCTGGTCAATCATTATGATTTAGTAAAGCAGGTTGATAAAGCAGATCAGTAGTTTTTTTTCCATAGTAAAATTGGCATTTTGCATCCTAACCGGATCTGTAGAGTGATTAATTTTCTCTTCTAATATCATTTTAAAGTTATGATTTTGTAAGTATAAGAACTACTTTACAGCACGGGCTATTCTTCCATGTGCTTAATTAGCTTCTTGTGCCTAAAGCTCAACATTTTCTCGATGCAGCTTGAATGTAGGTTGACTTCAGACATCAATAAAGTTATAGATGAAGAAGTGATTGCAAATAAAACAAGGAAAGCTAATTAAGAGAGGCCTCAAAGGTAAAGGAATTCCTGCATTCACATAGCAATAACTTGAAAATATAATTAAACTTTGTTTCTAATTAGAAATAATATTAGTAAAATATGAAACATTTAAGAACTAACTTATTGATTATTATCAACCCTAGAAGAATGGTCTGAGAACCACTATTTAATCAAAAACACTCTTGTGAACACAATTGAATGAATACAAACCAGTTATACACATTCACAAATACTTTAATAAATCTTTATCTAATGATATCTATATAATCTTAGTAATTTCATGGGTATGAAGTAAACATTGTGAATTCTATAAAAATGACCAATTTTACACATCTCCTATGTACAATTTCCAATGTAAATATGCTTAATTATTATAAAACATAGAATTAAAACTCTTAAAATATGAGCGAGAAATAAAACAATGTCAGATATAAAATAAAGAGAAGAAGCAGTTTGCAAGAGGGTGCATGTTACATGTTTAAGTGCTAGAAGTAAACACTGGTATCGCCCTGTGTAGAGAGCTATAGGGCATTAATACTACTGCCCGTATCCACCGGGAAGATGAAAATACACAAAGCACTTTACAAGAATCAGAAATAATGTTTTAAAATAAATTAAAATTACAATCTAAGTTTCAAATAGTCCATTTTGCTGTGTTGCTCTTCCCTTTCAATGACCAGGTCAGTTGGCGGCTTGAGGTGTGAATCCATTAAAAAAAAATACCCCCCCCCCCATCCCAAAAACATAAAAATTATAATAAAAAAAAGCTTAGATCAAGAATCAGCTTTCCACGATGAGGTCTGTTGGACTGTATTTGCCCTACTGATTGATCGAAGAATGTATTGTTTCTCGGCTCCTTGATGCTTTGTTGGATCTTCTCGGTATGTCATCTTTCGTTTGTGGGGAAAAAAGAAAGAGTCTTAGTCTAGGATGATCAGTACATATTCATACTGGACTCATTGTAACAGTTACTTACATCCTACTGACTCATCTACCTGTGGTTCTACTTTACACAATGAAAATATACTGTATGCTATATATCAGGCTGGACGAGTTATTCATTATAAAGATATAAGGAATGACAAAGTGATTATACAAGCTGTAACACAGTCTTTATTAAATATCAGGTTGCAATCTGCCAGTTATGTCTTGTTAAGGGCAAAATCAACAATTGCTTCTATAACCTACCAGATCAGATTTACTATCTGACCATGTACTAAGTAAACAAGGATGGCTGCACAGGCAAACTGTTTTACTTATTGCTATGTCTCACAGAGGTTTATCCTTTTAACACTTAATTGTAGTGAATTAAAAGGTGAACACAATATTTAGATATTTAGAACGATTACATTGCAGGACTAAGACTGCTTCTAGCGGCTGCCTACTAGAGGCACTTCCTGGTATGACTTTTGGTCGCATACTAAGAAGGAACAGTTAATGAAAAAGATGCAAAGTGAGAAATGATAAAGGACAGGTATGAAACGAACAATAAACAGGTAAAGAAAACTAGACATACCAATTTTCCCTATAGCACCGAGTGAAATGTTAGACAAGGAAGAGGAGAAGCTGAACAAGCAAGGGTCACATGATAGCTGACAGAGAGAAGAGAAAGAAGGATGAGGTTCCCGGTTTGATCAAAGCTGTAAATTTTACATTAAACAGACAGGGTCACAGAATTACTCGGCCACTTCACACAGACCTTAACCAGGCACTAAATAGAGCTAGCTTGCTACTAGATTGCTGTTTGGTCAAGAATAAGAACTAAGCTCTTTACACATACTGTTAAGAGTCAGGACAAGCACAGGTGTAATCCACTTCACTACATGTGTGCTGGGGAAAATATTTTTCAATTTACTTGCTCTGTGTGATGCCTGAGCAGAGCATGGATTATGTAATAATGTGGGAGAATAACAGTCAATGGGATGAGCAAGACAATGATGGAAAAACTGCGATGATTAAAGTTAAAAACCCAAAACATCCTGTGGATAGAGAAAAATAACCTAGGGAGAATTAAAGTGCTACATCTTATGACTATCACTGCTCTTAACCCTTTTAGTGTTTGCAATGCACAGCATAGACAGGTTTCCCCTTTAAGGAGGTAGGTTTATTTAAAATGATATATAATGTACAAATTAACATGGGTTTTAATATAGCCTCATGGTTTACAATTTCCAAAGCTGTCCCACCTTTAAAGGGGACATCTAGTCATCCTTTACTGTTATTCCATGACTGTGCATTGCAGAGCTCCTTGGCTGGAACATAGACAATACAGCACAATGATGGACAATAGTTGATCCCATGATCCCCTGCTGGCCTAACAGGAAACATAGGGGACAAAAGTTGAATTCCCATCTCTGATCTTGTAAATATGAGCCAGTTTATTTGGGTTTTAAAAGCTACAACCTGATTAAAGCAAGCATTAGGATTTTTAATGCTATTAAAGAAACCACTATAGTTTGCAAGGCTTCTTACAATTTAATATGCCTACTAGCCTCACAGCATTTTGCTTTAGTTTAACGAAGTACATCGATTCCCCAAAGACAGGCAACATCTATCATTGCAGCTGCTGCGATCTACTCCCACAAATCACAGCCATGTATCTGTGGTTGTATCCGACAGCCGTTGGAAGTTGCCAGCCTCCTCATATTCTTAGAGAACGTACTGCACAGCTCACCGGCTCATTCATGACTTCAGAGAGCTCTGCCAGGATGTCTCTGTAATGGGATTTCATTTCCTCTTGATATTCCAGCTGATCCTCTTTTATAAGCCGCTCATTGACTTCCAGAGCGAGCCCGCAGGTTTCTGCAAATTGTCTGCAAAATAATTGGAATATTATCACTTTGTAGTTAAGGAGAGCTGCACAAACCCAACAACTACCTCTGAGCCAGAACTAATACTGGGATGTATTTACTAAACTGGGAAATATAGCCATTGACATTTTACACTACAAGCACGCAACTGAAATTGTTTTTCCAGCTCAGCTATTTTTACATTTTCTTTATCAAAACATTATATCACCCCCTAGTTTAGCAGAGATAAGTTACCACGCCTGCTCTCCAGCTGTCATTGAACTACAATTACCATAATCCTGGGATATGAAGACCAACAACAGCTGGAAGGCTAAGGAGGAGATCCCCAGGTCTAATACAAGGAATACTGCCTCCATGTACAATATCTATATGGTACTCTGTCTATAGGTTACAGCATGGGTCGTCAACCTGGACCCTACTGCCCACTAGTGGGCGTTTCAGGATTCCAGGTGGGCGGTAGGGATTTTCTAATTTTGAGAGACTGGGCGGGTGCAAGCCGGCGGTACCCCTGCGACCGGGTACCGCCATCACCACTTGCGGCCCCGGCCCGAGCGGCAAACCGCCGGGGCCCCATATGTAGGGGTCCATCGGGTGGCCCATGCTGTCAGGGCCACCCGATGGATGTGGATTGTGAGGGGGCCCGGTCAGCGCTGGGCGCTTTAACAGCGTGACCGGGCCCCCTGTGATTACATTACATTACATTACATTACTGCACGTCACCCCTCCCAGCTAACACTGAGACCGCGCGCGAGGAAGACCAGGGAGTCAGAGTGGGAACTCTGACTCCCATCCACCTGAGCCACCACTGGACCTCAGGGAATGTCACCCTCCTGCACCTAAAAGGTAGGAAACAGGAGGGTGACTAAAATATTTTGTGTGTGTTTGTTTGTGTATGTGTCTTTGCATGTATGTCTTGTGTGTATGTATGTGTGTCTTATGTATGTGTCTTTGTATGTAAGTGTGTGTCTTTGTATGCATCTGTATATATGTGTGTGTATCTGTCTGTATATATGTGTGTATGTGTCTTGTCTTTGTATGTATGTGTTGTGTGTGTATGTGTCTTTGTATGTATGTGTGTCTTGTGTCTGGCTGTATGTGTGTATGTGTCTTTGTATGTATGTCTTTTATGTGTGTCTTTGTATGTGCGTGTCTGTATGCATGTCTGTGTGTGTGTCTGTATGTATGTGTGCCTGTCTGTTTGTATGTAGGTGTGTCTTGTGTGTGTGTCTGTATGTATGTATGTGTGCCGGTCTGTTATAGTGGGCTATAGTAAGTAATAGTAAGTGGGATACCTAGCTCAGCCTTCCTACTGGGCATTGCTATAAGGAAGTTTAAAAATTAAAAAAAAAGGGGAAAAAAAGGTGGGGAGGGGAATTGGGGAGGGAGAGGAGGGGAGCTGACGCACAGATGAGAAATCATATTATGCGCAAATAGAGAAGTCGTCTGAATATCACCGAAAGAGGAGACCTGCGTTTGTTTTCAGATATCAAATATCAGCATTAACCTCAAGGATCTCATTAATCACTAGTAAAGGTAATTTCAATTTACTTTATTGTTTTCTCATTAAACTTTATAAAGTTAAAAACATTATAAACCTGCATTAAGTAGAAATAAAAAGATAAATGTACGTACATTTATTTATTTTTTTAAAACACCCTCCTTTCTAAAAAATATTCCGCACTTGCGTGAAAACTGGTGGGCAGTAAGGAAATATTTTCAACCAAAAAGATGCATTAGTGGGCGGTAGGAAGAAAAAGGTTGACTACCACTGGGTTACAGCCTTACTTGTTTTTTTAATAAAACATTAAAATATACACAGATGAACTACGCAAGACCCTTTTAACATGTCAGTTCATACATTTTATTGCCCCTAAAATGGTTAATAAATCCACTGTTTACAAAAAAAAAAATCAAACAGAAAGCAATTAGTAACCTGAATATTTCTTTAAGGTGCTTCACTTGACTCTCTGGGTAATTGTTTGCATTTGTCTCTGTTAAGAAAGCTCTTGCATATGCCATAGGCCCAGCATTTACCTGTAATATACAATATATGTCAATAGAGGAAGGGTCATTTACAGGAGGTGCAAGATAATCAATTTATATTCTCTGTGGACTGCGATCCTATCAGTGTTAGCCTGGCTGTATAAGGATAATGGTTATGGTAGGCACAATAAAGGCAGATAATCAGAGTGAACTACTCATTTTTAGATGTCCCCCGTAAAGGGACATGCACCATTTACATTTTTTTTTTACCCAGCAAGCAAATACTTTTAAACAAAATAAACAAAGAAAAATGTTGAAAAAGTATGTAATAAGCTTTTATACACTTGATATGAACATGGTCAGATTGCATTATTGGTCACCCCTCTCAACTAGGGGAGTAGTTTCATCCCCCTTACTCATCAAGCCGATGTTCAGACCAGTCCACTAATGACATAAACGGGGGATCATTGTGCAGCAACAGGAGAAAGTCTGCTCTGCGTGATCGCACTGATCAGACTCCCTCTTCTCCCCCTGTCAGCATGTTTCAAGTTGAAGAGATCTTCCAACTGCATACTGTGTAAATCTATCAGGTATGCCCAATGTACTTTTCCAGCATTTCTAGGGATAAAACACTTATTGGTTAGATCAGTGTCCCCCCTGGAGTGGGTGTGGAAAGAAGAAGCAGATATGAAAATCATATTTACCTGCTTATCTTTCTGCTTGCAGACTGTCTCATTCAAAACTAAATCTTTTCAATCTTTTTAATGAGATAGTGATGCAAGTCCCTTTAAAGGGATACTATAAGTGCCAGGAATACAAAGCTGTATTCCTGGCACTATATCTCCCTCTGCCTCCCTCCTCCGTAGCCCTGTACTTACCTTATCCAAAACACGATGTCCCTCTGCTCTGGGTCACAGATCCGCCTCCTCCAACGTCCTGCGATGAGTGGGCGCTAATTCGCCTGCAAGGCAAGTGCCTCAGGCAGGGACACTGCACCCAGACCACTTCACTGAGCTGAAGTTGTCTGCGTGTCTATAGTGTCCCTTTAAGCAGATTCAGGGACCTTACTGCCGAACTGTAACATCCATGAGTTACAAGTGGTGGAGGAAGAGAGGACCAGCAAGCCATTAGTACTAAATATAATATACCTCCTTAAATGGTACACCAAAACTATGCAAACCTCAAAGGGACTGTAAACTTAGAAGGCCTGCACTGCATATGTCATTGCCTCACTTTTGACAGTGTACCTACCTATTGTGTGCAACTCGAAAAATGACAAAGACTGTGACAAACATAGACAACATTACATAGTCCACACCTTACTTATAATACAGCTTTGTTTGTATCAAAATAAATAGTCACAATTAAAACATTGTGGGATTAATTTACCAAATAATTAATGGAAATTAATACAAACTACATGTTCTACATTTAATAACAAACAACATAGTAAAGAATATTGTCAAGTTAGGATATTCCAAATTTTTTGCTGTCATTTTTAAATTCACCGCAGTTCACTATTTTGATTATCTGTTTAAATTCATTTACCACATTTGTACTGGTTTCAAATGAGAGCACATGGCAACCAAGACTTTTTAAAAGAAGACAGTCTGTACACAACTTACTTTAACACTCACGCTCCCTTGAAGCTTAAGTTGAAGCCTAATCATATCTACTCCTTCCATTGTGCAGAGTTCCTTAAGTTCTGAAACCTTTTTCGACATCTCATCTATTGCGACTTCAATGGGGTTCAGTTCCGTGCTTGTCTGTTTAACAACTTGTATCCTTTTCTTCACATAAGGAAAAGAATGACTTGCTGTATGAAACAAAATAATGAATTGTTGTATTGCTGTATGAATTTAAATTTCCAAAATATATTTCATTTTTGCTTTCATTATTTTAATTGTATTCTTGTCTTTGTTGTGTCATTTAACTAAAATGCTGAGAGGGTTATTTACTTATTTGAGAATAGTCAGGATTCAAAGTGAATTTCACATTTAAGTTCAAAATATCTGACTTGGAAACATTTTCCAAGTCAGCTATGCTTTCCATTATTCTATTTGGGTATTTTGGTCTAAAATGTCAATCACGCCCCCAAAAGGTGAGAGGGCGTCTGTTAATCCCATACACGGTATTACTCATTACCTGGCGTTGGCACGCATAAAAAGGAGCATGCACACAGTGGCCGGCGTCCAGGAGACTATCAGGTCGGGCAGGAGGAGGTGGTCTGCCCGATCGGCAAAACAGCTGATCGATGGGCCACAAAGGTAAGTAGAGGATTCCTTACAATACCAACCATATCCCTTACACAATGCTTACTCTTACTGTATGCCTACCCTAATTCTACCATTAACTTCAGCCCTACACTATATTTTACCCTAAAACAGCATTAGCCCACACCCAGCATTAATTATTACCTTTCCCTAACCCTACACTAAGCCAAAACCTCACCCTAACCCTAACCCAACACTAAGTGTAACCCTACTTTACTCTTGCCTATAAATCTATCCCTATCCTACACTAAACCCACTGCTAACCACAACCCTAATCCTAAGGTAATATTCTGATATAAGAACTTGGTTTTACTGTATTTAACAAGGTTGCCACCATCAACAGGCCATTTTCAGAATTACACTTGTTAGCCTGGTTCCCAGCAGATTAGCGATTGGTGCTGGAAAGCTGCTAATTCCAGTGCTAATTTCCAGTGTTGCACAGAGCTCATTGGTCAGTTTCAGGCCGCTAAAAATTACGGACGTACAGGAGCCCCAGGTATCCATTGATACCTAGGGTTAGTGGTGTAAGCAGGAATTTAACCATGTTCACTCGATGATCATTTAGATGCCTATTTAAAGAGCCACTTGCAACCCCAGCTTCCAGCACTGCAAACATCTTATCTAAAAGTCTGGGGGCAATAAAAATGGCACTTGATACCTGGGGCTCCCTGGTGTGAGCAGGGATTCAACCCTACACAAACCAAATCTACTGGGTGTTCTATGCCACCCCACTTTATGTAGGACAGCATAGAATGTTCAAACGTTGTAAAAGGGACACTGCATGCACCCAGACCACTTCATCTCATTGAAGTGGTCTTGGTGCAGTGTTCCTGTCCCCTTAACCATGCAGTGTAAAACACTGCAGTTTCAGAGAGGCTGTCTACCACTAGAGGTGCTTTCTGCTGCTTCACGGAGTTTAACGATGCTGGATGCTTTCATACTTTGCATGAGGACAACCAGCATCTTGCAGAACCCATAGGAAAGCACTTGGTTCTCACAGGAGATGAAGCCAGCACTAATGGATAGAAAGTGGGTGGTGGAGGGTAATGGGGAGGGGGCAGGGCAGAGGGACATTATAATGTTAGGAATTTGTGTTCCTAACTCTATAGTGTTCCTTTAAGGGGTTAATGGACTATTAAAAACATGCAAATGATGAAATCATAGTGAATAATGAAAGGAGGGAAGGTTAAAGAGAGAAGGGGAAGATGTTGGCTTGGAGCAAGCAGTTACCAAATAAAGAGTGGTTTGAGTCGATCTGCCTCTTGTTGGCAGCTCTCTCTGGTCTATCAAAATGCTTTTGTTATGTGTAACAGGAGTGAGAGTGTATTACTATCTGGGCAATCCTGTTATATTTAGACAGCTACTTCCAGCAAATATTCACTGATTACTTGGAGTTTATGGACATCTTGACAGTGGCCCTGCAGCTCTATCTGTGAGGCGGTGCCTAGAAATAGACCTTACTACTAGAGATTTAGCCAAAATTGACTCCACAAATTATTTCACTATTTTCACTATTGTATTTCTCTATTCACTATGCTTTTGACGGTTAATGCGTTTATTTAATAGTCCATTGATAAAGATGTAATAACATTTATTTACTTAACTTTTATATTCTCTTACAAAGGTGTGAGTCAAACCTTTTGGTGTTTCCCCTTGTATGGGTATCACTTTTAATAAAGTTTTTCTCATTGCGTATATATAAAAATAAATATAGATTTTTGTGTACGTCTCCATCTGTTTTTTCCTCTATTCCAAATCCAAATGGCGGAAAATGCTCCTGTCAGTGTATATATTTAGCAGCACACTCATTGGCCCATTTTCAAGACTTTTTAATTAGTTTTCTTGTTTCAGTTTGTGAACCAACATTCAGCCAAAATAGTTTCTATTTCCAGAAACATGATTCATCAGAACAGAAATTTCTCAAAATGTGTCACTACTGAACACATGTATGCCATGAGTCGTGATATTTCTTTAAAAAACTAAACCTAACAAGCTAACCGTTTAAAGGTGCCCTGTGACCTACGCAGGGCACAGAACTATGATTTGTATCTGCACTAGAGTGAGCCTCCTCACACCCAGCTCACTTCTTGTGCGAAATCACCTAAGCCTTCGTCTTTCCATCCTTTAAAGTTAGATAAAATATATTAGAAATTAGGTGGATAATGTTAGCAACTATATTATTGATTGGCTATTCACTATATTTTGCTCAAAGACTTGTATAAGGAGAATTATTTTTATAACACTGAATTTACGTTCATGGACCTGACAGATCTACTCAACTATGACCTGCGTATTTATACGCTCAATACCACTTTTAGTTTCACAATCTTATTGTCAAGGAGTTTCTTCATTTTTCCCCTTTCATTCATGAACCCTTTTTTCCATTTACATAAATAATCTGAAAGCTCATCGCATGACTGTCCCAATGATCACGTTGTGTCTCCTTTCTCATTTGATCAATGCTTATTGTTGACTGCTATAATTCTTCCCAAGGTGACATGGCCTGAATATCCCACCAAACTCCTCTTACTGTTTTATTTTCTTTAACTGATGATGTATTCTACAGTGCACAGATCTTATTTTCTAGGTATTATCTCGTAAAAAAAGGCAATACGAACTGAAGCTATTTCCACCGAAGTGACATTTAAGCCATGACAACATACTTGTCAGAACTGTTCGCCTCTTGCATTGCTCCTCCACACCTCCATGCTTCTTCCCTGACAATGTAAATGGAGTTTCAAACACAAATCTGCTAATATTGTGATGTTTTTCAAAATCGGTTTTCCTGTCTTCCATCTCCTTCTCGTCAAAGTAAGGCGTGACATATGTAACTTGTATGTAGGCAATCTTTGGATCTAGGTCTTTCGGGTTTACCTACATAATAAACATGCCATTGTTTATATGAATCAACAAAATATATTAAAAAAGAATGAAAAAAAACAATTGCAATAATGTAATACACTTTATAAGGAAAATCTGCCTTTCTCTATGTACCAGTAGTATAGTTTCCACAAAGTGTCTGATCATGGCATGTCCTGAGAATGAGTATTCATGGAATAACAACAAAGTACCGTATATTACAAATTTATGTGAAACAATCCGCATCGTACAAACAACTGCCAGTGGGTTAGCTCAGCAACATGGAACACATAGCCTACAGCAACTGCAGTGCTAGAGGCTATGGCATTTTTTAACGTCGTCATTACTGATTCTGCCCTTTAAACACAGCAAGACGTTCACTACATCAGTGTACCTTGTTGGAATCCTGAATAATTTTGACATTGTCTGCTCCAAATTTATCAGCGTATAGCTTGAGTAGTCGCTGTGATATCTCTGAGAGCCCAGTCAGTTTGGGTTCCTTATACACATATTCTTTGCCTTCCTCTTCTTCAAAGAAGCCCTGGAAAAAAAAATCAAGATGTTCACAGTGCAATACTTAATTTTTAATTCCCAGAAGATTATGAGTCTTCTTGTGAGCCACTTCACACAACTTATCATACAACCTCCAGTTAATACACATGTGGAGGCAAAGCATTCAGAAGCATAACATTAACATAATAGTATTAACTTATGATACAATCTGCATTAATGGATGGATTGTGGCAAAAAAATTATAATATACATAAGAAAATATTTCCCATGCTCAGTTAACATCAAATGAACATTTCTCTTTATATTTTAAACATTATCAAAAAAACACATCATTAATAAATGGGATTAATTTTCTTTGTTATATATATATATATAAACTGAGATAAAGGAAAAAAATGAATTTTCCTTTCTAAAAAGACGTATCTGATTTAAGGCAAAACAAATTGAAACTATCATATAAAATAAATATTCAATTAGATGTGTATTATGGAGCATATGGAGATTTTAAGCCAGTTTGGATAAAATTAAATTTTTTTCTGTAAATTCCCTTGCCATTTGTATAGCTTACATTTATATACTTGTAGAACTTACTACTATACAAGATATTACAGTAATATTTAGTACTATTAGAATAGCTAATTTGCTCTAAAATATAAGCATAAATAGGAATAGATTCAACTTAGGTGTCCGTATCACAAGACCAATGCTTATTTTGTTGCGATTTAGGCAACACAAAGGATGCATTGCTATAAAAAAATATTCATGTCTAACCTCTTTTTATGAAAACAAACAGTTGTGTAACCAATAGCACCTCCTAGTGGTGAATTAGTATACTGTATATTGCTGAAAAAAGCTACCGTATTAAAAAGGAGGAATTCTAAGCAATCTCAGCAAGTTCCTTAAATCTTGCAAAATTTACCAAAAAGTGCTTCCAATCATAAGCTCAAAAGAAGACAGGAAAATGTTTTGTGAGTAAGATAGTGTGCAAGATTCATTGTAGAATTTAAAAATGCACTCGCGAATATAGGACTAACATACACTCCACACACTATGATAGCAGAACTTATTATGTGCTGAGGAAACTCCAAATAACATGTTTGAAACATTATAAGCAAATGCAATTAAAGGGAAAAATGTGTAATAAATATAATCTCTATTTTTATTGTTTCAATTGAATTTTATTATTATGTTACTTCTGAGTTTGGGTAGGACACAGTTTGCCTTTTATATGGAATGACAACTTATGCGCATCTTTTTACATTCACTTTGAACCAGTAGTTAGAGGTTAGAGCAGTGGTAACCTTTGCATCCTGGTCTCAACAGCTAACCAGTAATTTTTTTTTTCCAATTTGAAAGTTTTATTGTTTTACATGTTATAAAACCTGGGGTACAGAAAAGAAAAGGGTATGGGGGAAGGAAGGGTATGGATCAAGTAATTACACAAAACACAAAACATTCCATGTCTTCCGGTTACATCACTAGTCACACATTGTCCTTGTTACATCATGCATTACATATTGTGTTTCATACGCTGCGTGTCGTGCATCATAGGTTATATAGCGTGCTTCATACATTATGCATGGTACGTGTTGACCTGCTCTAGTTTCTGGGCTCTTGGGTGTGAGGGTGCCTGCTTCAGCGCCAGCTATGTGAGTGGATGTTACCCTTTCCCATAAGGGTTCTCGTGGTTTTTTGTGTTATCCCCTGTTCTAATATTGTTGCATGTTACTTGGTATGATTTCCAGGAATTCCCATCTCCTACTTCCTTGTTGGGTAGCCTTTTCCTGCACTCTCCTTGCGCCCACTCACGTCCCCACTGTTTGTCCGCTTTGTCCCTTACCCCTATATTCTTCCCACCTCGCATTGGCTAAGTCTATGTGTTTTCTTGGTCCAATGTGTTTGAGTGCCATTTTTTCGTATCGCCAATTTAAATTTATTTGTTGTGTTAGGGTTTCTTTGGATGGGATTTGTGGCGATTTCCATGCTCTAGCTATGAGGGTTACTGCTGATATCAGGACGTGGAACAAAAGGGATTCCTCTGTTTTGGTCATTGTGAGTGGTAACATAAATAGTATACATTGTTGTAGGGTGGGTCGCCATTTCCTGCCCAGCAGTTCGCCCGCTAATTCCTCTACTACCTTCCAAAATTTTTTAATCTCCGTGCACGACCACCATATGTGGCTCATGGAGCCTCCTGTTGTCCCGCATCTCCAGCACGTGTTTGGAGAGTTTGGGAAAATCTTGGTCAAATGCTCAGGTACCATGTACCATCTGTAATGTAGTTTCCTTATTGTTTCGAGATGTGTTGTGCAGCGTGTGTTACCTACGTGTATTGTAAATGCCCTGTGCCATTGCTCTTTGTCTATGATTTGTCCCAGTTCCTTGTGCCAAGCTGTTTGGAATGTCATGTCTGGGTGCGCCTCATCGTCTGTAAGTATGTTGTATATCGTGGAGATCGTTTTTTTAGGGGGTTTGTTGGTTAGGCAAAATTGTTCTATGGAGCGTTTGTTGTGTGTCGCCTGGCTATTTATTTGTACCCCTGTGAGCAGCGATTTCAGCTGTAGGTATGAGAACAGCGCCTTGTTGGGGATGTTGTGCCGTGCCTGGAGATCTGGAAATGCCAACAGGTTGCCTTCATGGTATAAGTGTCTAAGCTTAGTGCAGCCTGCCTCGTTCCATTTTTTTGTGTCGAATGTTGGGATCCCTGCTGCTATGCACGATATTGGGGCGTCCTCTAGGAGTGTTCCTTCCTTTCCTTCCCTCTTGCGGATTTCGTCCCAGAAGTATAGTGTTAACTGTGTGGTCAATAGGGGTTGTATCAGTTGGGGCCGGAGTTTTTCCGGGAGCCACAAGAGCTCCCTCAGAGATGGACTATTTGTCCAATGGGCCTCTATTTGGGTCCATTGTGGCGCTTCTCCTTCCACTGTTGCTGCCTTGATTGCTGTTAGTTGTGTTGCCCTATAGTATTCTCGAATGTTTGGCAGTCCCAGACCCCCCTGCACGGTTGGTTTTTGCAGTATTTTTTTGGCCACCCTTGGTCTTTTGTTGGCCCATATAAATCTGATTAGTGTTTTTTGAAAGGAGATCAGGTACGCGTTTGGTAGTTTTATGGGGAGAGTTCTCAGGAGATACTGGAGTTTCGGGAGTGTCATCATTTTTATCGCCGCAATTCTCCCCACCCATGACAGGTATTTCCCCTCCCATGACCGTAGGGTGGTTTGCGTGTCCTTCAGTAATTTGTTATAATTGAGGTCTAGTAATTTTTCGGTGCGGGGTGGGATGCGGATGCCCAGGTAAGTTAGGTGGTCCACTCGCCAGTCAAAGGGGAAAGCTGTTTTGAGTCTATCGAGTGATTCCCCTGGTATCCCCATTCCCATGGCTTGTGTCTTTGTGACGTTTAATTTGTAGTAGGAGTGTTTCCCATATTCCGTAATGGTGGCCATTAGATTGGGGAGGGATATGTGGGGTTGTGTCAGGGTTAGGAGGACGTCGTCTGCAAATAAACTCGCCTTGTATTCCCGATCCCCTATCTTTACTCCATGTATGGAGGAGTGCTGCCTAATTGCCGCCGCCAAAGGCTCCAGGGCCATGACGTACAGGAGTGGCGATAATGGGCATCCCTGTCTGGATCCGTTTGAGATTTTAAGGGGGTCCGATACGAACCCTGCATTGACGACCCTCGCTGTTGGTGCATTATATAAAGCCCTGACCGCTGAGATAAAACCCTCCGGCACTGCAAACTTTAGTAGGACCTGCTCGAGGAACCTCCATCCCAGTCGGTCAAAGGCCTTTTCGGCGTCTAACGATACTAACACCCCTCCCACTTTCATTCTGCGGACACTGTGTACAATGTCCAGAACCTTCCTTGTGTTGTCACTTCCCTGCCTGTTTTTTATAAATCCCACCTGATCTGAGTGTATAACCTGTGTAAGCATTTTGCCCAGACGTAGTGCATAGATCTTTGCGTAAAGCTTAACGTCGGTGTTAAGCAGGGATATTGGGCGGAAATTCTGAGGGCATGTGGGTGGTTTGCCCGGTTTTGGAAGTGTGATGATGTGGGCCAGTAGGGATTCAGTGGGCAGTTGTTGTCGTGCGGTGGCTTCATTAAAGGCATTTGTTAGGTGTGGCGTGAGGATCGGGGCAAAGTGTTTGTAATAACAGTTTGCGAAGCCATCCGGGCCTGGAGCTTTACCTATTGGCAATAATTTAATGGCTTCCGCGACTTCTGCATCTGTTATGCTAGCCATGAGTTCCTGTTGTTGCTGGGGTGTGAATTTGGGTAGTGGTATGGAGCTTAGGTACGTCTGTATCGCCTGGGGATCTGGTTGGGGTGTGTGAACATCCTCGGCTAGGTTGTATAGTGAGGCGTAGTATTGTGCGAACCTATTGCTGATGTCTTTAGGTGCTGTTATTTTGTGTCCTTCAGGTGTTGTTAAGTACGCTATTTTTTGTTGTGCCTGTTTGTTTTTGAGAAGTTGGGCTGTCAGTTTGCCTGCTTTGTTTCCCTGCGAGTATTGGTTTGCTTTCAGTTTTTGCAGGTAGTAGCCTGTTTTGTCTAGGGCTTGTTTGTGCATGGCCTGTGTGATTGTCATGATGCGCAATTTCAGTTCCTGGGACGGGGTTCGTTGGTTTTGGGAGTTAAGGTCCTGCAGGTCCCTTTGCCAGTGTCGCAACTGTGTTTGTGCCTGCCGCTTCAGGAATGCTGCCCGCTTTATCATCAACCCCCTGATTACCGATTTGTGTGCTTGCCATACTATATTGTGGGATGTGTCTTCAGTATTGTTTTCTGTGAAGTAGTTGGTGAGCTCAGTTTCTAGTGTTTTTTTGAAAGTATTGTCTGTGAGAAGTGTTGCGTTGAGTCTCCATGGGCTTCTATGTGTGGAGTCGTATAAGTCTGCCAGGGTCATCACCACTGGTGCGTGGTCCGACCATGTTATTTGTTCTATGGAGCAATCTTTGACCTGTTCTAGATATTGACCCGCAATCAATATACCATCAATTCGTGAGTAGGTATTGTGTACTGTGGATAGGAATGTGTATCCCCGTTCCCCTATGTGTAGTGCCCGCCATACGTCATAGTGGTGATTGTCTTGTAGTAATTTTTGTAGTGCCCTGCCCTGTCTCTTGAGTGGCTTCAGTCTAGTGGCTGTGTGTGGGCCTGTGGTGTCCATCATCGGGTCCAGCACATGGTTAAAGTCGCCACATATCACCCCTATTCCTTTACTTATAGTCGACAATTTTTTAAACACCTTGTGGAGGAAATTTCTTTGATCCTTATTTGGGGCATATACGCTTGCAATTGTGTATAGAACGTCATTAAATGTCCCCACTACCATAGCATATCTACCCTCTGTATCCACCTCGGAGTGCATAAGGGTGAACGCCACATCTCTGCTAATGAGGATTGAGGCCCCTTTAGATTTGGTGGAGTGTGTGGCGTGAAATTGGTGTGGGTAATCTTGCTGGAACAAAGGCGAATGTGCTTTGAGTTTAAAATGTGTTTCTTGAAGGCACACTACCTCTGGTTTGAGTTGTTGTAAATCTTTGCGAAGCAAGCTTCGCTTCGCTGGGTGGTTGAGCCCTTTAGTATTGTGAGAGTATATTCTCATGGGGGGTAGTATGTTTGGATTTCGAGTTGTAATGGACCTGTAGTGTCTATTTGCGAAGGGGACACCCTTCCCAGTATTAACGAACTGGGTGACCCCTCCCTATTTCGTGTCATGTGTTGGTAGTAGCTTCCACTGTGTGGGGGAACCTTGTGTGTCTTGTCAATGGAAAGTAGAGCATACATTAGTTGTGCAAGATGGAAAACATGGAGGGTAAACAAATAACTTAAAACAGGAATAACTAAACATTTTGCCATAGAATTGGCCTTGTGCCTCCGGTGGGCACTGTGGGGTAGGAAGCTGCGTGCCTCCATGCCTGATCGCATTGGTCTTCGGGCCTAATAAGGGTGTGTCAGAGGTGTTTGCACCCTCTTTGCGTGTCGGCTGGTAAGAAAAAAGTATACGATGCCAAGTTCTTGTTATGGGGGGGTCCGGTCGGGTGCGTCTGGGTGCCCGGTTTTACCACGGTTACCCTTGGTAGTGATTTAGAAAATAAAAATGTTAGGGTGATGTCTATCCCACTGCGTACCCTCTATCAGGCGCCCTTTCCCCCCTCATAGTCAGTGTCCCATTGTCTTAGTGCAATACTTGCCACTGTTCGTGGATGCAGGCCGCGGCCTTATCTGTTTCTCGTGATTTTCTTCCATGTTGGCGGTAGCTTGGCCCTTGCTGCGGCTTGGGACGGCATCCTTGGTGGTGGCAAGCCCCAATCTTTCAGTGCTTGGATACCAGCTTCTGGGGATGCGATGGCTGTCAGCTTGCCTTCGTGCGTGACTAGTAATTTGACTGGGAATCCCCATCGGTATGGCTTCTTGTGTTGTCTCAGTTGCTCTGTAATTCCTGAGAAGGTTTTCCTCTTTTTCAGCGTTGCTGCAGATATGTCCGCGTAGATAGTGATCCCCTGGTATGGTGCTGGGAGGTTTGGGCGCTGCCTGTTTGCCCTCAAGATGTCTTCCTTTACATGGAAGTAGTGTAGTCTTACTAGTGTGTCTCGCGGTTCGTCCGCCGACAGAAACCTCGGCTTGGGGACTCTGTGGTACCTGTCCAGCAGGAGCATGTCCTGGTGGATGTCTGGAATAAGGATTTTGAACAGGCCCTGTAGGTAAGCATGGAGGTCTGCCGTGCTGACGGTCTCTGCTACTCCTCTCAGGCGCAGGTTGTTCCGTCTGGAGCGGTCTTCCATGTCCGCCAGCTTGTTTCCGTAGGATTCTATTGTGTCTTGCATTTCATCCATTTCGGCTCGCATGGCATTGTATGCTTCAGCTTGGTCAGCCATTTTGTCTTCCAGGGATGATGTGCGCATACCCAGATCTCGGATTTCAGATTTGATTTCGTTCAGTGAGGTTTTTAGTGTGAGCTGCAGCTTTTGGTGCATGTCATCCAGCATTCTCTGTATTATATGTGGAGTTGCTGGGATTTCTTCAGGATTTGTACCCTGGGTGTCGTTCAGTCCGCCATGGGCGCCATCTTGGGGCTCCTCTGATCTCGCCATCACTTTCCCCTGGGCATTCCGGACCGTGAAAAAATCGGCTTTCTCCCCCTTTTCGGTCTGTCTTCTCCCCTTGTGTTGGGACATCGTTGCTGGGTGGATTCCCGGTCTTAGGGTGCTCGTACCGCTTTTATTTAGGCCGTGGTAGCACGGAGCTACACAGACATGCGGCTGCTGTGCTCGAGCTCCAGGCCACGCCCCGCTAACCAGTAATTTAACAATATATACAGTATCTGACAAAAGTGAGTATACCCCTCACATTTTTGTAAATATTTTATTATATCTTTTCATGTGACAACACTGAAGAAATGACACTCTGCTACAATGTAAAGTAGTAAGTGTACAGCCTGTATAACAGTGTAAATTTGCTGTCCCCTCAAAATAACTCAACACACAGCCATTAATGTCTAAACCGTTGGCAACAAAAGTGAGTACACCCCTAAGTGGAAATGTCCAAATTGGGCCCAAAGTGTAAATATTTTGTGTGGTCACCATTATTTTCCAGCACTGCCTTAACCGTCATGGGCATGGAGTTCACCAGAGCTTCACAGGATGCTACTGGAGTCCTCTTTCACTCCTCCATGACCACATTACGGAGCTGGTTATTGTTAGAGACCTTGCGCTTCCCCACCTTCCATTTGAGGATGCCCCACAAATGCTCAATAGGGTTTAGGCCTGGAGACATGCTTGGCCAGTCCTTCACCTTTACCTTCAGCTTCTTTAGCAAGGCAGTGGTCGTCCTGGAGGTGTATTTGTAGTCGTTATCATGTTGGAATACTGCCCTGCGGCCCAGTCTTGGAAGGGAGGGAATCTTGCTCTGCTTCAGTATGTCACAGTACATGTTGGCATTCATGGTTCCCTTAATGAACTGTAGCTCCCCAGTGCCGACAGCACTCATGCAGGCCCAGATCATGACACTCCCACCACCATGCTTGACTGTAGGCAAGACACATTTGTCTTTGTATTCCTCACCTGGTTGCCGCCACACACGCTTGACACCATCTGAACCAAATACGTTTATCTTGGTCTCATCGGACCACAGGACATGGTTCCAGTAATCCATGTCCTTAGTCTGCTTGTCTTCAGCAAACTGTTTGTGGGCTTTCTTGTGCATCATCTTTAGTAGAGGCTTCTTTCTGGGACGACAGACCAATTTGATGCAGTGTGCGGTGTATGGTCTGAGCACTGACAGGCTGACCCCCCACCCCTTCAACCTCTGCAGTCATACCTCTATTTCCCAAAGACAACCTCTGGATATGACGCTGAGCAATTGCACTCAACTTCTTAGGTCGACCATGGCGAGGCCTGTTCTGAGTGGAACCTGTCCTGTGAAACTGCTGTATGGTCTTGCCAACCGTGCTGCAGCTCAGTTTCAGGGTCTTGGCAATCTTCTTATAGCATAGGCCATCTTTATGTAGAGCAACAATTCTTTTCTTCAGATCCTCAGAGAGTTCTTTGCCATGAGGTGTCATGTTGAACTTCCAGTGACCAGTATGAGAGAGTGTGAGAGAGATAACACCAATTTAACACACCTGCTCCCCATTCACACCTGAGACCTTGTAACACTAACGAGTCACATGAAACCGGGGAGGGAAAATGGCTAATTGGGTTCAATTTTGACATTTCCATTTAGGGGTGTACTCACTTTTGTTGACGGTTTTGAGGGGACAGCAAATTTACACTGTTATACAGGCTGTACACTTACTACTTTACATTGTAGCAGAGTGTCATTTCTTCAGTGTTGTCACATGAAAAGATATAATAAAATATTTACAAAAATGTGGGGGTGTACTTACTTTTATGAGATACTGTATATGGCTTCCTCAAACCCTCATAGATTGTAAACATGTTTGAGCAGGTCATTCTTCACCTCTAAACTTCTATCATTGTAAAGCGCAGAAAAATATGCTGGTTTTAACGATAATAGTTAACAAATATCATATAAAAAAATCAGGCGTTTCTAGTAAATGTTTAAAACATTAAATTGAAAAACCCTGAAAAAATTTTAATTATTTATTGGGTGAAATAGTTGGCCAATTCATCAGTTTGAGTGATTGATGAATAAAAATCCTGCCAGGAGAAATTGTAAGTCATTTTTCTTTTTATAAGTACTTGGCATAGGAACTTAACATTGGCTGAAGGCACCCAGGCTTGATAATGTGGGATATTCTGGCAAGCAGTTAATGCAGTTTGTGATCACTTTGGTGGAATTCCAATATGGAAAGAATTCTGCAAAGTTTACTCTTCGAGTCGGTCTTTGGTATTATTATCATGAAAATTTTGATTATCTGATTCTGAGAACTGGCATTTATCAAGCATGTCTTATATTTGCTCTCTAAAAAAGTGTAGACAACACTTTGAGGATATACACCTTTGACCAATGTAATAAAAGGTAACACAAACCAGTTAATTAAATTGTAAGTGTTACTGTTAATTATTCAGAATTAGGAGTGGCTAATCTGCTCAGAGACCCTGATACCCACAATCCGTAGTCAGGTGAAAAGATTTTGATTTGGGCCACAGATTATCCATGCCTGGTGATAAATCACAGTTAAATGTGTGGAAATACACAAACAGATACAGACGGAACACAAGTCACCATTAGGAAACGACAAATGAACCTCATTAATGAATTTGATGCCAAACATCATGGTTACAGAAGGGTTGTCAGTGTAAGTAGTGGATGAATATGGGAACACAGAAGAATAGGACACTTACCACAGCCTTCAATAGGACCATAAGGAAAAAGAGAGCAGATGCATGCATTAAGGCAAAATCACAATTCTACAACACTTTCTAAGCACCTTAACATTTAATGTTCATTACATGGAGGTCCTAATTTTCTGCACGTCTGTATATTTTGTTATAGTGGCAACAATTTGCAAGTGAAAGAGGAAAAAACTATACTTTCATCATTTAACTATATCTACAAAGTGCACAATGTATAATACAAAACTGTGAAAGAAGCTGTAAGAAAGCTGATAGCACTTGTGGTGCAAGGGAGGAGGTATTGGATGAAACCTGCAATTTAAATAGGGCTCGATTTACTACAGTGCATACTTCTTGGGTGAACCCAACTCCTTATAGAACAACCAGTTCTGCATTGCCTTCCCAAACTTAGAGGGGCATGGGAGCAATGATGAACACCAGTTCTGCCTTTTTCTTCCTTGTCATGGTAAAAATTATTCTCTAAATAATAAATGGGTCACTTCAATATTAAACATATATAAAATACACACACAAATGGCAGATTTATCATCACCCCGGAGGGGCTTCCTACTCTGCCTCCTGACTGTTTCTATATATTTTTAGTGAGGAAAATGAACCAAAATTCAACCCAGAAGGTGCATTTGCTTGTGTGAATCAGGCTTGGATAATGTCACAGATAAGAAACATCAACAAGGAGCTTCATGAGACTGTAATGGTGAGACAACTCACTTTTTACATTATTTTACATTAAGCAGTGTTGTACTTCAAGCCATCTACATCTGTTTTTCTTTTCTCTTCCCTATTTTTCATGTTTTACAAAGTATAAAAGTAGTTAATTGGAAAGTGCCAAGAAAGTTTTGCATATGTTTATTATTTGAGGGCCCTACTCAGATTTGTTGTTTAGTAATTATATTCATTACATTTTAAGGACTGGGCTGCTGCCAAGTGTTGAACTATGAGCAATGGCTAATACAAGATACTAGTCTCCATCGATAATAATGGGAACATTCTGATTGGCTGACTCTTGTTCTGCACTGAGCTCACTGCAGATACTACAAATACTGGGTGTTTGCTGCAAATGCGGGAACATGAAAGGTGAGTATATTTTATTTTTTTACATTCATTTACTATCTAAATAATAATTGAACATATTGGTCAATAGCTGAAAAAAAAATGGCATAAAACATATAAAGCATTTACACCTTCACAAATGATTCTTGAATAAGACACAATCTGCTTCACGTAACAGTAACTACAGTCAGATTCCCTCTAGCAGTATACCCACAAGGGCATGTGGAGGCAAATCAAATTAAAAAACCTTATTTAGATTTTTCTGTTATCATTGTATTTATTGGGACTTAGTTTATGTACTGAATCTATATACATTATAAAGGACATTCACATTGGAGTGATTCCCACACAGTCTGTTATGCTTGGAAAAAGTAGATTTCTAAATATTGCTTGACTACATCTCATGTCTGCTTACCTATTATTAATTTATAAAATACAGAATTTGAAGAAAATAGTAATATGACAATGAGCTCCTTGGCCATGCAAGGATTTACAATTCCCTGGTTTCTTTTGCTTCCATTGTGCCAGATTTTATTATTTTTAATGCTCGTGCATGAGTGTGGAAAAAACTTTACTAATAACTAAGTTTTACTATGTGTTTTGGGTAATTGCCTTCATATACCATCCAGAGTCAGTTTCAGTATGTACGTGTGTGTATGTTTTGGCAGCAACAATTACACATTATTCCGTGTGTGAAATTCTCTAAATTTTAAGTACAATTACAGCAATCTGTGAAACCGAATGTAAGGATGGCCTGGGTTTTGTAAACAGTATTTGTGATCATCTGCATTCATATTAAGTTAGGTTCATAGCAATAGTAAGCATATTATTGATTAATGCGTGGCTCTGCTTTTAACAGTCAGAATTCTGACAGCAGTGACATGCGGCATGTTTAGGACATGCTATACATGTTTTCTTTATCAAGTCTTGCCTATATGCTAATTTTTGTTCTTCTACTGTATGATACATTTTCAAATGACTGGTTTATAAATTCGGTGATTATTTTACCTAACTCATTGTAACTAAAGACCGTCTAAGACCCAATAAGAATGATAATTACATTTTATTGTTAAACACCTTTTTATCAAAACCCTTATCATGTAATGTGATTGTGTGCTGATTCAATCAGGTTATGCACAACTATTGCAAAACATTCCTGAGTTAATACCTTGGCCAACTCTCTAACCTTCATGTAAAAGAATATGTTTTTATCATGTAATCTTTCTTTTTACTTTTGTCTTGTTTTAAATCCATACCTATGTGGTGCAATTATGGGCATGTTTTATATAAAGAGTTTGCAGATCTAGAAAAAGTGCAGAGACGAGCTACACAATTAATAAAGGGGATGGAAAACATTAGTTACGAAGAAAGGTTAGAAAAACTGTATTTGTTTTCTTTAGAGAAAAGGTATCTCCAAGGAGATATGATAGCACTATACAAATATATACAGGCACAGTACAAACCTTTTTTTTTTCAACCTAAATTACTATGTTACAATGCAACATTTATCTTTTACCAGACACAAAACAAATTATGCAAAATAGTACAAATTCAAATTTTTCTGATTAGATACTTGACATTTTTTTAAACTTACCTGACCATAAAAAGCAACTCGATAATATCGTCCAAATAAACGTTTCTCTGCATTTACAACTTCTGCGATTTTTAGATAGGATCGATGTATTCTGTAATAAAGCTCGGACAGCCTCTGAAACAAATAATTTGTTTTCCCCTTTTTAATGCTCAGAAATACATACATGATATTTGAATACAAAATTACATACCATTTTTGGAATGACAATGAATTTGAATCACATTATCATTAGCTATTATTAAAACAAATTAATATTAAACACAAAGTGGGTCTGTCACTATGCAGGTTTTGCTTTTTAATTTTAGTTTGTTTTTTTTATTTATTTCTCCGTGTGTTTTTCTTTTTTTTTTATGTTCACCTTTGTTTTTTTAGACATACATAACAAGCTATAGGGACTTTATCTTTTCTAATGGCATTTTTGCAATTGGGCAGAGCTTGAGCAAAGTATCATTTCAGCTGCTAAGCTAATTTACCCACAATCAATCAGTCAGTATAATGCCACAGAAGAGCAAACTGCAGACATCGTGGACACAGGAGAACAATATGTTTTTTATAATAAATATATTGGGCAATGGGGAAGTTTAATCATTAAGACACCATGAAGAAAAAAACTGAAATAAAAATAAGCACATGTCTGACACTTTAAAGAAGGCACAGAGAGATTTTGTGGAAGTGTGAAAGAATGGCATGTTCTTGTGCAAACATACACCAAACATACTTAGACAAAGAAGATTTGAATAGCAGATAGTCAACACTTCTATTCTGTCTTTCCTTTACCAAATTTTACCTTCAATTTTAAATATCTTCCTTAAAAAAGTCAACAGTGAGAATTGAGGGTCACCCCAAGGATTAAATGTGAAATAGATTCTAATGGATTTTTTTTTTTTCGTGAGTACACTTTAAATTTAGTTTCGCGCAAAATCTCAAGTTTTCCTTGTCTCCTCTATTGCTTTCATTTTTGACACCTATGACTAAAGGCAATTTAATTTCAAGATTTTTTTTTTTGTAAAATAAATATTGTTACATTTACATCTTCCTTCCTACAGCCTCACATTATATCCTCCTGACCTTTATCAGTGGTGTCCAATCATCGTTTTCCTCCAGCTATTGCTTGGCACCTCATCTTACAATTTTAGCCGTCAGAAAATCATAGGAAATGCCATCATACAATAGTTGGAAAAACTCACAAAAAAGGAAGAAGGACTGCACTCATTCAGAGAATAGCAGGGTGCATAACTGAGCCAGGCTAGCACATACCATACATGTAGTATATACCAAGGAAGAGGCTTGACAAAGGTCTCAGTGGAGGTTGATACATTGCTGTGCACATGATGATCCAATAAAAATGCTTTAAGTTTAACATGATGATGAGTGCCTGAAGCCTCTTCCTTGGTATATGCAATAGTTGGAAGACCAATCTTCCTTACCATAACATGTCAACAAAAAACGTTGGTACTAACTTTGAAGTCTCGTTGCTTCTCAAACACTGCAATGACCGGCTTACTAACATCGGCAATCAGCTCGTACCGTTCAGATTTCCACAGATAGTCTACACACAGATCTAGTTGTTCCACAAGTGTGCCCTGGTGATTAAAAGCAGAGCTTTATGTACAGGTGTAAGCACTGGCAACTTTGGAGGAATTTGGATTAAAAAAACCAACTTTAAAATGTATGTAAAGAATAGCATATTGATTCAATGTACTGCAACAGTTCAATGTTGGTCTTCACCTTAATATCCACTCTGTATTTAGTGTAGCCAGCTTTTTCTGGTGCTGACTTATCTCGCTAGCCTGTACAAATATTTTGGATGAAAAATGAGTATGGTGAAACTTAATGACCAAAGCTGAATGGCAGGGAATCCTCTGTTTTAGATAAAATCACTTAAAAAAATAATTTATAGAATTCTTGCACATAACCACAACAATAAGCTGCAGTGGTTATAGTTACAGCAGAGCAGGTGTCTTAAATTGACACGTTTAATGTTTTACTGAAAACTAGATAACTGCTCTTGCCTCATTGTAAGGGGTATCTTGCATCCCTGAGTCTTCTTTCATTGCTCCCTCTTCTTTGATGTTTGGAGTAATAGTCTGGAAAGCTGGCCAACCCATAGAAAAGGAGCCTGCCAAGAAAAAACGATTAAGTTAGTGTAAAAGGAAATAACACTAGAAATATCAATTCTCAAATGCATTCGCAGAAACCACATGATTTATCCAATAGTAATGTAACATAGAATGATGAGGGCAGCATGTGACATGACACATTTCAAGCAGTAATTCTCACCACAACAAACTAAATGGTTACTATGTACAGACTTGTCAAAGTCCAATAATATGTAGGGATACCCCACGGACCTGGTAATGGATAGTAAGGAAGATAATTCATTGATAAATAGTTATTTTGGCCCTTCCAGAGGTCTACGTTATTTCTCCTGCTTTTTGGACACTGTGTGCGACTTACTTAAAGGAAATTGGCCCCTGCACAATACTACCAAGTGAAATGATTTAAAAATAACATAAAATGTCCATTTGGCATAATTTACCTGTTGGCACAAATAGACATTTTCCAACATTTACAGGAAAGTCCTACTTTGGAGTAAAACCTCATATGTCAAAATATGGTGAATTCAAAGAAGTTTGTGTCCAGAGCATGCAAGGTTTTACTTACTGATGGCTGTATATGAGTTTGCTATGGCATAATACAATCAAATCACACCCCATCAATGTTGTAACTTAGGAACAGGTGCAAATGTTTGGAATTGTATAGATCTTCCACAACTGCTTGTATCCAAATAAAAACTGGAACTAGGGCCAGAGCTAGTGCTTGGTCAGATCTACCATCAGTAACTACCTTGCTGTGGAGCAACAATAACTGTTTGTACAGCGTGCATTATTCAATATAACAACAGGTAACGAATACATTTCTACACATAGAGGAAGACAGTCTCTAATCCATTTGTTTGTAAGTCAAAAATTTTAGAGTGTTCATTTAAAACAGAGAGAGTATTTGTGACTTGGTTTTATAAATCTGGAGATTTTAGATTTTATCATCATAAACTCACCAGGTTGTTGGGAATCTCTAGGTTCCTTCCAAACTCTATTGTGTACTCTTTACAACTTAACATGGGAATCAAATGGAGGTTATTGCTGCTCCATCACTTACTTTTTCCACTGGCGGATGTTAGTAAAGGGTTATAGTCAGAGCTTTGGGTATCTTCAAGCGGCATGCTTTGGGTCTGACTGCTTTCACAGTTCCAGTAACCTATAGTGGTGTGATATTATCGTATAAGAAATGAATGTGATGTTAGTACGTCATGCATGAAGTTCCATTTAGAAATCAGTGGTCTTATGGATTAGTGTTAAATGTGCTCATCTTATAGGAATGTACATAAACATATACTTCAGCACCAATATCACCCCATAGACTTATTTTACGCCCTCACATTGGCAGCCTTTCTTAAAATGGATTCATGGGATCGGAAAGCTAAGTGATCAAGATAAAGGAATAGCAACATTTAAAAGACCTGCTAAAATGCTAGCACAATAGCTCGAGCTGGCACATAGTCCATCTCAGTGACATTATTAAATGAATACTGAATGGAAGGAGTATAACTTGCCTGTTGTCATCAACAATTTATTTCAAGCAATGTAATAACTTATTGTAAAGGGACAGCTCCAAGTTAATGTACATGCAATTAATAATTAGGAAAGTTATTCAATTTAGTTGTGAAATGCATGCAGCCATTTAATTAAAAAAAAAAAAAGAACAGCACTGATATAATATATCTGGGTATTTCTGTGTGTACACACACACATACATGGGCATCCTCAGCATAATGTAAGAGGGGGACAGTGCTTATCTCTGGTGCTTATCGAGCTTCATTTAATTGTAATGCTACTTGTGAAAGACATATATTAGAATCCCATACTGAGTTCTGCAAAGAATGTGATGTGACCCATGCATATTGAATTGTTATCACTCCCATGCATACTGGGGCTCCTAATCTTGGGCAGACCAGAACATACATTTCCTGGACTTGGAAGGCTGAAATTAGCGAGAATTACACTTCCGAGCAGTACTTGTTGCCATTTTAAAGGGGGACTGTCCCTTCAATGGAAATATACCCAATTAATTAAAATATTGAACATTGAATTAATATAAAAATTTATAAAATGACATCATAAACCAGCTTAGACAAAGCTAATCCATGGCAAACATTGTTCATTTATCCTCTTCCCTGTCTGCTCCCTCTATTCTGACTGTTGGATTTAAAGGACAGAGCTTATAACAACGAATGACAAGGAGATAAAATAGAGGTTGCAGGATAAAGAGGTGTGAAATTTATGCATTTAATTTTACTTTCCATACCTCACACATAGATATTCAGTAAATATAGGCATGCAGTTGAAATCTAAATTATTCAACCCCCAGAATCTCAGCTGTTTGCCATTAACAAATCAAACAAGAGCAGTTGAAATAGTTCAACACAACAAATGGTTCAAGGTTTTTTACAAACAAAAAAATGCTTCCCCAAATTAAACTGGAAATGCAGTTTATAATGACTTCTGTCTCCAAATGATTCAACCCCTTCATGGCAAGCGTCTTTAGTACTTAGTAGAGCTCCCTTTTGCTGTTATAACCTGCTGCAAATGTGATGCATATCCAGACACCAGCTTCTGGCAGAATTCCTGAGGAATCTTAGCCCATTGCACATGAGCAATGGCCTCCAGTTCACAAATATTCTTGGGTTTGCGTTCTGCAACCACCTTCTTTAAATCTCACCAGAGATTTTCTATGGGGTTCCATTCAAGTGACTGTGATAGCCAGGCCTGGACTGGCCATCGAGAATACTGGGCAAATGCCCTGTGGGTTGCGATCGCCATGGGCCGAGACTGACAAGGGAGATAAATAAATGCAGGGTCCGTGCAATCAGAGTGCTGACCCTGCTGTGTGTCTTCATGGGCTGGTGAGGAGATCAAAGATGGAGTGTAGCAATGCTCCAATCTCGCGAGAGTGAATTCCAGGAGCTGTGAGTTCACTCACCACTAGGGCACCAGGGATTTCCCACCAGACCACCAGGGCTGGCAGCAAAGTGTATATGTAACGGATCGCCTGGCACCCCGACTGGGTACCTCCGTTGAAGGATGCTCCTAGCGCTTCCTGAGGACTCCAAGCACTGCAGCAGACACCACAACCACCGAACTGGAGAAGCATATGAATCCTCTCAAGCATGTGAATGCTGTAGACAGTTGAATAGGAACCATACGAATAGGTTTACTCTCCTAGCAGTCAAACTGGAACAGCATACAATAAATCCTTCCCCCAATAATGAGACGACACTTCACTTTGAGGGTTAAAACAGGAACTCTCTGTACTGTCACATACAGTCTCTTTTATTCCCAATCCACAAACATAGTACAGCCCACAGGGCGTTACAAAACAGCCAATCAATCCATACAATACACCCAGACACTCCCACACAAAATCCTCCCCTCTGGCTGTGATATGATTACTGAACACAATGGGTAATCTAATTATCACAGCCAGAGAAATACAGTTTCATAAAACACATCACAGGGACCCCAAAACATGCAATAACCCCATAAAAAGTATATCCTTGGAACTGGGGGATCTGGGTGAACCACATATCCAAAATTCACCCAGATCCGTTCAGTACTTTGGAAAATACAGTTTAATGCAGATTCTGCAGAACATATACAGGCTAAATAAAAAACAATCACTGTATAATGTGTCCCCTGCTGTATAGTCCAAAACCACCGCACGATGTCTCTGTGCAACAAATACTGGCGAGATGGCACCGTGTTGAAAAGTCCACACAGTGTTTGTGAGTTAAAATGGCCGCCATCCATTGTTCTCACCATGTGCTTCTGATACAGGAAATGGTGGCCACCCAGTAACTCCACAGTATGTCCCCAGATGGTTCTTAAAAGGGCCAGCAGCAGCACAACACAAATCCATTATGCCCAAATCATGTCTTTAAAGGGCAATACATCCCAGGGGCCATAGTCACATGGCAGGAGGCTGGCAACCAGGCTTCTCCAGTGCATAGTGGCGAGGTTGGTTCCGCCACAGTATATATAGGGATATAGACTATATATATATATATTTTAGTAAAGTATATATATTACTTTAATCTTCCCTCCACTGCACCCCAAACACACACACTCTAGTTGCACCCTTCACACACATACTGCACCCCAAACACACACTGCACACCAGAAACACACACTCTGGTTGCACCCTTCATACACACACCCACATGGCACCCCTCACACACACACGGCACACCTCACACACACACTGCACCCCTCACACACACACTGGACCCCAAACACACACACACTGCACCCTAAACACACATACTCTAACTGCACCTTTCACACACACTGCACCCTACACACACACTCCACGCCACCCTTTACTCACTCCACTCCACCCTTTACACACACACTGCACCCTCTCTCACACACACAGCACCCCTCCTCCAATTTTCATTTATATAGGTATTGTAATTGATTCCACTGGCTTAAACTCAAAGTAACTGCATTTAGTGTGGATACCTCATCCCTTAACCCACATAGGTTGTAATAATAGTAATACATACTTTTAAAAAAAAAGTCAGATTAAACAAGGTAATTTAAATAACGGTCTAAACTTTATAAAAATGGTTGAGGGTATGTGTACTTAATCTGCAAAAGGCTAAAACTAACTTTATTGCATTGACTTTACTGCATGAAGAAATCATTTGAATTAACTTTATTAACATATATAGATATGTTTGGGAAATATCTTGAAAGTACAGACATACGCAACAACAGTATAATCAGATACATAGAGGAGTAGTATAAACATACATACACAGGAACAGTATTAGTAATTTTGCAAGTTTTGTTTTGTTTTAATTAACCAGTTGGTGGCAGTCTCTACCCTCTTTGAGCAAATCAATGGTAAAAAAGAAAAAAACAGACACAAAAACAAGAATAAAAAGTGGTAGAGAAACTGAATCTTTAAGGCCACCAATGTAAAAAGAGTTACACAAAAATAATAAAATATGCATAACACAGGCACATGCATGAAAGTTACATAGTTACACAGTTGAAAAGAGACTTGCGTCCATCAAGTTCAGCCTTCCTCACATTTGTTTTTGCTGTTGATCCAAAAGAAGGCAAAAAACCCAGTCTGAAGCGCTTCCAATTTTGCAACAAACTAGGAAAAAATTCCTTCTTGACCCCAAAATAGCAGTCAGATGTCTCCTTGGATCAAGCAGCTATTACCCCATTAGAAATTATATCCCTGTATGTTATGTTTTTGTAAGTATTTATCCAATTCCTGTTTAAACATCTGTAATGACTCTGACAAAACCACCTCTTCAGGCACAGAATTCCATATCCTTATTGTTCTTACTGTAAAAAAACCTTTCCTTTGCCTTAGATTAAATTTCCTTTCTTCCAGCCTAAATGAATGACCTCATGTCCTATGTATAGCCCTGTTTATGAATAGATTTCCAGATAATAGTTTGTACTGGCCCCGAATATATTTGTATAAAGTTATCATAATATTTAGTTTTTCCAAACTAAAGAGATTTAAATTGTTTAACCTTTCTTTGTAACTAAAGTGATCCATTACTTTTATCAATTTACACTTTCTCTAGTGCCACCATATCCAGTGCCACCATATTCTTTAGAACAGGCGCCCACAATTGCACAGCATATTCAAGGTGTGGTGTTACCAGCAATTTATAAAGAGGCAAAATTATATTTTCATCCCTAGAATTTATGCCCCTATGACAAAACCTTACTGGCCTTAGAAACTGCAGATTGACATGGCATATTGCTGCCAAATTTGTTGTCTATAACAATACCCAAATCCTTCTCGTGTGTGGTTATCCCTAGTTCACTACCATTTAGGGTGTAAGTTGCTTGTGCATTCTTGACCCCGAAGTGCATAACTTTGCATTTCTCTATGTTAAATTTCATCTGCCATTTTAGTGCCCAGATCTATCTAAATCCCTCTGCAGCAAGTGAATGTGATACTTTTATAAATAACCCTTATAGTAGCATGTTGAGACATACAGTGTATAAAACAATAATATATATTCATTGCACTGTGATTGTTTTTATCGTTTATGTGATGATTTCATTTATGGATC
>OW240913.1:83130367-83226281 GCA_933207985.1 Pelobates cultripes | reverse complement strand
CTTTAAGGACACTGACTGCTATTCAATCTATAACAGTAAAAAAGGTTTTTTGTTTTTAAATCCAAGCTATTGTGACACCAGATCTAATTAGTGGCACTTGTCAGCGTATCCACTGTTAGCGTAACACACCCGCTTTAAGGACACTGACTGCTATTAAATCTATAGCAGTAAAAAAAGTTTTTTTTTTTTTTTTTTTAAATACAAGCTTTGTGTCACCAGATCTAAGTGGTGGCACTGGTCACCCGTATCCACTGTTAGCGTAACACACCCGCTTTAAGGACACTGACTGCTATTCAATCTATAACAGTGAAAAAAGTTTTTTGTTTTTAAATCCAAGCTATTGTGACACAGGATCTAATTAGTGGCACTTGTCAGCGTATCCACTGTTAGCGTAACACACCCGCTTTAAGGACACTGACTGCTATTCAATCTATAACAGTGAGAAAAAGTTTTTTGTTTTTAAATCCAAGCTATTGTGACACCAGATCTAAGTGGTGGCACTGTCACCGTATCCACTGTTAGCGTAACACACCCGCTTTAAGGACACTGACTGCTATTCAATCTATAACAGTGAAAACAGTGTTTTTGTTTTTAAATACAAGCTTTGTGACACCAGATGTAAGTGGTGGCACTGACTGGGGAAATGGGCACAGTATGCACTGTGAGCCTGACACTGAAGCTGGCAGCAGTGGCAGACAACTGACTGCTATTCAATCTATAACAGTGAAAAAAGTTTTTTGTTTTTAAATCCAAGCTATTGTGACACCAGATGTAAGTGGTGGCACTGACTGGGGAAATGGGCACAGTATGCACTGTGAGCCTGACACAGAAGCTGGCAGCAGTGGCAGACAACTAAGTGCAATTACATTACATAGAAAAAAAAATTAAAAAAAGCATACCCTAACCCTAACCTAGCTATGCTTTTCCCTATCTTATGAACAGCAGCTACACTTTCCCTCCTCTTACTAAGCATGCAGCTTGAGAATGAATCTAAAATGGATGCCTTCCAGGAGGTGGGAGGGTCTGCTAGGGAGGGTGTGCTGCTAATTGGCTGGAATGTGTCTGCTGACTGTGAGGTACAGGGTCAAAGTTTACTCAATGATGACGAATAGGGGGCGGGTCGAACCGCGCATATGTTCGCCCGCCGTGGCGAACGCGAACATGCTATGTTCGCCGGGAACCGTTCGGTACATCACTATTTGCCATTTGGCTTATCCCTCCTGGAACATCAACCCTGTTACATATCTTAGTATCAGACATGACTCTAAGCTTATCATTTTTTAACACACTTGCTACAGGCACCTTCTGTCCTTGTTTTGGGGGGGAAATGGATTGATGTTTTATCACCCTTTTGCCCCCCTTCCTAGTTTAAATACAGCCTAGCAAAACCTCTGAATTGCTCACTGAGAACATTTGTTCCCTTTTGAGAAAGATGCAAACTATCTTTTTTGTACAGTTTATTTCCATTCCAAACAGAGCTATCATGAGAAATAAAGCCAAATCCTTGCTCCCGACACCATTAACCAAGCCACAAGTTAAAGTCCCTAATACGCATCCACATGTCGTTCTGAGTGTTATGCACAGGCAGAACTTCAGAGAATGACAGTGTGGAAGCAACCTGCCATATATCATTGGCAAAAACACTAAAAACTTCCTTAAGTATGCCGATGTCAAAAATCAGCAGATGGTGGTTAGATAGAGGAAAAGGAATATTGGAGAGATTAGAGGCAGTACAGAGGTTGGTGAAAGCGAGATCAAGAGTGTTTCCCGCTGTATGGGTTGCTAAATGGGACCATTGCGTAAGGCCAAAGGAGGAGGTTACACCGAGCAGACAAAAGGCATCAGTGCAGTTGGGGTTGTTGATTGGGAAATTGAAATCCCCAAGTATAAGGGAAGGAGTGCTAGATGAGAGGAAGTGGGGAAGCCAGGAAGAAAAGTGCTCAATAAATGACTGGGGGGGTTGTAGATGATAGCAATTCTTAACCCCTTAAGGACACATGACATGTGTGACATGTCATGATTCCCTTTTATTCCAGAAGTTTGGTCCTTAAGGAATTAAAGGAGTGGGTTTAAATAGACGAACAGTGTGAACTTCAAAAGAAGAAAAGGATAGGGCAGGGGGAGTTATGATTGGTTGAAAGGAACATTGAGGGGAGAGAAGGATGCCTATACCACCTCCTTTACATTTGATAGACATGTGCAATTCATTTGGGGTCGAATATGAATTCGGACGAATTTTGGGCAATTCGGACATTCAGGTACTTCCGAATGTCCGAATAGCCGAAGTGCCGAATTACCGAGGTCCCGAAGTTCTGAAATTACCGAATTTCCAAAGTGTCGAAGTTCTGAAGTGCTGAAGTGCCGAAGTTCCGAAGTTGCCGAAGTTCCGAAGTGCCGAATTTCCAAAGCACAGTATTGCCTAAGTACTAAAATACTTACCCAGTGGAAGAAGAAGAATGTTACACTGGCCAGTCAATGTAATGACAGGAATGAATAAGTATATAACTCCCTAATTCCCAAGGTATTAGGGAGCTATCTACTAAAAGGCTGAAAGACCTAAATTTACTAATACAAACTTTTAAACTATTAAGGACTATACAGCCCCATTTAAAGTTGTTATATTTTATTTTGATTTTAAATGTTAATTTCTTTAAAAAAAAAAAAAAAGTTTTATTTTTATTTCAAATGAAGCACCATCCTTTTAGAAACCTATTGTTGACCTGACA
This sequence comes from Pelobates cultripes, assembly GCA_933207985.1. Taxonomy (NCBI): domain Eukaryota; kingdom Metazoa; phylum Chordata; class Amphibia; order Anura; family Pelobatidae; genus Pelobates; species Pelobates cultripes. Next base: position 83,223,555 of record OW240913.1, on the reverse strand, counting down.
TTTTTGGTCTGAAAGTTGGTTAAAGGTGGTCACAGACGGAATCCTGCAAGAAAGAAGGATCTGGACATCCTAAATTGGTCCAAAGGCACACATCATCTGAGTCATATGAAACTATGACTCCAGGCTTGTGAGTGGAATATCTGCTACATATATACTTTCAATTTTATTTATATTACTGTATTGCACTATGGTTTATATTCTATTTTACAGAACATCTGTTATATTGTTATTCTAAGAAGCTCCACCCGTTTTATGTATGTATACTGTTGATTTTAAAGTGGTAAAGGGGATCCCACTTTGAGGTGTATAGAGCTTCGTATTGAGCATCTTCCACACTGTGCACATATTTGTTATATTTCTTGTAGTTGGCCACCAGGTTTGCACAGGAGGGATTTTGTCACACTCCTCTTTGCAGATCCTCTCCAAGTCATTAAGGTTTTGAGGCTGACATTTGGCAACTCGAACCTTCAGCTCCCTCCACAGATTTTCTATGGGATTAAGGTCTGGAGACTGGCTAGACCACTCCAGGACCTTAATGTGCTTCTTCTTGAGCCACTCCTTTTTTGCCTTGGCTGTGTGTTTTGGGTCATTGTCATGCTAGAATACCCATCCACGACCCATTTTCAATGCCCTGGCTGAGAGAAGGAGATTCTCACTCAAGATTTGATGGTACATGGCCCCGTCCATCGCCCCTTTGATGCAGTGCAGTTCTCCTGTCCCCTTAGCAGAAAAACACTTCCAAAGCATAATGTTTCCACTTCCATGTTTGACGGTGGGGGTGGTGTTCTTGGGGTCATAGACAGCATTCCCCCTCCTTCAAACATGGCGAGTTGAGTTAATGCCAAAGAGCTCGATTTTGGTCTCATCTGATCACAACACTTTCACCCAGTTCTCCTCTGAATCATTCAGATGTTCATTGGCAAACTTCAGACGAGCCTGTACATGTGCTTTCTTGAGCAGGGGGACCTTGCAGGCGCTGCAGGATAGCAGTCTTTCACGGCATACTGCATTGAGCTCAATTGCCTTGAGATCATGAACAAGATCCTCCCATGTAGTTCTGGGCTGATTCCTCACCATTCTCATGCCCACTTCCTTAAGCTCAACTTGTCCAAAACAAAACTTCTGGTCTTTCCTCCCTCAAGTCTTGCTACTCCCGTTTCTGTCTCCCTCCACGTTAATGGTGCTACCATCAGCTCAACCACGCAGGCTCGTTGCCTAGGTGTTCTCTTTGACTCCAACATCTCCTTCACCCCTCATGTCTAGTCTATCGCCAAATTCTGCCACTTCCATCTCAAAAACATTGCGCACATCCGCTCCTACTTAACGCCAGATGCGGCTAAGGTGCTGGTACATTGCCATTGTCCTCTCTTGCTTTGACTACTGCAATCCGCTTCTCACTGGTCTTACTTGCTCCCAACTTGTCCTATTGCAGTCTATAATGAATGCGGCGGCGAGGTTTATCTTCCTGTACGCCCGCACCTCCCACACCTCACCCCTCTGTCAGTCCCTGCATTGGCTTCCGTAAGATATAGGGCTCTTCACATTTCACATCCTTTTTAGCTCCAATTTTAGTACTTGGTATTTGTCCATCTTCTCATGTACCATCTTCCTAATGTTATAGTCACTGGGTATTGCAACATCAACCACCACTGCAATCTTCAGTTCCTTGTCAACCACCACAATGTCAGGTTTGTTGGCTGTCTATCTGGATCTGAAAGTCCGACAGGATCTAAACCCTGCCATTCTCAACTACCATTTGTGGCATCTCTCATCTGGACTTAGGCAAGTCCAGCTTCAGGCTTCAATAAATATCCCCAAGAATAATTTTGAGGAAAGGGACACAGTAGTTTATAGTACAAAGAATGGGTAATGTAGGATAGTACTGCTTTTAAATTTGGAAATTATTCTTTTTTTTCTCTGCTGGATCTACAGAACCAATGTAGAGATTGGTCAAGGAAAGTAAAGTAGGAACAGTTAACAAACTAAGTGAACCTGACAGCATTTAGGATAGATGTATCTTTGCAGGGGAAAACCAGTCAGTATAGTATTACAGTAATCAAGCGGCAGCATTATGAAGGAGGGATGAAAATTCTCAGTGGCATATTTCTGTGAAATAAGGTTATGTTTTCAAACTGAAAGTGACAGGATTGTGTTATAGATTTGATGTGCACAATAAAGGAGAGCGATGAATTCAAGGTGACCTCTGAAAAGTAAGATTCACGCTTTAGTTTAGATGTTAATTGTAAAATAAACTCTAAAATATACTGTAAATTACATAATAATGGCAATGTAAAAGAACATACAAAAATTACCGCAATTAAACTATACTTCTAATTAAAGCAATAAATATTCAGTAGAGAATTTGCTTGTAATTTTATTATAGGTACAATTTGCCTATACTATATTATTCAATAACATTGCGGCATCCAGAGATTAAATTTAATAATTTAATGGCTTGTTTTTTATCATTTTTTATGAAATTGGAGGAATAAAGTACTTGATTTACCTTAACAACAAAGCAATAATACAGTCATTCCAAACATCACCAGCATACTAATTAAAGTTATTGATGAATATCTTTATACAGTAATTTAAATGGATATTGTGGCAAATATAAATATATATCTCAAAAATATGAGAGTAACACGGTCCATGAGATTCATGCCAGGCCAGCTCGGACATTGCCTGTATTAACAAGATTTGTGTCCGATGATAGGGAACCAGGGCAATCTGACGCAAACATTCCTGGACACAAAGCAAGAACTTAGACCTGCTTGAATACTACTACAACAGCAGACCCAATGAGAGTGCTACATGATACGTATGTGGGAGCTATGGATGAATAAGAGAACGTAATCTACCCTAACACAGCTGGTTATACAATGTTTGCACATTGTCAGAAGGACACTAGGGTCACAACTGGAATTAGACAGACTAGAGAAAACATCAACCATGTGCCACAAGGAGGTAGAAATTCCCATACCCACATCAACACCTGCAGAGGATTGCCAACCTGAATCCCTGCCCCAAGATGGCATAACAACAGATATAAGTAAAATGAAAAAAAATGAAAAAAGAGGCCGTCCACTACATAAAATGTGTGGAGAGTCATTAAAGGGTTACTGGCAATCTAGGAGGGGAATAATTAGAAACTTTTAGAAAAATGGAAGCAGAAGGGAAACACACTAATGTGAATCCCAATAGATCACCATAGATTTTAAATCACATATCAAGAATAAAACACAATACTTTATTAATAAAAAAAACTTGCATATACTATAAACAAACAGCAAATAGTGTCACAACAAAGTGAATATGTGAAAATTAACCATGTAGTTCATAAGCCAGTTTATATGGTTTTCAACTTCTTAGTGGTTGTTTCAACTACAAGCTTGCAAAGGTTAATGGTTCAAAATACCAATCAAATGCAAAAGAAACAATGTTGCTAAAAACAGATACCACTTATATCTATATAGAGACACAAATCCTATTCAGTATAAAAGGGGAGAAAGCTCTCTAGTATATTTGAATCGAAGTTAGAAGGTTGAATAATGTTAGATAATTTTAAAGTGCTGACAAATGTCCTGTATTTTGGATACAACTGTTGGTTCAAGGGTTGTAGTAGTTGTTAGACCTTATTACCTCATCTATAAATAAGGTCTAATACCCTTTAATGATGCACTGTCCACAATTCCAACCTGCACCATCACAAAGACCAACAGGCAGTGGTGTATTCTGGTTTTCTGCTGCCCTAGGCATGACAAAACTCGGTTACCACCCCGCTGCCCCCTTCCAAATTTCTCTTCCTGACAGACACACGCCCTCCCTGATGCATGCACCGGCGCACACTCACTGACAGATACACAGTCATTGTCATACACATTGTTTAACCAACACACTTTTCACTGAAACATACACATTCACAGTTACACACACTCACATTCACCGACAGACACACACTTACACCGACAGACACACATACATACTAACTGACAGACACACACTCACCAATAGAAATGCATACACACTTATTGACAGATGCAGACTCACTCAGTGTCAGAGACCCACACACTGAGACACATATATACTTACTGACAGATACATACATGCAAACACACATACACACTCACTGACAGACATATATACACTCAGTGTCACACACACACCACTCAGTGTCAGGCACACACATTTACTGACAGACACATACACAAGCTGACAGAAATACACATTCACTACCAGACATACACACACTGACACAAGCATACACACACCGACAGACATGCATACAGACACTGAAACACGCATGCACACACTGATAGACACACATACACACACTGACAGGCACACACTCTCAGTGACAGATACACACACATTGACAGACACACATACACTCTCAGTGACAGACATACACACTCTATGACAGACAAATACACACTCACTAACAGACACACACTAACACTCTCACTAACAGACATGCTAACTTACTCATTAACAGACACACGGTAACAAACTCACTAACAGACACAAGCTAATACTAACAGACACACACTAACATACTCACTAACAGGCACATGCTAACACTCTCACTGACACATGCTAACACTCTCACTGACACACAATAACACTCTCACTGACACACTGTCAGGATTATAGTTGATCCAGCACGCAGAAAAGTATCACACCTAGGACTAAGAATAACGTCTAAATGGACCTTAGAATGGAGAGCCATACCTTGTCACCCACCTGGTAACCAGGGTTGGCACCACACTTCATATCGGCATGCATTTTGAAACAAACAGTAGCAGTTTCTAAAGCCATGTGGACCTTAGTCCAAGTCTCAGGTATACATGTGAGATGGTCACCCAGAGCGGGAATAGCAGTGTCAGAGAACACCGCAGGGAGGACAGCAGCATGACAACCGTTGTTACCTATGTCCAGATGAGTCATGGGTTGCATTATTTCTGGCGAATTGCCCCATAGTAGCAAATCAGACCAGTTTTCATGAGTGCCATTAATAAAACATCTCAAATATTGTTCCAATGATTGGTTGGCTCTCTCAGCCACGCCACACTAACACACTCACTAACAGACACACACTAACACTCTCACTAACACACACACTAACACTCTCACTGACACACACACACTAACACTCTGTCACGGCAGCTAGTGTGGTCCAACACGCAGAAATGAAACTATATAAATATATACATACAAAAGAAAAGGAAAATAAAAGGACAGAGCGTAAACCGGACCTTAGAATGGCTGGACTAATACGCTAGAGATAGAGAATGGTCAAAGGGAAAGCCGAGGTCAAGGAAGCCAGAAATACTCAAATACCATTTACACAAGCCAAGACAGGGGAACCAGAATTCGGAATAACCAGGGAAAAGCCAAGATCAGGATACCAGGAAATCAGTTTCACAAAGATAAACGCACTCTCGGGAACCTGAAACAGGAAACCACGACAGGGCAAGGAACTAAAGTGAATTAGGGATTTAAAAATCCCTCTCTGGCTTCTGATTGGTCAGAGGGTGACCTCTGACCCCAGAACGTGCGCGTGCATTGACGTTGTGACGTCACGCACACGTTTGTATTCATTAGAGGGGCAGAGCTTAAGATGGACGCGACCACGTGGTACGCGCCATCTTTGATCTGGGCACGATGCAGGTAAGCTTGTGGTCTCGGCAAGACCATGCCGGTCGGGTACGGCCGCTGCACCCGGTGGGTCGGGAGCCGCAACACACTCTCACTGACACACACTAACACACTCACTAAAAGACACACACTAATACACCTGAAACAGGAAACCACGACAGGGCAAGGAACTAAAGTGAATTAGGGATTTAAAAATCCCTCTCTGGCTTCTGATTGGTCAGAGGGTGACCTGAAACAGGAAACCACGACAGGGCAAGGAACTAAAGTGAATTAGGGATTTAAAAATCCCTCTCTGGCTTCTGATTGGTCAGAGGGTGACCTCTGACCCCAGAACGTGCGCGTGCGTTGACGTTGTGACGTCACGCGCACGTTTGTATTCAGTAGAGGGGCAGAGCTTAAGATGGACGCGACCACGTGGTCCGCGCCATCTTTGATCTGGGCATGATGCAGGTAAGCTTGTGGTCTCGGCAAGACCGTGCCGCAACACACTCTCACTGACACACACTAACACACTCACTAAAAGACACACACTAACACACTCACTGACACACACTCACTAACAGATATACACTAACACTCTCACTGACACATACTAACACTCTCACTAACACACACACACACACTACCAGACACACACTCACAATTTTTTTTAATGTCAAATCAATCCAGCCTCCCTACCTTTGGGTGCTGGAGATGTATTCTCCCCTTTTTTGGTCTCCACTTTTCACATATCTCTGTCTTTTTAGCTTCTATATAGGTGTATTATCTACTTTCACTCACATGGTTAAATTTGGTATGATGATGGGTTTTTTTAAATGCGAGACATCACTTCTGACATCACCAGCCTCGCTTTCACCTGTTCACCCTCTTATGATTTCACAGTATGCATTTATAACCACTACCTTGCACTTGGCACATTGTCTTGAATTGTATAAATGTACCACTTCATTTAAACCCAATAATATAATAATAATAGTTTAATTTATTTGACTTTGATAATACAGATATTTTTATATAGGCTTTTTAATACAGACCCTTCAGACCGATCCTCTTAATATGCATAACTTCTTTTTTATGGTTATTTATCATCCATTTTATAATACAATATATTTAACGTCTACATAATATTATATGATTAATCATCAAGCTTTATAATAATTCCTATTTTCCATAAATTCATTTTATATGTATTACATTTTTACACTGTACATGTACACTGTGACGGACTGGGTGCCACCGTCGAACGATGCTCCTAGAGCTCGCCAAGGACCATCAGCACCGCACTCAACACCATAACCACCGCAAACCACACGAACCAATGCAGCTTGGTAGGGGTTTCGCCGTCCTCCTCCCCTGGACCAAAGTCCATCTTCCAGTGGGTGAACCTCTCCTTAGTCCAGAGAGCGAAACAGGAACAGGAACAGCTCTTACAAGAGCTAGTGATTATACTCTGGGAAGTATAGTGATTATAGCAATCCCCAGAGTGTAGTTCTCCAATCCCCCAAACATGAGCCAAGACTTAATGAAGGGTTGAACAGGTCTCTTTAATGCAAGCCAGCACTCACAATTTATACAATTCCTCAGGTCAGAGGCACACCACCCGGGCCTGATGGAACACAGCCACACAAACCAATCAGAACAATGCAACAATGCCCGACACTCCCACATACAGCACACAAGCCCTCCCTTCTGCCTGTGATACAATTAACTAAGACAATGGACTAACTCAATTAACTCTAAGCAGAAAAAAACATACATTTTTACAAACCCAAAATAGAACACATCCCCTGATAGCCCCGATCTGGGTGAACAACATATCCAAAAATCACCCAGATCTGTTTAGGGGTTCAGGAATTTCCTGGAAGTCATATTTTTGCCCCACCGTGCACATGGTTCCATGCCCAAAACAGTTCCATACACTCGACGGCAAAACACTGCTGGACAATTTAAGATGGCCGCCGCCACATGTTTGAATCTCTTCCAGTTAAAAGTCCAAGGGGCAGGAACAGTGCTTTTATCCAAATACAATATGCCCAAATAGTGTTTTTAAAGGGCAATATATACCAGGGGCCATAATCACAGGGCAAGAGGCTGGTAAGCAGGCCTCTCCAAATCCCAGTGACGAAGGTGCCTTCATCACATACACTATGTCTTTAATAACTTATATGTATGATATGTTAGACATATCTACATTTTATGCATGTTTCTGTAGCGGAGGGCCACGAGCTGCCCTGGGACTTATGTTATGCCATTTTAAAACTCCCGAACAGCGGTGTTTTGCCGTCGAGTGTCTGGAACTCAAATCGGACACTCGACTAGGTGAACACCGCTGAATCCTCCACAAGCCCGGTCCGTTCGGTTCCTAACTACCGAACGGCCCCTCGTTCGGTAGATAGAAAGAACCGAACGAGGGGATTCAGGCGAACCCTCCCTAGTCTCTATAGTTAGAGGCTTTCGTGCAATTTGTTCCCTTGTTCCAGGACCGACCGCAGGGCCCATTCGCATGGAACCGCATTCGGCTATCTCAGTCAGTGCGGTCGGTCATTTTATTCCCTCCACACATTTCCCGAACGCCTGGTCTGATCTGGGTGATTTTTGGATATGTTGTTCACCCAGATCAGGGCTATCAGGGGATGTAGGATTTAAAGGGGTACCCCTACGTTTAGGGGTACATCCAGAAACGGGGGGAATTGCTAGACTGGATAAGGGGATTATGATGCAGGCTGAGGAGAGGAGATGTGTGGGAGGTTACCAGGACAGGATTGGCTACTGTACTAATGATTGTAAATCCCTCCCTTGCATGGGAGCATGCTTTATAAGGACAGTGTGGATTAAAAGATTTCAGTTCGGCTCCTGAAACTGTGTGTCGTCCAGTTATTGGGATTGCTGTGGGATATTGCTTTGTTATTTTGCCTGCTGGAGACCTTGTCTATGGATTTACAATTTACTTGTTCCTGAGCCTCACTTGGATTATAAGCGGAGATACCTGGGGATTATTGCATCTCCGCTACATTGGTTGGCAGCGCTGGGATCCAGACTCACAAGGGAACAAGGACTAATGGAATACGGATGGAGAGTGATTATGCCAAGCTAAAAAGATCCACGCTAAAAGATCTCCTGGAAGCGAAAGGTATTGCAGCAAGCAACAAAAGGAAAGCAACCCTCATTGCAGAAGTGATGGCTGAATACCAGCATGAGGACAGGGTAATCCCTGAGCAGCAGAGTGCAGCAGATGGAGCTGAAAAAGAGGAGTTCCAGAGACAGCTGCAGTTTAGGCTGTCCTTTTATGGAGAGAATCCAACAGCGGATATTATATACAGGACAATGACAGAGGTGCAGGAGTTTATACTGCGTCAAAGGCCACTACAGCAGCTGGAGAGGAATGCTACCACAGCTACCATCACACAGGGTAAGACAAAAATTCCTTACCAAGCATTTAAAACGTATGTAGAAGCAGAGGAGGATATAGATGCTTTTCTCCAAGACTTTGAAAGGCTGTGTGCATTGCATAGTATTAGCCCAGACGAGTTGGTGCCTATTTTAGCAGGGAAACTCACAGGGAAGGCTGCTGAAGCCTATAGAACTGTACCTGATGAGGAAATTCGAAATTACCGCAGAGTAAAAGAGGTGATCCTGGCCCGATATGCAATCACGCCAGAGGCATATCGGCGGCGGTTTAGAGACCTAAAGAGAAATGACAAGGACTCTCATGTGGAATGGGCTTGCAAGTTACATCGGGCCGCCCTGGGGTGGGTACAGTCCAATAAGGCTCGGTCCATGGAGGACTTATTACAAATGGTGTTGTTGGAGCAAGTTTATGAGGGGGTAACCAGCGATGTCCAGGAATGGGTAAGGGACAGAAACCCTACCTCCCTCACCGAAGCTGCCAGGAAGGCAGATGAGTACTTGGATGCACGCAGGCAGCAGAAACTTGCAGCCCCAAAAGCCACCTTTAAAACATTTGGGGGAAACAGCTACAACCCAGCTCCACCGAGACAACTGCCACCACCACCACCGCCCGCTAAACAGCCACGTTTTCGCCAGCCCACTTCTGGCCCCTGTCATCACTGCCAGAAATGGGGACATTATAAAAGGGAATGTCCCCAGCTGAGGGATCGTTCCACCTGGATTCGCCCCGGCCCACCACCACCGCCAAGAGCAGCCGCAGCCCACCACTACCAGGATATAGTGGCCACACCATATGGTTCAGCCATTCCCATAACAACCGTGGAACAGTGGGAAGTACTGCACGAGGCGGATCCAGTCCAGGCCAATGCTGATAACAGACAGCATCACAGGCAGACCGTATACCTGGAGGGTAAAGCGGTACAAGGACTACGCGACTCAGGGGCTACTATCACCCTGGTAAAGAGTCACCTGGTGTCGGATCAAGCAAAACTGAGTAAAACTGTGGCTGTCAGTGTAGCCGGGGGAGCAGTGTACCGGCTACCTACAGCAAGGGTACATTTACATTGGGGAGCGGGGTCAGGGCATGTGGAGGTGGGGTTGATGCCGCAGTTACCGGCGGAGGTATTATTGGGGAACGATCTGGGGAGGCTCACATCTGCTTTTGAGCCCCAGACAACCACCACAGGAGAAGCTCATCCTGTGGTCACCCGTCAACAGGCCCGCACCCAGGACTACAACACACTTCCGGAGGTTCAGGTAAGAGACCCTTCCCTTAACTGTGTTCCCTGGGCCCCTCCTAATGAACTTGCAGCTGAAGTAGTGGCTGACCCTACCTTACAGGTGTATAGGGACAAGGTGACAGCAGACGCTCCTGGGGGAGATGGCGAAAGGTTTATCTGGGACAAACAGCTGTTATACAGGGAGACAGATAAGCAGGTAGCCGGGTCAGACCCGATCGTGACGAGACAGTTAGTGGTACCCCAGCGGTACCGGGCCGAGCTACTCCGGATAGCGCATGACATTCCGCTAACCGGACATTTAGGGGTCAGCAGGACCCGGCACAGGTTAACGCAAAGTTTTTTTTGGCCTGGAATTAGCCAGGAAGTGCGCAGGTATTGCAACACTTGCGATACATGCCAAAGGGTGGGGAAAAGGGGGCACCGGCGCAAGGCCAAGCTACACCCTCTTCCCATAATTGAGGAACCCTTTAGTAGGGTAGCAGTCGACCTAATAGGACCCCTCAACAAAGCGAGCCCGTCAGGCAAAAGATTTATCCTGACAGTGGTAGACTATGCCACTAGATATCCAGAGGCGGTGGCCCTGACGAATATACAGGCTGAAACCGCAGCGGACGCCCTTATGCAGATATTCTCCCGGGTGGGACTTCCCAGGGAGATTGATCAGGGTACCCAGTTCACCGCCGAAGTCACGCAGCGCCTCTGGAAGTTCTGTGACATTAAGCCTGTCATTAGTTCCCCTTACCACCCCCAGACGAATGGGCTCTGCGAACGTTTCAACGGTACATAGAAACAAATGCTCCGAACCTTTGCAGAGACCCACAAGGACTGGGAGAAATTCCTGCCTCACCTCCTCTTTGCTTACAGGGAGGTGCCGCAGGAATCCACTGGGTTTTCCCCATTTTAATTATTGTTTGGCCGCAGGGTACGAGGGCCTTTAGATTTAATCAGAGAGCATTGGGAGGGAGAACGGAGCACCGACGGTACCCCCATCATACCATATGTGTTGGCATTCCGAGACCGCCTGGAGGCCTTAACCCAGATGGTACGTGAGAATTTACAGGTGGCTCAGACACGCCAGCGCACATGGTATGATCGGGGCGCCAGGGACCGTAGCTTTCAGGTCGGGCAGAAAGTGTTCATTTTAAAACCTGTCCGACACGATAAGCTGCAGGCCGCCTGGCAGGGCCCTTATAAGGTGGTAGAACAAAGGTGTGACACCACTTATATAATAGGCTTGTGTGTTGGTACTGGAGGGCGACGCATGCTCCATGTGAACATGATGAAGCCCTACCAAGAGCGCTCCGAGGAAGTGACCGCTATATGCGCGCCTAACTCAGAAGAGTTTGACAGTCTGCCTCTCCTGGATCTGCTAGGAGAGGGTCAGTTATCTGGGGACTTAGGGGAAGTTGCCCTGGGAGACCGACTGAGCCCACAGGAGCGGAGCGAGGTACAACAGCTGTTGAGGGAGAAGCAGGATATCTTCTCTAATGTACCTGGTTACACTCCTTTGGCCACTCACCGAGTAGACACCCCAGGTCAACTCCCCATGCGGCAGACCCCGTACCGCATACCAGAAGCGGTACGGGAGAACATGCGCAAGGAGATCGATGAGATGCTCCAGCTGGGGGTGATTGAACCCTCTGACAGCCCCTGGGCTTCCCCAGTAGTGCTAGTACCAAAACGGGACGGCACGACCCGTTTTTGTGTAGACTACCGGAGACTGAATGAGAAGACGGTATCAGACGCCTACCCCATGCCCAGGATAGACGAACTACTGGACTGAATGGCGAGGGGGCACTATCTCACCACTATTGACTTGTGTAAGGGGTATTGGCAAATTCCCTTAGCACAAGACGCCATCCCTAAGTCGGCCTTTGTCACCCCATTCGGCTTGTACCAATTTAAGGTCATGCCGTTTGGGATGAAAAACGCCCCGGCTACATTTCAGCGGATGGTGAACCGCCTCCTGGGCTCCAAGATTATACCTGTGCTTACCTCGATGATATTGCCATCTTCAGCAATACCTGGCAGGAACACTTGACCCATATAGGAGCGGTCCTGGACAGGATTAAGGCCGCTGGTTTAACGCTGAAACCAGCCAAATGCAGCATAGGCATGGCCGAAGTACAATACCTCGGCCATCGGGTAGGATGTGGCAAGCAGAACCCAGAACCAGCCAAGGTAGAGGCGGTAGCTCAATGGCCTACCCCTAGGACTAAGACTCAGGTATTAGCGTTCCTAGGGACGGCCGGGTACTACCGGAAATTTGTCCCAAACTACAGTGCCCTGGCCAAACCCCTCACTGACTTAACCCGTAAGAACCTTCCCCGCCAAGTGACCTGGACCCCGGAGTTTGAGCAGGCATTTCAACTGTTGAAAGATGCATTGATCAATGCCCCTGTCTTGGCAGCTCCCAATCCAACTAAACATTTTCTTGTCCGCACAGACGCTTCTATGTTTGGATTGGGAGCAGTACTGAGCCAAGTCGGGGCCGATGGCGGAGAACACCCCGTGGCTTACATCAGCCGCAAGCTGTTACCCCGGGAAGTAAGCTACGCCGCCATCGAGAAGGAATGCCTGGCTGTGGTGTGGGCCCTGAAGAAATTACAGCCGTATTTATATGAACAAGCCTTTTCCCTGCTCACGGATCACAACCCGTTGGTCTGGCTAAACCGGGTGGCTGGGGACAATGCCAGGCTGCTGCGCTGGAGTTTGGCGCTGCAGCCCTTTGACTTTAATATCCAGTACCGCCCGGGTAAACAGAATGGAAATGCTGACGGGTTGTCAAGACAAACTGACCTGGAGAAATGATCCGTGAGCCTCCCCGGACATCCCCAAGCCGATCCGTATTGGATCAGACTGTGTATGCCGGCTTGTGGGCAAGGGGGAGCAGTGTAGCGGATGGCCACGAGCTGCCCTGGGACTTATGTTATGTTTAAACTGTATTTGTCTATTTGGTAAATGTCTTTGCAGTAAGGGAATATTCGTGTGAAATAGCTAAGTTATATGTGTAAATGTATTGGATTCGTCTGAATGTAAGGTAGTTTAATTCCCTTGGTTTGTTCGAATGAAACTACCGAACAGTCAGACCTCCCCTGTGTGAAGTGTGTTATCAATTACCCGTTGCAATATTGTTGCGAACGGGTAATTGACAAGGGAAGTAGCCGTCCTTTGTTCTCAGGGGTGGCCGCCATTCGACAAACGAACACGTGGCCGCGGCCATTTTAAAACTCCTGAACAGCGGTGTTTTGCCGTTGAGTGTCTGGAACTCAAATCGGACACTCGACTAGGTGAACACCGCTGAATCCTCCACAAGCCCGGTCCGTTCAGTTCCTAACTACCGAACGGCCCCTCGTTCGGTAGATAGAAAGAACCAAACGAGGGGATTCAGGCGAACCCTCCCTAGTCTCTATAGCTAGAGGCCATTCGACAAACGAACACGTGGCGGCGGCCATTTTAAAACTCCCGAACAGCGGTGTTTTGCCGTCGAGTGTCTGGAACTCAAATCGGACACTCGACTAGGTGAACACCGCTGAATCCTCCACAAGCCCGGTCCGTTTGGTTCCTAACTACCGAACGGCCCCTCGTTCGGTAGATAGAAAGAACCGAACGAGGGGATTCAGGTGAACCCTCCCTAGTCTCTATAGCTAGAGGCTTTCGTGCAATTTGTTCCCTTATTCCAGGACCGACCGCAGGGCCCATTCGCATGGAACCGCATTTGGCTATCTCAGTCAGTGCAGTCGGTCATTTCATTCCCTCCATACATTTCCCGAACCCCTGGTCTGATCTGGGTGATTTTAGGATATGTTGTTCACCCAGATCAGGGCTATCAGGGGATGTAGGATTTAAAGGGGTACCCCTACGTTTAAGGGTACATCCAGAAACGGGGGGAATTGCTAGACTGGATAAGGGGATTATGATGCAGGCTGAGGGGAGGAGATGTGTGGGAGGTTACCAGGACAGGATTGGCTACTGTACTAATGATTGTAAATCCCTACCTTGCATGGGAGCATGCTTTAAAAGGACAGTGTGGATTAAAAGATTTCAGTTCGGCTCCTGAAACTGTGTGTCGTCCAGTTATTGGGATTGCTGTGGGATATTGCTGTGTTATTTTGCCTGCTGGAGACCTTGCCTATGGATTTACAATTTACTTGTTCCTGAGCCTCACTTGGATTATAAGCGGAGATACCTGGGGATTATTGCATCTCCGCTACAGTTTCTCTTTGTACATGTAATTTTTATATGTTCCTTTTTTTCCCTTCTCTTTTTCCCATACACTCTCTTTCACTCTTCTACCACTTCCCACAAAAAACATGGTGCATTCTGGGCTTCCCTGACCTGTACCGGGATAGGGGAGGCTTCAGGATGATGTCACACGTCCAGGGGGTGGGATGATGCAACACGTGACTCTCTGCGCAATGTTGGCTGTGGGAACATGGATTTCCCTTAAGATAGCTGAATTGTTTCAATTGATTACCTTTTTGTTTGCAAATGTTTTAATTTTTGTCTGTTTTTTTTTTTTAATCACCACTGGGGAAATGCTTTTCAATCCCTAATCTCAGCTCGTTACCTGTATAAAAGACACCTGTCCAGAAGCTGAGTTTCAATGACTGGGGTGAGGAATCAGCCCAGAACTACACAGGGAGGATCTTTTTAATGATCTTAAGGCAGATGGGACCGTAGTCACCAAGAAAACAATTGGTAATACACTACACTGTGAAAGACTAAAATCCTGCAGCGCCCGCAAGCTTCCCCTGCTCAAGAAAGTGTGCCAATGAACATCTGAATGATTTAGAGGAGAACTGGGTGAAAGTGTTGTGGTCAGATGAGACCAAAATCAAGCTCTTTGGCATCAACTCAACTCTTTGTGTTTGGAGGAGGAGGAATGCTGCCTATGACCCCAAGAACACCATCCCCACTGTCAAACATGGAGGTGGAAACATTATGCTTTGGGGGTGTTTTTCTGCTAAGGGGACAGGACAAGTACACCGCATCAAAGGGACGATGGACAAGGCCATGTACCATCAAATCTTGAGTGAGAACGTCCTTACCTCAGCCAGGGCATTGAAAATGGGTCGTGGATGGGTATTCCAGCATGACATTGACCCAAAACACACAGCCAAGGCAACAAAGGAGTGGCGCAAGATGAAGCAAATTAAGGTCCTGGAGTGGCCTAGCCACTGTGGAGGGAGCTGAAGGTTTGAGTTGCCAAACAGCCTCGAAACCTTAATGACTTGGAGCAGATCTGCAAAGAGGAGTGGGACAAAATCCCTCCTGAGATGTGTGCAAACCTGGTGGCTAACTACAAGAAACGTCTGACCTCTGTGATTGCCAGCAAGGGTTTTGCCACCAAGTACTAAGTCGATATCAATGTATAACTTTTTGGACATGCATTTTGTCTGGATTATTTTTTGTTAGTCTGTCTCTCACTGTTAAAATACACCTACCATTAAAATTATAGACTGATCATTTCTTTGTCAGTGGGCAAACTCTCAAAATTAGCAGGAAATCAAATGCTTTTTTCCCTCACTGTAGCTAGACAGATAGATAGATAGATAGATAGAAACATAGAATGTGACAGCAGATAAGAACCATTCGGCCCATCTAGTCTGCCAAATTTTCTAAATACTTTCATTGGTCCCTGGCCTTATCTTATATCTAGGATAGCCTTGTGCTTATCCCACGCATGCTTAAACTCCTTTACTGTGTTAACCTCTAAACTGGAAGGCTGAATGGCTCTTCCATGCATCCACTACCATCTCAGTAAAGTAATACTTCCTAAAATTATTTTTCAACCTTTTTCCCTCTAATTTAAGACTATGTCCTCTTGTTGTGGCAGTTTTTCTTCTTTTAAATATAGTCTCCTCCTTTATGGTGTTGATTCCCTTTATGTATATAAATGTTTCTATCATATCCCCCCCATCTCGTCTTTCCTCCAAGCTATACATGTTAAGATCCTTTAACCTTTCCTTGTAAGTTTTATTCTGCAGTCCGTGAACCAGTTTAGTAGCCCTTCTCTGAACTCTCTCTAAAGTATCAATATCCTTCTGGAGATACGATCTCCAGTACTGCGTACAATACTCCAAGTGAGGTCTCACCAGTGTTCTGTACAATGGCATGAGCACTTCCCTCTTTCTACTGTTAATACCTCTCCCTATACAACCAAGCATTCTGCTAGCATTTCCTGCTGCTCTATTACATTGTCTGCCTACCTTTAAGTCATCTGAAATAATTATCCCTGAATACCTTTCCTCAGATGTTGAGGTTAGGACTCTATCAAATATTCTGTACTCTGCCCTTGGGATTTTATGTCCAAGATGCATTATTTTGCACTTATCCACATTAAATGTCAGCTGCCATTTTTCTAGTTTAGATAGATAGATAGATAGATAGATAGATAGATAGACTTAAAATTCTGAAAACATTACAAAAGCATTTAGATGTAATCTATGAATTCATCTAAGTATAGAGTGTTAAACGGTAACATTTACAGATATTTCACTTTGTTTATTTTGAGAGTCACGATGGAGGATTGTTTTACAAGGCAACCATTTAGTAATTACATGTACAATATATATATATATCAAACATCACTGTTGAATATGCTATAGTTATTATCTACAGTAGCACAAAGAGTATAGTTGCTTTTTACACTGCAATGTTATATTCTAAACAGTTCATTTATGAAGAATAGAATGATTAATGTGTTAAGAAAGAAAGTTATTATAGCAATCATTAAGGTGATAAGCCTCAATTAAGAGCACAAATGAATTTTAATTGCTAGATTACGAGTATGAAATAACATTGCAAAAAAGCAAGAGTCACATAGGAATCTGTTGGAGCAAGAAACACAGTGTAACAGCACAAATTACTTTATTAGGATTTTGTGCAAGTAATATTATTTTTCTACTGTGAGTGATTAATTTATATGACACACTTTTTTAAATTCTCTTTATATTTGTGGTATGATACACCTGACTTTATGGCTTAATAAAGACAATTTGTGTTGAAATGATTGTAGAGTGGTTGAAACTATTATTTTGTTTGTTGTGAACATACCTGAACCCTGCTACACATTCATTTAGCCAATGACAATTATCTTATATTTCTGTTTTTTCATATATGCATTTTCTCCAAAGTTATGTATTCAACATCTTATTATTTGTCTTGAACAATTGTTGTGTTTTGTTTTTTGTTTGTTTTTTGTTTTTTTAACATTTGTTAGCACCATCTTGATGCCTATGTTTAGCCAAAGCAACATGTCTACTTATCATCCCATCTGCAAGACGAATGAGTCACAAGCCTTCCGACCAACAACCCCACCTCCATTAATGGTTATCAACAAAGATAAAATAGCATTAAAGGTGCCTTTTTGTGCATCCACAAAATTCTCTCTAGATTTCACAAATATTTCAAACATATTCAGTTCAAGAAAATAAAACTAAAAAGCCCAGGTTCCCCAGGTAATGTTGTCCTATACGCTACAGTAATGACAATCTTATGAATCTAGTGTGCATTTGCATCTCTAAAATTGTCAATGTATTATAAAACTCAAAGTAGGATGCTAAAAATCTTACCAGGAACAATGTGGCAAAGGCCTCTTCTATCTGAGTAATAATGCAAGTGCATTGACCCATCATCATTCACTTCTACCCTAAAGGATGGAGCGTTCATTGCCTGTAGAAGAAATAGTTGCATTAAATTCAAAGTAACTAAATAGTGTAATGTAGTTGAAAAGTGCAGTTTTGGATCTCTGTCAGGGTTACTCAGTGCTTTCCTATGAGGATCTTATTTGACGCTGGACTCCGTGAGGACTTGGTGTAAATCACGGAAGCAGCCTCTATTGGCTGTCAGGGAGACAGCCACTAGAGGCTGGATTAACCTTGCAGTGTAAGCATAGCAGTTTCTCTGAAACTGCTATGTTTTTTAGCTACAGGATTAAAACTAGGGGGACCCAACACCCAGACTACTCCATTGAGCTGAGCTGGTCTGGGTGCCTATAGTGGTCCTTTAAGCATTTAGCTATATTTCTCAGTTCTAGCTTGTTTTATTACTATGTAGCTGTAATATTCATGTCTCTATTATGCCATATAACCCTACATGTAGCGTTTAGACATGAAAGTTTAACTCTGAAAAAGTGCACATCTCTCGACATGTTCTATACATACAATTTATCTTGTCACATTAACTACTATTGTTATGTCTTTACAAGCTAGTATACCAATCTAAGCACTACAAAAATAAAGAATTATATATATAAAAAAAAAGGAAATAGTTTCTATACTTAATGCAGTTTTTTGTTACTTGACCAATCACCATAGCAGCATTATGTTCTACCCTTTATTTATTTTTTTGTTAGGGAACTACTTAATTAAGACTAATGTTTGGGAGAGGGTATTTTATTTTCCTAATGTCAGAGTTTTGTTTCTTGTCCGTTCTGCTGTGAATGAGCAGAACTGTCTATTCATTTCCACGGCATGCATTCAATGCATCGATACACAGTCCTATTTTTTTGTCAATCTGACCGCTGATCTCTTTTCATTTTCAAAAAATCGAAATATTCTTTTCATAGTTAGACATAGAGATAACTTAAAAGGAAGACTTATAGGCTAGATAAATAAAAGGCACGGTGAATAGTATTTGCATGCATATTATTTTGTCATGATATGTAATTATATTAATGTGTTCAGTTACAGACGTTATAGAAAATTATGAATGAGTAAACATGATTCTGTCTCTAAACTGAATGCATATAATTGTTTACTTGAGGCATCCATTTGAACAAGTGTCTGAAAGGAAACTTGCCAAAAATTACATTTGAGTGCTTTGTAAATCAGGAGAAAAATTAGATTTTAAGTTTCATATGATTCATTAATGTTCTGCATACACTGCTGGATCACATTTTCATCTGCCTTGTAACATAATAAATGGTTGCTGGTTGTCTGATCTCTATGACTCTGATTGTTGTAGTCTAGCATTGTGTCCATTCAGTGGCATGTATCGCCCTTGACATTCCTGTTGTCCCACATAGGGTGCAGGAGTATTACATCATACGTTGCCTTGATCTGCTGCCAAGAATGCTTAATCAGGAAGGGTCATTTATAACATTCTTATCTCAGTCTTAGATCTTGCTCTGCAAGAATCAAATGAAATATCCAATTCTGCCTTTTGCTAAATAGTCTGCATTGGAGGTAAAAAACTGAGAGGGATCACGGAAAATGTCCAGCAAGAAACTGTCTGCCTTATAGCAATTTTGTACTGGTACTCCAGATAATGCGAATACAGAAACGGACTTTGGAATGCAAGGCTTTCCCGCATTGAGAAGCACTTCTATCTGGCATTGTATCAGTATGACGGAGAGTCAGTCTAGAGCTCCATGCAAGTGTGCAGCCAGAAACAGCATTAATATTACTTTTTCCACATAGACAGAAGATACCATTACTTTCTGTTAATGTCGACTTTTTATATTTAACTGTTGCTGCTGTAAATCATTTGTTCATTATTTATTTTTCATGTATGCACTTTCTTTTTCATTATAAATATTTCTTTATTAAGTTCTATCTTCGTATGATAAAGAATCACGTTACCTGAAGAGACCAATTTAATAGTATTTTTATAATTGCATACAGGTAGATATTGTCCTAAATTGTGTTAGTTGGTTGTTTATCTAATTTGCTTGGGAAAAGGAAGGCTTCCTCTCTTATAAATTGCCTTGGTGGTGGCAGCTTTTGGATATTAGAGTTAAAGGGGACTTTAAGAGAACAAACCGTTTTCCTGGCACTGCAGGTCCCCTCTCCCTCCCACCTCCCATCCCAAGTTGCTGAAAGGGTTAAAACCCCTTCAGTGACTTACCTGTATCCAGCGCCAATGTCCCTTGGCGCTGGTTCAGGGTCCGTTTACCCTCCTCCCCCGGCGGCGGGGGAGACCTATTGAGCATGCGCGGCCGCTGGCGGGGTGAGACCTAATGTGCATTAGACCTCCCCATAGGAAAGCATTGAAAAATGCTTTCAATGCTTTCCTATTTGGATTTCAGCGACGCTGGAGGTCCTCACATAGCTTGAGGACGTCCAGCGTTGTTATAACACACTTTTCATGTAGACAGCCACTAGAGGAGAAGTTAACCCTGCAAGGTAAATATTGCAGTTTATGAAAACTGCAATAATTACACTTGCAGGATTAAGGGTAATGGGAGTTGGCACCCAGACCACTCCAATGGGCAGAAGTGGTCTGGGTGCCTGGAGTGTTCCTTTAACCCCTTAAGGACACATGACATGTGTGACATGTCATGATTCCCTTTTATTCCAAAAGTGTGGTCCTTAAGGGGGTAAGTGTGGCTGGTGTTAAGAGAGTTTTTTTAATCATTATTTTTGGTCTAGTGTAGTCAAATCATGATTTTAAACCCTTGCACAACTGGAACCAAGTCACAAGCACACTTAGAGTAGTGTGTGTTCATGACAGCAGTCAGCTAGTTAAAGAAAAGCGACAAGGTCAGTCATCTGCCAGTAAACTAGATAAGAGCTTGCCCGCTTAATATGCTAGCTGGACTTACCCTTGAGTGTGAGAAAAGCTACAAGAATTGTGGCCTGAGAACACAGATGTCTTTATATGGAAAACAACAGGGCCAGACACTTGCAGGATTAACTAAAGTGCTATTTGCAGGGAATTCAATTTGAATCCATGGTGAATTTCAAAATTTCCAAACTGAAAACAATATTGACTGATTCGGCAGTTTTGGCCTAAATTTTGAAATTAACTTTGAATTAATTTAGAATTCCTGGTAATTCTCATTTTACTGAGTAACCCTGTCAGTGAAGTTCAGCAGTTGTCCAGTTGTATGCCAGGCTCCCATATCTGCTTCTTATTGTGGGTTCTAGAATTAGCCCTAAGATAATTTAGCAATGTACCATAACTACTACTACTACGTCCCATATAAAGTGCAATCACAACCAGTGATGTGTGTCACAGTACTGAAGTCGGCATTTATTGGAAAAATTAAATAAATATTGGTTTCCCCTCTTACCTGGTAGGAGAGTGACAGATAACTGTGTAAAGCATCCAAGTTTGCTATGAATTCATACAGGTTACCACCTAATGTCCTCAGCATGTGGTCATATCCAGATCTTTTACAGAACTCGAAAAAATACTCTCCGAACTGCTGTAGAACAGCTTCCGGTGATACACCTTACAAATAAGCAAATAACATTTATTACAGAATTATAGCAGGAAGAAAGGTCTTAGAGGCTTGGTGTCCTTGGGTGATACATTTAATGAAGTGAAGTTTTGCTTGCTTTAACCTGAAAACGTGTTTTGGTTTAGAATGTTTCTGTGTCTGGCAATTCAGGAGAGACCTAGCTGCTCTCCCAATGGCTCACATCAAGAAGAAGATTTCTGATTCAGTGATCTGAGAAAGCGCACAGCGTGTCCCAGTGACAGTCTGACAGAGGTTTAACAGACTAAAGTTCCCAACGGAAACTCTAGAGAAAGTCCGGGAGAACACTGGACAGAATTCACAGGAATTAATAAATATCAGGGCTCTCTACTGCGATGAACAATATATACAGGGCTCAAAATTTCAAGACAGGTCTA
Source organism: Pelobates cultripes (assembly GCA_933207985.1). Lineage (NCBI taxonomy): Eukaryota > Metazoa > Chordata > Amphibia > Anura > Pelobatidae > Pelobates > Pelobates cultripes. The sequence continues at coordinate 83,201,662 of OW240913.1, read as the reverse complement.
AACTTTTCTCACCACTGCAAGCCTAGATGGTCCATGGCACATTCATAAAGGGTGAATCTCTACTCACCAGAGCTAAATTTTACTCTCTTCATTGGCAGAGAGTGGAATTTTTGAGCCCTGATATATCAACATATAGTTCTTACATGCATTACTAATTAGAAAACTATTATTTATATTTTCAATAACTACCTTCTGAACTTGGTTTAAGATGAATTTCTAGTTTTAACTTTTTAGGACATGACATTAATAAAGGCTACTTTTTAGATTTTACCACATTATTTATTGTGCCCCAATACATTAGAAGTGGATCGATCATTTTATTAGATTATAGAATGCTTTTCTGAGCTTGTCAGTGTCTTTACCCAACCATCGGTCCCCAGGAATATAGTTGTGTTGTTAGAGGTTTCTATACATGAGTTAAAAGCTCTGGCTGTTATAAATTCTGGCAAAGGTGTATAATTATTTGCGACACCAGACACCCTTTAAATATTAAGAGGTCTGTTTATGCAATATGGTGGTTAGAGATAATTTCATAAATTTGCACAATCTCTCATACGTGTGATGAAAAATATATATATATATATACGATTTACTTTAAAGACAATAAAACAAGTGAGTGATTCACTGGGTCCCCCCCCTCAAAAAAAAATCTTCTACCTGGAAAAATAGTATTGATATTTTGAAAGATGTGAAATAATGAATGATCAACAGTTGGAACTGGTAGGAAGTGAGAAACAAGGATCTAACATGCTTTGTGCTTATCAACATGTCATCAAAGACACTTTTTGATTAAACTTTAAGCTATTGACAAAACAGCAAAGACTACTATTAACTGTATATGGGTTTCTGGATGATGCATAATGCTTCTAAGCCTATAGTCACATGCCAAGTGTAGGACGCCATGTGAACTATTTGAACATGCTGGTGTAAATGAATATTTCACATCAAAGTAAACCTGTCATGACAGATGTAGATCTGCAGTTATCTAATAATCCGGATTGACATATGTTAAACAAATAAGTGTTTGCTGATTTAATACTATTAAAAGATCACATTTTAATTTATTTCCAATTTCCTTGTCTCCTGCTGAGAGCATCAGTCATGTTATCAGTGGTGTTACACTTACTGCTACACCACTGAAAACATATTACAGTAACCCCAGAACGTATGCCCAGGATCCCACTGCCATGCTGTTTTCACTGGTTACATAATTGGAATTTTACAGACACTGTAATTGAAGCCAATAACACAGCGAGTGGCTTCCTTTTATAGCTAAACCTGACCAGTTAGTTTACTACACAATCTAGTAGTGTTGTTCTGCTAAATTACTTTGTTTTGCTTGTTAAGACTAAAATAGGGCTAGAATGATTTGATTCAAAATGTCTATTGGCTACCTGGCCAGGACAATTTTGCAGTTTCAATGTAGGCAGCAAATTTTAAGAGATCAATCGCATATTATATTTTAGCTACAACATTGACACTCTGCAAACTGTACAGCAGGCTGATAAAGCCAAAAACACAGATCTTCTATATGCCATCTATTCTCTGTGTTTCTAAGATCACACAAGAGAAGAGTTCTGGACATTCTGCTTGACAGTCTTAGAACTGTTGTCAAATTCTATTTTACTGTGAAATATAAACTTACTAAGATGCTTTGGCTGCTAGGACTCTGCCATCCCCAAGCTGAAATATTATACAACTTTTCTATTGCACTCGCCTATGCTCAGTCCATACTTACCCAGCATTTGGCATGCCTTGTCAACTAACTGCAATGTTATTTCATCTTTGTACACTTCGTAAGTCATGAACGTATCCTGCACTCCCGTTTTAATTCTGTGGAAACAAGATGAATTATTAAAGTTAGCTAGAACTAAACTAATTAATGAATGGAACCGTAATTCTAAAAATACAGTATATCCATAGCAAGCACACGTGCACAATATTATGCAGTCACTTAAATACAATCCAATGGGTTCAGCCACGACAAGAAATCCAAAATATGTCAGTTATAACAGAAATTCTTTTTCTCACCTGTTGTTTTTTGTTTTTTTTAATAAACTAATATATTGCTTTATTAGCAAAGATGTGATGTTAAATATATCAATTTAGATTAATAGTGACATTTTAAACTGGCTTTAAGTACTGTGTGTAGATTTTGAATTCCAAATAGATGCTACATTGAACGTATTCACATTTCTACTACTGACTTTTCCTTTGCAATTAAAATTGTTGCTTTAGGGCAAAGACCAAACACAGTAAATACAGTTGCCTGGCTCAAATCATTTATCTGTATTTAGAAAGGGGCTTGGCTTTTAGTGCTTCTTTTGCCAACCCCAAACTGTAATAGCAAGGTTTTATGTTTTATTTTATTTTTCTCTTCATTTTAATTTGTATTGAGAATGTCAATGTTTTTTTAATAGTTGCATATTTCCATAAGACAAAAGATATTGATTGTTTTACCAAGCCAGATTAACTTCCTCTCTTAGCTGCTGTCTGATTGTTAGGGTCCCATTTGGCGTAAACTAACAGATCACAACTTTCATATTAAACATTTAAACATCTACCTGTAGTTGTAATAACATAAAGAAATATTTTTAAGTAAATATGTCAAAAATGTGTATTCAGAGTGAGAGGAAGTTTAACCATAATATACGGTTTCTGACTGATTTGATCATGGTTGTCCAAATCAGCTACAGAACGATTGTGCAACACCATTTATAAATAGTTCCATGGATTATTACTACATTCGTAACGGAATATTTGGATAATCACAGTTTTGTTCTTGAGTTACTCCAATGTTGTTCTTGCTCTTGGGATCATAGTAGGACTACATTATAAGTAGTTTATACTATAAAATGTCATCACTATAAAAAATTACCCCAGAAATACTGTTCTAAAAGAACACTGAATACAAACCTTTGTTTAAAACTCTATAGTGTCGCTGTCCCTAGTGGTATTTATTTGCCACAAAAATAATCAAATTTCTTTTTTTACTTACCCTTTTTATACTTACCTTTTTCCTGTTCACCTCTCTGACTCCTTTGATATTATGGAGGAGGCATGGCCTTCTCTGCAATGGTCCAATCTAATGCTCCTCATTGGGGACCAGGTGTGCATGCGCAGCTAACATTGAATATGCTTTATAGAGTAATGGGTCCTTCTTTCTATCCTACACAGGCCAGTCTTTTTACAGAGTTTCTGATAAACATATTGATAGTTCTGGGAATATTAGCTAAAAGAAAGTAAATTACTAATCTTTATGTCTCCAATCAATGCTTACAAATAGATTGCAATAACAAGAAGTTTCGGGTTAAAATATCACTTTTATTCAAATGATTTAATAAATGGAAAGTAATAAGGTAACTGTGGAAATAAAGGTGATAAGACATAGAAACATAGAATGTGACGGCAGATAAGAACCATTCGGCCCATCTAGTCTGCCCAATTTTCTAAAAACTTTCATTAGTCCCTAGCCTTATCTTATAGTTAGGATAGCCTTATGCCTATCCCATGCATGCTTAAACTCCTTTACTGTGTTAACCTCTACCACTTCAGCTGGAAGGCTATTCCATGCATCCACTACCCTCTCAGTAAAGTAATACTTCCTGATATTATTTTTAAACCTTTGTCCCTCTAATTTAAGACTATGTCCTCTTGTTGTGGTAGTTTTTCTTCTTTTAAATATAGTCTCCTCCTTTACTGTGTTGATTCCCTTTATATATTTAAATGTTTCTATCATATCCCCCCTGTCTCGTCTTTCCTCCAAGCTATACATGTTAAGATCCTTTAACCTTTCCTGGTAAGTTTTATCCTGCAATCCATGAACCAGTTTAGTAGCCCTTCTCTGAACCCTCTCTAAGGTATCAATATCCTTCTGAAGATACGGTCTCCAGTACTGTGTACAATACTCCAAGTGAGGTCTCACCAGTGTTCTGTATAATGGCATGAGCACTTCCCTCTTTCTACTGCTAATACCTCTCCCTATACAACCAAGCATTCTGCTAGCATTTCCTGCTGCTCTATTACATTGTCTGCCTACCTTTAAGTCATCAGAAATAATCACCCCTAAATCCCTTTCCTCATATGTTGAGGTTAGGACTCTATCAAATATTCTGTACTCTGTCCTTGGGTTTTTACGTCCAAGATGCATTATCTTGCACTTATCCACATTAAATGTCAGTTGCCACAATTCTGACCATTTTTCTAGTTTAACTAAATCATTTGTCATTTGGCTTATCCCTCCTGGAACATCAACCCTGTTACATATCTTAGTATCATCAGCAAAAAGACATACCTTACCATCAAGACCTTCTGCAATATCACTAATAAAAATATTAAAGAGAATGGGTCCAAGTACAGATCCCTGAGGTACCCCACTGGTGACAAGTCCAAGCTTCGAATATATTCCATTAACTACAACCCTCTGTTGCCTGTCACTCAGCCACTGCCTTACCCATTCAACAATATTGGAATCCAAACTTAAAGATTGCAGTTTATTGATAAGCCTTCTATGTGCAACAGTGTCAAAAGCCTTACTGAAATCTAGGTAAGCAATGTCTACTGCACCACCCTGATCTATAATTTTAGTTACCCAATCAAAAAAATCAATAAGATTAGTTTGGCATGATCTCCTGAAGTAAACCCATGTTGTCTCTGATCTTGAAATCCATAGAGACTTTCTCCTATCCACTTTTCCCACTTTGAAGTAAGGCTTACTGGCCTACTGTTGCCCGACTCCTCCCTATTACCTTTTACTAAATGGGCACAACATTCGCAAACTTCCAATCTTCTGGGACTACTCCTGTTAACAATGATTGGTTAAATAAATCTGTTAATGGTTTTGCTAGTACACCACTAAGCTCTTTTAATAGCTTTGGGTGTATTCCATCAGGTCCCATTGACAGTTAAGAAATCTCTTAACTCTCTTTACGCTTAAGTAATCTTTTACATTTCAGAAGTACCATATATATAAAATATATAAAATTGTCCAGGTTGTGCGGTATGCTACAGTGAGCTTCAGTAACAACCTGGGTCTTCTCTGGTCCTTTCTTCTCCTAAAAAAGTGACTAGCATGTTTTGCTTGTTTCCTTTTGTTTTCATAGACACAGCTCCTGCCTTCATGGTTAAAACAGCCACATGACAACAGCAGTCCTCGTCTCCTTATATAATGATTCCCATGTCTTTTTGGTTTGCCCTACATGTGATGATTCACATAGTGCCTTTTGGTGCCTATAGTATCTCTTTCATTTATAAAAGTACCAATTTCTATTCAAATGTGACAAAAACTGGACACACTCTTTATACATAAAGCACTTCATGAAGCTGAAGTTCTATAGGGGTCTTGAGTATCCCTTTAAGTGTCCAATGTTGAGATTCTTGCCAATACTAGCCGATACCCCTTTCCTGTGGCTTTGTTAGATACCAGCACATTCTAGCCTTTGCGTCCATATTGCTTGTGTTTAGTTCATGCCTAATTTTACAAAGTTTCATCTTCTTATCTGATTGTTTCTGGTGTGTTCAGTCTGCTCCATGTTTTTTTGTTTGTTTAGCCTGACTTTGGCCTGTGAAATTGATATCATTTTTGTACCTGCAGGTCACTGACAGCTCCTGGTCCGAGCACTAAATGTGAGCTATGGCCTTTTCTTGGCTTTGCCTGGGTAGTAAGATGCATCTTGTACTTCCGGATTATTGATCCAGCTGTGCTGACATGAATATTATTATACATGTATATTGCTCTATTTGTATGTACTGCTGTATCTCTAACCTTTGTAAAATGCTCTTTAATCATCATGTCCCTTTAAGTGCACAGATCCATAATGTGCCCAATAGATTTTCATTGGGGTAGGGATAGGCTGAGTGTTCCCTGAAAACCAATACCAGCTTTTTTTTTAAATCTGTTTAAACTGGAAACGTCTACAATACAATGTCTTAATACTCATCCAAGCAGCATATTTCATTCTTTCTTTTTGTTATTTTTATTTTAAGTCTTTATTTTGCTGACACAAAATCAATATCACTTTAATATAATCCATTTTGATCTCTTCCCCAAGACAGGTTTTGGCGTATCCCCTGGAAAAAATAACAATGCATTTTTACAGTGATACCAGCACAAACTAATACTAATTCATATTCTCCCCAAGTACATTGAAGTAAATTTAGCAAAGGTCAAAAAAAATCTTATCTTTAGAATTGCCTGTTAGTTTGCCTAGTTCTGATATGAACAGCAGAATTCATAAAGTATTTAGTCTATATATAAAATAGCTGTATATTCAGTAATGTTTTGACAATGGGTTATGTGATAGGAACTTTGACTTGGTTACTTTCCTTCTAACATGACTGATAATTCTTATGAAAGACCTTACATTATCAATTCATTCAATACATTTTATTCTCAACAGCATGAACTTCTTTTATCTGTTTGCCTGTTAGTTGAATTAGGCAGGTGTATCAGCAGAGCACAGCGTATATAAGCATACTGAAATGCAAATATAAACGAATAAAGGAAAAGCTAAATTAATATGGTTTATGACATGGGTCAGCAATAAACAGCTTAGTCCAGGAGAAATACAGGTTTAAATACATTCTTATGCATACACGACACCTCCGCCAAATAAGGTCAGATGTAGAAAAAAATATATAACTTAATTGTACAGCTTCCCAAGGGAACCTTCCCATATGGCACCCCGTTCAAACAGTCAATATATAATAGACACAATATGGATACAGCTGAAAATCTACAAAAACAATTAGCAGCCTATAGTGCTTTGTGGTTGTCTCCTCTGATATCAATGGGTAGCCAGAAGAAACCATGTTCTCCTAAGTCTAACATATCCATGGATTATGCCAAATCCATTAGGACTCCAGATGAGTATCAAAGCAGATTTATTAAAACTTGATTTAAAATATAAAATCAAATATAATGATCCAACACATTTCTTCCAGTAACTGGACTTCCTCAGACCACTAAAAGAAATGTTATATTTAATTTTATATTTTATTATTACCGCAAACCAAGTTTTAATAATTCTACTTTGATACCTACCTGATTGGGAATGGTCCAGGTAAGAGGGTGGATTAAGGTTAAATAGCCCTCTCACAATTACAGGCTTTAGCCTTAATACATATATTTATATGTATATATAGCAATACTATATGTACTGAATCCTGTTACATCCTTTTGAAATGCAAAAACAAATGGCTTGTCCATTGTCCGTTTCGGTTGCTTCAGTTGGCTATTTGGAGTTATGGAATTTGGACGAAACGAAGATCGGCCAAAATTCCGAAGAATTGCAATTTGGCCTAAAACTATAAGGAGTTGCCATGACTACCAGTGTTACTTGAGGTGTATGGAGTATGTCAGTACATGGTAGGAATTCACCTCGCAGTAAATAAGGTTCATAGTGCTGTAGTTTTCAGGCAGTCACATTAACTTGCACTGGTATACATGATCATGACACATGCACTATAACATCATACATGGGTGTTGGGTATATCTTATATTTCTAGTAGTACAGAAACTTCAGAACTCTTTCCTTGTCATGTCAAATTGTACACAACTTACTTTCAGCACAATGAATATCCATGGCTCCTCTGACTATTTTAGCTAATAATCTAGGAAAGAAAGACCCTACTGATTATAATTTAATTATAATTTAATTGCCTTCTATTCTAACAGATTTGTTCCAAGGCCAAAATAAAAAATCATTGTTTATTGTATGTAGCCAGTCCTGTCACTCTGAAACTTAATTATATCAGTATACAAAGTACTTTGTAGAAAGATTCAACCAGGGCATTATTTTTTTCCTCCACAGAGGTGGAAATGTCATGTAGTATTGTAGAGATGGTTCACCTTTTGTGAACATGTTTACCTCACTAAATTTGCAGGTTTTACCAGACTCTCTTCAGGAAGGTAACACTTGAGTTTTTTACATTTCTTTCACAGAATGGTGTGCTTTTTCCTTAATCTATCCAGTATCCTACTTCACAGTGTTTATGAGTCCACATTTAAATTTTCAGTCCTACAAAGTCCATATAAAGACCGTTTATTCTATAAACAGGTTCAGACGTTTGTTTTATTTTTAAAACCCATAATATTACAAATATATATTATTGCACCTCATGTCAGGAAATTGCATACAGTTACCTCTTCCATTCAAGGGTAATATATTAATATAATAAATATTTACTGTTTAATATCTTTCTTTCTTTCTTTCTTTCTTTCTTTGCACAGAGTAAATATATGAAAAGTGACTCGTATAGCCTTTACACAGAATCTCTGTATGACATGAGGTTTGATAACAGCACTATTTGCCTGTTATTCCTCTATCTGACTTCCAATCTCCTAGTTGGGGGAGATAATCCACCATGTTCTATCAATTCTGTCTCTTGCTGCTGATTGGACCCTTAGCTGATCAAACAGCATTAGTTGATGTTCCCTAATCTTGGCCAATTCTCTCATGAAATTTACAGTGCAGTGCAGTTACCCGGCAACCAGCAACCTACCTGGCAAAACATCTTTGTATGGTAATCCTCGTTTGGAGCAGCTGTGATCAGGGAACAGAAAATTAATACCGCTTGCTTGGATAAGGAACAATCCTCAAAAAGAATAGGCATTTATATAACATTTTAGATAATTCTGTGGGGGATTGGAGGGAGAAACTGACAGACTAATAAGGCTTTCAGACCTTGACCGGATACATAAAATGGATACAGTTATTGAGCTCACTAGAACACAGGTCTGTCACTACATAAGCCCCTACTTTAGGGTCCTGCAGACGTTATGTTTTTATTGGAAACCAATTACACAAAGGTATGCAATCTATATGGAGTGTGCCTACAATTGTATGAAATCTAAAGTATTCGTTATGGTGTTTTTTTCTTTTTTAATTTACCAGCATCTAATAAAGCTTTAAAAGAAGATATCTGTTCAAATATTGCCTTTCCTGGTTTTAAAAGCTGGGCAAGTAAAAAATATTTTCACAAATCATAATTTGTTCTAGTAATAATTAATGCTAATAATTAATTAATAAAAAAATGAATTATAATAATGTTCTTTCTGGAGACGTAGTTTTTTTTTTAGAATATATTGCTTCAGGTAGATAATAATAGCTTTTGAGCTACGTTTGATGAGTGTAAAACAAACACATTATTCAACATGAAGATAGTGTGGTCAAGCCTGTTTATAAAGCCATGCAATATTGATATTGCTTAAGTTATATTTGTCATTTCTTTGGTGACGTATGTAACCTTTGTTTTACTGCCTTAGACTCAGATAAGAATATGCTCTCCTTTGCCCACCAACCATCTTTTACCAAACACCCAGAATATGATTATGCCATACGTTAAATATGTACCTATATAATAATATGTGTATTTTATGTAAATGGGTGTTTAAATATATAAGAATGTGTAATGTGAGAATGTGACTATATATGTAGTATGTACATGTACGCGAATGGACATATATGTTTACTTACTGTAAGGGTATATTACCCATGTCTGTTCATTAGTGTATGCCTGCTGTCCTGATGAAAGCTCTCAGTTGCGAGATGAAACATTGACATTTTATTGGATCATGTAAATAAAAGCAACATTTTATATTTTGTAATATTAAGTCCCTGGAGTGTGTTTTTTCCTTGTTTTTTTGTACAATTTTTGCCAAACCTGCACTGGGCTATATTGGTTATAAAAAGAAGTGCACGTTTTTGGATTTTATACGTATATAATAATATGTGTATTTTATATAAATGGGTGTTTAAATGTATAAGAATGTGTAATGTGAGAATGTGACTATATATGTAGCATGTGCATTTACCCAAATGGATTTAAATGTTTACTTACTGCAAAGGTATATAATCCATGTCTGTTCATTAGTGAATGTTTGTAGTCCTGATGAAAGCTCTCAATTGGGAGTGTGTGTATGAGTGTGTAGTGTGTGTATGAGTGTGTATTTAGGATTTCAATGTGTTTATTCTATCCAACAGAGTGTCTACATATTATTAATATTTTTAATGTCCAGTCACTTTATGAAATCTCCCATCCTCCCTTTTATAACTTTTTCATTTAATGACCAGCTCAACAAGCTGCCATATCTTGTATTTTACCATTTCCTGTCATCTCCCATGACAAGCTCCATATTCTACCATTCCATGCCAGAACACGTGTTCTGACATTTTTCACATAACAAGGCTCCCATTTTGCTATTTCACATATTCTGCCATGTAATGCTTTGACTTACATCTGAAATCCCACATTCTTTAATTTCATGCCATATCCCCTATTATTATATTTAATGGTATGATAGAGGTGGTTGTTAGAATGATAAGCCCACCATTTTGACATTTTTTATGCTCTGCCAACATCATACCATTTAATACCATGTCTCACACCTTCTCCTATCATATATCATATTAGTCCAATATTCTGTTGCAACACACATTATCTCTAGTCTTTCATTTGATCTTTTCCCACTTTTTTATTTTTTTCTTCACCATTCCCTTTCCCTTATTATTTTATTTAATCCCCATTAAGTCCATCACACCAAGCCCTTAATCATCTTCTTATTTTATTTTAGCAGTATTAATTACCTTAACCAGTAATGAGAAAGTAAATTGTAAGACCCATGTAAACATACACAGCACCAGAGATGATGGGAGTTATGTGTCTCTTCCAGTGCAGGCTATCACCATATCACCATGGTGTTACTGTGTAACCAGATGTAACCAGATGTGTATATATGCATGGGCTGACTAGGCCTGTGTCTAGATAGCATCTGGAGGGAATAGCAGGGTCACTGTTTTTGTACATATTATTATTTTTAAGTTGGGTACGTTTGGTAGTGTGTGTGTTTTGTTCATTATATACTGATCACAAAAGTGTCCTGTGGTATCCAGAATCCTGTATCCTGCATATTGCAAGATGGGGCCCCAATGGACTGGCCCCAGCACATCCCACAGATGCTCAATTGTATTGAGATCTGGGGTGTTTGGAGGTCAAGGCAACACCTTTGAAATCTTTATCATGTTCCTCAAACTATTCCTGAACAATTTTTGCAGTGTGGAAGAGTGCATTATCCTGCTGAAAGACACCTCTGCCATCAGAGAAAACCATTGCCATGAAGGGGTACATAATCTGTAACAATCTCTTGGTAGGTGGTATGTGTCAAAGTAACATCCACATGAATGCCAGGATCCAAGTTTACCCAGCAGAACATTGCCCAGAGAATAACACTGCCTCCGCCGGCCTACCTTCTTCAAATAGTTCTGATGCCATCTCTTCCCCAGGTCAAGGATGCATATGCACCCGTCCATCCACGTGATCTACATTGAACAAAATTATAAACACAACATTTTTCATGAGCTGAACTCAAAGATCTAAGACTTTTTCTATGTACACAAAATACCTATTTCTCTCAAATATTGTTCACAAATTTGTCAAGTCTGCACATTTAGAGTGGCCTTTTATTGTGGCCAGTCTAAGGCACACCTTTGCAATAATCATGCTGTCTAATCAGTATCTTGATATGCCACACCTGTGAGGTGGATGGATTATCTTGGCAAAGGATAAGTGCTCACTAACACAGATTTAGACAGACTTGTGAACAGTATTTGAGAGAAACAGGTATTTTGTGTACATAGAAAACATCTTGGATCTTTGAGTTCAGCTCATGGAAAATGGGGGCAAAAACAAAAGTGTTGCATTTATAATTTTGTTCAGTGTAAATAAAAATGTGATTCATCAGGCCAAGCAACCTTCTTCGATTGCTCCATGGTCCAGTTCTGATGCTCACGTCCCCCTAGAAGGCACTTTCAGTGCTTTTGCAACAAACTGCAATGCACTGTGTGTTCTGACACATCTATGATGCCAACATTACGTTTTTTTAGTAATTTGAGTTACAGTAGCTCCTCTGTGTGATCGGACCAGACAGGCTAGCCTTTGCTCCCCACGTGCCACAATAAGCCTTGGGTGCCAATAACCATGATACCAGTGCACCAGTTGTCCTTCCTTGCACCATTTTTGTTAGGTACTAACCACTGCATACTGGGAGCACCCCACAAGACTTGTCATTTTGGAGATGCTCTGACTCAGTCATCTAGCCATCACTATTTGGCTGTTGTCAGAGTCACTCAGATCTATTCACTTGCCTATTTTTCTTGCTTCCAACACATGAATTTCTGTTCACTTGCTGCCTAATCTATCCCACCCCTTAACGTGTGTCATTGTCACAATATAATTAATGTTTTTTACTTCACCTGTCATGCTTTTAATGTTGTGGTTGATCAGTGTATATATAGGTATATATGTTTATGTATGTGTGGGGCTAATTGTGTGTGTGTGTATGAATGGCTGCATGTGTGCTTCATGCTGTTTGTGCATGAATGCATTCCGTGTGGACTTATGCTATATGGAGGGATCATGAAACAAACCAAATTTGCAATAGATGAGCTGTTATTACTATCCAGCTACCAAATTGACATGTTAACAATTTTTTTTTAGAAAAAGCCTATGGGGGGTCAATAGCATAAGGGAGGAATAAAGCCTTCTGTTATGCCCCTTCCTTCTCTACCGTGGTGGGGGCATGTTTTCTAAAGAGAAATTAATCAGTGACTGCTTACTGTAATAAAAAATTGCAATCCTCACCCATGAGCGATAGGAGAGGCTCTAAACTTTAATCAAGGGCGGGGGGGAGGGCACCAGACAGTCTTCCCAAGCCAAACAATAGGCTATTTCATCCACCACCAAGTGAATAGGGATCCTCAGGCTTTTAACTATCCCCCCACAAGTCATGCACAATGACCACTGACCTTCTACACCTAAATCTGTGAGAAGATATTCTAAAGTTCCCCACTAAACAGTGCCTTCTCACCCCAAACCTTGGTGGCAAGGAGCCTTCATCCCCATAATAAAAAAAAATCTACTTAATCCCTCACCCTCATAATGTTAAGGAGGCACGATAAATCTAAAAATACATACAACTTGCCTTTAGTGGTTTTCTTTCTTTTTAAAGGGACACTTCAGCCCCTAAAGCACTTTAGCTTGCTGAAAAGCTTTATGGATGAAGAGTGTACCCTATTTTTTTATTTTCGGAAATAGTGCAGATTTCAATAGAAATTTACACTTTTATAAATTAATCTGGTTACACCTCCCTGGATTTTCAAGGAGACAATGGGTCCTGTTACATCCTGGTTTAGTTAGCTTATTGCACTGAACTCAAGAGGCAGCAATAGCTCAGAGCACCTGCCTCGCAAAGACTTCTCAAGGAACTGCATTGGGAAGTATGTGATTGGACAGTCACAGAAAGTCTTGGCAGGGTTAGAAGAGGATATCTTGCAAAGGCAGCAGAGAAAATTTTAATTAGAGACAATACCATCCACACCAAAAAAATTTTTTTAAAAGTTTGTGTTAACACGGCTATTGAAAGGTCAAGCTGCCATTACAAGCTGTGGTTAGAAAGTGCCCCTCAAAGCCAATTTTTACGCCTTAGAAGGAACTGCTCAAAAATAGAAGACTTTAACACACAGGCCAATTTAAAAAAAAAAAAAATATTGAGAAAAACTACTCACCAACCCGTCTCAACACCACCATAAACACCATCACCAACAAAGACAGAGCAGCCCTCCTAACTTACAAAACCCAACCAACTACTAACTCAATGCCTCTTCCAATCAATTTTAATTTCAACAACAAAAGTGGCCATATCAAAAGAATCATCAAAAAACACTGGCACCTCTTAAAAGAAGATGAAATATTGAAAACCATTATACCAGACAAACCTAATGTAGTTTTTAGAGGTGCCCCCAATTTTACCAGAGAAACCAAACCTGTTATTAAATCTTTTATGCCTAATGCCAGCGGTTTTTATAAATGTAAAAGATGTATTGTATGTAAGAACACGGATCCCTCTGTTCCCCCCAAAACCATTAGTTTTAAATCTAATATTACCAACAAGACCTATAAAATCTGAGATTTTATCAGTTGTGACACCAAGAACGTCATCTACCTACTGGAGTGCCCCTGCGGCCTCCAGCATGTAGGTATGAGCACTAGAAACCTTAAAGTGAGACTGCGTGAACATTGTAGGAATATTAAAAAAGGCTACCTCAATCATTCAGTCTCTAAACACTTTTGTCAACATAATAACGACACAAAACTCCTTAAGTGTATTGGCATAAAAAAATGTGTAACACCATGGAGAGGTGGTAACATTAAGAATATACTTGGCAAAGCTGAGATGGAATGGGTTTTTAGAAGAACTCTTACCCCATCTGGGTTAAATGTTGATTTTGACTTGGTTAATTTTATTTAACTTTTTAACTTATATGCCTTACACTGTATTAACCTCGTATGTACATCCCTCTCCATGTACTCTTATTCACTATGCATTTTACTTTCTTATGCAACTTCCGTATCTATATGCACCACCCACTGTGACTTATGTATTTATTATTTATTCTGTATTACTTTCTTTATTTACACCTTTTTTGCTCCTTTTTCCCCCACTGTGGCACCTACCCTTCAACTACCCGAATCCCATACTATAGGTTTGGTATTTCTCCAACCACGCATGCCCAGTGTGTGGTTGGCTCTCTTCCCCTCCCTCCCCGGTCCTTGCCGCCAGCCACAATATGGCCGACGGCATTTGACTGATCGCATGATGCCATCAGTCACTCCCATTCTCCCCACCATGCCCCCGTACACCTCGTTGCCGGGCGCTCTCCAACCACGCATGTTCAGTGCGTGTTTGGCTCTCTTCCCCTCCCTCCCTGGTCCTTGCCGCCAGCCACAATATGGCCGACGGCATTTTGACTGATCGCATGACGCAATCAGTCACGCCCACTCTCCCCACCACTCTCCCTTACACCTCGCAACCGGGCGCTACCTGACTCCAATCCCCATAATGCCCTGCCGGCCGCATCACGTGACCAATAATAATTACACATTTTAACACTGTTAAACTACTTGTTTTAACCTCAAATTAATTTTTATACATTCTAATCTTATACCCCTTCCACCCTAATTTTCTAAATCAGTATTTTGATCTGTTATTTCCAACACTGTTTCTGATTGGCCAATCACAATTTTGGCGCAATTTCCTAATTACAACAGCCCTATTTAAACACCCTCTGCCAGGTTATCATTTTATCCCATTCTGAAGAAGCCACTTATGGTGAAACACATTTATGGTTTATTACTCTTATATTTTACTGTGTATTTTAGAACAATAAAGGTTTTTTGGTTACCTCACCGTACCAATCCTCTTTTTATTGCACTCTCTATGCACTTTAAACTTTTTTACTTATTCCTGACATTTTAAACGTTCCTGCTACTTTTACTCCCACTGGCAATTTTACTGTTCCAGTACTCCAAGAAATCCCAGGTGGGGATCATACCTCCAATGCCAAGCCATAGAGCAGTACCTCTGCTCTATCTTTGTGAGTATTATTTTATCTGTTATTTTACTCCTGTATCCCATCACAATTGAGAGCACTATTGCTGCTTTTTATTCCTTTCTCTTGGAGCTTTGGACTACCAGACGGTGCTGACGGACGTACTACTGCTACAGATCCCACAAGCGGGGATTATACCACTGTACGCTATCCACACCAGAGCTGGCCACAGCTCCCTCAAATGTGAGTTTCTTTTTCTATCTATTGCACATCCAACTATATCACAATTGAGAGCACTATTGTTGCTTCTATCTCCTTTTCCAAGTTTTGGATTACCAGACAGCGCTGACGGAGAGTCCTCCCCTACATATCCCATAAACTGGGATTATACCGCTGTATGCGATCCACACCAGAGCTGGTCATAGCTCTCTTGAATGTGAGTTCTTTACTTTTGTTACCTACCGCACCTTGAATATTACATACTACACCATTGGTCGCCTCTACCTCTCTTGTATTTTCATATACTGAACGGTCAAAACCAGACGTAACTACCTTCACTAGGAAACCTTATCCAGTATCTTCGACGATCCACCAATACTTCACTGGACTTTTGGCGCAGCCCTCATATCTTTTTCTCTAGCAGAGAAGAGAACTGCTGGTTTTTTTTTGCAAACTGTTTTTAGATATAACTCCAATAAAAAAGAAATGCATAATTAAATGCATGCATGTTTTCATTTGGGGTATATCTACTAAACAGTAATTTTAATTCATTTTGTATTTGGGCAGTGAAGTGTCCCTTTAAATCATCTGTTTTCAGGCCAGATAAAAACTATAATAACCCAACACTACTATTAAAAATAACAACAAACTGAACTGCAAAAGAAATGCAATGAAAAAAATAAATGAAAAAAAAAGACATAAAAAAAAATATATATATCCTTAAGGGGCTCCACGCACACTGCACTTTCAAGGAGAGAAAAGCTTTTTAGGAAGGCTTTCCAATGCATTGAAATGTCAGTTAAGCACTCTGACAGCCAAGTCACAAGATTTAGGTAAGAATGTTCACACACAAGAATCATAAGAGAGGAGACCTTATGGTCAGAGTGGTCTGATTGTTTGGTTTCTTTATTTATTTATTTTGCTATTGGTATGTATGTACGTCTGCACAGCAAAAAAAACTTGGTATTTTCAAATAAATGAATCTGAAAAAATTTGCTCTGGGTAATAAAGGTTTTGTCCAGGTGGCATTTTTGCTCAGACAAGTTTTGTTCATACGATCATTTCGGGACTACCCAAAAATGCACCTATCATTGTACTGCAGAATATATCAATACAAATAAACATTTTCAGGCCATTTGCTTTAAAGATCAAGTGAGAAGAAGTAACCAATAAAGGTAAAATAAGGAGCAGCAAAAATGTATGTAAATAATATATATAAATATAGATTCAATTTTTAAATTTTTTTTTTTTATACTCCTCCTTTCTTTTCTTCTATTGGTCACTTCTCACCGAATGTGTGTATAACATTTTGTGGCTGTCCCTCAACCATCAATCTACGTTTTTTTTCTTTATTTTTGGAGACATGTCCAGAACTCCGGGTCGTGGAAAAAAACAAAATACCTTTTTCATTTGTTGTTTCACTTGGTTTGTCCATATGGTGATTTGGAAATTGAAATATCAGGCGATTGCCCAAAATTTAGATGGTAGGAATGGCAATTTGTTTGAAACCAAATGCACAAATCTAATGTACAGTACATTTCTATACAACAAAATATTAGTATGAATGGCTTTCAACAATAAATGTGGTTTGTTAGCAGACTGTATGAACTGGAGATCTTGTATATGCATCTGATATAGGCCTTGTGTGGTGGGCGCATTGACCCAGCTAGGCCTAGACAGCCTATAACAAATATGCATCACTGTGTGTATCACATTGCTAAGGGGTATATTGATGGACTACCTCGGGGTATGCACCACATGGAAACAGTGAAAGACAAGGCATTGAACTAACATACTGTTTATAAATTATAACCAACAAGCTAGCATTGCAGAAGTCCTGCATAACTGGGGAAGAGCACCACTGATGGGATAACAAAAAGTCTGTTTCTCACTTAAATATATCCAACAGAGAGAACATCCCTTGCATACAACAAGCCCTCCTCATTGACGGTGATTCTGTGGACCTGTAGTGACAGATCTGTCTTGTGTCAAGTGAGAATCTCCAGTTGATGGATGTGGAAGGGACATTATGTTATATCTATTCTCCCTCTGTCCACAGACACTTCTTAGTGATTCCATACAGCATGCAAGAAGAAGCTTAGACAGCTTCGGAGGGGGGAAGGACAGAAATGTCACTGTAGGTGCACACAATTACCACCAAGTCACTGTTAGCCAGGTCTAAAGGCCAAACATCAGACTGTGATTGAAATGACTTTCCAGGAGAAGGGAGACTGTTACAACAATAAGGGAAAATTCCCGGCTCAGTATTGTGAAATGAGATTTTCAATACTCAGCTTCACACTTACATATGGTCTAGTGGTGTATTAAAACTAGTTGAATTATAACATTGTGTACATGGATTAAGAAACACACAGACTTCAGAATTATTGACAGAAGATCCTGTTACTTATACCAAGTGTCTTTAAATGTAAAATAAGTTTAAGCAGCATATTGCAAGGGTGCAGGTGACATAAATCAGTTACAGGTAAGATATCATACATGCTTTTACCTTAATAAATCCCATGTCTCTTCTCCGTATTTCTCTATGACGAGTGACTTCAAACAGGTGTTAATAAACCCATACTGAAAGAAAAGCAGTGTGTTTACATTGATAGGGAAACAAATAAACCTTATCTACTGAACGTCATGCACAAAATGTACAATTAAACTTTTCAAATAAAAAAAGCCCCAATACTACATTAGCAGTACGCCATTGGAAAAAAGCCCTGATTGACTGACTGGAAAAGCACAGAATGTTACTTAAAACATAGAGCAGACACAATCTAATGACACTTTTATTATATAAGATATATACACATATTACAAATAGCTGCAGATATGAATACACTATACATAAAAATATAAATATATTTACACTATGGCCCATAAAAAGCATGGTTAGTGGAAAATAAAACATTTTAAGTATATATACTAAAAATATTACCTCAGAAAAAAAGCTTACCATTTTGTGTTATTTTCCTAAAGCGTTGTTTGCATAGAATTTACAATAATTGGGATCAAAGCTCCCATCTACCAAAGTTAGCTTCAGTTTTCTGTCATCCTCTTGTCCGCTACCATTTTCATTCCAGCTGATCTGAATGCACGTATTTCCCACTGTTATCTGAAAGCAATATAATTGGCAATAATAGCATCTGGCCAATCCAGGGCAGGGGAGCTTCTGATGTGAAAAGCAGTAGAAAAGGACCCACACTGATTGTATCACAAGGATATGGACTATGTGTCTCCCTTTCTAGAATAAACTTCTTCCCATGGCTGCTGATGAGTGTCAAGGCAATCCATTAAATGAGCTCCAGGTTACTGATGGAACCAAGGTTCTAAATGTATCTCCTCCTTAGTGGAATGTTTCTCATCCATCAGTGAGGAGCAGATACAATGTAATCAGATGGGCTCCTTCTCCTTGTTCTCTGGGTTGCTGTCCAGGGCTGATGGTGCTGAAATGATTGCTATAAGCTGTAATGCTGCACGTTGAACTAAAGCAGCCTGCAACAGGCACATTAGAGGGAATGGAAATAGCCCCCTTCACCGTGATGGCTTTCACTCAATTCCAAGCCATTTATGCAAGTCACAGTCTGCTGGAGATGTCTTGACACGTGGATAATATATTCTTCGCTTGCCTCTCCTTCCACTGGTAATTGTAATCACAGGAGACAATAATATTAGATTCCTACAGAGAGCAGTGGTAGACGAATTACCACGAAGCACTATACGTGCTGCAGAACACATAGAAACACGATGCCCTTGCCACAAAAGCTCACGATCTAATGCCAGCAGTAAAACCGATATCACAACTGAGCAATCTGTTAGGATTTTGTCACATTCTTTTTGTCCCTCCCTATCCTGCCATTGGGTTTCTCATGATCCCTGGTAGTTTTTCAATGTGGATTGCACCTTCCTCTAAACGGCATGTCATTTATATATCGATTGAGGGAAGGTGTTGAAAGCATCTCTAAACCCTTTTCCAGACAGCAGACATATTAGAGACCCTGTCTTGTCATTGTATAGCTCTGTGTACTGCAATGTCACAAGTACCATGGTTAGACTGACTATATGTCTGTATGCATGCATCTGTGTTACATATAGTGTTTTACAAAACAAATGCAACATTCTATAAGCAAATAAAAATCTATAATGCATGAAGCATGAAAACGAAATAAAAAAAAATAGAGGGTTTAATATAGAAATGAAAAAAAATCCTTTAAATATACATTTCCAATTGATAGACTGCTGGTACGTTTACACTGTCCCAGTATTAATGGTGTTATTTACCAACTGCAGTGCTTTTGCGCTTATCATGGCTAGCAAGTTCTGGCTTGGGGGAGAGAAAGTAGAATTTATTTGTAGTCACCTGATCCTGCACAGCTCTCCCTATAATCTTGCCACCAGTCACTGAATCTTCTATTCCACACAGCATAATGTTAAGCCTGCATTACTGCCATTTATTACTCTCATTTCTGTTCTTTTCACCCACTACTCTGTTTATTAGTTTACCAGTCATTATTACCTCTGTTTAGCCTATCAGTCACTATTTTTCCTTATAAGACCACAGTTACTGGTATTAAGCTTAATTTAATATAATCTGCCCCTATCTTCCCACCAGCTCCTAATGCCAACTCTAGATCCATTCCCCATCCATTCTATGTCCACACAGCCTGATTCACTTCTATGGCTATATCAATATCCTCCCTTTCTCTCTCCAAGGTCCCTTGCTACATTATTATGTATTCAATGCCCATCAGTGCAAACATCAGCTCCCCTCCCCCTCCTATACTTCCCATTCCATTTTCTCCCTTCCTTGTAATATCAACTGCTCTCCACCCACTATGCTCCAAAATACCCATGAATGTCCTGCATCTATTTGACTCTTACTTAAGTTCATTCAGCATGCTCACCTAAGTAATATTATACTGTTTCATAAAGGAACATTCCATTAAATAAAATAAAGTAATAAAAAATAGCAACTTAGCAGATAAACCCCAATGACATTAAGCATGTTATTAGTGTTTCATGGTTGTTGTTTTTTTGGAGGTTTAATAATTGTTGGCTTGCAACAGCTGCAGATATAGTACATCTACAATTACATGCAAGCCCACCCCTTCTTTCCCAGCATAGGGTTTGAGGCTGTCTAATTACAGACTTCTCAATCAGCTGTATTACAGCTCATTGAGAAGTCTTTGCAAGGCAGGTGCTCTGGGCAATTGTCTGCCTCTTGATTTTAGCTCCAGGAAGTAACAGGACTGGCTGTCTGATTGATAGCCAGAAAGGGATAACAAGGTTCCTTTATACAAATTCTGATTCCTATAAAAATCATCCCTTTCATAAAATGAAAAGAAAGAGGACATACTCTTCACACCTAAAGCATTTCTGAAACTTAAGTGTTTAATGTGCTTGGATTGTTCTTTTGGCAATCCCATGATTTATACGGTTCTGTCAAGGGTTGAATACGATAATAATATATTGAGTGTTTTAGTAACAAGGAAGAAAAAGTCAGTAAATATATTGTGTGTTAACTTGGTAGAATATTATTTTTCATGGTTATGAATTATAAGAAAACCACAATTTGATGGCGGAGGGGAGAGGGGGGAGAAATCAGTCAATAAGTGCTGAGACATAAAATCACACTAAACTGTTATACCTCTAGTAAGTGCCACTAGAGCAAGAGTAGGCAGCATTTGGCACTCCAGATGTTGTGGACTACATTTCCCATAATGGTCATATATACATAAGGCTGGCAAAGCATCAGGGGAGATGTAGTCCACAACATCTAGAGTGCCAAAGGTTGCCAACCCCTGGAACTAGAGCAATGTAAAACACATGTATGTGTTTCCAGAAAATACCGTTTCATTTTACGTTCTGAGATCTTCATTTTAAGTGAATATCGGGTGTTGTGAGGGCTTGTACTGCTGCGTGCCGACAAACCCAGATTTCTTCTTAACAGAGTTATTTACTAAAATGTAAATTGTGATGAATTTAAAGTGTATTCAAAGTGAATAAAAAAAATCACAAAACTGAAAACAAAGCTGAATTAGAGATTTTTCATTTTAATTCACTGTGAATTCCAAAATAAATTACCCTTTAGTAATGAAATAAAAGTGCATGTTATTGTTTGCGTTTTATAAAAAGAGAATGTTTTGAAATAAGATGCAGCCTTTTTATTCTACAATTGGTCCAACAATTTGAGCTAGATAAAATGAATTAAAAATGAAACTGGCTTCAATGGAGTTTTAATGTTACTATTTTGTGACTTTATTTTCTTAGCATGTCTTGTCATTAATCCACTGTCTACTAAATCTATCAAGCAAACCCTTACTCCACAACAGACAGTACAAAAATGGGGTGTACTAGACTTATAATATGTCAGAAGTGTCCATGTGACCTTATTGGCATTCTTTGTCACCAATATATATTTAGCCAATGATGTCATATAATTGAGTTTTACTTTCATTAAATATTGTCCTTCAGCCTTGAAAATCTATCCTTGTCAGAAAGCAATTATCTCTTGAATCTGCTTGTTACAGAGATGTAGCATTTCAGGGGGATAGTGTGTATATTGCTTTTTAATATTTCTTTATTCAAATTAGGTAGAACAGATAGAGTTAGAAGTGATTTGTAAATTGCAAGTCTAATAGGCATATATTAAAGATGGGAAAATTAGAAATTGCTATAGAATATATATATAGTTAATACAATGTTAAACAAAAATCTGCACACCAGTCAAGCCATAAAACAAGAAAACAAGACATAAGGTTATTGGCTAGCGTTGAGGTTTGGATGTACTTGCGAACAAACAGTTATGGTGGGGAAAAAATTGTGCTTGAAAACCCCTTCCACCTGAAGTCTGTGGGTAGTTAATACAATGTTAAACAAAAATCTGCTCACCAGTCAAGCCATAAGGCTTGCTTTTCCCACAGAAATCACACATTTGCAGTGATGTTACTACCGCAAAGGATTCTAGGTGGGCATATGCAAATTAGTTCAACAAAGAAACACAGTTTTGCCTCATTCCATTTTAAACATGGATTCCTTTGAGTCTGTGTTTGCTGTATACAATAGCTTTGAAACACAACTTAGGAAAAGATGCAAAGCCAGTGAACCACTCATATATATAAACTGAATGTATTTTAAGCATTGCATAACAAATTAGAAGAATTGTGCAATAGTTACAAAATTAAAACAAAAGTAACACACAAGGAGTGAATAGAATTTTATTACTGACATTTATTGATATACAATACATTTTAATTTATTCAGCTGTAAACACTTTGCTGATCAATATTAAAATAAAAAGGTCCATATAGAACATTTATGTGTTGGCCTGTCACCAACTTTGCTTTAATCAATAGAATTAAAAAACTATTTATTTTTACGAAAGGAAAGAATAGGAAAAAGAATATACACAGCACAACCTGTAAGTATACCTACACACTGCATAGGTATATAATGTGTGGTGCCTCGAATTCCCATTTAAAGGGACACTCCACTGCCTAAATACAAAAAAAATAAGTTTAATATCAAAAATCACTATTTAGTAGATATACCCTAATGAAAACATGCATGCATTTAAATGTGCATATTTTCATTGTGAGTATATCTAAAATGGCTTGCAATAGCTGTAGATCTCTTGTCTGAAGCCTTTGCAAGTCCTTCCCACCTAACCCCACCCAGGCTTCTGTGGCTGTCCAATCACAGGTTTCCCAATAAAACTCAAGGCAGGTGCTCTGGGCAATTGCTGTCTCTTGATTTAGCTCTACTGAGCAGAGCAACCAGGAAGTAACAGGATCGGTTGTCTGATTGAAAAGCCGGTGGGAGGGGGGTGTAACCAGGTTAATTTATAGAAGTGTAAATTTCTATTGACAACTGGACTTTTTGTTAAATAAAAACACTATTCACACACATAAAACATTTCAGCAAGCCAAAGTGCTTTAGGTATCTGCAGTGTTCCTCTAAGGATCAATGTTAGGACTTGTAATAATTTTATTATAATAATAGGGTCTTTAAAAGTCCTATTTCAAACTGAAATATTTTATTAATTTAGCAACAGCAGGACTATACACGGCTTATGGTAAGATAAATAAGAGGGATATTACATGGAAACATAGGATTGTTAAGGTCGCCAATGAGCTATAAAAAATTTTCTATCCTGCTTCTTTTGAAATCTCCACTCTTAGCTACAGAGGTGCTCCACTCAAAGCAGGATCTGTCACAAAACCTTAATGATGCATTACTCAATTCTTTGGTCAGCTTGATGTAAGATCTTGACGAGACTGTATTTGATGGCAGGAACAGTTTAAAGACATGTAATATATATTCTGCAGATCTGCTCTCAGACGTAAGACATTGGCTCCAGAGCAGATCTAGATCCAGAGCAGACATAGAGTGGGCTCCAAAGCAGATCTAGACTAGAGAAACCACCAAACTGCTTCTCTTATCACCATAACAGAAACAAATATTTTTTTGAAACACTGCTTTGCTTTGGGGAGAGATTGACTACCGTAAAGAAGTACAGTATTGATTAACTGGACCACAAGCACCTATTGGAAGAGGTTTTTGGTTTCAGGGCACTCCATTTATTACCAGAAAATGTGTGTTGTCAAGATAACCTTTTCAGACGCACATTGCTCTCCTCTGTGGTGCTGGAAGGGAAATAAAGCAGGTTAAATGTTGTGTCTGTGATTTAACCCTTGCAGATTTGCCAGGTCATGAGGACATAAATTGATACTTGATGGCTTTGTAAAGTACTGAAGGATCTCATGCCAGCAGGGAAATACATAGAGCATTTGCCACTTGAATAGCCTTCAGTCATGAGTCCTCAAGTCGTAATTCCTTTTTCCCCCAGCTATCTGGACAGCGTGAAGAAGTCTTAAGTGCATAGATTCCTGACATCTAGGTCTAGAATGAATTCTGCCAGGAAGAGAAAATTACAGAAAGTAAGAACACATTTTCACCCTTCCTGGATACCCATATCGACGTCAGATATGGATAATGCCAGAGTTCTAAGGACATGATACCAGGGAACTAGATAAAGAGATAAATAATTATTGCCGTGCAAATGTCAGCATTATTTATGAACCTTTCTTAATCCCCCCCCATTTTTTTTTAAAATCTATCATCACCTTTCTCTAGTTGGGACGTGCCTCTCCTATCTATCACATCAAGTGCCTTGTATACATACTTTAACATTTGATTAGCCAATACATTGATTATACACCTCCTCTACGTAAGTTGCAAAATCTAAATAAAATTATACATGGCAAAGAGGTTTTTTTTTGTAATTTAATTTGTAAAAATTTTTTTTTTAATTCTTTAATTTTGTTGTGCATAGATGCAAATACAGACAGACTTGTAGTGCCACAACAGCATCAACAAGCAAGGAAACACATAATATGCAATGAGTATGTGGCTTCAAAATTTCAGCACAATTAATATTATGTAATAAAACAGGCTAGTTACACGTCTAGGTTCAATTGTAATCTGCTTTGAAATACAGACAAAAAAAAACCAAGTAAAATACGGCACTAAAAATTGTGACAAACAATCAATATTTCAATAAAAGCAGCACCTCCCAAGTGCAATAACCCAATATACACTAAAACATACAATACAACCAAAAAAAGGTGCGCTACAATAATAAAAATGATATGTATATCCAAAATTCTTTGACATAAACAAATAGTGAAAGAAAAAAAAAATATCGTAGAGTGCACAAAAATATCGTAGAGTGCATGGTGTATTAAAGTACATAATTATGACCAAAGTGCAATTGCAAAATAAAGTGCAAAAAACAGTAAATTTGTGTGATAAAAAATTTGTAACCTTCCACTGATATGTACATAAAGAGAAAACATAAAAACAACATATAGTGTGATACTGTTATAGATAGCACAATATATAAGTGGTCCTATATGCACTCATAAACGAGGAGCAGGTAAGTCTGCTCAAGCTGTCCTCCTGTGGGGTGAACCAATCTTGTAAAATGTTTTTGCACTTTATTTTGCAATTGCACTTTGGTCATAATTGTGCACTTTAATACACCATGCACTTTTAATTGTGCACTTTACAATATTGTGTTTTTTCTTTGACTATTGGTTTATGTCAATTAATTTTGGATATACATATCATTTTTAATATTATAGCACACCTTTGTTTGGTTGTATCAGCTCTGAAATAAAATTGTAGAGAAGACATGGTAGGAGTAGGGCAACAGCATAGTATACCACCCTAGACTGCTCTGAGACATGTTGGAGACATCCTAAATGAACAGTAACTTATGCAAGTGCATTTTCAGCTTATAAACATAAGGTTTAGATAAGGAAGAAAAAGAGAAATAGTTTAGATCTGTTACAGAACGAGAGAGCATGTAGTAAACAATGGAATGGAGCATAACATGCAGCTCAAACATGGCGGCCAGCCTATCCCCAGTACAGGGAATTCATAGTCCCATATGGTATGGACCTTCAGCCTCAGAGCCGATGGAGTCAGCTGTGGGTTCTGGTTCTGCAGTTGCTTCCCCCCTATCTCTCCTTCTTGTTTTACAACCCACATATATATTCTGGGGGTGCAGTGCTGCCAGGTTAGACGGCGTACCGCAGTGTTCACAGCTGCTTTCATGATGCATCGCCGATGCGGCCTACGCCTTCTCCATCGCGCTGGGACCTTGATGGCAGTAGCTGGATGGCTTAGGGTGTGTCTAATCAGTTTAGAGGGAGCCTCTCCGGGCAGAGGAGCATGTAGAATCAGCTTATGCTCAAGCTTTTTCCAGAGAGCATCGAAGACTGCTTCCAGGTGGTGGTGAAGAGTGGATGTCTCTTCACAGGACTCCAGGTGTCTTGTGGTGTTCGACATCTTACATGCATCACTGGTGGTATCGTTGGCGTGTAAGGCAATGCCATGGATCCCTGCTGAGTGTTGACACTCACTTGGGTGGGGACCGGGATCACCCCCACCGTTCCAAAGGGGGGTGATTGGGGGGCATCATCACCAGTTTTGGTAAACTGTCAGCGCAGTGTCGGAAGTTCTCCTCCTCCCCCAGCGCCCACTAGACCATGTGAGTATTTGGCATCTGGTATACACTGGAGACCACTGGAAGTACCCCCAGACCACTCTGTTCGGGCATATAGTAGAAGGTTAATTGCACGCTTGTAACATATAGTTGGTACAGCAGTTAAATGGGTTTTGCTCAGCATGTTCTGAGGATCTCGCTGGAAACATGTCCAAACGCCATGACAAGCAAGCCTCACCTCCTTTAATTTAAAAATATTAATGCAGTATGTATTGTTTTAAAAAAGGGAGCCACATTTTCAGTATGCATTCCGATGAAATAGGCTTTCTATGTACACTATGAGAACTTTAACTGCAGTTAACTAGATGTCTAGTTTGTGTTTTGTTTGCTTTACAATAAATAAAAACCATGATAAGGGTTACAAATACCCATTGCTGCCCGGGTACTGCCTCATTTTGTGCTCTACTTTGTGTTTTGTTCTATTTTTTATTGCCCTAAATGGTTGCTTTTTTTAATATATGGATAAGTATTTTATCGTGATTTTAACTCCTGATTTGCCTATGTTTATCCCTAGGCTACTTAGCCTCCTGTAGACTGCCTCGTTTTTTTTCAATCTGATATTCTTTCTCCTCTGCAACAATGTGTAATTTGCTTTGCTAGAAGTAGAGAGTCCCAAGTTCCGTTATCACAATAACAGCACACTCTCTCTTTAACCCACAATAAACTCGGCCTTTCTGATTTTACTACGTTTTTCTTTTCTCTGAAAAATAATTTTGTAACAAAGAAAGTGAATAACATGTACATAAACATTAAATCTAGGATTAACAAAGCAATAGTAGGACAAAAGGGACAAATAGGAGAAAAAGAAAAGGATGAAGGGAGGAAATAAAAATCAGTGCAGGGACAGCTGGATGATAAGAAGGTTGAAAATGTAAGAGAGGGAATAAAACTTCGGTCAAGGGAAGCTAAAAGACGAGTGTCCTGCAAAATCAAGTGCTGTGGTCCAATCAAGTCCTGATCACCAATGGAATGGTCTAATATTTATACCTGCTGGAAACATGGAGTGGCCAAATGGAGAAGTCATCCTAGTATCCTCTGACAATTTATCTCTTGCAATAACGGATGCCAAACACAGAGGAAGAGTTGAAGTGTTGGAATAGGGTGAAACCCGAGAATGTATTTTCCAGAAAGCAAACATATCATTCAAAGGGCCTGTGCATCCACAACGTCCTATATCCCAACCCAGCTTCGGCCATTCTTAAAGCAACACTTCTAGAGGTTTTTTTTTTATTGTTACTATTCCCCACTCCTTTTTATTATTTTAAATATTTTTTTTATCACAAATAGAATTTAGATTATTTTTTCTTATTTAGAGCTGTATGCATAGGTACACCAATTTACTCACAATCCATTAATCAAAACGGTTTGATGGATTTGGGCAACTCTGATCTGGCTGTCCTCTCCCAATGTCAGGTTTAGATTTTAGGCAGTAGAAAGCTCAGACACACAAAAGATCCGAACGCAGACATCATTAACAGAGGAAAAGAAAAAGGGGATAACCGACTACGGATATCTTGCCGAAAGAGAAGAAAAGATGATGAATAACTAAAAGCAAAAGGAGTGTAGAGTATGTGTATTATAAACACGGTGCTGCTTTAAAAGGGATACCGAGGCACTGTAACTGCTTCATCTCATTGAACTGGTTATAATGCCTCGGGTTATACCATTTTTAATGGATTAACACTAAATTGGACCCACAACAGCCTGTCCGCTACGTGCAGCTTGCGATAATAAAGCATTATACTGAGCAACAGTGGATGGCAGCGATTGGTTGA
The DNA here is from genome assembly GCA_933207985.1 of Pelobates cultripes. NCBI lineage: Eukaryota > Metazoa > Chordata > Amphibia > Anura > Pelobatidae > Pelobates > Pelobates cultripes. The sequence continues at coordinate 83,173,205 of OW240913.1, read as the reverse complement.
GAATGTCAATCCTCCTAATATTAATCCTCCTCTCTCGCTCTCCCTTCAGATTGGTGGTACCCATATCAGCCCATCCTTACAAGCACATTGTCTTGGTGTTACTTTTGGTTCTGGCCTTGCCTTTTAGCCTCAAATCCGGTCTGTTGTCAAATCATGCCAATTCCACCTCAAAAACATTGTCCGCTTCCGCCACTTTCTTACACAAGATGCTACTAAAGAGCTTGTCCATGCTCTAGTAATCTCTCGCATGGACTATTGTAACTCTCTCCTAATTGGTCATCCCAAAAGCCGTATTGCCCGCTACAGTCTGTGATGAATGCTGACGCCAGACTGATTTTCCTCTCTAGTCGGTCCTCTCACACCTCACCCCTCTGTCAGTCCTTACATTGGCTTCCTGTATCCTATAGCAGTCAATTTAAAGTGCTAACCCATACATATAAAGCACTGAATAATCTTAGCCCCTCTTATATCTCCTCACAAATCCATAGGTATGCCCCTTCTCGGGCTTTCCGCTCTGCCTGTGACCTTCTTCTGTCCGCTGCTCGTACCCGTATGGCCAACACGCGCTTGCAGGACTTTTCATGGGCGGCTCCTGTCCTATGGAATAGCCTGCCTACCGCCATCAGACTCTCACCTAGTCTTCAATTATTTAAGAAGTGCCTTAAAACTAATTTCTTTAGGAAAGCCTATGGCCTCCCAGACTAACCTCTACTCACATACCTGTCTCTTTCTCTCTCCTAAAAGGCAGCACTCTCTCCTCCAGCTCTGCTTCACTCCCACCTATGCTGACTTCTATTCCCTGTCCTAATGTGTTTTATACCCCACCTCCTATTGACCGTAAACCTGTTTGAGCAGGGCCCTCTTCAACCCTTCTTTTCTTTGAGTTTTTTTGTAATTGTCCTATGTATAGTCAAATCCCCCCTCTAATAATATTGTAAAGCGCTACGGAATCTGTTGGCGATATATAAATCGCAATAATAATAATAACATCTACCCATTGCCGATATGAATTGGTATGGCAAAGAGTGTGAATTGAATATTATGCTAGCTTTAGTGTACTAATGATCTTAATTTTAATAATGACAGGAGGCGAGTATTTTGCACATCTCTCTTTACTAACTCCATACAGCAGTAAAGAAACACATAGAAAAAAGAACCAATCACAGGAGAGCAGGATGTACACAAGGCAATGTGACCTTATCATTTCCTCTTTCAGAAAGCGACAACAAGCAGAAGTCAATATATAGCAAATAATAAAACTAATAATAACTCCAAGTTCCCATGTGCGAAGGAGCAAACTTCCAAAGAATTCTATACGAACAACGAAAAAAGAGTTCAGGGTTGAGACAAATCCGAAGCATAAAATCTCCAATAGTTTCACGTGAACTGCCAATTATCTTCAGAGATGAATCATACTGAAAAGAGAATGTGTGACAGATTTAGACATAGTCACGAACATGTAACTCCAATTAAAGTACCACCTAACATCCCATTGGAGAATATAGTAACTATAATCTGATAACTGAGTAATTGTAATGAGAACTCTAATGAGGATTCCATATTAATGGAAGTATGAACATATCATATAAGCACCAATGTGATAGGCAAACCTACCTTAGCACCTGATATCTGCAAAGCAAACGAATAGAAAGGGTGGGCAGCGAAGTAGGGGGGGAAAATACTCTCCTCCTGTCATTATTAAAATTAAGATTATTAGTACACTAAAGCTAGCATAATCTTCAATTTTACCACATCACAGGAGGCTTCGTATTTTGCATTTTTAATGCTGAGAAAAGAGTATAGAACTAAATAAGAGTCCTACGGTGTGCCAAGAGACCCAGTATTCGGCGTTGTGGGGAGGTCTTCCCCGTTGAGCACCCACATATAAACCATCTAATGGGAAATTATACAAGACCAAGTCTGACCGATTGTCAGCAGGATGTTTAGTCCCGTAGAGTGAAAGGAGAACGACCTCCACAACTCATAAGCTGGAGAGGTATGACATTGGGTAGTTGGTATCCTAGAGGATCCTAGTCCCTTGGGCGTCCTCAGGTAGTGATACCGGCTGCAGTTCCGTCTCCATCCTCATATAAGGCATCAAGATGCAGGATCGAACCAGACAGGCTGGGAATGTCCAGATGTAGGGGAAGGGTCTGGGTTCCCAGATTCTCAAGAGGTCCTCTGCAGCCTGCGATTGTCCGCTGACCTGCCAAGAAACCTCCAAAGTGGCTCCGTGAGGAATTGTTTGTCATGAATGTAGCAGGAGAAGATTCTCGCCTGCTCGAGAATTACTGTAGACCTTGAGAAGCATAAGTCCTCCAGGGAGGTCAGGTCGGACGGAGCGCGATCACCATCGTGCCTCGACTTATACTGTGACGAGTGGTAATATCCAAATCAGTCAGCCCCTATGAGATGTGTCTTCCCCGGGAGACTGGTTGATCTTCTGTGAAGAAGACGGGGATCGAAGGAGCCTACATGTTGTCTGATAAACGTGAGTTGGTCCATCGCGGTGGATGTGAAACCTGACCACCTAATCTGTGGTTACCTGCAGTAGGGTGCAGCCGATCTAGTACTTCTTTATCAATCCATGTATTGTGAAGTATAGGACCAAGAAGTCTAGGTAAACAACGTACAGGATCGCGGTGGTGCCGCGGAGAGGCGTATGAATATTCCCAAGTTGTGGAATAGTCTACGAATCCACTGAGCGAATAGTCTTCTACAAAAGGTTTCAACCGGTTCTCGGATGAACGTGGATGTTGACGAGTTTTCAGTTCACTGGAGTGATCTGAATGAGGTTCTCCCGGAAGAGAGTGTCTCGTCTTCCCCGCCTGTATTCATTACTTCTTTCTGTAGGTTATCAGGGCCCACCAGGCTTTGAGCTACAGGATCGGGAAGGAGAGGATGTCCCCTGACAACTGGGTAAGGTGGTCGAGCGGGAAGCAAGAAACCGTCTTGACATGTCTTTAGGTCCTGAACGCAAGTCGGTTGACTACGTGATAGTGGCCTTCCCCAGGATTGAGTGCCTTTCACTTTGATGTGGTGAAATCCCCTGTGGATGTAGTAGGAGGTATATTGATGGTATTTGTGCATACCGTGTTCTCTGTCCGCTTATCTGGAGCACCATTGGTTGACTCTCACTTTATATGGGTAATAGAGCCAGCGGTAGCGGATCTCGGTTCTAATGTCCCGAAGTGGTCGACGACCGGCTCTGTTGCCAACTGGTTCCAAAGAATCCCTTGTAAAGGTAATCGCATACCACCTCCTTCCTAGGGGTTTGAGCCCTTATGAAAACCGTGGGACCCTTGCATGTCTAATAAGTTCCGTTGGGAACTTTGTGCCTTGTGCCTGGGGTTCCGACTATTTTGGCGCCCAGTACCGCCAACCATCCGTCAGTGCGGAGGAGTGCTGCTATGGGCATCCTATGGGAGAAGCCAACACTGGGGTTTCCTGCGAGGAGCAGAAACAGTTTTTGAGTCCATATACCCAAGTTGTATGCCCATTCCCGGACGATGTTTGGCGGCGTCCAGCATCGCCCATGGTAAGGTCGTGAATCCTGAGAGACCTCCTCCGTTGGTCAAAAGTGCTTAATGTTGTCAAGTAGGTTTATCGTAGTAAGGGATACCCCTGTGTAAGGCACAAACCAGTAGTCAGGCACAGGATGCAGGGCAAACAGATCAGTCTACTATGACAGTAGGCAGTGTTCACGGAAACCCTTGTGGGCTCACCCAGTACATAGAGGTTGCCATAGCATTGCCTCCGTTCAGCAGCACCGTGCAGCGCACGTATAGTGGGGGCTCACCCCGGGTGCACAGGGTATGAACCCTTAAATGCTGGTCATCGCCCTGATAGAGAGTGTCGTCACCTCTTCCATTATTAAATTCACCACAAGGGGAATATATATCGTTAAGTAGGTGGCTCGGAACTCCTGTTCAGCGGTTGTAACCGCATGCCATTTTAGTGCAGTGCACGCCTAGCAGGGCCCGGTGCATAGGGCGTGGGCCTTTAACTGCAGGCCGCAGAATAGGTACAGGGCATAAACCCGTACCGTATCATGATTCATTATCAATGGAGGTATTCCTTCAGCTGTAGGTAGAGGCTGTTGCTGTAAGACTTCCTTCGGTTGGGTAGTGTGACTCGCCTATCGTAGGGGTCTCACCCCAAGGTCTGAACCTGTAAGTGCTGGTCCCAGCTTGGAAGTTCGGATTTTCAATCCTCAAGCTCGCTGTTGAGAGGGGTAGGAGTAGAAGCAGCAGTGCTGTAGGGGGCTCACCCCAGTTGCACAGGGTATGAACCCATCAGTGCTGACCATCAGTCTGATAGAGAGTGTCCTACAGCTCTATCAATAATGAATGCACTGCCATGAGGGATATACTGCACTGAAGCTTGTGACTCTGTCCCCTTTTTTGCCGAATAGATTGGCGTAGAACTAGTCAGAGATCACCTCAGGTGCGCAGGGTATGTACTCGTTAAGCGTGGGTCGCGGCCAAATAAAACAGACTGGATGAGAGCACAATCCATTTCATTGTGTGCAATGCACCATGCAGACACCAGCAGGGTGTAGTAGTGTGCACTTATTGTGTGCAATTTATTGTCTCAAAGTACCAAAACAACCCCAGCAGGGTGTGTATAAATGACAGTAATGTGTAATAACCCCAGCAGGGTATTCTGTATCTGTCACTTAGTGTTGTCACATTGTCCCAGCAGGGCAAACCACAATATTGGGATTTGTATAACTGGGCCTCACCCAGGATCACAGAGGTGGCCACAGGGCTACCTCTAAAAAGCAGCACGGTAATAGGGGTAGCACCCCAAGCAGGCACAGGGTAATAAGCCCTTTAGTGCCGAATATGGCAGTAATGAGACAAAAAGTGACTGACCTCTGAGGGATAATAGGATAATAGAGCACTAGCTCTAAGCTCCGTCGTCAGTCGTGTTCTGTCTTAAGTGATAGGGGTCATCCCTTTGAGCATCCATTACCAGACATAGAGTCTTGCTGTAGATTCCTGAACCCTGATTCAGGTGATATCCCTTCAAATCTCCCTTCAAATCTCCCATCACTGATATGTACTTATACAGTACCATCTTGATAATCTGTGTCCAAGGGTGCTATCCCTTTGAGGAATTCAAGGGTGGTATCCCTTTAAGGATTTGGTATCCATTTTAAGTAGTTCCAGAGTGGTATCCTTTTAAGGAGTTCCCTATAAGGGTCCAAGAATGGTATATTTAAGGAATTTGAGGGTGCTATCCCTTTAAGGGCTTTTGGGGGATGATATCCCTTTAAGGTTCCAGTACCTCAAACCACTATACACAAGTACGACTCAAATCTGTAAATAAAAGGCCAGTTATTATTATTATGATGATATTTATAGAGCTCTGTCAAATTCCGCAGCGCTTTACAATGGGTGGACGAACAGACATGTATTTGTAACCAGACAAGTTGGACACACAGGAACAGAGGGGTTGAGGGCCCTGCTCAAGGATCTTACATGCTAGAGGGAGTGGGGTAAAATGACACAAAAAGGTAAGAAGAGTTAGAATACTTACCTTTGCCTGGATTCGAACTTGGGACCCTGGGGTCCAACGTCCGTGTCAGAGAATCGTGAGCCCAAGAGCAGCTAGGCTAACTGACAGCCCAGGTATATGTTACTCTCGAGCGCCGTAATTGTGGTGGGCAAGAGTAGCAAAACGGCCGTCCATAATCTCGCGAGATTAAAGATGGCCGCCGAGGGTAAAGGAGGTGGAACATGGTCCCTGGAGTCTCGGTAGACGCAGGATCAAAGATGGCCGGCCGCGTCATGCTCAGGCTACCTCGTGGTCGCCCCACAGACTGCCCTGCACCAAGGTAGTGGATGTTGGAAAGCATCCAGCACATTACCAGGTGTACGGTATGGAGCAGCCTGAGAGAGCGAGGGCAGTGAGTCCGGCCGTCCCCCTGATTGTAGGAGGAAGGGGCCGAACGGATAGGCCGGAAGAAGGGGTTAATGCCCCGGAGCCGGTGGGAGCCAACGGGAACCGCGGGAGGGAAGGGGTTAAGCCCCAGCCAGACCCAGAATCCCCATGAGATCATGGGGGGAAGGAAGAAAGCGGGGAAAGAGGGTCCCCAGACGCCCCAGGTATAGAAGACCAGGAAAATCGCCAGAAAAGTCATAATACATATGGTATAAAGTACCTCTACCATAACTATACATAAAACCTATTAAGTCAATAATAAAATTTACACCTAACACCTATTAAATCCATGTTATAAAATACATATGACATCTATTAAATACATATAAAGTACAAATAATACTTATCAAAACAAAGGATGAAATGCCTATAAAACTGATTAATTACAAGTGATATTAATCACAAGTAAAGGTTATAAAATAAGGATAACATTAAATATACATATCTATGAAATAACAGAAAAAAACAGCTGCACATAGTACAGAAGCACAGCAAGAACATACAGTAAAGTATACAAAAATATAATACAGAAACAACCTCAAAGAGGCACTGTAAACATAAAGTAATGGAGGAGAGTAATACTCTGACCTGTCTGCTTGATGGAGCAGTAAAGAAAGAGGAAATGATAAGGTCACATTGCCTTGTGTACATCCTACTCTCCTGTGATTGGTTCTTTTTTCTATGTGTTTCTTTACTGCTGTATGGAGTTAGTAAAGAGAGATGTGCAAAATACGAAGCCTCCTGTCATGTGGTAAAATTTTACCTTAGCCATGCCTCCAGTGGGGCTGGGCTGAGGGCAGCCAGGTACTCACAGGTTTAAGACTGAAAAGAAGAGCCAGCACAGAGGCACTATAACCAATTCAATGAGATGCAAAGTGATGTGGGATAGCTAAAAAAAAAAAAATGAAAGAAAAAATGAACCACCAATTTAACCAAGCTTTATGAAATGGTAACCTTGAAAATCTGCCTCGGACAACCTCAAACAAACGTGTAAATATTTCCCAGATTTTCTACAAATCATATTGAGCGTTTAACCGCTTGCAGATAGAGAGTGCATAATATATTTAATTAAAAAAAAAAAAAAGGGGGATAATGTACTGCTTACTCTCAACAGGCACACAATAAAATATTGGCCAATTTGCTCCCTCTTTCCAAAAATGCATACATTTCACTACTCCAGGATACAGCTATTGTGGAAATACTCAAGTACTCCACCTTGACAATCCTGCATCTTTAGTGCAACAAACTACCCTTCCGACAGCCTTTTTTTCCCCACCAACTTATCCCACTTCTCTAGATTTATACACTACTTAGGACAATGTCCACACAAAAGCTCCTTCACACTTCTGGTAGCTTTTTGAAGACTTCTGGAACCAGGTAATGATTTACACCTCTACTATATGGAATTTTTTCATCAAAACTGCATTGCAAAATCTACACTGAAATAGCCCTAATGTGAATATAGAAGAATGGAAGAATTGTTTCAGAGCTATTTTGTGACTAAATGTTGATGTTTGGAATTCAATTGGCTCCAACTTTGTAGTTTTATAAGATTAATGAGGAGAAAAAAAAAAAAAAAAAAAATTATCCAGATATCTATTCCAAACTACAAAGGAATAGAGCCAGACATCACCTGGAGGCAGAATATTACAGGATTGCAGTTCATTGTTTAATCCATCCAGAGTTGAAGGGTTCATCTAAGCTTTTCTCTATTTCAATACAGGACATTGTCATATCTGCATAATGTGTGTGGGTTTTTTTTCCCCCTCTCGGCTCTACCCACCCACCCTGGTTCCTTCTATCTATATAGAATGCTCTTAGCCAATCACCTCCTCATTCCCTTCACATGCTATCAGATGCTGCAGTTATACTATTAACTCTCTCTGCTATCACATACAAATCCCTTTGCTACCTCGCGTCATCTCCCCAGTTTAAGCTTTAGATTGTAAGCTCACGGGCAGGGTCCTCTACCTGTTGTATCGGTCTGTTATTATGGTGTTTGTCTTTTTCTCCAATTGTACACTGCTGCGGAATTTGTTGGCGCTTTATAAATGCCAGTAATAATAACTTACATGACATTAATGTCAACTGCTTTCTGGACTGCCTTCCTGCCAAATGTTGATTTTTATTTATTTTTTTAAATGACATCCCATGTGTTTTATTTCCTATACTTTCCCATTGCCTCCATTGTGAGCACACCCAAGGTCGTTGCACCAATCTGCAGTGTGGTGGTACATGTGCTTTAAAGACTGGCATAACCAAGTACAATTCAAGATTCAAGGGAAATAAATAAATAGATTGTTATAAATCATGACAAACTCCTCACATTCAAGTTCAATAAAGAAAATACAGCTCCACAACATTGCATATACTTTTAATGAAACAGATGTACAATGTCTGCAATCAACATTTTATAATGAAATGTCAAAACAGGTTACTTGAATGATGTAAAGGTGCAGCTCCATGCCATGGTTTCCGAACTGCACTCCATAATTAAAAAAATAAAAATAAAACCAAATAATCACAAGCTCATGCAACTTTACAGACATAGTTTACTAAAGCACAGACCATTATTTGTTTAATTATTTTTTTTTTTTTTAAATAAAAACAATATGTAGACATTATAGACAAAATGAGCATGTAAAAGTCTTCCCTTTTATTTAATTTATTTATTTATTTTTTTTAATAAAATATTCTTCTTTATAAGATCCAATGAAAAAATTCCAGTACTTAAAAAATAAAATCCCATGTGGGTAAAGAAAAATTCATAAAAAGCATTTTCCAAACTTAAATAGCGGCAAAGCTTATGAATATGTGAAGACTCAAATACTAAATAAGCAAAAAGTCTGTATACCTTGTTTTCAATGAAAAAAAAACACTGGTTAATATTTAAAAGGTCAGGAACCAGGGTGCTACAAACAGATTGCTCTGCAGGTAATGGATGCTCGCTTTCTAGAAATAATGGAGTAATTAAGACTTAAACACAGTAGAATAATTAGACATTGGGCTTATTCCTTTAACAGTAAGTTGCAAAGCTGAAAATGTTACAGTGAAATAGAAAAGTATTGAGTGGAGGGGGAAATCCACCAACGTAACTTTTTGGCCTGAACAGAATCAATTTGTTAACTTACTGTTATGCACCATTAAACGTATAAATCACAAAATATGTTCCTAATTAAAAACACAGATTTGAAGAATCAGGAAGGCAAGGCAAATGTAGACAAACCCAGTGCCCATTTTAAAATACATTGAGGTGACTGAGAAAACATCTCATTCTTTCAGTGCTTACATTGTGGTCACAATTGGCAGATTAGCACACAGATTCGTTTTTAAAAATAGGGGGGGGAGGGGAGTTGCTGTAGGCATCTACAGACTTCAGACACCATAATGAAGGTATATAGAGATTAATGCCACTCATCAACAAAAAAGTACTTTTCCTTTTAAATGTTCTAAAGTGACTTCCGTGCTGAATGGGGAGAGGGGGAGGAGAGGAGGAAGGGGATTGATAAAATGCAATGTTAAGTGGTGTTCTAAGAAAGAAAAAATGGTTTTAAGTGTCATTAGCCTGTAAACAAAAAAAAAATTGGTTGGCAACATTTTTAACAAAAAACAGGGAAAAAAAAAAATGCAAGACAGCAGCTCACTCCTTTTTATACACAGCATTTTAAGGCAAGGTTATACAGTTGGTGGAAATGGACTTTCTAGAAGCTTGTCTAATCTGTGGTCTTTGGAGCATTGAAGTTAACAGCTAATTTTCGTGGTTTCCGTCTGCTACCCGAGCCTGGGGTTGTCCTGTTGTGAGAAGTCTTTGGACCAGATGAAGCACCTTTATCAGGCGTAGTGTTGGGAGTGGTTTTAGGAGACAGTGTGGTGGAAGAAATATCTGTTGTTACTGGGCTTCCAACATCAGGGATCAGCTGAGGATTATTTACGAGACCCTGGGAAGTATTTGACGGCTCCCTGAAGTCTGTTTTGTTCACCGCTACCCTTTGCTTTGTTACCTGGGGTAAAAAAAAACAAAAAACAAAAAAACAGGAAAATTAATATAAAACTAAGGTATACGTAATTTTGTATTTATTTTTCATAAGAAACAAAAACTCAAATTCGTTTTTTTTTTTTTTTTTTTTAAAGGCAAATTGATTTGCTAGAAAACAAATGATATAAGACTTTGACTCCCAAAAGTTATTATTAAAAACTAAAATATGTAATGCAGTAAAAGAACATTCTAAAAGTATTTTTTTTTTTTTTTTTATCTAAATAAAATCATTGTAACAAAGCAGACCAACTGGTCTCTTGGGGGGAAGGGGGAGAATTTAAAAAAAAAAAAAAAAAAAAGAGAAAAAGTATATAAATAAAATTGCCATTAAAAACATACCTTTATTACAATGCCTAAACACTGCAGCCCGATTCTCTTTATGGTAGTAAGTCATCAATCTCAACTACTTTTGTTTAATAAAATGAAGCAATGCTCAGCTATCTCAGTGACCTGTCAGTCCAATGCTTCGAACAAAGCAGCATTAGACCCACACTCCATAAAGATTGCAAAAAAAAAAAAAAAACACGTGCCGTTTATAAATATCTCTGCTTTGCTTCCTAGCAATTCCAATTATTAGAAATATTCAATTCTTGGTCAATATGCCTGGCACACATTTCTATTTTTAAATTCAATGCAAGATGGCAATACCCAAAGCATTTTGTAATTGCTTACCTGTAGTGGTATAAATTGGTTGTGAGTACCAGCTGCCATATGCCCCACCATGGGTGTGTTACTAGGATAAGAACCTGGACCTGGATAAAAAGGTTTGCCATGAAGCGGCATTGAGTTTCGCCATGAGGTTGCTCCAAAGACATGTGGTGCAGACGGGATCAAATTTGCTACAAAATTTAAATTTTGTTAAGTAAAAATTACAACACAAATAAGCAATTGTTTTTTGTATCGCAATTTATCTACATTAAATCCCACTGTGCTATTGCTGTTGGATAACTACTCTTGCTAACCAAGACACATACCTGTTTTTATTTTCTTTTTCTCTAGCCTATTGCCTACAATTTATTACACTTTTTTCCCAATCCAGTGCTCTGCATTGGGGAACAGTTGTGCATGCACATTGAGTGTCGTCCACATCAAAGCTTCCCCAAAAGAAAGCAGTGAATCAATGCTGCAATGCCAGGTGACAGTTTTACTTTGTCATTACAGTGGAAGGGCCTTCAGTGGCTGTTCATAGAACATGACTTTAGTGGATCTTTAACTCTGGGAACATACGGTCTACTCATGTGCAGAAACAACCTGATCACCAGTGACTTTAAAAGCAGAAAATCTAGAAGTCAAACATACCCGTTTGCGGAGGAAAAACTGAAGGGATTGGTCCCGTAGATAGAGTCCCTCCCAAAGGCTGAAAATTAGGAAACATAGGTGGTGGTGCTGCATATGGGAAATTTAGTCCAACAGTACTCTGCACAAAGAATAAAAAAAGTTAACTAAATAAAAAGGAATGCCCGTTAGGCAGAACATTAACTATATAGTCTATTTTTTGTGGAAAAGGGGAAGTGAGTGCACATTTAAATAATGCCAATGCATAAAATAAAAAAATACACGAGAGATGGATTTTTCATTTCTCAAGGATTGTTTGTTTCACAAATCATCCATGCCAAGACTTTACATGGTACCCATGTTATGGAGTGGCCAATAAATTGCAGATTTTAACTTTAAAAAAAATACAAATTTGCATTGAATTCCATTACAACTCCAGGAATACAAATTATGTATACATGGAAACCGATATTTTGAAGAATTGGCACATACAGAAGAACACAAAGAAACAACAAAGCATCATTGTGGAAAAGTGTAATGGGAAATTTAAACATGTAGACAACATGTAAAGTATTTGTGTTCTGAACAAAACAGCACATTTCTTATGACAGAGTGTTCATTGATAACACTAGTTTATTCATACACCCATTGTATAGTTTGTAGCATTATACGCTTTAACAGCATACGCAATCATTTCAGAATAGTTTTCATATTAATGCACTTGAAGATCGTGTGACAAGAGCTACATATATCATACACATAATGGTAAACAGGTTTGTCTTGTCTTTTCGGGATTTAAATATTGAATTCACTTATTGTCACACTAAAATACGATCTAATAGTGCACATATATTACTATTACATTATGATCCACTCCATAAACATAAATGTTCAATGTAGCATGCTTAGAAAATACTGGAAACAGATTTAAAATTAAATTACTTTTTGTTTCAAATTAGGTTCACTTAACCCCTACACTACAGCAATCATCGATTGCTACAATGGACAATATTGTCAAACAGATTTTTTTTTCTGATTTGACAGACTTTCAGTCACGTTTGTTTGTTCGAGACGAAAATCAGTGAAAATTCTCACTGATCGCTGAATTTCAGCAGACTGTTCCACTCTGTGGCCCACTAACAGCCAGCAGGCAAATTGCCAATATATCCCTCTGTAGTGTGAGGGTTAGATAAACCACTGAAGCACTCATTCTCTCTAAAGTTCTCCCTACAGTAATTTATCAGTTATTTAATATATACTGCAAAATTGGTAATGTACTAAATAATCGTTTTGCAAGGGGTGGCCCATGCCTAGCCTGGGCTACTCTTAGACAGAATTACAGCGAATCTGGTAGTTCCACCACCATCTACCAGTAGAATCAAGTGTGTTTAAGATGCTCTAAACATGATTTCAATAGAGAAGGGTGCGTGAATCTCTGGGCAAAATTACATAAACATGTAACCAACACCATTAACTATTAGTACAGTATTTAAATATAAAGTGCTTTTGGAATCGAACACTATGACATTTTGTAGATGGCCAACTCGAACAAAACAAAAAGGTAGTTTGACATGCAAACAGAAGTTTTCGCCATTTACCAGTCTTTGCAAAGCAAACAAAGCGGCTTTCTCCTTTGCTTCGTTTTCTGCATGACACTGAGGACCATGCGAGATGAAACCATTTGACAGCTTCACTTGACAAACGGTCAAACCCTGCAACAAATACACACCACAACCACAGAGGAAGAAAAAAAAAAAAAAAAAAATAAGGAGGGAGAGACTTAAAACAGGTCTGGTCTGCAACATGTGGTGAATGCCAGGTACAACAAAGATGTGCAAAATGGCTCAATATACAAAACTGTTACTAAAGTCACCAAGGATGCAAAGTGTATAATACAAATATATAGAACTATCAGGGTTACTGAAGTAATAATGAAAAGTGAATTTCAAATTTAAGACCAGAGTAGCCAAGATGAAATAGCCAAGCGAGAATTTTTCCAGTTCTGCTATTTTGACCTTAAACTTGAAACTCACGTAGAATTCTCACTTTAGTAAATAACCATGTATACATATCTAATCTACAAATAAAATAGAGGACACACTCAAAAACTAGTATGTCATATCTTAATGGTAATGCTGAGATTAAATCTGTTAAGCATCTTAAAGCAGGGTAACAAAAAGTAACAAGCACTCCAATTGGATAATTAGATTGTGATATTATTCCAATACCTTACAGGAATGTGGGTAGTTCTTGACATTTGAGTTACCCTGTACATAGTATGCATGAATAAAATCAATACAAATACACACACACACACACACATTACCTGTGGAGTTCGTAAATATGAAAACTCTGGTGAGTGCATTCCCACTGTGGTGCAGATACGTGTAAGTTCAGACACTGGTGTTCCCAACGGTGGCGGCTGAGGAAGCAGTGGTGGACGTAACAGTTCTTGGTTGGGAGAATTGAAACACTGTCCTGGCCCTAAGGGTCTGGTCAAACGTACAGCTGTAACAAGCAATTCATTCAAATCATTACAATTCACATATCAATAGTCAGAGCTATAGAACATCAACTTAAGGCCAATTACGTAATTACACTGCAAACTGAAGAGAAACTTCAAAGTATTCATTAGCACAAGATAGAGATATATATAAAAAAAGTCTTTTTTTTTTTTTAAATAATATTTTTGGGTTGTTGAAACCAAACTTTCCCTTCAGCGAGTCCCTGTTCAGTTCTCAAGTTGGTCTTAACTTATCTTGTGTTAAAACACTGCGTACCTAAACCATTCAAATATACTGCGCTCTATTTTTTTGTTGTTCTACATTATAAAAAAGTTTTACCCTAAAATGCGATTAGAAAACTTTAAATTACAAATACGCTTTTGAGAATTAAAACAGCTAGCTATTTAAAAAAAAAAAAATTATTAAAGTATACAAAATAAGATTTTTCCTGAAATTACCCAAGTACATGAAGATCGCTTTTTTGAAGCCCAGACTATATGTGGCTGTCCAATCAGAAACTTCCCAAAGTGAGGTTTTTTGCAAGGCAGGTGCTCTGGGTAATTACTGCCTCTTGAGTTTGGCTCCACTAAACTAACCAAACCAGGAAGTAGCAGGACCAGAGGGATACACCACAGTTCTTTATAATATTTAAAAAAATATATTAAAAAAATGCTAATTTCTAGTTAAAACAAAAGGGCCCACACATCATACATAAAGCTGAAGCTTTAAAGATCTGACTGTTTTTAGATTAACTTTGATCAATTACTTCAAGCACTAGTGAGGTGGATGAAGACCCAGTGTTTTGATATGTAATAAAATCCAAATGTTTATGTCCTTATCAATAAAACAATAGAACGTTACCAATTTGCTTTGCTTGTTTGTGCAGCATAGGTACTGAAGGTGGATCTTTCTTAGTCTCCTTGTGTTGCTGGTCTCCAGGTTCTGTACTATCAATCTTCAAGATCTCCTTCAGCATTTGTGTTCCTTTCTGAAAGATCAAGCAAAATATAAAGCAATCATAACCTACCACACTTTGTCCTGTAGGGATAAACAGCCTGGAAACAATCATTTATAAACAAATCGCCATTTCAACCCACACATCAAGCTCTGTATTTTGAAGGGACTGTTTAAGACCCAATTTGTTACAATACCTGTTATGTTTAAAACCCATCTAAAATTCTAGCACTGAATTAACTCCAAAATAAGAGTAGCACGTATTGTATAACAGAATATACAATACTTTTTTTTCCACAGAACATCCTACCACGTCACTACTGCTTAATGTCTCACAAGGTGAGAGGTTTATTTTACGCACACACACGTGCGCACACACACCCCCCTACCGATTTATAGCTAAAGAAAATCTATTTGATTAACTATAACCATCTTTTTCTGTCTAGATCTTAAACTTCACAAAGTGCAAGTGCCAGTGGTATTTTCACAGTTCTTGAATTGTTGGAATGAGTGACTTGTACAGTATATGTGAAGTATATTCTTTAAAGGGACCCTGTAGTCACCAAAACTACTTTAGTTTAATGAAGAAGTTTTAGTGTATGGATTGTGCCCCTGAAGTCCCACTGCTCAATTCTCTGTCATTTAGGAGTTCAATCACTTTTGTTTTTGTTTAGGCAACCCTCCCTCCTGGCTGTGACGGACACAGACTTCATTTTAAAAAAAGGTTCCAATTTCAATCAGATTAAAGTTTTGTCTCCTGCTCTGTAAATTGATCTTCAATTACATACAAGAGTTTCCTGGAGGGTATAGCAGACTATTAACAGGGCAGGAGATAAATTCTAAATGAAAAAGAATTTGCAATAAAGGAAGTGTAAACATTAGTGTTTAGGAAGGCATTGCAAGTCACATGCAGTGAGTTGTGACTAGGCTGCATAAATAAAGTGATTTAACTCCTAAATTACAGAATTGTGCAATGAGACTGCAGGGGCATGATCTATACACAAAAACTTCTGCATTAAGCTGAAGTTGTTTTAGTGACTATAGTGTCCCTTTAAGGATGCTTGTAATTGGACAGTAACGGACACTATATTGCCCATTTCCAGACAAATATTTTCTATGAATTGCCTAAAAGCAGGGCTAGTTCTTGCAGTGAAGCTCCAGGATTGTGGTAAAATTTCAGGCCTGAAGAGGTTGAATGGGAAACAAAAAGATGGTTCCAAAGAAACAGATGCACGGTCGAAGAGCTGGATACAGAGATAATATATTTCCATTCGCCAATGGCGAGTGAAATTTATCCATGGCTAGTAGAATATCACCTTTGGTGATTTTGCCATGGACCATCCAAGTAACTCAAGTTTATTATAAAACAGGATACTGTAAGTCGACAGATTCTGTATAGATCTTCTCACTCAATCATCCCTCATGCGAGGCAAGTAGATGACTAAAGCTGTGGCTTTTCCCAAAACTGTACAAACACATGTGTCCCTTCTCCACCATGCAGGTTTTTCCCCGTATAGTCCAAGTTTAGGAAAGTGACAGTGTTGCTTAATGACCACAACCATTTAAAAAAAGAAGAGATCATATTTATATGATAATTACGAACCATGGCAAAAGACTGTGGAGATAAGTGTTCCTCGGTAGTGTCTTTGGCCTCTGTGGAAGCAGCAGGCTGCCCTCCTTGTTCTTTTGAAATATTCAGGGATGCAATAAAGTTTTCAAATTCATTGTTCAACTAGGAGAAAAACAAACAAAACAGATGAGCATTTGTGTAAATTGTCAAAATTCATCATAGACAATCCATATATAATGTCTTGTAATTAGAGAAGACACATGCACAGAGAACATGGCTCATTACCTTTCCATCTATGCTGCTAGGATTAATTTTATCCATCTGACTTTCAGATTGATGGTCATTTCTCTTCAAAAGCTTGACCTGTTTACCAGGTTTGGAAACATTCTGTAACAGTACAGATAAATTTACAATCCCACTACTGTAAGTCTGCTTGGAAACATATTCAACTCTTGTGTTTTTAAAGCAATGAAGTTAAAATATTTCACACCCTTCATGTTTTATACCTACAGTGAGTGACTTGTTTTAAGTGATTCCATTCAAAATAAGTCATAGAATATAAAAAAAAGCTCTCACTGCAGTAGAAGTCACTAAAATCTTCACTACCAAACCACTGCTTTCGTGGCAGGCGACACGGATTGGTTTGTAAGCGTGTTGATTTGGTTAGTTGTCAGGGTGTGTTTAAAAATAGCATGCATCCAGAAACACACATGCTGTTTTTATGCCATCCAGCTGACAAGATTTTAACTTTATTTTTGTTTAAAACTTGCATGTTTATATCCACAGATTGTCAGTAGAAAATAAGTACAACTTCTGAGAAAGGCAATTGAGTGATCTGAATACATGGATAGGGGCTGAGAAGGCCAAGCGAATATTGCCAATATATCATTTGTATGTGACTTATATTGAAAGAATCAGGATTGTGTATAGTAAATCTGGACAGGATATACAATGCCCGCTGCTCAGCAGCATTTGACGTAAAAGGGTAGAAAATAGCGGCACCTTGAGTGATTAGCAAAATTACACTGAACTGAGGTAGTTGAGGATTTATTAAAAAAATAAATAAAAAAAAGTTACTTGAAACTTTTTTTTTATTTTTATGTATAATAGGAGATATGGGAAGTTTTGGTATTTTATGGTAGCCAGCATTTTCTCATTTTAGCATTTCTGCATCCATAATAAAAGGTAATTGCAAACTTGTGAAAAGAAATCAGTTCCCTTTGGGAAATGGCAAAACGTCTCCAGAAACATGTACGATAACACCAGCATCAAGGTAGTTTACCTGTTTGTTTAATTCTTCCTGCTTCTGGTTTTCATTCTTTGTAAACTTGAAATCGTCTTTCACTAAAATATATGAAGTTACAAAATAAATTTTCTGCACGTTATTGTCCTGAGAGAAGCACTTTAATAAAAAACGGGTACATTTTGCAAACCTAACTCAAGCATGTAGTATTTTATTTTACTTTTAAATCACAGTGGATATTGAATAAATAAATAAATGCTTGGAAAAGCTACAGATCTCGTCTGCAACCTTTGCAAGGCAGGTGCTCTGGGCTATTGTCTATCTCTTGCGTTTGTCTCCACTGAGGTAAATAAACCAGGATACAACAGGACTAGATGTCGAATTGAATTTCTGCTGAAATGTGCACGGTCTAAAATTTTAAACAAAGCATTTTGGAAAGCTACAGTGCTTTAGGTGTATGGAGTGTTCCTCTAACACTATCATGTGATTCCATTTTTTCTTTTAACTATATCTTAAAGGATTGATCAAAGGACATCAATATGAATTACAGCCAGAGAAAACACTTTTTTAATGCTTCTTTTCTACCAGGAGTCTACCATGAATAAATATTATAGAACCAACAACAATGATTGACAGGGAGGCAAGACAGACACCCAGTCACAAAATAAAAAGAGTTGTGGATTTCTACTTTTACATTTCGTTTTTTCCCCAGCTCATAAATACATATTCTCCTTTAACTACAACATCCTCTGCCCAATCAGTGACCACAAACATGGCCAATGTTTCTCACCCAGAATAGATGTAATCTTATTCAGATTTTTTTTTTTTGGGGTATGGAAAAGTAAACAAAGTATTAAGTTGCAATATTTTCCAACTTACTTTTCCATCCAGACTCCTGCTTTCTTTGCTGGCACTTTGGGAGATTCTCAGCAGAGCCTGATTTATGAAATTGGTTACTATCTTCAGGCTTGTTTTCCTGAGGTAGACTAGCACCCTATCACAAATAAAAAAAAAACTAAATGATTTCCAGCCTGTATACTTCGAAACATTTTTTGTGCCATAATAAACAAACCTTGTTGTGCATGTTTTGATGTGCATGTTGTGATTTTCCAGATCCTTGTAGGGACTGCCACACGTTGCAATATTCATCGTCTTGTTTTTGCGGAGTCTAGATAAAAAAAAAAAAATAAAGTAATAACATTAGCCAAGAACAGATATGTGTGGACCGTGCTTGAAGCTCAGTCTGCATTCTGAAAGATCTAAAACATGTGAAACGACAGAACAAAAAGGTGCACAAGTTTAGACAATAAGATTTCAGATAACTTGCCTTTTGCTTCTGATTTCCAGCAGAAACAAATCCTTTCTGTGGTGAGCCAGCACTTCCCTGATAATGCGGCTTTCCATTTTGCTGAAGGATAACAGAGAAATCAGTGAACTGGTAAATTCTGTCACTAAGCAGTTTAGTCCCCATACAGAGACTTTCATACGCAGCTCAGACATGGCTGAGAAATTAAAGGGAATCAACAGTGTTGTGTAATCATCATAGTTTAACCGCCAGACTGGGCAGTCAAGTAGATGTTTGTTTTACATGTATTACTATTTGCAGAAAACATTTGTGCTTTTTGAAATTCCTATTTTTGAAGTATCAGAACTGCATTTTAAGTGCAAACAGTCTGCTGTGAAAATCCTGGTGACATTCAAAGGAATACAAAATGTACACAATGTCAATCTCCAGCTTTGGAAAACAAGGATGTTTCAATGCATTTTCTGCATTCCTTTTTATTACAATATGCAAATTATTCTTTAATGTAATTTATATGCTTGTGGCAATGTTTGCAGTCAATTAAAGGTAAACGCCCCATTTTGTTTCACATATGGCAGCATAATAATGCTATAGCAAATAAATGTGGAGGCTCACCTTCGTAGGAATAAAAAGGGAGCGTGGAGAGTGGTTGAGAGCTCCCAGATGGCCTTTTTGTGATCCTCTTGCAGAGACTTCAGGGGAGTAAGGGTCAAAGTGATTGGATGTTGCTTGTGGTTTTACTACAGCAGTAAGTTTCTGACCTCCAGTTTCAACACGATAACCGTGAGAAAGATTGATTAAGGCACTTGTTGGCAAACGATAACCTCTAGTCTGAGAACATCTAGTTTGAAAAATAACATTTTTAAATTTATTTCACAAACTACTTGAAAGTTTGACAGTTTGCTGTACATCGATTTAAACCTAAAACTATACCTTAATGTAAGCCCACCAAGGAATTCTTCATCAAACAATACCTCGAGAAGCACATCCATGTCACGCTCAGCTTCAATTACAAAGATAGAGATTGTTATGCAATCTATATACAACTAATTGACAAATTTGTGAACAAAGCATAGAATCTAAACATTCCAGTATGTTAACACAATTTCATTTTAGCAGGGATGATTATCAGTTGCTTATTCAAACATGACTTGCCCAACTATACTAAAACTAAGGAACACATGCGCAAGTGTTTTTTTATTATTTTTTTTGTTTAATTCAGCTGCTCTCAGGGGCAGTGCTGATAATATCAATGAGAAGTTCATCATACACTTTAAAGTCTATTTGTAATACGTCCAGAAAAATAAAAGGACGAAAAAAAAAAAAAAAAAAAAAAAAAAAAAAAAAAAAAAAAAAAAAAAAAAACTTGATTCATAGCCACCTCCTTTGATGCCAATAACAGTCCCTCTGAGACCCAGTGGGACAGAGAAGCTCTCTCGCACGTTAACAACTCGATCAAACAGGCGGAATTCAGCATCTCGGTCCGGAACCACACCATGCTGTTGCTGAAGGGGCTGTCACACAAAGAGACTTGGAAGTGAAACATACTGCACATGGAACAGTTTGCAGCAACTACATTTACAGCCCACCCACACCCACCCCAAAAAAGCGATGTTATACCGTATGTTGTGCAAAATCAAAATTCCTATATCATTAAGATCACAGCAGAAAAGTTTTAAATATGCTCCATCAAAATAAATTTGCAGTACAATATTTGCATCTGTGGGCCATTTTACATTTTCAACAATCATACAAAACTAAAAACTATATTAAAATGCAATAAAATTAAATTAAAAACCATGATTGCTTTTTGTTCTACACTGTGGTAATTTAAAAAAAAAAAAAAAAACCCACACACCATTCAGCCATGCACATTGCTTCCCAACATGAAAAGTAAGCTTTGCCCCATGTCACAGACTTCTGTTTTGTGCACAGTGCCAAACATAGTGACACGGGGAAGGGGGTTATAAAGAATAATTTGTTAGAAGACTAAACTTTACAGTATGGAAACAGCTTGCAATATCAATTTTGTTTAAAAAAAAAAAAAAAAAAAAAATCACTTATATTGGAGACGGAGCAAAAGGATTCTTTTTATTAAGCTGGATAACATTTTTAGGGCTGGCTGCCCTCATTCATGTGGTTTGGCAGGCATGTTTAAAAGAAAGTTGCAAATACAAATTTTAAGTAACTTACCCTGAATAATAAATGAGGTTTCACAGTAACGCGCACTTTTTTACTGCTCTTCTTTAGCTAGAAAGCAGAACAAAGACAGTGAAGGTTACACAATTCACAATGCAAAATACAGAGCACAGAAATTACCAAGACAACAAAACATACCAATCCAGGCACCACACTTCCCCTCTGTGAGACCGCAACATAAAAGCACATCATTTCATCCCATAGACCAGTGCTTCCCAATCCAATCCTCAAAGCACACTAATGGTACAGGTTTTGTCAGTAATCTTACTGCTGATGTGACAACAGGACTGGGTTTGGAACCACCGTTATATCACTGATTATTTTACATTCAAAGCTAATGATGTGTCACTTGTTTCTTACCGCTGGCAATCCCACATTTAATTTAAGGGAAATTACTTATGGAAAGCAGGTATTGTAGTGTACGGGTGTCTCACATAAATATACCCCTCATATACTGTTGAAATCACGTAAAGCGGATGACCGTAGAATTATTAAATATATTTCTGTAGTACGGTGGATGGTGGACAACTGGTTACTAATTAATCTGGCAAAGCAATAGGAGAGTTTTACAACTCCCTCTTGTAGAATAATTAATTTGATTTAAACTTTTTTTAATTGCTGATCCAACCTTGCACTTTTCGATTTCTTCTTCAATCATCTCAACTATGGCAGAATCCAAGATTTGTAAATCACAAGATGATCGAGACAGCAAGCTCACAGGATGAGCCTTTAACCAGGACACAATTTCTTGGACCTTCTCAGCACTATCAAAACAATGAGACAAAGGGTTGTGGGCATATCACACAGAAGTATCACCAGACTATTTTGTAATAAATGGATCGATTTCTCACCCATTCTCCTCGACTCCTGGCCAGATGTCATCCTCATAGAACACATCATCCTGGCTGTGTTTAGAGATGTATGTAAACAATTCTGGGTACCTTTAAAAGAAAGGAAAAAAAAAAAAAAAAAATTGTGCAAAGATTCATTTGGACCAGTCTCTGTTAATTTCATTAATCAATTCTAAACATAATTAAGAGGTCACAGGAGCTATATGCCCAACCCCTATTTTGGACTCTGAACATTGTGCACACACCATCGAACTCCTAAGTTACTTGTATGGACTCATTCAGCTTTCAATGAAAGTATTACACTAGAGGAACTGCACATATACTTAAGGGTACTTGAATGGAAAAATAGTTGCCCAGTGGCTGCTAATTGTTTGCAGAGATTTTCCCTTCCTTTGAAAAAATAAAATTTAAAAAATGAAATGGCATACTTGGAGGATCGAACTTGCTGAGATAACGAGACAACTCAGCAGATCCATAGGGTTTACAGTAAAGAAAAAAAAATGCTTTAATCAATAGTTGCCTGGGCATGTTTAATGATATTTTAGATCCATAATGCATTGAAAAGATAGTCTGTCAACTCCAGTTTGGATGTCCATTCAAGTAAGCTCTGTTACATTTGAATTCTTCATAAATACAGAATCTCTATGAAAAAAAAAAAATCTCCTATAGGCAGTGCCCAAGTTTAACTGAAATTTAAACACAAAAAGTGGCACATATTTGCAAAGTCTCTAGCGAGTTTCCACTTGCCTATGTTGCCCTTTGCCAACAGCCATCAATGGTGAGGGAAAATAACCTTACGACATGAGTCAGTAAATACCCGTGGCAGCTCACTGCACATGCAAGATATGATCTGGGAAAGACCTGCCTTTTGGGATCTTAGCGTTTTTAATCATAGGTTTTTGATTGGAGTAATCCTTTAAAAACAGCCCAAATCTGCACCAGTCACCAGATTATCATCATTGCACAGCGGAATGGGAAGTAGCAATTGTAGAACATGTTCTGCCCAACACGTCACAAATGGATCAAGCATTTATGTGAATCACCAAACACTAAAACCCATAGGGATTTTTTACCTTTCGATATAGTCACCAAGAAGTTGTTCTACAGCAGATGAATATGTCCACTCAGTTCCTACTCTTTTGGTGTACCCAGGAACTTCTTCATTTTTCTTATTGAACTTCAGATTTAGGCCAACATTCGCCCTCTGCTCTCCGTGAGGACTACAAAAATGACATGAGAATTATTCAGCAGTCAAGTCTCTTCATAAGCAACATGAAATTACTACAACTATCAAAGTGATCACAAATAGTTATTGTGTGAAAACATTTTAAGTAAAATTAATCAAAAACAAAAGCATTCCCAACACTACCCAATGCTATCAAAAAAATTAAATGACATTATTAGACATTAAAAAAAAATAATAATAAAAAAAAATAAAAAAAAATAAAAAAAAAATAAAAATTATAATATATATTTCATCCATTGCATCATTCTGGCACTAGTCAAGGGACATTTAAGATAATGCTATTCAACTTTTCCAGGAAAATTTAGACCTGACTGAGCCGACAACCCGTATATCAAGTTTGAGAGAAATACATTTTAATTCTTTTTTTAAAACTTCAGGCTACTTTTAGCCCTCTGGCTACTGAAGTGGTAATAAGAACAAATAACTGCCATCCAATGTGGTGCTGCTTATGAAATTCACCACTCACACAGATCATTCACTCAAGTAGCAGCAGACTGTACACCAGAATTAAGCAAAATTCAGCTGAGAATGCAAACGACTAGACTTCCAAAATAGTACATGGACATTTTACTTTTTTTTTTTAAACCTTACTTTCGTTTGGATCCTCTGCCAATGAAGATACTCCCAGTAAACCTAGAAACGAGGTAACCATTCACCCCAAGGCGGCTCGCCAAGATATAACCAGGGTTATACTTTACAGAAAACTTCTACAGGAATATAAAAAAAACAAGCAATATTAGAGAAAAGCGAGCAGTTGATACAAATAGCATAATTTTGCCAGGGGCATATACAATCTAATTCTAAAATTAGTTGTCACTTTAAAATTAAAAATGTCTGCAACACATCCACAATAGATTGTAACTCAATGTGTGTGAATATTTTAAAACCAAAGACATCAGTAGAGCAGGTATAGACCTTAAAAGGGATAGGTTCCTACAGTGCCCCCTCCCTCAGTGCTGAAGGGGTTAAAACCCCTTCAGTCACTTACCTGAATGCAGCACAGATGTCCCTAGGTGCTGGGTCAGGCTCCGTCCACTCCTCCCATGCCAACTTCAGCCGGTGGGGAGACCCAACATGCATGCGCAGCAATGGCCACGCTCGCATTAGGATTTCCCCATAGGAAAGCATTAATCAATGCTTTCCTATGGGGATTCCGGTGACGCTGGAAGTCCTCACGTGTGAGGACGGCCAGCGTCATTTAAACATCCAAAAGTCATCTAATCACCCGGAAGTCCCTCTAGTGGCCAACTGATAGGCACCCACTAGAGGAGGAGTTAACCCTAGCAGGCAATTATTGCAGTTTCTGAGAAACTACAATTCCCACCACTGTAGGGTTAAGGGACATTGAACCGAGGCTAGTCCAAAGAGCTGAACCTACAGTGTCACTTTAACACAACAGGAGAGGCACCATATGAATAAAACCAGTAATAGCAGGATTTTCTTACATGCTGATTCAGTATTAAGGCATCTAGTTGTGGCTCCTGGGGAATGTTAAAAAGAACACGGACTCTGTTCTCACTAAGCACATCAGAAGAATCCTGCACCTGCAAAACACAGACAGACATGTTGATACTTCTATAAAAAGGGGAAATAAATAAGAAAAAAAAAAAAAAGTTCACAGCAAGAATTTTATAGGTGAAGAGAATTTAAACTGCATTTTGAAAATGGCTACGGTGAAATATGTAAATGTATAGGTTCCAATGTAGAGTGTCAACAATATAACAGAGATGAATAAAACAAAAAAAGATTAGCCTTCATAGGAAGAAAACTGTAAACCATTACCATCCCGCTATCTGAAAGCAATAGACTCCACTTTAACTTCCCCATAGGTCCTTGATCATACAGAAAATAAAAGCCCAAATGACAATTCTCAATCAGCCTCATACCACAGAAGAAATGAATAAAAAATAAAAAAAAATAAAAAAATAAAAAAAACCAGCAGAAATCTACAGAATTATGAATAGGTTTGTATTCCCAATGCTACAGCGTTATTTAAAATTAAGCACCCATTGTTTATGGTTTAAATAGATGTACCTCTCCCATGCAGCCATAATAAGGATTCCCCAACATGAATGCAATACTTCCAGGGCAAAAAAGTTCACCAAGAGTTTTGAATCGGGTGGAACCAGGATCAAAGGCAGTAATATCCTGAAAATGAAGAAGATTAAAAAAATAAATAAATAAAAAAACGCCACCTCCCCTCCCACAAACCTGCATTAGTACAGGTGCTATATGGCCAAGCTGCAAGGTGAAATTGCACATTTTAACAAAATTTTAGGTTATATAGAAGGAGAACATATTCTTCGTTCAGTCCAAAACAGATTTCAAGCTTGATCAGCATATACACTATTCAAAAATCAATGTATTATGACCCATTACACAATTATTATTATTTTAAACAGGGTAAGTTAGAGCAGTACATTTGTTTTAATTTAATACAAATTTAGAGCCAACTATGCATCTTTCCCTACAATGAACATTCACGACTGGTATGTGGAAAACCTAAATAAACTCTGTTCCAGCTTGATATCAGAAATCAATTATACCTACTATTGGAAGCAATCAGGGTCAATTCGGATTTTTCCTTCATTGCTCAGTTAGACAGGCTTTGTCTAACCATAGATAAGCTAACCCGGGGACCCTTACAAACAAACAGTCTGCATGACAATTGTTCAAGACCTTACAGAAGCACTGCACTTTAAATCACTAGATCATTTACAAGATCAGTGTTTCATGTGCAGAAACAGGGCTCAGAAAACCATACAACTAACTTTAAAAAGAAGTGTAATAATGACACTTATTCTATTCTCACCTTGACGATGGTCTGGTATGCAAAAGGGAGCACCTGCTTGGACCACTGTTTCTCAAAAGTAATTTCTCCATTTTGTGATAACTGGTACCGACGGCCAGTCAGCAGCTGAGCATACAAAACTACTGATGTCTCATTGATAATGACTCCCTTTCTCCTCTGATAGCTATAAAGAAATGCATGAGTTTACCAAGGGCACACAGTAAACTAGAAAATATGTAAAATTGATGCTCTATATTAATACATAAAACTGAGATTCAGGGGAGAAGAAAAAATGTTACAGTACATAGAAAGAAAATTATCTTTATAAACTTTGAGGACTAGGCAAATTTAAATACTGAGTGGTTACTTCAGTCAGTACAAGTGTTGCTCTTCACCAGGCTACCTGCAAAAGATTTACAGTTACATGTTTGAGTATGATGAACCTTTACCACGGAGGATAAACAATCCTTTTGTTGCAATTCCAACTTACTGCTCAGAGATTCCCTGGACTTCCTTCACCCAAATGTTTTGCTCTTTGTCACCAACGTAGGTCACTTTGATTGGTGGAACCAAGCTTCCAGTGTAAAGTGTCTGTGTTCCGTGAGGTTCTTCTAGATAGAATCTGAAAGGATAAAAGCACAGATGCATCTAGTGGCAGCAACCAATAAATATATAAAATGTAAGAATTTCTACCTGGAGTAAACATTTTATGTGTTAACTACTTTTAGACGTGGACCTTTTAGTCAGCGCCAGTTAGTCTAATGGTCTGCTTTCTCCTCTGCTTCTGAGATCATAAGTCCGGTTGATCTCTGGTCCAATCCAATAGAAAAGCATTGGGAACCTACTGGAAATGCATGGAAGCCACCACTCTAAGCTAATCAATCAGATACTTCTTATAGCTAGGCACTATATCAAATGCTTCTCCAGGAGAAGTCTTTACAGTGTTCCGTGGTATTTTGCTGTAAGTGATGTTGCAGAACGTTTGTCTAGGAAGTTCTCCTTCTGGCAGTAATTGACAGCCAAAAGAGGAGTGGTTATGGCAAAATGTAAACAGCTTTACACCACACAAAAGGGACAAGGTCTAAGCATAAAAGCCAGTTCATTAAGATGTGGTGCATAAGTGTCCCTTTAATTGCCAACTGTGATCATCAGATAATTAGAACTAAAACAAAATATATTAAAAGGCAGAAACAAATACCAAATACATTAAGTTGGAATTACTGTAAGAATTAAGTCACTTGCTTTGTCTCTCCATCTGACACCATGACAACCCGGGCTTCTTCCAAGTGAGGCCAGTTCACAAACACGGACTTCCCGAGCACAGCAGCGGCGACATTCTCCACAGCCTGAAATAACCCAAAATAAACAATTATTTATCTAAATACAAAATGAAAGAAAACTTCTGAAAGAACTGCGCTGCATAAGTATTACCACAAGACACTTATGTGCTCGAGATCGAGCATTCACAGCAGTGTTTCCACATTTCCACAGTGATTACCGACAAGCCGTGCTGCCATAGCAACGAAGGAAGCATCATCACTTCACAAGTGGGAGTTGAGCTTGCTCGCACATGGGATCCGGCAGGGCGCCAGTCTCTACACTGCACCTGGGGCAAGTGAATAAATTTCATACACACACAAGCCATGTATGTTGTTTTTAGATTTGTGATCCTGAGGGAAGTCCCTGAATGGGACTGAAACGTTGATCTTTCTTTTAACAGTGTTAGAATACAAGTTGAGTTTTACTCAAGACGCTGAGTGCAGCACTCTTCAATCTATAGTTAAATATTGGAACTCTGGTATTGCACCCAGCCATTTGACTCATTTACAGCCAGAGTGCAAGGATCTACAGTGAATATATATAGATCCATCTCTCTTTTTGTAATACATTAAAACCATTTATACTCACACTGTAGCAGTCACATCAGACAAGCACAAAGAGCATGTGACCTGCTCACCTGTTCTGTTTCAGCATCTTCATTAAAAAGGATATGCAAAATCATGTTTTCTCCTCGGCTACTCTGCTGGAAAACTTGAACACCAGACTTCTTCAGAGAATACTGAGCAAAATATGAACACAAACAATTGACACAGGACACAAGGTATTGCTTTTGTTTATTTCTTTTTTGGCAGTTAATAAATAAAATCCTTATGGACTGGCTGTACTACATGGGACATGTTATTAAACATTTGGGGTGCCAAGATAAGCTACCACTGAAAGGAGTCTCATTCATAAAAATTCACAGGAAAGATAAAAATAAATATAAATATTTTTTTTAACATAAAAATATATAAATATAAAACACACACAAAACAGGCCTTTATACAGTCTTTTTGGGTTAAAACCATTAACCCTAGCTCTTGAACACTACTAGCGTACTCACCAAGCACTATCTGATCATTTTGCTATTCTCATATTCCTGTCTTAATTTTAGCTTAGACTAGACAGTTTATTCTTGTGTAGGAATGTGTTATATTATCGACCTAGACGCATATCTATAGCCTATTACCTAGCCTGTGATATACACGAACACAAAAAAGTGGTCTTTCTTGTTCGGAGTAATGCATGACTAACCCTGTATGTTGACCACGATGCCAAGATGTATTTTTAAAGGTTCACTGACCTTGCATACCAGAATCAATGCTTTATTCATATGAAAGTATTTTTAAGGCAAATAAACAAAGAAGTTACCTTGTGCTTAATGTGCTTCAAAGTAGGAAAGCCACAAAAATACAGTGCACTTTTGTTGACCTTTGTTATTTTGTTATTAACCATATCTACATGCCAAGCATCCAGGGAAATGGCTTTGTACCTAGAATAAGAATTTCAAAAATTTAACATGGATCGAACATGTGATTCCCAAATGACATATGAAGCCATCGACTATGAGAATTATGTGGTATGCACAAGCAAAACAAGCATTATAGGAGGTCTTACCTTCCATGGCAACGTTCAATGTGCTGGAATTTCTCTGGCCAAGGTGAGAAGTACTTGAAATCTGTCTCTTTGTCATACCAATATTTAAAGCACTCGCTGTGTTGATTTCTCTTCCTTTCATCATCTGTGAGGAAGCTATTGCAGGAATTCATGGCATCCAGCAATCGTTTCTGTAGGAGCCAGAGAAGCCTTAGCATACAACCCTGCCTCAACACCCATCAGATCGAATTACAATAGAAAACCCTTCATCTTCATAATTGAAAAGGATGAGCTCCTAATGGGCACTAAGAATCATGATGAATACATTTTATTACAGTGGTTATGGTGCAAGGAGTCTTTGGGTGTCATTTTTTTGTTAGATTTGACAGAAACCAAGCCTCTCTTGGCACATCAGTAATAAACATGATCATTTCTGCCTTCTAGTTTTAAATTCACTCAACCTTGGATGGTTAGACGAATATTTAAATTCCTGGAAATAAAAGACGACTGGAGGAGGGGCTATCAGATTAACATAAATCGCAGCAGATTTAGGTTGGGAAGATTTACCAATGAAACGGTCTGCCACTTCGGCTTTACACATCATATATTGTCCAATCAGAACGCTAAAGCGTTGAAAATGTGCTAAAAGTCATGTTGTCTATAGAGCTTTCCTGCTTGGTATAAATGAATACTAGCATCACGGGATCCTTCTATAGATCTTCATCAACAATTTAGATTGTTCTGTAGTGCAGAGTAGAAGACAGGACTTACTTCATCGATGAAAGGGATCAGCACCACTGCTTCCCACTCTTGCTGCTTCCCATTAAGGTCAGTTTTGAAGTCTTGTGGGTAGTAATCGATTATTGGGGAGTCTTCATTGGTCATTAAACTCTGGTACACACAATGAGAGAGAATATATCAACGAAGGGAAAGGGGAGAAAATGTAATAAAAATAAGTGAATAAAACCACTAACACACGTTACCTGGTATGCCCGAGGCAGCAAGTCTTTACTGGCAGCTGGTAGAACAGCCAGCAGCTGTTCAAAGGGCATGAAAGGCTTTTCCAAATCAAATCTAAGCTTGAGGTGGCCAATATTTTGGATATCAGACAGATATGGTGCATAATGGTAGGGATAGTACCTAAAAGCATAAAACCATAGGTGCATATGAAATCCAACAGAGTAAAAGCATAACATTGCAGTGTTTAACAATCACTAGATTTTGTCAAATAACTAGCAATCTGCAATGTAGAGACAGCTATCTATATCTCTCTAGATCTATACATCTCACGGTTATGAAGAGCTGTAAAATAAATTTCATTTTCACACTTAATCTCAATAATATGTTAATAAAAGAGTGAATAAAAAAAAAAAAAAATTATATATATTATATAAAAAAGTAAACTTTTTTGCGTGATGAGTTTGTGTTTCAATTTTAATGTGCTTTGAAAATAATCACCCTTTACTTCAAAGCAAGCAACTGCTCCAAATATATGCCAGCTGTGGACAACTAAATCCTACTATAGCCTACATTTAGAAACATAAAAAGATAATTCCTTCATGGCCATGGACACAAGATGCTGAGAGATGCTGCAACTGTCAAATACAGGATTAGGTTCCCCAGCAGTTAGAATAAAAAAAAATAAATAAAAATAAAGTGTTTTTGTTTTGTTTTTAGGTAAGCCAACCTTGGTCTCTGGTTTAAATGGTTGGTCTTGTATGTAGCCACGAGGCAAGGAAGACTGAAATACTAAAAAATGATTAAATACATTTGCAAGCAGTGGCAATATGCTCAGTTGAACAAGTATCCCCTTACCAGCTCCAGGACTGGACTCCATGATAGTAATAGTGCAAAATCCACTGTATTGCCTGGACATAACATTCAGCCTGATTCGCCAGAAACTCACTTAAATAAATAAGAAATGATATTCCTATAATGAATAAAACTGAACAGCACATTATAAAACAATTATAAAGGCAAAGAAAATGCAAAATAGAACAAATATGGGCACAAGTAAGGAGGTTTAGGAAAGAGAGTAGTGTTAAAAATAAAAACCACACACCTTGAAATGCATGATCAAATTAACTATTGTTTGTTTTTTTAGATGATTATTTACTTACTCAGATACAACTTCCACTCCCATTTTAGACATGTAGTACGCCCTCTTGTACTGTCTGAACTCTGTCTCAAACAAGTCCTCATCTTCTGGGTCTTCTTCAATACCTAGCAAGGGCAAACAAACCAAAATACAAGTGGCTGAAATATTCTTAGTCTAACTAAAACACAGATTATTGTAACAAAAACAAGTCAATTTTATATTTAAGGTGAAATCGCTCAAAAAAAAAAAAAAAGGGAATTAGGCTAAGGCACACTTTTTGAAACACATTTTCATCCATAAAATTATATTATTATTGGCATTTATATAGCACCAACAGATTCCGAAGCGCTTTACAAAAAAAAACAAAAAAAACTTACAGTAACAATAGGTTGAAGAGAACCCTGCTTAAACAAGCTTATAGTCTATAGAAGGTGGGGATATAAAATACAATAGGACAGGAAAAAATAAAAAAAAATAAAGCTTGTGCTTGCTTTACATTGTTTTTTGCATTGCATCTTACACATTAAATATACTTACATTTGGGACTTTCCGCTCCATTATTTTCCAATGCAACCAAACATAAAGTGTCAGTAGCCTGCGTAAACATGAATTTAGAGAATTAAAGGGTTACTCCCAAGCACCATGACTATATCAGTGATTTGAAGTGGCCAGGTACTTGGAAACTGTATGTGCAGTGTTCTGCAATGAAAGTTTACCCACTCTGCTGCAGGAGGCGTAACTCCACCTTCAGTAGAGTCATTAGAGCGCCTCTAGCCAGCCCTGAACAGGAGTTCTGATGGCTAATGTTAATTATGTGCATATTGGACTTCTGACATCAGCACACACAGAGCATGCTGACAATATGGGAGACTAGAGGGGTGGAGGGAGATGTTCCAAGCATGCTGCTATAAATACTGGTAGGGATGGAATCACACATGATCTCATTGTGTGGAGTGGAATCAAAACTAGTTTTCTTTTTAAATTTGAAAAGGATCAAGATTAAAATAAAAATATATAATTCAATTAAAATAAATATTAATAAAAACCCAAGTATATAGGATCAGAACTAACATTGCCTTTCTTTTTCTTTCCATTTCTGGCTTCTTCAGCAGCTTGGCCTGCAGCCTCATTGAGGTATTTATTGCCCACTTTACTTTCAAACCACTTCAGATCAACAAAGATTTCATTGAAATGCTCACGGTCAAACTAGAAATAAGAAGTGCAGAATGAATGGCTGTCAGCAGCACTGTATATTAGCAGGTACAAGCAAGAGTCATGCCAACATAACGTAATATATATCTATATCTTAGTCAACACAGATTTTCCTTTAGCAATTAGCGCTGCTCAGTTTAGACTTCAGCGAGTAGTCTCAATTAGCCAGGAACAGGACAGTCAAAGGCATATCTCAGGTACTTTTATACAGAGTGTCCTCCACTAATATTGACAACCCTGGTTCCAATATTAGTGGAGGGCACTCTAAGGAACTAAATTATTTGCTAAACTGAACTATCATTAATTCACTGAAGAATTGCAAACTTAACACATAATGGGTAAACTGGAAAAATTCTCCAACTCAACTATATTCCGAGCTCATCTATCATCTGGGAGTGTTAAATGGAGAAGAAAAATAAATAAAAATAAATAATACACACCATTGTTAAAAAAAAAAAAAAAAGTTCTTTTGTTTCAATAATGAAGATCTATATACTTACAGCTGAAAGTTTAGTGAGATACTTCTCGAAGTGAACTAGGTTTAAATATCCACTTTCATTAATGTAACCTAGGAAGCAAAATAAAATTAAAAAAGGTTTTGCCATGGTTACATATAACAGTAACAGGTACTGCAAACAGTTACTTGACACATAACAGAAGAAGATATTCTTGTAGAGAGAGAAAAAAAAAAAAAAATATATATAAAAACTTTTTTTCCACAAACATACCTCCAAGTTCTGGTAAGACACTAATGTAAGTTCTGTACAACAGAGGCAGTGCATCATGGTTAATATGCAAATGAGGTAGATGTGGAATAAAATCATTGCCTACAAGAAATCCCATTAAAATCCAATCATCAATTATTCTTTCAATATCATATTCAAATGAAATCTTGTTCTACAAAAACAAAAAACAAAAAGTGTTAAGAAATCCATATTTTGCTACATTTAATTTTGGAAATCTAATGTCATCATAAGAACATGATCAGTAACTCACTTTTACAGATGAAAATTCATAGTCAACATACTCTCTCATTAAAGACAAGTGAAGAAGGTGAAATGTAGTTTCTTCAGGTGTAGAAACTCTGGCATAAGAGAAAAAGCAGTCTAAAAGTTAAATACTTTCCTATAAGCTTGAGAACAAAACTCTAGAAGTAAAAATAGCTTTAGTTTAGATTACAAGTACATGCGGATTTCAAACGATAACCCATTAATAGTCAGACGTCCACTTTAGAACGTCCTATAAAAGGGGACTGGTAATTTTGGCACTGAATAGGTTTGTGGACTAACTGTAAACCAGTATATGCTCCCTGAGCATTAGAAATGGTCCACAATTACCTGGAGTGACATGGTTAGCAATCTTTATCATGTTATCTTTAACATGGTCCTATACTAGATTTTGGTTGATGCCTTAATGTTCCACTTCTAATTTTAAACAGACACCTATGATTGATTAGGGAACAAAATGACAATGTAAGCACGGTTTCTCAGTCGGAACAGATGTCAAGTGTACATTAGCATGTTGTCTTGTTAAGACAGACATAAATCGCCTTACAAAAGCACATTACATATCAATGTTTAAAGGGACACTTCTACTTAAAAGGTTATAGTGCCAGGATTTATTGGCAGTTTTTCTATTCAATGTTAAAACCATATTAACACAAAATGAGGGTCCCTGTGATTACACCTGCAATGGTGGTGGTCATGGGCTTAAAGCAGTAAGCGGATACTCTCAGCCAATCTAAAGTCTGCTGTCTTTCCTCCTCATTAGCCCAAGCAGCACAAAGAATGGACTGCAGGGGATTCTCGTATAGTATTAAACCATTAAGACAGTTTAACATTCCTTAGAATGACAGCCCCAGAGGACTCAGGACACATTAACAACTTCAGTGAGATGAAGCAATTACAGTGACTAAAGTGTCAATTTAATCCCATTTTATATTAGTAGCAAAAGGCATGGTGTATATTACAATATGGGGATCCTGCAAACAGAATTAAATAAGAGGTTACCTTTTTTGATTTTTCTTTCCACCAAAGCGGACCTCTTCTCTTAGAAGAGAGAAGTGAACTTCATGGCTTGTTAAACCAAGCATAATCTGAGAAAATAAATATTCAGAATATAATGAAGAAAATGACCTTGTCAGAAATTAGCACAAATATTTTAATGGAGTGGAAGAACAAGGAAAGCAATGGATACAATATATACAATTATAATTAAAAAGGAACACTGCAAGAACAGTTCAATGGAAGAACAGAAACCAATTCTGCATGTAATTTATGGTTTAGACCAGGGATTCCCAACCCAGTCCTCAAGTACCCCCTACCAGTCCTGGATTTAGGTATTACCCTGTTGTGGCTAAAGTTTATTTATTTTTTTCCCTAAAACACCTTAGACAACTGTGTAATCCCTAAATCCTGGACTGGTAGGGGGTACTTGAGGACTGGGTTGGGAACCACTGGTTTAGACAATATGACAAGTAATTGCTAGCTTGTCCCACTGAATATTTTGAGTGTTAAACAAAAAACACCCAATTAAAAAAAAAAAAAAAAAACAACAAACAAACAAACAAACCACACACACACACACACCTCATTTTCAAAAAAAGGGTATCAAGTATCAAATCTTTATAAATATAAAAGGGGGGACAGCTATACAAAACAGTGGCCAATAACCCAGC
The DNA here is from genome assembly GCA_933207985.1 of Pelobates cultripes. Lineage (NCBI taxonomy): Eukaryota > Metazoa > Chordata > Amphibia > Anura > Pelobatidae > Pelobates > Pelobates cultripes. Next base: position 83,138,381 of record OW240913.1, on the reverse strand, counting down.
TTTGCATTCACAGCACCAATACAAAATTAAAGTATTCAAGTGGAGGTCTAAAAAGGACCAATCCACACACTAAAAGCACTTCAGCTTGCAGAGGTGTTTTATGGGGAGTAGTATTCCATTTTAAGCCCAGCCCTGGATCTCAAACAACTAAGGAGGTTTCCATTAGCTTCACTGAGTGGACAGTGCCTGCCTCCTCCCACACATATGTCAAATAAGCACATCCAGCTCCTCTAGACCCAAAATCAAAAATGCACACACTTCTCATTGAGAAGCCTCTGGGGAGGGAAAGAGTATGCAAAGGCTGCAATCATACTAACTAATATATCACTTTGAATAAGACCACCATTATAGATCACAAATTGCTGAGTGCTGTGGTGTTCTTATGAAAAAAAAAGTACAGCAGTCAACAATACGAAATTAAAAAAATAAAAAAATAAAAAATAAAAAAAAAGACAGGATGATTTTTCAAGGCGACATGACAGTCTGACAAGCTTAACATTTATTATGGGCAGCAAGGCGGAGTAATCTGACAGCTTCTTTAAAGAGTTACTCCAACCACCTTGACCACTTATGCTTTTAGAAGTCATGGTGGTAGGAGTTGGTATGTGCTGAGTTACTGCATGAAAAGCTGCACCTACAGAAATATTTTCAGTTTTGTGCCAGGCAATGCGACCTAGGCAACCCAGAACTCCCTAATGTTAATCCTGTGCAAAAGTGGCTTCTGTCATCAGCACGCAGTGTGCTCTGGCAAGAGGCGTAATTAGGTTCTCTGTAGGCCGTGCTTCTGCAATACTACACCTACCTGCTTTTGTTTAATCCTCCACACCTCCCTATAGCACCAAAGCTAGTTTTATTTTTCTGTCGTTCACCCACCCCCTCTAACACACAGAGCTGGTGAAAATCAGTCCAATAAAATGCTTCTCGATTTCTGCATTAGATTGGACTGCACAAGGCCATTGGTGATGACTGATAGCGACATGGAATTATAATGAATAGTGCTCAACAGGGAAAACACATGCTTATATTGTTAGACTGTTTCTCCAATGCTTTTTCCACCCTAAACTACAGAATTAATACGCCTATAAAAAAATAAAATAAAAGTCTTTAAATACATATTGAGCACAGATAAGCTTAACCAGCAAAAACAATCTCTTCAATAAAATGTTTCATATAATATTGGAAAAGAAAAAAAAAAAAAATATAAAAAACAAATAAATAAAGAGAAACTGTACACCTGGGGCTATTAAACGGCAACAAATACGTACCAAATCAGCATCTAATCCATAAAGGCAATGCCTTGTGTTTGGATCGTGATCTGGCTTCGTTTTCTCAGATCGTATAAACTCCATTATTTTATGCTCTCCTTCCCCTGGCGTCTAGAGAAGCAAAAAATAGAAACCATGAGCACTTTTTTAGTACGTCCATAAACAGCAATGTGTTCGAGGTCAAAGCAATCATCTGGTTGATGGCTCACACTTACCTCGTGACCAGACAAGTAGATGGACACTTCTTGCCAAGCCTTGTCTGTGGAAATCTTCATATTTACAAAATACTTCAAGTGCTCATGCAAGCGAGCCATGAATTCTGTGCCTATTCAGATTAATAAAATAAAATACCTCATGTTTTGTTTTTTCAAATCTGGACTGAATCAGAAAGATAGCGTTAACCCAATACAGAATTTTGTACATTTATAAAGTTATGCTCTTTATAGAGAGATAACACTTACCAGGTGTGATACAATTGGAGTCAAATCTAGCTTCTGTTGGCAAGACTTCTCCTTTCTCTATAGCTTTCTTTATTTTTTCTTCTGCCTCTTTTGCAGATCTAATGTAAAAAGATAAAACAAAGGCTGATGGAATCAAAGTGCTGCATGCTGTCCTCATAATATTTTTAAAGTCATTCCTTATAAATCAGATGTTTGACCTGTAGGTAGGTATGAAAGTAAAGTGTCCGTTTCTTTCAAGAAACAGCATGGAGGGTTTCCTGCATCACTCACTGGCCAATCGTGGTGTGTACCAATCATACACTTTATTCATACATACACTGGCCAATCGTGGTGTGTACCAATCATACACTTTATTCATACATACACTGGCCAATCGTGGTGTGTACCAATCATACACTTTATTCATACATACACTGGCCAATCGTGGTGTATACCAATCATACACTTTATTCATACATACACTGGCCAATCGTGGTGTGTACCAATCATACACTTTATTCATACATACACTGGCCAATCGTGGTGTGTACCAATCATACACTTTATTCATACATACACTGGCCAATCGTGGTGTGTACCAATCATACACTTTATTCATACATACACTGGCCAATCGCGGTGTGTACCAATCATACACTTTATTCATACATACACTGGCCAATCGTGGTGTGTACCAATCATACACTTTATTCATACACACTGGCCAATCGTGGTGTGTACCAATCATACACTTTATTCATACATACACTGGCCAATTGGCAATCACACTTTATTCATACATACACTGTGTCATATTTCATTTTCCAATCGGCCAATCGTGGTGTATACCAATCATACACTTTATTCATACATACACTGGCCAATCGTGGTGTGTACCAATCATACACTTTATTCATACATACACTGGCCAATCGTGGTGTGTACCAATCATACACTTTATTCATACATACACTGGCCAATCGTGGTGTGTACCAATCATACACTTTATTCATACATACACTGGCCAATCGTGGTGTGTACCAATCATACACTTTATTCATACATACACTGGCCAATCGTGGTGTATACCAATCATACACTTTATTCATACATACACTGGCCAATCGTGGTGTATACCAATCATACACTTTATTCATACATACACTGGCCAATCGTGGTGTGTACCAATCATACACTTTATTCATACATACACTGGCCAATCGTGGTGTGTACCAATCATACACTTTATTCATACATACACTGGCCAATCGTGGTGTATACCAATCATACACTTTATTCATACATACACTGGCCAATCGTGGTGTATACCAATCATACACTTTATTCATACATACACTGGCCAATCGTGGTGTGTACCAATCATACACTTTATTCATACATACACTGGCCAATCGTGGTGTGTACCAATCATACACTTTATTCATACATACACCTATATTCAAGCTGTAAAACCAGTCACTAAGAAATATATGATTGGCCAATCACGTGCATGTATCGCTGTCCATAACATGACAAAATGAGTTCTGCAGCTTGAGTACAGGATATTTCAGTTAGAAGAAGAAAAAAAAAAAGTTACAGCACAAACAAGAATAAAAAGTTCATACAGATTAGATTACTTATTTTGTCCTGCAATAGCACCTGTTTTGCAATATTAAATCTACCTCAAAGGCTTACCGTAAATAACAAATGCCTTCAAGAGTAGAAGGAAGCACGTTTTGGCCAGGTACTGGACTGGGCCATAAAATGGAACAGATACATTTTTTTGTTGGGGTGGAATTTTCCTAGATTAGCAACAATGGTATACATTTTCCCTACACCGTAAAGTATACAGTATTAATGGGAATACAATTTTAGGACAAAAACATCCAAATTGAGCAAATTCTCAGCTCAGCCATGTAAGCATGAAGCTTCAAAATTTCCTTGTGAATTCATCATTAACTGTTGAAGACTGGCAAAGCATTCTAGGAATTTTAGTCTAATCTAATCTCATTACAGCTAGGGATTTGCCTTCTGACAACCTATTTTATTTTTTTAATGATCTGGTTCTAATAGGTATGATCAGTTCTCACCTAAAACGTCTCCCCCGCTGCTGGTTCATTTTTGCCCTTGGAGCAACACCATCCACGGCCATGAAAAACACTTTTCTGGGCTTAATGATGCGAAATAGCACCTCCAGATAATGGAATATATCTGCAAATATTTTATCTTCGGATATCCGGAAGTGTACATCATCATCGTTTGGGTGGGAGCACTGGTGGATAATCCCATTCATGTCCAAATACAGATTGTCAAATTCTGGGATCTGTATGAAACAAAAAGATAAAAATAAAAAAGTGAAGGTTTCACACTGTTCCAATTCAACATCTAAATAGGACTCCCAAGAGACAGCAATTAGAAACACCAACAATTCTTAAAAGAATTGTCTACTAAAAATGTAACAATTTTTATTTTTTAAATATACAAGATAGGTAAGGCATATCATGATGGCAAGTCGGACAAACCTGTGGCCCGAAATTTCCTGGAGTATCAGCACCAACTTTCGACATTAAGATGTCTAGCAATCAACCACGACCCCATGCCAAATCAAGGTGGGGACAGAGCAAAACTCCTCTTACAAAAAGAGACATTCTGGATTCTTGAGTTGAACACTCTGTCCCCAAAGGGATTGAATGAAAAATTTTCTTTCATCCCATTTTTATAATATATACATGGTCCTTTGACCCATGTATATAAAATAGTATATACTCGAGTATAAGTCGACCCGAATATAAGTCGAGACCCCTAATTTTACCCCAAATAACTAGGAAAACTTATTGACTTGAGTATAAGACCAGGGTGGTAAATGCAGCAGCTACTGGTAAATTTCTAAATTAAATTATATCCCCAAAAAATTATATTAATTGAATATTTATTTACAGTGTGTGTATATAATAAATGCAGTGTGTGTGTGTGTGTGTGTGTGTGTGTGTGTGTGTGTGTGTATGAATGCAGAGCCTTGGTGGGGGGGTGGGCATTTTTTATTATTTTAATATAAATTTGTTATATTATTAATATTTTATTATGATTATTTTTTAAATATTCATTTTATTTTATTATTTAAATTTATATTTTTATTCGTTCCCCCCTCCCTGCTTGTTAGCTGGCCAGGGAGGGGGGCTCTCATTCCCTGGTGGTCCAGTAGATGGGCTGTGTGAGTGCCTCGCGAGACTTGCAGTGGAGCTGACTGGACCGGAGGAGAGAGAAGGGAGCTGACAGGAGCTGCAGGGAAGGTAAGTAACAGCTCTCTGCCAGCCCCCAACAGGACCGGTGCTCACTCCACAAACAGCCCCTTTTCCCCCCCCTCATATGCATTCTCTCATATTATAGTTAATAATCTTTATTGCTCGGTCTTAAAAAACTAGTTGCCAAAAGAAATCTGTTTATTCAACGTTCTCCCCTTTGTGTGGCGACCAACTGGTTGCCATAGAAACGAGTAAGCTTGTGAACAAGCGAGGTGGACGGGTCCATCACATACTTCCTGGTGGATATCAGCGGTCTTGTGGCAGCCAATAGCAGACAGTTATCGATGGTTGCCTAGACAACGCTTTGAAGCATGAAGTGAAATCCTGATGGGCGACCCCACCCTCTCTCTGCACAAGGCAGCTCCTAGTGAACTCATTAAGCACTTCTGACACTGGTCGGCCGTCCCATGGGCAGAACAGCTGCACGTGGTGAGTAATCAATACCTTATGTTTTTATAGTTTGTATATAAGCCTGTTGCATGCAAGATGTTACTTTGTATGTCCTGATAAAAATCCCGGATTAGGGACTGAAACGTCGACTTGACAATAAAGTATTTTGATATTAGAAATCCAGGAGTGCTGGCAATCATACAGTGTGGCTGAGCACCCGGTGTTAATGGGGAGATTAACTTTCCCTATTAACATTTTTTTGCAATATGTCGAATGACCATATATCGTACAAAGTGTTCAGTAAAATGAAGGCTGAATATTTAATTTAATCTTGTACCAAACCAATGTGCTGGAAAAGACTTACTATATAGCAAAATTTGTATCATTGGCTGGAGGTAGGAGTGCAAACGAGATAGATAGATAGATAGGTTTAGTTATTTGAGGACAGATATGATCCACAATTCCCTTGCTCAAAGGAGAATAATTGGATAAGTGTTTTAACTCCAAAGAGCAGTTCAAATAATTACATGGTTAACCCTGGGCTCTCTTATAAATTACTTCTGTTATAGTCCACTTTCAGAAATTAGGGTAGACGCAGAATACTCTCGCACCATTCACCTCATTGCTATTGATGTAGAATTATTAAAATCTTTATTAGAACCTGTATTGAATTATTGTACTAACTCCATTTTAATCTCACACTATGACAGAATTCTCCATTTTGTTCACCTTACATGACAGAATTTCCTGACAGTATTCAGTATAATGAATAAGAGATTGTATTTTCTCTCTCTAAGGACATAACTAGCCCCGGAGTTAGCGGATCTCCGTTGACTTGCAACATAGTATAATCCAAGGCCAGGAGAACAGCGACTAAATGAAATGTTCTATTCATAAAAGAACCTTGGAACAGACCACGAGACTGACATCACTAACTACGTAAAATGATGCCCAAGCCCCCCCCTTTCCACCGAGTAAGCCTCGTGCTAAAGAGCAATGGCGACGACATCCCATGATGGGAGGGTGCCTCACTAGTCACTCAAATCTCTGAGCCAATTAATAATATTAATGGGTGGACACTGACATAGCCACTTAACATTTAACCCAATTAATGATGTTTATTTGTTATTATCTGATATTCAATGATGATGTCATTTTGCATATAAAAAGGCCTGCGTGCACACTTTTTAACTAGATGCTAATAAATTTCCTGAAGTGTTTTTAACCTGAACTGCATGTGTCAGTGTGAACTTACTTCTGCGTATACGCAATTTATTCATCTCAGATTTGGACAGGAACAGATAGACTTTTAAACATTTTTGTTTATTTCTAAATTAATCCACATCACTATGATGCTTTAATAGGCTCTTAAACCACTGAGATTTGATTTCTCTGGTTCCCACTAGTTAGAACAGATCTATACATCATGCCATAGGCAACTGCCCACAATAAATGGTTGATTTTTTTTTCCCTAGTACAATAGACTAATTATGTGTGTGAGGTGCTGAAAACATCTGGCCTATATGAACCCAGGGGAAACAAAGCAGACAGTTTATATATTCTTCACATGGTCACTTGTAGCTCTTTCAGAGTGATTTCTCTTGGTGTTGCAGCTGATTATGTTTTAAGGAATCTCTCAACAAACAAAAGAAACTGGTATTGATTAATAGATCTGTGTACACTTGACCATCACATCTATGAGAGCTTGTTCGACATCCCATTCCAGAACCATTGGGATTAGCATGTAGTTGGCACTCTCTTTGAAGCGGATTGTGTCTGGGAATTTGTGACCATTCAGCCAAAATAACGTTGGTAACTCAGACATGGATATAGGACAGGGCTTCTTAACCTGTGGTGTGCCTCCCTTGGGCTGGTGCAAAGGTGTTAATGGGGAGATTAACTTTCCCTATTAACATTTTTTGTAATATGTTTTTAGCTTTCGAATGACCATATATCGTACAAAGTGTTCAGTAAAATGAAGGCTGACTATTTAATTTAATCTTGTACCAAACCAATGTGCCGGAAAGGACTTACTATATAGCAAAATTTGTCATAGGAACCGCACTCACCCCCAGCGGCCATAGGTGCTCTGGAACAGGACCAGCAAGCCCAAACGTCAAGGCAACAAAAAGATTTCCAGGCACTCAAAGTGTGGACTTACAACACATCGCAAGAAGAAGAGCAGTCACACAATAAATCCACACTCGGCGACTGTTATTTGTAGCAATTAATAGTGGTTAAATGACATAATTGATATGGAAATTATATTTTAACATCCTCCGATGTACAGAAGATTTTGCTGCAGTGGTTTTGGTGACCACCATGTCTCTTTAAGAGAATATATACATATACACATACACACAATTTTCTGTACATCGGAGGATGTTCAAATAAAATTTCCATATCAATTATGTAACATACTCATTAATTGCTTTTGGGAGAAGAAGGAAGGTGCGAAGTTTAAGTTTATTTACAGGGGAGGTGTGAGACCAAAAAGGTCAAGAACCCTTGACGTAGGACTAAAAGGTCTGCTCTGCAATCTGTGTTCCAATTCACCTCAAGTATCAATGGAGTTTGGTCAGAGCTGTGTTCAGGCCACTTGATTACCTCCACACCA